>OX376707.1:17697353-18897353 GCA_947389935.1 Agrilus cyanescens
TCTCTTACGATGGTAACGGTTAGCCGCTGTTTTCGTTCGGCGAATTTGTTTTGTTTTGTAGCAGTAATGTTTCTTAAACGAGTAAAACGTACAATAATACAAGGACAATAATAATTGTACATACAATAAAAGCAATAATTATTTATATCTTCCTCAAAACAATTTGCACGATATGGTTGAACATTTACCACCTGCTGTAGTGCAACAGTTGTGATAGCAACATGTTACGATCATAGTCACTGTTTCCTTTCGCCGATTTTGTTTTGTTTTGTAGCAGTAATGTTTGTTTAAACAAGAACAGTAACATTTTATAGATTAATGAATCCTACCTTGTAACTAAAACACGCAGACGGCGTTAAATTTACCGTCTAGGAACAGTAACAATTATACAATTAAAACTAGTGCAATAAAACAAATAATAGTAAAAAGAAATGAAAGCAAGAAAAATGGAATTGTATTGGCTCTTTTACAAAACCCCCAGCCTCACGATAATGTACACGCAGTTCGATTAAAGAAAAATCATTCACATTTATCAACATTTTATCGTCGATGCTGTTTAACACTTTGCGAACTAGTTCCATCATATCTTCCTGAGTAGTTGGTGATTCATTTATTCGATATAAACTAACTCCTTAACGTGAAGAAATCAAGGTTTGTTAGGTCTGATGTTCCCGCTGGCCATAAAATCGAATAATATCGCACTCGGACCTCCTCATCCAGTCCACTTGTTTGGACATTCGGTACCAAGAAACTCCCTCGCATAACTACCGTGAGTGCCGCCACCACATCTGCTGTACTAGACCATGTGGTAAATGTAAACATTTCTTGCAAATTGTTTTGAAGAAGATATAAATAATAAAACGAAAGGGGTATAATATATCAATTTTGCTTTAAGTAGTGAATTTACTTTGTTTGACTTTTTACCCTCAAATAGAATTCTTAATTGCCTTTGCGTCGTTTTTATTACTTCAAAAAAATCTAATGCCTGTTGACACAGTATGGTTTCTTCCATTGTATTCAGTTTTCTTTTTCATTTTTTAAACTTCTTCAATAAAATGTACCCCAGCAGAGTTTTCGACTCCTTTCAGACTATATAGACTGACGTATTAAGTAATTGTATCAGTCGGCTTTTGTGTTAAACTTATAAATACTAACCGAATCCCTTTTTCGAGTCGACGTGTGGCATTAAAAAGCAATTTCAGAAATGTTTTTGTATTTGCATCCGATTTTCGATCGGGTTCAATTGCGAAAGAACTAGCAGTCATCAGTCGATCGGATTGCAAATCGCCTATATGTTGTAACCTACATTTAAAGAGGTTACGAACGTTAACTGGCAGTTTCCCCTCGGTCCTACCGGATATTAATTTTTTGGCAGACTCGTGGTCTTTCGGGCTCGAATTTAATAAATAATCGGCATAAATTTTGCTCGCGCATAATAACCAACGTTGCTTTTATCAAATCATATACAATAAGAAAGAAAAATTAGTTGTCATTTCCTATTACAATTTTTAAATCAGGTAATACTTTGTTCGTTCCGGCTTGCTTCTGTTGACTGTGTTCAGATTGAACTGTCTCTATAAATGATAAAAAAAATTCTAATTATTTTCTAATCACGTATGATTTTCATTGACACTATGTATAAATTCTGTTTGTTAAACTTAGACGTAAGTAGAAATAGAAATTGGTCATGTTATTTGACTTTATGTTCCACCACTTTCAAAGGGAAACCCAGTGTAGATATTTGGGTCAGGGTCAATACGTGGGTATTCTCTTAATAATTCCTTGACTATGTAAAACGCACCTTTGATGTAAACCGGCGGCGACATTACAAAACATATAGACGAAGGTTGTGGGGTAAAGTGGGGAGAAGCGACGTAATTGGCGGCGAGAGGGGCGGTCGGTTGAATTTCGAGGGCGCGGTATAAGGACGGAAGATCGGTTTTATGTGAATAATGGTATGAAAGATGGAATTTGGCGAACAGCCAAAATGCCACTGGCTACCCGTGGTCCTCTATACTACCTATAACGTCCCTTCAGGACTGGAATTTCTGGACATTATTAAAAACTTTCCGCTTAGCTAAATTATTTAAAAAAGGCTTTATACAACCAGCGCCGGAACGCGATAACAAATGAGCGGTTAATTTAGACACTTCAGCTATTCTTAAATAAGGCAACTGGATTGTATACGATTCTTTATTTGCTTGCTTGCTGCATTGTTAACCTTGCTCCTTTTTGGTAAATATAATTAAAAGCCCAACAGTTTTGTGTCTCTCATAAATTTCAAGTGGTGCAAATTTTCAGGGAAAAACTATGTAAATTCTGTTTTAAATAATATTTGTTACTAATGATGGAAGTTTAAAATTCTAAAATTAATAGTAACTATTTTGTAACATATAACATTTATGAAAACTAGGGCACATATTAGTGTCGGAATAATCCGGATTAAAATTAGTCCGTGTTCCCAATATCAAAATATTCGTATTAGTCCGAATACCGAATAATCGTCTGGATTAAAAATCGCCCGGTTACTTGACTCCGACCAAATACTCTATCTAGTCTAGGAACTGAATATTATTTGTAAATACTACAAACGGTATTTACTTTGAACGATAAGTGGACAGGTGATAAATCCGTCTATAGTGTTTACAGTGTAATTGACGGTTTTCATAATTAAACAATAACAAAATACACAGCGTGTAACACGAATAAATAATCGTCATGCGAGTTACGGGTACTTGAACCCGACCGACAAGAAGACGGGAGATGGATGATTAATCCGACAAGCGCAGTCAGTAAGCTGATGATAGAATTCTTTCGAATTAAAAAATCGTGGTGCGCGTTAAAATCTTTAAATCCTAGGTACCGCTTATGCATAAAACCGGTCAAGGATTTTTCACCAGAAATTTGGACGTTTCTTTAACATTGCGTTCGGACTCCGATCTATACTTCGTAATACTGCCGATGACACTATCACAGTCGTAGTTCATTCTGGGCAGTGTTGCCGTACCTATTGAAAAATCAGTTGATTTACTGATTTTAGCTTCGGTCTACTGATCTACTGACTTCGATTTTAAATCTGTTATCCAGTTTCTGTGCAGTGGTTTTAAAAGAAAAACGCGAAGTTCAATTATTTCGTAAGTTATACAGGGTGTCCCACCGCGAACTGCGTCAATCGATTACTGAGAAGTTAGCGATTGGAAAATTAACAAATACGGTAAAGGTAGACCTAGTTTAATGTGCCCTACTAAGTTGAAATATTTTCAATGTCACAGCACTTCCGGTTATACCGGAAAGGGACTCCAACTTCACTATTTTAAATGGCACTACATCCCGAGTAGAAATTTGTTAGGGCATGCCCTAAAAGGCTCCGGGCCGGATAGGGCTAAATCCCGGCAACCGTAGTACAATATTCTGTATGCGGCCCTGATGAGGGCCTAACGTGGATTCCCCTCATACGGCAATTTTAATCAGGCCCTGCAAAACATGGCGGTATTGTTCCCTATTACGGTTTGCCCTAAGTTCACACAGATGGGCCATATCTGGTAACCAATACGTGAACCCTATTACAGTTTGCCCTTAGTTCACGGTAATGGACCACCTGTGGAACCCCTACGTGAGCCCTACTACAGTTTGCCCTTAGTTCACGGTAATGGACCACATGTGGAATTCCTACGTGAGCCCTATTACATTTTCCCCTAAGTTCACGGAGGTGAGCCGTATGTGAACTCCCTGCATAAACCGTACTACGCTTTGTTCTGCATATGTGATTCCTACTTGAGCCCTATTACGGTTTACCATAATTTACGAAGGTGGGCTGTATATGTAGTTTCTCATTGAGCCGATTTTCGATTAAATATATCTACTCATATTTATAGATAAGTGCCTATAAAATTTAAAATCATGGTATAATTTCTGTAAATTCTAGTTGTGCGTTTATCAATATACAAATAATGCACCGTACGTTGAAAGATTCTAAAATTCTGCATTTTGCAAATTGATAAAAGTTATTGTAAATTATCAAATCATTTGTAAAACCCTTAGTTGTATATCTTCTTCTCTATAATATAAAAATGAATCGCTGAATGTGTTGCACAGCGCAAATTTCGAGAGCAGCTGAACCGATTTATCCAATTCTTTTTTTATAATATTCGTTGAAGTACGAGGATGGTTCTTACGGAGAGAAAAATTTAAAAAATTGCCTGAAAAAGTATAAAAACAAGACTTTTCTGTATTCCCATACAAGATTCGTAATAATACTTAAAAGTCAAGAAGGCAAAACAATAGAGTGACGTTAGTATCGTATAAATATTAATGCCAATATTAAAAGTGTTGTGTGTTTGTGACTTAGTAAATATGCCTCCTATAAGGCGGCGGACAAATTTAGGAAGAAGCCGAAATGCAAGGAATGTAATTAATTATCAATCTAACCGTACTGCCCAGCAACGTGAAGATCGCAATGAACGTGAAATAATTCGGTTAAGACAGACCCGTGAAACGCCACAATCGACTAATAACGGTGCAAGTTTGAATCGAGCTGCTTTCAATTACGATATGTCAATTGATTACAGTGCCTACAACTGTGTTGCTATTGAACCTATGAACTCAGTTTGCCAATATTGTAAGGCATTGAAATACAAAAACTAAGCCAATGGATTGTGTTGCGCAAATGTAAAGGTGAAATAGATACCATTACTTCCACCTCCAGAGCCATTGTACTCATTGGTTTTAGGAATAGGCGGTACGAAGTTCGCCGGGTCAGCTAGTTTATTATAAAAATTGTATTTTTATTTTGAATATAAAATATTTTACTAATATGGACCGCATTTTATTACCAAGTCAGGGCCATAGTAATATTCTGATTAAGGGCCAAAATTAATATTTTCGGAGGGCCCATTTTATGTTATGGGTTAGGTGCCGGAATGGAGTGCCGTATTTGGCCCCTTTCCAATATGGCGTTACATTACGGATACGGGACAAGTCCAATGACCACATTTGGGCCCTATACAGGGTGGTTCTGATATAAATACGGATTTTTGGAGGGTGTCAACTAGATGCAATAAGTAATCGAATGGTCACTACAGCAGCGCGGTGAAGAAACAAAAAAAAATTCAAAATTTTTGAAAAACATCTTAACATGAATTAATTTGAATACGGTCCTGTGCGTTTTCGCTTTGACTTAAGCAACACATTTGGCAACTGTCACAAAATTCTGATGAACTAAACGCCATTTTCGAACACACTTGTTTACGTTACAGTAACCGAGTAACCTCATTCACCGTCAGCTGATTGAAGACAGCGTTGCCACTACACACGACCAGGTCAATCGAGGACACGTTTTACACAGGACCGTACTCGGTTTTGCCTGTATTTTCACATACGTTTTTCTCGAAAACGGTAAACTTTAGGACCTGCGAAGTTTTGCTTAATTTTCTTATTTTCTACTGCCCTATCACCTCCTTAAATATCCGCAGTTATATCAGTAACACCCTGTATAATTTAGGGCAATCCTGATCAGTGCCCTTTTATAGTCCTAAAAAATTTCTATTTGGGATGTTTTTCTTATTATCTTCAGATTCTGAGTGTTATTTAAAGAACTGTTTACAGAAAATACCATACTACAAAAATCAATGATTATTGAGATATTTTGTTTTTTGTTAAAATATTGCCATTTTTATTTATTTATTTATGAATTCAGTTTTGTAAATTATAAAGCAAGGTTCGTTCTTTCGACTCAATACTAGTTTGCCAGTCTACAGCATTCAGGGTTTTTTAATTTAATTTTTGAAAATGGCAAACTTCAACATGGCATAAGTTCATTTTTTTAAATGAAGTGATCTATTTTTTTATTAAATAAACGAATTCAGCATCAAATTATATGCCGATTATTATAACATAACTTTTTGCCAATGCTACTTAGTTTTTGAGATATTTTTATTTTACAAAATTGTTGCACTGCATGTATAAGACGTAAATTTAAACGGTAAACAGTAATACATAATTTTTTTATGAAATTGATTACCTCCGAAATTTAACATTAAATGAATATGGATGTATTTTTTATAAACATTACGGAGCTCCGGTTAATAATCGCTGTTTACTAAATAGTTTATTAGTAGACGAAACGTTTCAAGACCGTTGGATTGCTCACAACGGACTTTTTTGTGGCCTCCCTGTTCGCATGATTTGGCGGTTTTTGATTATTTTATTTGGGGAGTGACACTCCTTTAACAACTAAAGAGGATTACATGCGCCGAGTAAGGACCGAGTTTCAACGTCTCAATCCAATAACAATAAGAAAAATGACGAATTAATTTGGCGATGCCAAAAATGTCTAGAAATTAACGGACGTAATTTTGAACATTTGTTAAAATAAATTTATGCAAATTCCTTATCTCAAAAACTAAGTAGGATAAGTAAAAAGTTATGTTAAAATAATCGGCGTCGAAATTGATTCTGAATTCGTTTATTTAATAAACAATATGTCATTTCATTAAAAAAATGAACTTATGCTGTGTTAAAGTTTGCCATTTTCAAAAATTAAATTAAAACACCCTGTATGTTGTAGACAGGCAAACTGATATTGCGTCAAAAGAACGAACTTTGTTTTATAACTTGTACAAAATGAATTCATAAATAAATCAATAAATATTTAAATAAATAAAATGCGTTTTCAGTTTTTAAAGAGTGGAACGAAAATGGCAATTTTTTAACAAAAACCAAAATAGCTCAATAACCATTAATTTTTTTGATATGGTATTTCCTATAAACAGTTCTTTAAAAAACACTAAGAATCTGAAAATATTAAGAAAAACATGTAGTGTTACTTAAAAGTTGGAGTCCATTTCCGGTATAACCGCAATTACTGCCACATTGAATATATTTTAGCTGAGTAGGGCACATTGAAATCGGTCTACTTTATTTTTTATATAATTTTCCTGTTACTAACTTCTTAGTAATCGATCGACACAGTTCCCGGTGGGACACCCTATTTTGTAAAATATCGAAGATGAACAAAGAAAACGTATGAATATTGTTATATTGCGAATCCGGTAGGACGAAAATAAAAGTCCTTGGGATGCAATAAGGTCTATTCTTTCACTTAACGGTGTAAATTGAGATTTACCCCGTAAAACCGGAAACCATCTAACACAGCATTTAATAATGATGAATAATTATAGCAATGTTAAAGGTAACGGAAGAAAAGTTACCAGCAAGAACTTTATTCTAATAATAACTATTTTAGAGCGTAGACTCTTTTTATAAGTTTGTACAAAATGAAAATCTAACAAACGTGTCGTTAAGATGCCTGTCTGGCAATGAGGGATTTATAATTACATGTCTGAAATTAATATTATAACAATATGTTGAAGGCAAGCTTACGACTACTATTATTTTAATTATTTTAAAGAAAGTATCATGAGAGATAATACGAAGCCGGGGCAGGGATATGAATATGCTCTAGCCTCCAGCTTACATGACTCACAAATAAAGTCTCTCATTGATGAAATACGTATACCTACGAAGTATCTTAAATATTGGAATTCTTAACATTCTCCCTTAATGTTTAAGGTGCTTGAAGCAGTACAAAAGCCTACAAACTATAATAATTGGAGAATTAATTATTTTTTGCAGCCATGGTCGCAGATGTCAAACATCAAACACAATACTACTATTTCATATTTAATTTATCGAGAATAAATTTGTTTCTTGAAATCCAATGATTTCGTTAAAATATCCGAAACCATCTCTGCTGTCGGCATATATGAAAGTTTAATATCTAAATCAAACGAAAAGGTTTCAACAAAAGAGTTTTTTATTCAAACTCTACAATTGTTTCGGCCAACGGGCCATTTTCAAGAGTACATAAATTGTTACTAAAATTAAGACTGTATAGTAATAGGGTTGAGGACACGGGAATTCCAAAGGTTGATGACGTAGCGGTATTCAGGTAAAACCAATTACAAATTATACAGCAATAAGGATGAATTACTAGTTTCTAGTTCTAGCTGATTATTTACAATTAATTTATTATTACAATATAATTAATTTATATATTAAAATGTTTCATCAGATGTGCACCTTAGACAGTTTAAAGTTCAGTATCATCTTATTTTACTTTGCCTTGAATAAAATGAATTTAATATGACTAAGAATAGCCTTTCAAAGTTAAAATAAACAAGCAGTATCATGTATCACCTATAGATGAAGACAATAAATTATTCCGTACCTAATCTACAACAATAAACGCTACACGATCTCAATATTCTTATAAATCAACTAACCACTACTACTACTCGCGTTTACAATCCACATGGAAGGCAAATGCACGAAATGAAGAAGCTGAAGAACACCATGAAGGGGTGGTTTCCACGCCCAACATAGTATTATATTCTTGTTCAGTATGACGAAATCTACAACATACTTTTTCTTTCAAGAAAATCGGAAGGGGGTAAGATATTGTACATAATTACCCATATAAATTTATTTTTAGTCAGCTGAACCACAAAGCTGTAATTTAAATAAACAAAGATATTTAATTACCGGTTATTTGTTACCTGTTATTTTTTAGTGTTATTCTAAAATAACATATTTAATTCAATGATTCTTTAGCTGATAGGCTAAATTTATATTTGTGATGACAGCGGGAAATCTTGTAAGGCTATGCAATTAACGGTTGACCAGCTTATTTGTTTATTTAATTAAATTTTGGTTATTTATTTACCTTTAATGCGCTACAGCTGTGGTACAATAATTATTCACTCAAGATTGTCTAATTGGATATATTCTTTGCTTTTCTTCCTGTTCTTTGGAACGAACATGACGCGCTGCCTGCCGGCCGCTGATCGGAACTACTAGGACCAGGACCACCACATCCACTCTCCCTCCAGTAACCTTGTTCACCAGAAGAAGGGAACGAAACTTTTTTTCGTGTATATGTTTTTTTAGGTGGGTCCATTGATGAACTCCATTGGTGACTTGGTACCTGTTGAACTGGATCTTCCTCGTTTGTGGTGTCTGCATCACTCTTTGAAAAATACACTGGTTTCAGTCTCTCAATTGATATGTTTTTTTGTTCACCATTTATCTCCACTTTGAAAAATTTGTCATGTCACGTGCAACAACTTTAAAGGAACCTTGATATGGTGGTTCTAATGACTTCTTTACTCCATCACAACGTACCCAAACGTGTGAGCATGTAAATAAATCCTTTAGTACAAAAATACGCTGTTTAATGTGATGAGCATTTGGCGTAGGCCTCAGTCCTCTCATGTGCTCTCTGAACTTCTCAATAAAAATTTGCGGGTTTGAAACCACCTCTTGCGTGACAAAAAATTCACCCGGAACACGGAGTGATGTGTCATAGAGTAGATCAGCTGGAGTAGCCATTAAGTCTTCTTTAAAACTCGTCCTCAATCCTAATAACACGGTTGGCAATAGTTCTGTCCATGATATATGAGGTGCACACATGAGTGCAGTTTTTAAAGTTCGGTGCATTCTTTCTACCAAACCATTCGATGCTGGATGATAAGGAGTAGTTCTTGTGCGATGAGAGCCAACTAACTTTGCTAGAGCCGTGAACAACATTGACTCAAATTGAGACCCTTGATTGGTTGTAATTGTTAATGGGGATCCATACCTGCAAATCCAATGTCTATAGAATGCTGATGCTACGGTGTCCGCAGTGATGTCTGGCAATGGAATGGCTTCTGGCCATCTTGAAAATCTGTCAATCATTGTAAGACAGTATCGTAAGTTATTTACTTGAGGCAGCTCAATCAAATCAATGTGAATATGACTAAATCGATCATCTGGAACCTCTATGTGATTAGGTTTGAGCCGATTATGACGCTGGACTTTAGCACGCTGACATGCTAAACAGTCTCTTGCCCATCTGACACAATCCTTTTTAATACTTGGCCATACATATTTTTGTCTCATTGTTCTTGATGTGTTTCGAATTGAAGGATGTGATAATCCATGCACTGTTTTAAATGCAGCTTTACGCAAGCTTTTTGGAATGTAGGGACGTACTATATTCGAAGAAACTTCACAATAAATTGCTGAGTCATCCATCTCTAGCTTTTGGAGCTTTAGAGAACTATTTTCTTCTTCAATCAACTCCTGTAATTCCTCATCTTCCAGCTGAGCTTCTTCGATTGCCTTAGGGCTTAATACAGTTGGCATAGAGATCTCATTGGCTCTGGATAATGCGTCTGCAACAATGTTGTCTTCACCCTTGATGTGAACAATCTCTGCATTGAACTGAGAAATATACGAAAGCTAACGAAGCTGTCTCTGTGATGCTTTATCTTGTTTTTTCTTGAGAGCAAATGTTAATGGTTTATGATCCGTACGAATGATAAAACTACGATCTTGTAATAAATACTCAAAGAATTTTATTGCTGAGAACACAGCCAATAGCTCTCTGTCATAAGTGCTGTATCTTGTTTCTGCAGATTGTAACTTCCTCGAAAAGAAACCAATTGGTCTACACGTGCCGTCAATTACCTGCTCAAGCGAAGCACCAATCGCGACATCCGACGCATCTGTAGTTAATATTAGTGGAGCCTTGTTATCTGTAAATTCTAAAGTTGCAGCATTTATTAAACTTTGCTTGCATCCTTCTAATGCTCGTTCAGCTTCTGGAGTCCACACTATCTTCGTCTTATCATTTTTTTTTTGATTTTTTTAGATATTCATTTAATGGAGCTTGATCATGTGCAACCTTTGGAATACAATTTCGGTAGTAATTAACCATACCTAGGAAAGTACAAAGCTGCTGTACCGTCTGAGGCTTTGGGTATTGAACGATCGCCTCAACCTTCTCTTTGGGACGACAATATCCCTCTTGATTAATAGTATATCCTAAATATTGCACTGAAGTTTGTTCAAAATGACATTTGCTGACGTTAATTGTCAGTTTATGCTCACGTAGCTTGCAAAAAACTATTCTTAAATGCTCTTGATGTTGTTCAGGACTGTCAGACATTACAAATAAATCGTCTATATAAATAAATACGAAGTCTAATCCTCTAAAAATATTATTAACATGTCTTTGGAATGTTTTTGAAGCGTTACGTAACCCAAATGGCATGACAACAAATTCAAATAGACCAAAAGGGGTTCTGATTGCTGTCTTTGGTATATCTTTTTCCGCCATTGGAATCTGGTAGAATGCTCTTAATAGATCAATGGTCGAAAATATTTTTTTACCGCGTAGACGTTGAAATAAATCTTGAATCATCGGAGTTGGTTCTCCATCTGCAACATGGACTGCATTCAATCTTCTGAAATCGCCGCAAACTCTCCAACCACCATCGGTTTTTACCACTAGATGAATAGGGCTTGCCCATGGACTCTTGGATGGACGAAGAAGGCCTAGTTCTAATAAAAATGTTAACTCAGCCAGGACTGCTTTTGCTTTTTCAGCTGATAACCTTCTTGGTTTCTCGCATATTGGTAGACCTGTCGTTTCGATGTAGTGAACTGTTTCACAATCTTTAGCTGGCCTAGGATTAGCTGGGGGTTTGGTGATATCGATAAATTCTTTTAAAATTATTGTATATTTATCTTGGAAGCTAAGTGTCGTGACACTGCAAACTGACGTTGGGCTTACATTGCCATATGCAACTAGTGACGTGTTAGTGTCGATTAAACACCGTCTCTTGAGATCAATTAGTAGATTGCTAATTGGGTATATTCTTTGCTTTTCTTCCTGTTTTTTGGAACGAACATGACGCGCTGCCTGCCGGCCGCTGATCGGAACTACTAGGACCAGGACCACCACAATTCTGTGACGCACTAGCGCATCTAGTGGAGAACTATAGAAATGCAAAACTAATGTAACCCTTCAGATCTTTTATTATTGTTTTATATATCATTAATTATGCCAGAGAACAGATTCGCATAGATGAACAACGCTTAGGGAGCAGTTGGGCACATAGTTTTAGTTACAATAGTGCCCGACATATGACAGGAGAATCCATAATAGTTCGGACTTAAGAATAGTTCCTAATCCGTTCCACTAACGTAACCCTTCAGATCTGATGCAGTTCACATCTTTTTTAACGACCGGACTCATTAATTATTCTAATTTTGAATAAAAAAAGAACTTAACGCGGGAAATAATTTGTAGCTAAAAATCGGTAAATTTTAATTAAAGATATCGTTGTAAATCAGACATTTTAAATGAAAATGTTGTAGTCAAAAAATTGCTTCCTAATTGTTCTATCCAGCTCGAGCACTAAATGTAGGATTTATTTAGTTATTTATTAATTATAATAGATAATTCTATATATATATAAATCTATGTGCTATATGTATAGTATATGACAATCGGCAGCGACGTCACAGACCTTTGAATTAAATAGTATGTAAGCTGTTATTTTACAATAACAGGTTACAAATAATAGGTCGTAAAATATTTTTGTAAATTTAAATTATAGCGTTGTGGTTCAGCCGACTAAATTTATACGATCTTGAAGCTCATAATTATCACCTAAATATGTTGTTTATACATTTAATTTTTATTGATAAGAAGATGATTTTTGTATTTCCAATGACTTTTTAATTTTATGAGCACCTAATAACCTAAACGGCACTTAATTTTGAAATTTTCATTTCATTCAATTGTCCAGACTTTGTTGTGCTACCTTCACAGAGCACTTTGGTTGTCATTGTAAATACTAATTGGCTTATCAGAATTTAGAAAATCGCAAGAATTGTTTGCACTAAACATTTCGCTGTTCTGTGAATACAGTGATTCTTTCGTAGCTTCACATATATACCAATGTATTCAGCCTCGGTTAAACTTAGAGCTACAGTTTTCTGCTTTTGACACTCCCATAATATGATCCCTCCAAATTACATGAAAAGATAGCCATAGAATGATTATCTGTAACATTGATTATTGGCCCAATCAGCATCCACAAAAACCAGCTATCGGATCACAGAATTTTTTAAAAACAATACCCAGATTTGTTGTCCCTTTCAAATATTTGAGCACTTAGCCAATTATCTTTTGTATGATTTTTATTAAATTGGCTAAGAAAAGACACCGGAAAAGAAATATCTGGTATTATGTACACTGCAAGATACATGATAGATCCTAACAACTGCTGATATGGAACGTCAACAAATTCTCCCTGAACAGGAAATTTTTGACCTTGTTCTGAAGGTATTTCTGCAGGATTACAATTTGACATTTCAAATATATCAAGTATCTCTTTAATGAATGCATTGTCCCTGGCTGATTTTTAATTCGCCTTTTGAACGGTTTCTTTCAATTTTTATCCCTAGAATATGGGATAATGTGCAAATTAAGATTGAAATCTATTTAAACATAAAGTTAGTTTAACAAACATAATTGTAAGTTTGTTTTTGTAATATTCGTTATTTTAACAAACAAATTACTGGCTTAGGCTTATGAACGAAATACAGTGGAATATCGATAACTCGAAACTCAAAGGAAAAGCTAAAAATTTCGAGCAAATGAGTTTTCGTCTTAGGAAGACTTTCAACATAATTAACTTTTTAAACAGTGAACCCAAACATAAACAAACATAAGTTACACAGCTTTGTTACTTAGAAATTTTAACAACATTTTCATTCATTACACGTATAATACAAGCTAAAGGCAGTAGATTCCTTTTAGATTTTATTTTCCATAATATCAGAAAATTCCAAGAAAGACGTTATTTTATTTTACTAACTTCGACTAGTAGAGTCTGTTTTTTGAAATGCTTGTTAAAGAGTAGATATTGTTATGTCTTCAGTGGCGGTTTGAGTGAATGAAAGATGAAAAGTATCTGTGTAAGTGTTCATGTTGTAAATAAATTTATAGAATCTTCAAATATTTTAAGATATTCAGAAAACACTTTTCACTTACCTTTTTAAATTATGCTCTTTCTAAATATCACTGAATAATTAACAAAATTAATAAAAGTTGGGCGCCAGATATTCATTTATTGAATACCAAAACAATAAATAAATAAATAAAATTAAGTTTTTTTTACAAGAATGAAAATTATAATGACTTATTATTATTATTAAATTATTAGATATGAACGCATGAAAATTCTTATCTCAGTTAGTGAGATCAATTAAATAATTAAAACAATTAAATAATAACAACAATTTATCTGAATATTTATAGAAGTTCCGAATCAAAGACTCACTTTGAAGTCATAAAGTCCCTCATACGATTCTAGTTCAATTTCGAACTTCCTTGGTGCCGCAAACAGGACGACTCAGCAATCTGTCGTGCACTCACCCTGGTTCCTTCAATTATCATTGAATACATCGAAGATCAATTACTATTACTGCCGATTGAAAACGTAACTTTCTATAATCATAACCTCGGTGCTTGTATTAGCAAGTATCGACGTTGAAACATTTCATTTCCAATCTAATATTTATTTTTCAATGACCACTGATATTTTTAAATCACTCGGAGCACAATTAAATACGTCTTATCTAGACGAGTCCAAAACACCTACTCTTTTTTGAAAATATGTTTTGTATACCACATTAAATAGAATTGTTTTTCCTAGATACTAAGCAAAATCCCAAAGACTACCTGAATCCAAATGTGGAAATTAAATACAAAATCTTGAATATTTTTCAAAATTTTAACAAAACTAGGGACAGTTTACATAAAATGAAAACTCTTTTAAGAATAAAAATTAACTGTAAATCACTATTTTTCTTGAAATTACTTCCTTCTTCTGAAATATTTAATAAAAAAAACCTAATGTCAAACCTTTCTTAAAATTTTACCTTTTCCAAAATTTTGCTTAATTTCTACACTTTATATTAAATCCCCTTTTTACAATAAAATGTAACTATTTAGATGTATTACACATAGTACCTACTTTTTCCCTTAACAGAAATTACAAAAATTATACACGTAATTGTAAATTTGAATTAAATTTCAATATAATTTTTAAATTTAAACTTATTATCATAATTAAATTGAATAAGAATGTTTAATAAGGAATTCCTGAATTAATTTAGCAAATTCAAACTCTTTTACAGAGGAATTCCAAGTATCGGAAGACTAAAATATAGAACTCCTCGACATGACCAGAAAATATTCCTTGCAATGAATATAAAACGTCCAACTCTAGTGCCAAATGATAAATTTGAAGTGAACATATCCTTTTTCAAAATTGTTACATTAAATCTACAAATTATACAAATTTAGAAAAGTGAGTTGTCATCGTTAAGTGTTAAATTAAATCTTCAAGTGTCAATCAAAATTAATCTTTCTAAAACATAAAATTAGCTTGGATTCAATAATAAACAATTAAATAAGGAATATTAAGTTGATTACTTATAATTTAAATGGATTACATTTCAAATTTTAAGAAAATTCTATAAATTTTAGTAAGAATGTTATCATTAATGTCTGTATGTGTTTAAGTATGTGTGATGATGAAATGTGATCATGACAATATACAGGGTGTTAGGTCTATAAGTACAAAAAAAAGAATCATGGATTCCTTGCACAATAAATAACAAAAGTCTAAAAGCATTTTTCAATCGAGTGACAATTAAGTACGCAATTCGTGTTCGAAAATTTGACCCTGAAATTCGGTTTAATACGGGCCTGACGAAATACGAATTCTCGTAACTGATAGTTTTCAACGAGCAGCGCCACTTACGAAACAGCGTTATCTATCACCGGCGACTATTCTCTAGGGAATAAGCCAATTGCACGTCTATTTTCCATCACTTTCACGGGTAATTACACAATTTCACAAATAAGTAATTATCTAAAACTAATGTGTGCTTTGTGTTGTGATGATGCACGTTTAAAAATCGTAAAAAATAAAATAGTAAAATGTTCCATCGAAATAATTTAATAAATTACTCGACAATTGTTTCATTCAAATAGTTAGTTTCAAGAGTACAGACAACAGTAATACATTTTATTATTTCATTTTTTACGATTTATAAATCATCACACCAGCCCAACTCTTAAGTTGATCAAAATTCAAAACAATTGTTATCGTAGCCGCCAGAACTGAAACATTAAGATTACTTAAATAAATTTAACGGGAAAAAATCAAAGCACATCACTAGTATTGCAATTCACACCTACTCTTTAAAAAAATACTTTCCACTGTCAACAAAACTTCAATAACGTCAATAACAATAATTAAAACAATATGAAAACTACACACAATTACACCGCATCAATTGCCAGAAGCACACGAATCTACCGATACTGACACACTGACCCTGAATTATGAACTTCTCGTTCAATCGATACACCTAACAGTAGCATTTGTAACCTGAAATAATAATTAAGGCGCGCTAAACCAGGGCCGGCCTCAGAAATCAAAATAATTTTTAAATTTTTTTTTTAATTTCAAAAGTCAAAAAGTGTATAAATTCATGTTTGAAATGCAACAGGGAACATGTGGTTCTTTTTTCTGTACTTATAGACCAAACACCCTGTATGAATTACAAATACCTAACATGGATATAATATTTAGTTCGAGTTATATATATATAATATATATATATATAATCAATTTCCCATCTACCGTATGGTGTAGGGATTTTCATTTTAGAGTTTTATGTATTATACAGGGTGTTACTGATATAACTGCGGATGTTTAAGGAGGTGATAGGGCAGTAGAAAATAAGAAAATTAAGCAAAACTTCGCAGGTCCTAAAGTTTACCGTTTTCGAGAAAAACGTATGTGAAAATACAGGCAAAACCGAGTACGGTCCTGTGTAAAAGGTGTCCTCGATTGACCTGGTCGTGTGTAGTGGCAACGCTGTCTTCAATCAGCTGACGGTGAATGAGGTTACTCGGTTACTGTAACGTAAACAAGTGTGTTCTAAAATGGCGTTTAGTTCATCAGAATTTTGTGACAGTTGCCAAATGTGTTGCTTAAGTCAAAGCGAAAACGCACAGGACCGTATTCAAATTAATTCATGTTAAGATGTTTTTCAAAAATTTTGAAATTTTTTTTGTTTCTTCACCGCGCTGCTGTAGTGACCATTCGATTACATATTGCATCTAGTTGACACCCTCCAAAAATCCGTATTTATATCAGAACCACCCTGTATACAAATGAACTCCACATTTTTTTTTTGTCACTTGTCATTTCTTTTGCTTCTGACCACGTTTTTCCTTTTCTACTTAATATTTTTCCTATTGTCTTATCCCACGTTTCATGCGGTCGACCCCTTCTTCTTGTTCCTAACACTTTTGCTTGCCATATTCTTTTAACTGTTCTGTCATTCTTCATCCTATGTAGATGTCCCCACCAGCTGAGTTGTCTCTTTTCTATGAAGTCAGTCAGTCGGTTTATTTCCAGTTCTTCTCTTATTTGATTGCTACGGATTCGGCGTTTCAGCGTAATACCTTTTTCTCTTCTTAGGTATTTCATTTCCATTGCTTCTAGTCTTCTTTTCATTTTATTTGTTAATACCCAAGTTTCGCAGCCATATGTCAGTACAGGTCTATAATTTACCTTATATATCTTTATTTTGGTACTCTGGGATATTTCTTTCTTATTGATGAAGGTCTTGTTTATTGAGTAATATAATTTATTGCTTTTTTCTATTCTGTCTGTTATATCGATTTCTTGTTTTCCCATTTCGTCTATTGTTACACCTAAATAATTGAACTGTTGCAGCTGTTCAACCAATATTCCATCAAGTTCTATTTGTATTTGCTGTTCTTCATTACCTACTACCATTACTTTGGTTTTGTCCACATTTATTTTCATGCCAAATTCTTGTAGTGTTTCATTCCAAATTTTCAGGTTTGTTTGTAAGCCACTTTCACTTCCAGCCATAATTACAACATCATCAGCAAAAGCACATTCGGAAATGAACACTGGTTGTAGATGTCTATAACTAGGAAAATTCGTGACGGGGTTGCAGTCTTCTGTGATGATCAAAATGGCTTGGATAGACTTAAAGGCGTAATTAAATCGCAGTTTGGGAACAAATATGTAGTAAAAGAAGCCAAGAAGCTTAATCCTCGTTTGCTAGTAAAAAATGTATTGCTGGGTGATAATCTACTTAGTGATGATCAAATTATATCTAGTCTTACTTCTTTAAATAACTTAAGCGAAATTGATGGTCCAGTGAAAGTTGTTAAAAAACTCTTTATTAAAAACAGAAACCAAGGTCTTGCTCACATTGTTCTTGAAGTGCGCCCTGCTCTTAGGAAACTGCTTCTGGAAAAGGGATTTGTTTGGCTTGGTTGGAACAAATGCTATGTTGCTGATCATCTGCGTTTGACACAGTGTTACAGGTGCTCTAACTTCGGTCATCTTCAAAAGTTTTGTAAAGTTGCAGTTGCTGCTTGTCCAAAGTGTTCCAAAGATCACACGCTGGAAGACTGCTCTGCCAGTGAGCATCTGTGTGCTAATTGCATTACCTCTAACAACTCTCGTAAAGCTGATTCTCCTGTGGACCATTCTGCGAGAGATCATAATTGTCCTTTTTATCTAAGACAAATTGAGTTGCTAAAATAGCAGTGTTTACATCCCTAACTACAACTTCTTCCGTAGGGATCGTGGATGCAGAGGAGGGGGAGTTGGTATTTACGTTAAGTCTTGTTTTTTTGTTGATGTAATTGAACTTGATGATTGTCACATTTCCATGGAAAGTTTATGGGTCAAATTAATTCTCCATAAAACTACTTTTTGTGTTGGTGTTATTTATCGGCCTCTCTACTCTAGCTTTGCAGAATTTATTTCCTCTATAGATTTTACCTTACCACTACGTTTAATGTCTTTTGAAAATATAATTGTATTGGGTGATATGAATATCAATCTTCTAGATTGTGACAATCACCCCCTTACCCATTTTTTTTAAATGCTATGGTTTTAAACAATTAATTAAAGTGCCCACCAGAATATCAGCTAATTCTGCTTCTTTAATCGATGTAATTTTTACTAATGTAGATTATATTTTTTCTGACCCTATGGTGCTAGATTCTGGTTCTGTATCCGACCATAAACTCACATGCTGCGAATTAAATATTTACGTACCTAAGCATACGCCTAAATTTATAAGTTTCCGTGATTTTAGCAATTTTGATAAAGCCGGATATCTAGAAGATCTGCAGTCACTTGACTGGAATGCGCTTATTTTCAATACCTGCATTGACAGTAAAGTTGAACTTCTTAATTCCATGATACTCAATACTTTTAACTTACATGCACCTGTTAAGGTCATTAGGGTCTCCAAAAAACGTGCTCCGTGGCTAACTTACCCTTTAAGGATAATCCTTAAACAAAAAAAGATTGCTTTGTTGAAATTTAAATCGACTCCTAACGAAGCCAATTGGAATGATTACAAGGCAAAGAGGAATTTTGCTCTCTCTTCTATAAGGCGGGAAAAAGCAGCCCACTTAAAATTTCTCCATCAACATAACATGTCAAATAAGCTATGGAAACTTCTCAATAATTTATATCCGTTTGTCTTATTTTAGCCCGTAACTAATTAAATAATTATTACATTTGCATGTAAGATTTTCAGCTTTTTGAATATTTCCTCTAGCAATAAATCCAACCCTATTCCTGATAGCCTTAATGACCCAAATGAAATTAATAATTACTTTGCATCAGTTTTTGAAGCCAAAGATATTGATCCCGCATTGCATGCTTATTATGAAAATCGTCGCTTCTCAAATCAAACTTTTTCTTTAACGCCTGTCGATCCTTCTGTTGTTGCTTCAACAATTAAGAATTTGAAGTCCAATGCGTGTGGTTCAGACAATATTTCTTTACTTATGATTAAGCTCAGTCTCACTGTTATTATCCCCTATTTAACTCATATTATCAATCTTTGCTTAGAAAAAGGGCATTTTCCACAACAATGGAAATTGGCTATTATCAAACCTATCCCTAAAGGACATAATCCCACTACATACCCTGACTTACGCCCTATTAGTATATTGTGTGTCTTATCTAAGATTCTTGAAAAGGTAGTTCACCTGCAAATGGTTGAGTTTTTGGAAGTCAATGCAATTTTTCCTACTACTCAATCTGGTTTTAGGAAGTCTCACAGTACGCAAACTGCCCTTTTAAATTTAATTGACGACATAATACGGACCCTTGACAAAAAATTGTGCGTTGCCTTAATCTCACTTGATTACTCCAAGGCTTTTGACAAGATTCATCACAAGCTGCTGTGTTCGAAGCTTAAGTACTATGGCTTCGACCAACTTGCAGTTTTGTTTTTTCAATCATATCTATCGCACCGTTACCAGTGTGTCTTTGTAAACGGTGACTTCTCAAACCAACACCTGGTTCTCTCAGGTGTTCCACAAGGGTCTGTACTTGGTCCGTTGCTGTTCCTATTATATATTGCGGATATCTCAACTTCTGTAAAGTTCTGCCATCTTCACTCTTATGCAAACGATACTCAACTTCTTTATTTTTTTGATCAGTGATATTATTAATGCTGCATCTAAAATAAATAATGACCTTATAAGCCTTTGTCAGTATTCCAGCAGGAATAATCTTGCCATCAATCCTGGCAAATCGTCTTTACAATTGTTTTGCTCAGAGAACAAAAAAGGTTTTGTACAAGCTAATCTTAAAATCAAAATAAACAGTGATATAGTGCCTTTCTCTGATCATACCAAATGCCTGGGTATCGTATTGAACGATGGGCTGCGCTTCCATAAACATACTAGTAACCTTCTTCAAAAATCCTATGTTCGAAGAAGTCTCTATGCTAATTCTTCACTTCTCAACTACAATTTAAGAAAAATTCTTTGTAAGTCCTCGGGTCATGTAGGTTTTCAATTATTGTAATATTGTTTACTACCCCTGTTTAGATCAACTTACAAAAAATCGTTTATCGGTTGTACATAACAATTGTATAAGATTTGTTTTTAGAAAAAAGAAATTCGACCACGTCTCTCATCTATATCCGCTTATTAAGTGGATGAAATTGCCTAATCTGGTTAAATATAACTACCTTGTTTTCATTCATAAATTAATTATTTCTAACAACTTGTTATATTTAAGGGAAAAGTTAATTTTTAGACATAACATTCACGATAGAAGTATTCGTTGCAACTTTATCCTGTAAATGCCACGCCATTCCTCCTCGTTGTTTAGTAGATGTTTTTCGTATAACGCGTGTGTAATGTACAATGATATCATTAATACCTCCAATTGTAACTTGTCAACATTTTCGCTCCATCTTTTTAAAAAACATATAAAAAATTTATTGTTAAATATTTAATCTTTTATTTGTTTAATTATTTTTTTCTTTGTTTCGATGATGGTTAAGTGTAAGAGTAGCTATTTAGCTAAACTTCGCCATCTTATGCATAATTTTTGTAATCTTAAATGCATCATAATAAAGTCTTTTTATTATTATTATTATTATATGTAGGTTTTTAATTCCGTTTTGACATTTTTTTATTATATCATCCATGAATATTGTGAAAAGTACTGGACTCATAACTCCTTCTTGTCTTAATCCTTCTGTTGTTATAAATTCTTCTGATTGGTTATTATGACTTATTATGTAGTTTCTGTTGTGTTTGTATAAGCTTTCTATTGCTTTTCTTAATTTTGGATATACTCCTCTATTTTCCAAGCTTTTCCATATTCTCCCTCGTGGTACTTTGTCGAACGCTTTCTCTAAATCAATAAATGCCAGAAATGCTTTCTTATTTACTTCTTGTAATTTGGCCGTTATTTGTTTAAGCGTAAATATATGATCTTGTACGCTACGCCCTTTACGAAATCCACACTGTGCTTCTGATAATGTCGGTTCTACAATTTTCCTTATTTTTTTTTCCAGGATTTGTTCGTAAATTTTTAGTGGTACACTTAGCAGTGTTATTCCTCTGTAGTTATTACATTGCTTGCTGTCCCCTTTTTTATATATTGGTATTATTTGGCCTATTTCCCAGTCTTTCGGTATTTTTTCTTCTTGCCAGATCTTGTTATACAACATCAGTAACATTTCTCTACCATCTTCTCCCATTTTCTGAATCATTTCCGCTGTTATTTTGTCGTGTCCTGGTGCTTTACCGTTGTTCAATTTTCTAATAGCTTCATTCATCTCTTCTTCTGTTATATTTATTTCCTGTTCATTCATTTGATTCTTCCTCATTTCTGTCTTTTCGTTTGCATTGTCATCTTCATTTCCTATATTGTCGATTTCTTGTCCACCTAATAGTTCTTAAAAGTGTTCTTTCCATCTTCGCAGTATATCATTTGTGCTGGTAAGTATTTTTCCTGTACTACTTTTTATTGTCTGTGTTACTTTCGGTTTGTTATTTCTCAGCTTTTTTAGCACATTGTAAAAGAGTTTCTGATTTTCTTTACTGCTAGTTTCTAATTTTTCACCAAATTCTTTCCATGATTTTTCTTTCGCTTCATTTATCAATTGTTTCGCCTTTATTCTTTGGAGTTTATATTCTTCTTATTCTTATTTTGTGTTTTATTTGTTAAATATTTCTGCCATAATTTTTTTTTCAGTTTTACTTCTTCTCTTATTGTTTCATTCCACCATGCTGTTCTTTTATTACTTTTACCTATTATATTGGTTCCACAAGCTTCTTTCGTCGTATTTATTATTAATACCTTTACATTCTCCCACATTTCTTCTGCTATCATTTTAGTCCATTGCCATTTTATATGTTGTATTTTATTTCTTACCTTTATTTCATATTTCCTGGTTACTTTTTCATCTTGTAGTCTGTATGTTTTTATAACTTCTTTTTTATTTGTTCTTTCTTTATTTCTTTCTTCTTGGACTGTATTTATTGTTTTGATTTTACCCAGGAGTAAAAAATGATCACTGTATATTTCGGCACCTCTTCTCACTCTAACGTCCTTCACTGCTTTTCTATCTTCTTTTTCAACTAATATGTAGTCTATTATTGATCATTCTTCTTTACTTGGCACTACTCTGGTATACTTGTGTATGTTTTTATGCTTATAGAATGTATTAGTTACTATAAGATTATTTACATTACAGTAGTCGATTAGTCTGTCACCGTTGTTATTTCTCTCTACTTCTCCATATTTTCCTATTACAGATTCTCCTATGTTTTTTTCGTATACCCACTCTACTGTTGAAGTCTCCAGCCACAATAATTTTCCCTTTACTTGTTTCTGTAACTAATGAAAGATCGTTCCAGAATTTATCTTCCATTTCTTTTGTCTCATTTTCGTTTGGTCCATAAACAGCTATCAGCGTGATCGTTTCAGTGTTAATCATAAATTCTAGCGTTAGTATTCTTTCTTTAGTTCGAGTTACGATCCCTAAATAATTGTAACGACTTTTCTAGTAGAACTTATTTATTTAACGGATATTTATTTTACAACTATTTATTTAACACTTAAACACTAATAGAATACTTAAACACTAATAATAATTCAACGACTTATTTATATCACAAGGAAAATGCGTATTTATATCACTCGGTATATCGTAGTTCGCTATTTATATTACTTGTTCGGAAGCTCACTGTGAACTGACTGACTACTGGCCACGTCAACAGGTATTTATACTGATTAGGAACAATCCAGAAAGTTCCAGAATGACATACTAGACTTTACTGGAGTGCCCATTGTGTTCGTCTAATTTATGGCCTTGTTTATCGTCATCAAAGCGCCGACCGACGTCGGCGTTCTTTGAGCTCCGCTTATCTGCTGTCGCCGCTATCGCACACACACACGCTCGCCGCACTGCTCGCTCTCGTACACATATACGCTCGCTACACTGCCCACTCTCGCACACATACGCTCATTACACTGCCCCCTCCTTAAGGGTGATCCGTCCCGGATCACATCTTCCGTTCCTTCGAAGGATCATGCCGGTACTTGCAATTCTGTCCCCTAAGGCACCCAGTCGTCATATGGAAGTAGCAATCCACCGTCATTGGCTGTGCGGGATCTCGTTGGGGATTATTGGTGTATACCGTTATTTCGACGCCGCTCCACCGGAACAGGACCTCCAACATGCTCCGCACCACTCTCCAGTTCAGTCCATCCAACCCACATCCTATCCTTGGCATGGCTAACCTTGTGGTACCTGTGGATGGCAGTTGGTCTCTTAGTTCCACCAACGAATTCCATAACGAGCGGTAGGTGGGCTTTTCAGACGACGCCTCCTTAGTAACCAGGTAGTAAATGGATCGGTGCCCGTCCACCAGACTTAGCACTTTCTTTCTATCTCCGAGTTGGTCCCGCAGCTCTGACAAGCGGCCAAACTTCTTCTTGAATACGGTGGCAATACCGCGATCCATCCTCAAGTCTTTGGCCACACAATGAACCAGCGAGTCCGAAGCAGAAAACAAATCTTCGGATCTCTCGGAGGTGACACCGAATCTGGAGTTGGCATGTAAGCTCGGCGTGGCCATAAACTCGTCATACTGGGGATCCGGAGAACGAGCGTGCATAAGCCTGATCCGTGCTTCTTCGTGATTGTCACCGGCATATGGGGCCAAACGGTTAAAATGGACAACCTTCGGTTTTCCATTTGGTGTGCGTCGAATCCGGTAAATAACGTCATTTATTCTCTTGACGATTGTATATGGACCTTCCCAGTGCTGCTGTAGCTTCGGCGAAAGACCTTTACGGGGCTGTGGATTGTATAACCACACCATGTCTCCCTCCTGGAAACCTCCATCAGTGGCCCGTATGTCGTAGGTGTCCTTCATGCGATCGCTAGCTATCTGCATCCGGGAACGTACTTCCTCATGGATATTGTCAAGTTTTCTGCGGAGATCACTAACGTAGTCTTCTCCGGCAACGTCCTCACCAGGTTTGCAGCCAAATTTCAGGTCACATGGTAACCGTAGCTCCCGACCAAACAGTACTTTTGCTGGTGTTTGTCCAGTAGTTTCGTGAATCGATGATCGATATGCCATAAGAAACAGTGGCAGATGGCGATCCCAGTCTCTTTGGTGTTTGGAGACCACTTTGGACAAGTACTTGTTAATGGTCCTGTTCATTCGCTCTACCATGCCGTCTGATTGAGGATGCAGAGGTGTTGTCCGGGTTTTGTGAATGCCTAATGTCTTGCAGATTTCTTGGAACACGGCGGACTCAAAATTCCGACCCTGATCAGAATGAAGCTCCATGGGCACGCCGAACCGGCTGATCAGGTGGTTTACGAGCTCCTCCGCTACTGTGGTGGCTGTCTGATTTGGGAGTGCGTAAGCTTCAACCCATTTCGTGAAGTAGTCCATTGCCACCAGGATGTATTTGTTGCCACCATCGGTCTCTGGAAACGGTCCTGCGATGTCTATGGCAATCCGTTCGAATGGACTGCCGACATTGTACTGGCGCATAGGAGCACGCCGTCGTCTTTGCGGTCCTTTGCTGGCTGCACAAGTTGTGCACTTCTTGCACCAGTCTTCAACATCCTTTTTGCAATTGACCCAGTAAAACCGCTCACGGACTCTCCCAAGGGTCTTGTTAACACCAAAATGTCCCCCCGAAGCATCGTCATGGAGGCATTTCAAGACTTCCCTTACCAGGCTCTTCGGTACAAGCAATTGACGTTTGCTCTCAGTACCATCCTGGTTTTCCACTATTCGCTTCAGGAGTCCATCTTCCTCAACAATGGAGTCCCATTGAGCCCACAACGATTTTACCTCCCCAGATTTAGCGGCGATCTCATGCCAGGTCGGTCGTCTGCCTTCATTCTTCCATTTCCGAAACAAGCTCAGTACCGGATCAGAACCCTGTTCCGTCTTGATGTTATCAGGATGCCATTGTTCATCCGTGACGGTTATCCTCCGGACTTCTTCATGTTCCTCCAGACGCTTGTAGTGCTTGCAGTTTTCGGAACATGGTCTTCTGGATAAGGCATCGGCGTTCTTATGGCTATTTCCAGCTCGATGTTCTATGTCGAAGTCGTATTCATGGAGCTTTTCTATCCAACGCGCGACATGACCCTCTTGATTCTTGAAACTCAGAAACCACCGCAAAGCAGCATGATCTGTTCGGAGCTGGAACTTCCTTCCATACAAGTACTTATAAAAGTGCTCCACGCTCTTTACTACTGCCAGTAGTTCTCGTCGGGTTACACAGTAGCTTCGTTCGGGCTTGGATAGGGTCTTGCTGAAATAGCCGATGACTTTTTCCTCTCCGTGTTGTATTTGTGAGAGTACTGCGCCTAACCCTACATTGCTAGCGTCGGTGTCCAGAACAAATTTCCCCTCTGGTATCGGATAACTCAACACGGGTGTGGAAACGAGAGCTTGCTTTAACTTTTCGAAGGCAGCTTGGCAGTCCGGTTCCCAGCAGAATGGTCTGCCACTTTCGGTTAGTCGAGTCAATGGCTTGGCAATATTGGCAAATCCAGGAACGAAGCGTCTATAGTAAGTACACAGGCCAAGGAAGCTTCTGACCTGATGTACGTCAGTAGGTACTGGCCATTCTCGTACGGCTGTGATCTTCTGCGGGTCGACTAAAACGCCGGTCTTCGTGACTACGTGCCCCAGGTAGTTCACTGTCTCCTGAAATAGCTGGCATTTCTTGGGGCTTAATTTAAGGTTGACATCACGCAGCCTTCGAAGTACCTCTTCCAAGTTTTTCAGGTGATCGTCGAAGTCTTTTCCGATCACGATTATGTCGTCAAGGTATACCAGGCAAGTTTTCCCAATCAAGCCGTTCAAGGCCGTCTCCATGAGTCGTTCAAATGTGGCTGGCGCATTACACAACCCGAACGGCATTACGTTGAACTACCTCAGCCCGGTTCCGATCGAAAATGCCGTCTTCTCTTTGGCCTCAGGATCCAGGTCTACTTGCCAGTATCCACTTTTAAGGTCTAGCGTTGAGAATATTGTCGACCCCGCAAGCGTGTCCAAGGTATCATCGATGCGTGGCAAGGGGTAGCTGTCTTTCTTGGTGACATTATTTAGCTGGCGGTAGTCAACACAGAAGCGTGTAGATCCGTCCTTCTTCTTGACCAAAACTACCGGCGACGTCCATGGACTGGTCGATGGTTCTATTATTCCGTCCTTCCGCATGACGCTTATAATCTTTTCGGCCTCTTCCTTTTTGGCCAGTGGTAGTCTCCTCGGTCTCTGACGGATGGGCTGAGCTTCGCCAGTGTTGATTTTATGGACGACGATGTTGGTTCGCCCTTTCTTGCCGCTGTCCAATGCGAACACGTCCTGGGACATTACAAGGAGTTCCCCTATTCGACGTTGTTCAGGTTGATTACGGTTTTCACCCGCCCCCTTGTACAGTTTTAACAACGCCTCCGGAATACCTTGAACTTTGCGCATCCCTGAACTCAATCTTTTAACTTGTGGCATGGCAGTGTCCTGGGCGTGTAACTGGAACGTTTCGCCGTTCAGTGTCACATTCTTTCTCCGGAAATTCAAGCAGAAGTCATATTTTCGGAGGACGTCCAAACCCAGTATTACATTGTCCTCTATTTCTGCCACTAACACGCAGTGTTTAAAAGACGTTCTTCACATTTGGATGTTGACGTAACTTTCGCCCCTGACTACTACTTGTTCTCCAGTGGCGGTACGGAGCTTCCATTGCGTTGGCAGAAGTTTACTGGGCTTGGTCAATATTCCGGGCCTTATGATTGTTCTGCTAGCTCCAGTATCCAGCAGAAATGAACACTGCTTCCTGTTTATGAGTCCAGTGAGAAAAAGGCTGTCAGTTCGATCTTTCATTGTCTTAGTCAGTGCTACTAAACCTGGGGTCTCGTGTCCCGGGACCGACGTTTGCCCCGCCGCATCGTCCCTGATTAGTTTTCCGGAACGCGGGGCTCGCGCTCTTGAGTAACCTCTTCGTTCTTGCAAGCGCTTCTTACGTGTCCCAATTTCCCGCAGTTCCAACATCGTATTGGTCTCGGTTTCTTGTTTAATCTTCCCACTATCCTGCTAACTATTTCTTCTAGTCTGTCTTCGAATCGACCGTCGGGCTCCTCCCTTAGCTCACGCACTCTACCTTGCCGTTGCGATGCCTGTTTAACGACGTCATACTCCAGTGCCCGAGCCAACGTGTCAGCGAGTGTCTTTGGCCTGTCTAATCGAAGTCGCTGTTGTATGTCGTCATCCCTTAACCCATGGATGAAAGAGTCGACAGCCAACTTTTCTAAAGTGTCGTCGGGAGTACCTGGATACGCGAGGCGGACCAGACGAGCGATATCAGCCTCGTATTCTTGCAGGTTTTCCCCTGCCTTCTGACTTTGGTTTCTTAACTGCACGTGACTGACGCTCGTCATATGTGCCTGACCATACCGCATCTCTAACTTCTTCACTAGGTGTGTCGTTCAACTTCTCGGGTGGTATGGTATCCAAAATCTCCTCGGCATTACCATGCAGCGCGCAGACCAGCTCGGAGGCTTTATTTTCCAACGTCCATGCGTTCGACTTTGCGGCCGTTTCAAATTTCTTAAGGAAAGTGGTCCATGATGTTTTCCCGTCGAATTTAGGTGGCTTCGTATATGCTTTCGATGAAACCCCGTGTCCATTCTCCTGCTTCACACTTCTGGCTTCATTATCGATCTGTTCGGACATTGTCGTACATAGAAACCTTTCTTCTATTTCCTTAATTCGTGAATCTATTTCTTGAAATTTTCCTGCAAAATTCTGTTCTGTTTCGGCCAATTTTGCGTCGAATTTCTCTAAATTTTCTTCAGTTCTTTTGAATTTTCGGTTAATTTCTCTTCCAGGTTTTCCATTTTCTTTTCCAGATTTTCTTTCAATTTCCCTTCCAATTCCATTGAATTTTCCTTTAATTTCTTTTCCAGTTTCCCTTCCAATTCCATTGAATTTTCCTTTAATTTCTTTTCCAGTTCATCCTCAAATTCGTAGGTATTCGGATCGAAACCCTCTCGTATCAGAACTTCCTCTAGTCGCCCTTGTAAGGTGAGCTTGTTACCAGACGTATCTTCGTCTCGCTCCTCGAGTTGACTTTTCAATTCGGCAACCTTCAGCTCCAACAACTTTTTCGGCATTTTGATTTATTTGACAATTTTTCTTCTACTAGAAAATTCTCTTCTTTGGGGGATCGATTGGCTGAGCACCCCACACCTGACACCAATGTTACGACTTTTCTAGTAGAACTTATTTATTTAACGGATATTTATTTTACAACTATTTATTTAACACTTAAACACTAATAGAATACTTAAACACTAATAATAATTCAACGACTTATTTATATCACAAGGAAAATGCGTATTTATATCACTATATATCGTAGTTCGGTATTTATATCACTCGTTCGGAAGCTCACTGTAAACTGACTGA
The DNA here is from genome assembly GCA_947389935.1 of Agrilus cyanescens. Lineage (NCBI taxonomy): Eukaryota > Metazoa > Arthropoda > Insecta > Coleoptera > Buprestidae > Agrilus > Agrilus cyanescens. The sequence continues at coordinate 17,726,593 of OX376707.1, forward strand.
CTACTGGCCACGTCAACAGGTACTTATACTGATTAGGAACAATCCAGAAAGTTCCAGAATTACATACTAGACTTTACTGGAGTGCCTATTGTGTTCATCTAATTTATGGCCTTGTTTATCGTCATCAAAGCGCCGACCGACGCCGGCATTCTTTGAGCTCCGCTTATCTGCTGTCGGTTCTCGTCGCCGCTATCGCACACACACACGCTCGCCGCACTGCTCGCTCTCGTACACATATACGCTCGCTACACTGCCCACTCTCGCACACATACGCTCATTACATAATTCTATATATAAAGAATGGCATTGTTTTTTCGACTTATCGAGGTTCCATTGCATTACTTCTTCTCAGATGGAGTCATATAACCATGGAGATAATACATATAGAGTAGGCAAGTCATGAGTTCGGGGAATTCCTGGTAAGAAAATTAACATTTAATGTTATTAAACTCTACTTACAGTGTCTGCTTTTTGAAATTCGAGTTGTACAGTATAAAAACATATGTATTAACGATACCACGCACGGAAATAACATTTTGTTTGAGTTACAAAGTCTAAACAGTTCGAGATGAGTCCGTGTTGTTGGCGCCGTGCAGTTAGCGCCGCGACCCTTTTGCATGCAGGTATCGCACCGAAAAGTGCAGGTAAAATTATATCGTGCATTAATCGCTGGGAGTATACCATCAGTATATAAGCCTTTGTATATTTTATATTGTTATGAATTCTGTTTTCGTATATTTTAAACAAACATTTTTACTTCCCTTTACATTTTAACGCAGGCTTAAAATAGGCTGTTTTTTTCTAAGAAAACAGGCGAGTTTAAAGGTGTAAACATTATAATATAAATACATAAATTAATCATAATATGTACAGGAAACTCAAATACAATGTGATTTCATTCATGCCATATTTCTAAATTTTAATAATACGTTCTAAGTTTCACAAAAACAATTGTGCTAATATTATTGTGGATAATCCATCGTTAGATCTTCATTCCAAAAGTAATAATTATCACCAAAACCGAAAGAATAATCAGTTGTTATGATCGGGTTCGTATTATTATCATATATGTATAATATTGTTAATAGAAACACTAAAAACATAAACACAAAAATCGTGCGAAGAATATTTACTAGCGGAAATTGGACAATTAAAAAGATATGAAAAAAAATTGAATAAGTGGAATTAGTATGTATAAAAATGACATAAATGTACTCACTTTGTTAATTAGATTTTTAAGTTTTTTGTACATAGTATAACGAAGGTTTATTATCCTTATACTTTTAAACATGTCAATTTTGCTAAACAAAATTGCTAGTCCTAAGCCTGGGTTAAAGTGTGAAGGAAAGTAAAACTTTGTGTTTAAAATAGTACGAAAACAGAATGCATAAACTTAACATGAAATTTTAAATAAAAGCATTGTACCTACATGGGCCTATATACCAATGCACGATATAATTTTACCTGCCCCTTTCGGGGCGATACCTGCACGCAAAAAGGTCGCGGCGCTGACAACACGACACCTTCGAGATACCGCGTATTTAGGGGTTTACCGGAAGGGAATGGCAATTTTTTTCGACTTACTGAGGATTACTACTTTCCGAGGTTCAAATTTTCTAGGGTCCACTGCACAACGTAAGTAAGAACCAGTAGTTGCACAGTTATTTTATTTAAGAAAGTTAAATTATTTAAACGTTAAATTTGAACCCGCACGATAATGTTCACTAAACTATTTGTAGCTAACTGGAAAGTATTTTAAAACTATTCAGTAATGTTATTTGTCTCTGGTTGAGGAGGATCTCATTCCCAGTCATTGTATTAGTAAACCTACTTGGTGAATAGTAACTCTAAAGCCAAAAAATGACCTTTTTGTTGTATAAGTATAGTCCCAGAAAGAAAAGGTTCGTTATGTTTAAATAAAGTAATGATTGTATAAGGTAGATACGTGCGAGATGTGCGTTTTTTTAACTTTTTATTTCAAAAGTTTAGTCAATGAGAAGATCGAGTGTAGTTTGCATGCAGATTCAAGTAGAGATATACCAAAATGAAAGCGGAGTGGGTCTGCACGCTCTTTAATGTAAAATAAACAAGGCTTGAAAATCAGTTAAGCGTATGGCAATTACACACAAACAATCCACCGCAGTTTCGTCTCCATCCTAATCGCTTATGCATCCCCATAATTTGCATAAAACCGGTGGTATTAAGCTGGAATAAAGTTAATTATGTTGGAACCGGGTCGCGCATCCTACTCTAACTGTATGCATTTATGTTCTGATACGTATAAGTACGCTATATATGTATGCGAAAACACGGTAGCTGTTAAATAGTCATCAAGTTTATTTGTTCTGTACTGCTTTAGTTACGTCGAACAATAAAAAAATGCATTTAAAAAACATTTACTTTTTTATTAGTGAATGAAATGGAAACATGACACTAAAAGAAAAGAGAATAGGTACGTGCTGAAATTTGGACGGGGATGCATAACGTTTAACAAATTTTAGTGAGGACTACTCTACAAAGATCGGAATCACAAAATGGACTGAAAATTAATTCTAAGAGATTAAGAACTGTGAAAATTCATAAATGCGGAAATAGTGAGATACTATGAAACACTGCAAGAGACTGTTTGATATACTATGGGACATCATCAGAGACTGTTTGTTTTATCCTGGGTAATTACTTAGAACGCATTGTAGATTCAAATCATTACTATATATACTTATATCTTCGCTGAATCTCATCAAATATTCGTGTTACAGAAGAGGTTATCTTAGGTTATTGGTCGAGTGCAGGTTCATTAACTATATTGTCGCCTTATCGTCTACTACTTCTACGTTAATTAATTATCAAAATATTAAACGAACCTATACTCAATACCTAAGCTAAATCTCTTGTCTAAAGCCCTCATCACACGAGGCAAGTTTACAAGCTAAATTGTCTGGTAGCACCTTTGCTGGCAACTGGGCTGGCTGCGGGGATGGAAAAAGACGCCATTGCTTGATGGTCTGCAGGTTCCTACTGATAAAACATGTGCTATTTTCGGCGCTGGATATCCTACTGAGGCGACGCTAAAAACTTCAAGACTCCGTAGCTCTTGCGCAGGCGCGAAATAATTTTGACTCATGTCTATGATTTTGCTAATAGAATGGGCAAAAATATAATAATAATTGATATAGTAGGCAGAAAATGATACTCATATACAATGTAAGCACATTCTTTTACTAGTGTGGATGAAAAACAAAATAAATAAAATTTATTTCAGACAAATTTATCATGCAAAATAAATATGCAATAAACATATTCCATAAAATATTACATTCGTTGTAATTATGGACCGGTTTTTATGAAACAAAGCTAAAATATCACAAAAAAAGAAGAAAAAACTGTCACTGAAATTTTTCAAAGGTTTTTATTAAAAACCTATAAGTACAACTGTTTCGATTAGATGAAGTCTTTTTCAAGAGCAAGTACATACAAAATGATTTTGTATATTTCAATCCTAATGTACTCCATTACGCTTTACTTTACTTTACTCTTAATCCAGGTTTCCCATTTTATGTTTAGAAAAACTCATGTTTACATTATTTTTATACTTTATTTTTTCTTGAATGGGAAATACTACCTTTTAGCCATTGTACTTTAGAATATTGACGTTTAACAAAGAATATGGCACGCCGTTAGTGTTTATAATACATACACCGAATTAACCATAATCAAATAAATGTATAATAAAAATTACACCTTAAAAATTTATATTAAGTATGGAAATGAAATAAACTTTTTCTAACAGTCATGACAATTCATCGAATTATAATGATACATTAAAAAAAATGTGTATAATAGTTAAAACCTAAGAATTATTGTATCACTTTAAAAGCAAATTTTCGATTCGATCGTAATATGATTATAGTTTAATATCAATGTGCATCACAGGAAGAAAAAAAAAAGGTGATTTATTCTTAAGTTTCAAAAAATACATCACCATAATATTTCTTCACAATGAAAAATAATTTATTTTTTCTTATTGCAGCGAATTTCTAACGTCTCTTTTTCTAAATAAATTAAATTAGTCAAATTATTATTACTATGTTGATCATTTTAACTGAGAAAGAGTAATTTAGAATTTTAATGTAATTCAAACATCATTCTTTGGATCGATTACCTGTATTAACAATAAAAATTCTTGAATTAAAATTATCTATTTAGATAGGCACGAGGGAACGTAACATGGGTATAAAGAACCGGAAGGGGAGCCATAATCTGCACATGAGAATTAAAATTATCTAAATAATAATAATCTATTAATTAATTATATATAAATTAATACCTATTTAGATAATTTTAATTAATTTTAAATAACATGTTACTTATAATAATTTAAAAATACAATATAATGAAAATATCTGCAAATGAAATTATGTACTTAATGGAAATTCACTGAATTCGAATTATACGTGAATTTTGTTTGTCAGATCCTTTACATTTTGTTTATAAACTATTTTATTCTACTTTTTTAAATTACATATCACTAGTTTAGAGACATATATTTTACCTCGATATCCAACTGAAATTTATTTGAGGCAATTATTATGTCAATGTAAATTAGTGTATTAAAGTTACGTTATAGATAATTATAATTTTTTTAATTGTATTGTAGCAATAATTTTAATTGTGCAAATTCTTATGGTGTAGGAAGGTTTGTCTTTTTAGTTCACTGCATAATAATGAAAATTTGCTCCGTATTAAATAGCTAAATAGAAATTCCAGAAAATATTATTTCACTGTCTAAAATAGACATTCGGCAATATTTATTTTTATTCAAAGTAATTGCAATTGTACAAATTAAAATTCGTTGTAATGTGTATATATTTTATGCTGTTATAATTTAAATTACCAACAATGATTTTTACTATGATAGTAAATAGTGACAGGCCCTATCCTCTATGTACAAAACATTTCATATTTTAAAACATACATCTATTAAAATTTATGAAGTAATATTTATTCAAATTCGCACTGGAGGAATACAGCTCATACATTGAAAGAGTCGCCGCAAACAGGTGTAGTTACTTAGCCGCGGTCGCCGGTCGTACGCAACCGTGGAAGAAGACAATGCTTAATAAGAGCTAATTATTTTTGCCTTATCTTCGTTTTGAAATTAGGCAAATACATAGAAAGGGGTAGAAATTTATATCGAATGCATCTTAGCCTTAAAATAACAGAAATAACCTATAAATGGATTGGTAAAATCAAATCATGGAAGATGAACCCCGATAACTCGAAATACAGTAGCTTCTACATAAGACGGAATTTCGTCGATACCGATTCCATTACACTGTCCTTCGATGTGATCGCTTCAAAATAGCTTTAAATAACTTTCGATAGTGTAGAGTTGATGAAGTTGGGCATAACAAATTTGCTCCTAAATTAAACAGGTCAGGGGACTTGCTCCTAAATTAAACAGGTCAGGGGACGAAGTAGTATATTCGCTTTCTTTGCGCAGACAATACCGAGTTGACTCCTGGGTACAATGAAAGATGGAAGTCGCTCACTCTAAAGATAATTTCGGACTGAATTTCAATATACATCTAGTAATTGAACAAATGTAGTTAAATAAAAATCACGAATTTCACGAATTTGATTCAAAATTTTGTTTATTTGAATTGTTCCCCTTTCGTTCTTGGATACATGAATTCCAATTACAGTGTAAACTCCAGGTAACGTCACTCGATTTAACGCTAAATTCCCTAAAGCGTCGAAATCACTCTGCTTCGGTTGGTTTAGCTTGTCTTCCATACAATGATACACTCTATATAGCATTACACCCACTCTCAATAACGTCAACAATTAAATAATAAAATCCTAGCCTGCAATAAACTCGACTGTCGGCATCATAAATACCGAACTTTTTAAGAAATCCGTTCTTTTGTTCAAAAATTGGGATTGCTTGCACGTGTAGACTGTTGTTAGTAGGAGTCATGGAATTTCTATACGTTATCATATTCTTAGTTGCTCACAAACTTTCAAACTGTAAACATGGCAAGTAAGAGAAAATCACTGTGTATTTGCGAAAAAGTTTTACTGACACGTGCAATAGAGGCGGGAGAGAAGATAAGTGATGTTGGTAGACGCTTTGGATTTAGTCTCTCTACCGTGTCCACAATATTTCTTTTTCCAATACAGATTTTTCCTCTTTCCATTTAACGACAACTCTCTATAACGTTAAAATATGCACAGTCCCTTGAGTGTCGTTATATAGAGTTTACACTGTATTTTGAATTCTCGGTAATTTAAACTTTTTCTCTGGAAAATTGACTTACAAATTATGGAGAGTTAATTGGATTTATTCGAAAATATTCGGTTTATTTAACGATTAACTAAGCACATAACTACGCGTTTGTCTTATAAATTAACCTAAGATTTCTAACGATTTTGAAAAGTTCTATTTTCATAATTTCCTTTGCTTTCTAAATCACATGACATGTAATACATTAGTGCTCAATGTCGTCCGCCGCCGCTAAGAGTCAATTGGGATGTCACTAGGAGACAACTCGGCATATTCATTCAAGTCCAAGAGATTGGCACGTTGTGGTTCTACATATATTTAAATTATCAGATGCTTCTATGAGTTCTGTATAAGCAATATGGTACTTAAAAAAAAATATATCCGGCAGTTTAGCGTTGTAATCGGTGTTGGCGTATAGTCTGAATTTGGCCAACACCATGAACTAGCGAATTACACAGTCATAGCAGTTGTTGGTTTTAAATCGAAAAAGAATATACTGTCTATCTTTAATATTATTATTGGAAGAGGGTGCAGTGAACACAGAACGAATAATCATGGCATGGCGACCTACCACTAGGATATATTCTCGTTATGATGCATTAGAATGACAACGATAAAATATCGTTTTTAAATTGATGAGATATTTGAAATGAAAATAAATTGGTAAGTTTAGCGCCATCTGCTAATTTAGTTACAAAGTAGGTTCAACACCTTGGGTCCTTTGGTTTGAGGAATTCCACTGTCTGGCCGCTTCGACAGATGTTAGACACACATAAATTTTTGAAAGAAAATAGGTTAGGTTAGAAGTGTCACACTTTATACTTTTCTGTTATTGATATTAGAAGCTGCTACGAGTTGAAACTTATCCGTAATGAAATAATAAAGTAATAAGACCAAGTTTGTCTTTTTACTACATAATTTTCTGTTAATGTTTATGAACGCTGCCTTTCTTTCTTTTTTTTAAGTTTCTGTTTAACTAAAAATATCCAATATGTTATGAATAAAACAGTTCTTCTAAGAAGTGAAAAAGAAAGACATTTTATGACCAGAGAAAGAATTAGCTTATTTTTTATAGTATTGTAATGTTCGTGGGTTTATTAATTTATAATTACAGACTAAATGTACAGGGATAACAATTTATATACATTTATTAATTAATTACTAACTTAAAACACTATTTAATTATTACTAACTTAGATCACTGTTTGTTTACACTTTATGCCCTTCTCAATTTATTTGCATTATCACTACTATCACTGTCGATTTATTACTTGTCACTACTGCCACTGTCAATTTATTACTCCCTCTTCGGCGATCGTCTTTCCCTTTTATAGTATCCGTCGAAAAAGCCGAGATAAATCTAGAATATTCGAAACGTCGAAAGTTGTTTGCTATTTTGCGAACCGCTTAATTGCTTTCTCAAAAGGCGGGTATGAAACACACATTTACAAATACGAAACACACCACCGAAACCGTCCGCGGCTAGTCGAGTCGGCCCGTAACACGTACAAGTGTGCCTGTTCGCTCACAAAGATGCTCATGTTCGCTTAGAGTCAGTTTTGATGCAATCTTTAAAGTTATAATGTGGTATAAAAATATTGGCAGACTGATACGAAGGGAACTTAATTCTATGAAACTGATTTTTATTTGCAGAAAGGATACCCAAACTTTTGGCCATGTTTTATAGTCTGCCTTTCTTTCTTTGTAATGTTTAGTTGGTAAATAGACAAAATATCTAATTGCAAATAGTTGGTTAGGGTAAGAGCGACAATATTAAATAAGAAACGCACCTTCCAGTTTCGTTAGTTGTCCTTCCTACATCTAGCAGGTCCATGCAGTTCTCTTCAAAACGTTCGATCCACAAGACGTTAAACGCAGGTTGATTACATATTGATTGTTGAAGTCGACACATGTTGAAACTTATTCATAATGAAATTAAAACACAAAAAAAAAACTGGTGTAAGTTTCAAGATTATTTATTTGTATCACTACATTAATGTTTCGCTATACTATAGCTTCTTCAGGTGAAGATAATACAAAGTTAAACATCCTTACAAGTCGATAACAAATAAAACACTACTTTGTTTATTATCACTTTATTATAACGAAAAATCGTGACTATAGTTCAATCCAATATCCTTACAAGTATTTATACTTAAACTATAATTAGGTGGTAGTAGGGGTTACATGTTTAAATTTACAGGTTTAAATTTAGTAGAGGAGAATTGTTTACTTGTAAACATTATTTTAAACGACCAATTACAAGTAAACAATTCTCCTCTACTAAATTTAAACCTGTAAATTTAAACATGTAACCCCTACTACCACCTAATTATAGTTTAAGTATAAATACTTGTATGGATGTTTAACTTTGTATTATCTTCACCTGAAGAAGCTATAGTATAGCGAAACATTAATGTAGTGATACAAATAAATAATCTTGAAACTTACACCAGTTTTTTTTTTTTTTTGTGTTTTAATTTCAGCAGGTTGATTAGTTTTGATCTTTTTGTTCCAATGATACGCGCGCAACTACAGCTGTATTTCAATGTCTTTTGGAGTATTTGCGACTTTAATTTATTGACATAATATTTAACGAACCTGACATAACCTAACAGTATAAGCTTATTTAATTGTAACTGTGGAAGATGTATGTATTTATTGTGAAACAGCGAATTGTAATGTTTGTTACGTTCGACAGGTAGGCAGAGCTACTGAAATAAGATTTTCAGACCATGTTAGTTACATCAATAAAAAAGTTAAGAAAACAGTATGTGCAGAATATTTAGATGTAGTGATTGGATAAGTTTCACAAGTTTATTTTTTTGTCACTCGATAATTGTTTTAATCTACAAGATCATTCTCAAAAGTTCTTAGATTACTAATAGGAATCCAGATTATCTAAAACTAAGGGGCTGCTCAATTCTTCTTGGATCTTCATTAGCTGCTCTTTACTGTTATGGAGGATCTTTGCATTATTTAGGTCTACTCTATGGTTTACATCTAAATATTCTGCACATCCTGTTTTCTTAACTTTTTTATTGATGTAACTAACATGGTCTGAAAATCTTACTTCAGTAGCTCTGCCTTCCTGTCGAACGTAACAAACATTACAATTGACAAACGAATATTATCAGACTAATATATGAAATATTAATATTGTTATGTCAAAATTTATTATGCAGTTATTGATGTTGTTGTTTATCAGCCTGACGATGATCGCATTTGACCGTCGAAATGTTGCTTAATTTAACAGTGGTTGGGTATTGGCAATATTAGCTTTTAAAGATGAAATGGTTTTGGCTTCTACTTGGTGAAAGTTTATATTCATAATACATAATAGTATAAAAAAAAACACTGTACTTTCACAAACTGTATATTATTACTACAATTGTTTCGCTAACACAGTAGCTTCTTCAGGTAAATAGTGGTATGATAATGAGGGTTGTTACAGTATATATAAATGGTGAATGGATACATTAGAGAGGGGTGAAATACAGTAATGAAAAAGGAAACTTTTTTTTAAAGTTAACAATTAAAATAAATATAAATAATCAAATTTGTCATGAGAATTTTAGGTTTAATAAGGGTGAAAAATTTACATCTAATTGGTCATTTAATATTAACGGTGATAATTTTTGTTTGTTAATTTCTATTGCTTCTTATAACTTTAATTTTTGACTACTTTCTAATATATGTAAAATGCTAAAATTAAAATCCGGGGAATGGTTAGTATCTATTAAGTGGGTAGCATAGTTTGAATCAAGTTTTTGATTTTGGTAAGATCTTGTATGTTCAGATATTCTAGACTTAAAATTCCGGCCAGTTAATTTGTAAACACCACTTTTTAAATCTTTATCAGTTTCACCTTTATTATTCTTTATGTAAAGGCTAAGATTATTGTTAGTTTTAAACGCTATATATATTTTTTAATAAAAGTTTTTGAATTTTCAATGAAGGTTTTCCAATGAAAGTTAATATCTTAAACCCAGGATTGATCTGTTTAGAAGGAGGAAAAATTAAATTGATGGATTTTTTATAGAGTATTTGTTTTAATAATGTGTCTACTATTATACTGTTTTAACCATTATTAACAGCAATCTGCTTGATTAGATTAAGTTCTAAATCGAACAGAAAAACAGAAAAAGAATTGTAAATATATCACTACAACGTGCCAATTTCCTAGACGTGAATGAATATGCCGAGTTGTCTCCTAGTACCCAGCTGATGAAAAAGTCGTAAATGAAAACGATGAATGGGTGGCAATACAAGTGACGGGCACCCTCTTTCCGACCAATCTATGAATTGGGCCGTGCAGTGGCGCCCGACGGTAATTTTTAATTTGAATAAATGAAAATAAGGAATTATGAAATACAAATCCAGATATATTGTCATGATAGAGGGAAGTTGCAATACAATTTTAAAAAAATTAGAAATTGTTTCAAGATATTAAATAGGTAAATTTTGTTTAAAAAAATGTTTTAAAAGAATATGTATTATTAATCAAATATAATTAAGTATTTACGTTAAATATTTTATTGACATTGCTCTTTTAATATTTTCAATTATTCTATGAACTTTAATTTTTCCTTAAAATATTTGTTTTCCTCACGATTTTTAATATGTTCTATTTCATTAAATGTACTTTTTTAATTATTATTTTGTCTTCGTAATTCTGTTACTAATTTTTATGTCTAATATAAACAAATTCTCGACTACATGGAACTTTTAAATAAAATTTAATTCTTTTGTTTTTTAATTCATACTATCTTAATTATTGTTATTATTTTTTCAAAATAATTTCTAAAATTCTTTTTCCAATTTTTTTTTTAAATTAAAATTAAATTTTAATTTTAATTAACGTAAATACTTATTTGTATTTAATTAATAATACATATTTTTTTAAAACATTTTTTTAAACAAAATTTACCTATTTAATATCTTGAAACGATTTCTAATTTTTTTTTTTTTAAAATTGTATTGCAACCTCCCTCTATCATGACAATATATCTGGATTTGTATTTCATAATTCCTTATTTTCATTTATTCAAATTAAAAATTTCCGTCGGGCACCACTGCACGGCCAAACTCATAGATTGCATTCTGTTGGTCGGAAAGAGGGTGCCTGTCACTTGTATTGCCACCCATTCATCCTTATTATTTACGACTTTTTCGTCAGCTCTGAACGGCTCGGTAATACACGTCATGTGATTTAGAAAGCAAAGGAAATTATGAAAATAGAACTTTTTAAAATCGTTGGAAATCTTAGGTTAACTTATAAGAAAAATGCGTAGTTATGTGCTTAGTTAATCGTTAAATAAACCGAATATTTTCGAATTAATCCAATTAACTCTCCATAATTTGTAAATCAATTTTCCAGAGAAAAAGTTTAAATTACCGAGAATTCCAAATAATTGGAATTCATTTATCCAAGGAGGAGGGGAGTAATTCAAATAAACAAAATTTTGAGTCAAATTCGTGAAATTTGTGATTTTTATTTCAGTACATTTGATCAATTACTAGATGTATATTGAATATTGAAATTCAGTCCGAAATTATCTTTAGAGCGGGCGACTTCCATCTTTCATTGTACCCAGGAGTCAACTCGGTATTGTCTGCGCAAAGAAAGCAAATAACTACTTCATAACCTGATCTGTTTAATTTAGGAGCAAATTTATTATGCCCAACTTGATCAACTCTGCACTATCGAAAGTTAGAATATCAAAATTAAAACGTTTAGTATGTTCTGTAAAAACCCGGTATTATAGGCAACTACTATATGCGTTCTACCGCGAAGTCACCAAAACGGCAGATAATATTACTTCATTTTGCATCCTCCGTTTCAGAGGCTCATACATTTGCTAGATTACAGAATATTTGAATTACTTCAATAAGGTTTTTTTTTAAGAAAACGTCATATGATTCAACTTGAAAATATATTTGTTGAAAATGGGTTACCATAAGTTCCAGCTATAGCCGCTGTAGTTTTTCCCTAATTAGGAAAAAGGGTTACTTGGTAATTATTACTTAATAATTTATTAATTAATAATAGTTCCAAACTGAGCGAGGCTGTAGAATTTTAAAGCCCGCCAATAGCTATATATGTTAACGATAGTTTCTTCGAAATCAGAAAGATAACGCTTTTTTTAATTAATTGTTAGCAGGTTTGAGGCATCCACCTATTATATAGATAAAAGTACTACTTGAAAAGTTGACTATAATGCCCAGGATCTTAAAATCAAACAACAAAAAGATATTTTTATGACACTCAAATTCAGTTTCTTATGATGCCTATAGTTTAAAATACAATAAATGCTTTAGTTACTGTAGAAATAGTTTTGAATTGTCCATATATTTCATTGGTTTGTTGAAAATAAAGAGAAAAATGAAGCCAGTTAAGGGTAGAAATGAAGGTTTCAGTTTACCAACAATGAGAACCATTTTCAACCCTTGGCTTGAAATCGTAAATTTAAATGTTCAAGCAATTCATTACATCTTTATTAAAATGTAAAGTAAGGGTTTACCTTTCAAGGAATTAATTTGTTCAACAAAGATAATAGAGATATAATAAATTTTAAAAATGGGATTCGTTTTTATTAGCTAAACGTTAAAAGCTATTTTATTTTTCTTTTTGGAGAAATCTAATGCGAAAATATTTATATGTCACGTCAAAAAGATCGAAAATTTCAGAACGAATGGTTTAAACTAGAAAAGCTGTTAAAGGAAAAGTCAGTAACCGAGTATTTACTCAGCCAAGCTATGCATGAAACGGTGAAGTGGCAATAACCGTGTGGATGTCGCTATTTTGAAGCGATCACATCGAAGGACAGTCACTCGGTGTAATGAAATCGGCTATCGACGAAATTCCGTCTTATATAGAAGCTACTGTATATCGAGTTGCCGAGGTTCATTTTCCTTGATTTTATTTTACCAATCCATTTAAGGTTATTTCTGTTATTTTAAAGCTAAAATGCATTCGATATAGATTGCTACCATTTTCTATGTATTTGCCTAACTTTAAAAAGAAGACAAGGCAAAAGTAATTAGCTCTTATTAAGCATTGCCTTCTTCCACAGTCGCGTACGACCGGCTACCGCGGCTAAGTAACTACACCGGTTTGCGACGACTATTTCAATGTATGAGCTGTTTTCCTCCAGTGCGAATTTGAATAAATATTACTTCATAAATTTTGATTGGTTAGCATTCTGTGGCATAAATATCATTAAACATTAAAATCACTTTATGTTGTTATATATATAATTATCAAAACTAAGAAATTTCTCAGATTTGTTTACTCCAGGAACATTGAAATATGCTGTTACAAATCATGTGGGATACTGTAATGGAGCAAGGGGGGTACCCCAAGTTCTCGTCAAAATCAAGAAAAGAGAAACAATCAAAATTTATCTTTTAAAAAAAAAACTTCATTTATTTATTTAAATCGAAGCATTTGGCTGTGAATGAGAATCGTCTAGTGTTAGGACCTTTTAATTACGTTGTGCTTAGATTTTTTATGAGTTCCGTACAAGTTATATGTGCTAACAATGAAAACACAAGTAATTTGAACCACATGATTTATTTACATTTCATACATATTTACAATTGCCCTTGGTATTGGTTCGGGAAGACAAGTACCTTTAATATAATACCTTAGAATTTAAGGTTTGAACAGATGTGCCATCAAAGACCTTTAATTACGAAGATTATATCTTGAAACAAAGTTCGAACAACGTCAAACCGTGCAACAACGAAGTGTGTAAGAAAAACCCTCGCATGTTCTTCTTGAGCTGGGAGAAGGAGAGTCGAATATGGTGAACTCTAACCGTCATTAAAGCTACAACCGCTGTAAGCCGATGGACTACCTTGGTAGGCCATGTTAAAATACCTATTGTCTGAAGATGCCATGTCACGGGAGTTTGTGTATAGTTTTTTTGGTGTTAGGAATGGGGCACACTTGGTAACCACTAAACCTTTTATATTTTTTTGTCGGACACGTCACACATGTTGAACATTGCCGCTATTTATAAAGTAGTTCGAAACACGCCCCTCTTAGTGGACGTCGTCTCTATTTTATGACAGTTCAGAACAACAGAGTATGTCAACTTACTCGACTTCCCTCTCTCTGATTAAGAGTTCTTTAATTAAGAGTTTCGCCTAAATTTAGACAAACTGCAATTCTGCTATCCGTTTAAACACATATGTTACCGAGGAAAAACCTTGACATGATCAAACAGTGTAAATAAGAAAAAAATTCTGGGTAGGGACACTCTTATCCCTAGGGGTATGAAATGTACTTTACGACCTATTTGGATACCCACCAAACACAATATACAAAATTTCACAAAGATCGATCCAGCCGTTTCGGAGGAGTTCGACCACAAATATGTGACATGAGATTTTTATATGTGTATAGGATGTTCAGTAAAAAATATTATCTCTGTTAGTCACCTCTTTAATATTTGCTATAGTTATAAATTGCTAGTTGAGTGAACATTAGATTCACTAATAGGCCTTCATCTTCATTAAAAACACCGTTTATCTCTTAAAATTTGAGTAGCAAAACACACGAAACCGTTCTATTAAATTGTTATTCGCGGTGAAACAGTCCAGTGCAGTCAATGCGACCAGTTGCCAAGAATGGGCGAATGGAATTGCGCTTCGACGATTGGGTACTTGTTAGTAAAATGAACATAATGTCGCGAATTTTCTAGTATATTCTTAATGTGACACTTTGTGTTCAACTGTTCAACACAAGGCCTCCATCACGTTGCTGTGATGTTTTTCTGAGTGATGCTCAATATCGAATTCGTGTTCCTGAAGCCTTTTATTTAGTGTACAATCTGTTCTTCCAGGTTCTTGAATTCCAATAACCAATTTACTGAGGCATAATGTGTTCTCAATGGCAACTTCCGTCTGTACAAGTACTCATATAAATGTTCCAGGGTTTTAATGACAGTCAATAGCTCTCGCCGAGCTACACAGTAGTTCTGTTCTTCATTCAAGAGTATTTTACTAAAGTATCCGATGACCTTTTCTTTTCCTTTTTGGATTTGAGACAATACACCATCAAATTCTACATTACTGGCGTCGACATCAATTGTGAGGGGCTCGATGAACTGTGGGTATGTGGCTATTAGGGCTTCAGAGAGGGCAATCTTTAGGGTATCAAATGATTTTTGACACCCTGGTGTCTATTGAAACGAGATTCCGTCCTTTGTATGTATGTGTCATAGCTTGAATAGAATGCACTTCTAAGTCCCAAGAAGTTTCAGTTTTGCGGCTGCCAATTTTTTAAAGACCTGTGTCACGTTCCGTAGCTGGTCCTCGAAGGTATCGACAAAATATTGTAAAAGCGTCAACAGGCATCAACATTGTGGTCCACTTACTTTAATGTTTTTTCGATATGTTGCATCTTTTGGATTTTAATGAAACTTAGCATGCTGTTAGGCAAGGTGTAGACAATTATTATATATTTTTTCAAAGTTGTAATTCAATTAGATCTGATTAAAAATCAATTAAAAAAAAATATCTGCGTTTTTTGTAACTATTATTTAAGCTTGCCTCATAGTAAATTGCTACAGAATAAACTGTGAAGTGCACCATAAACACTGATATTGGTTTTATTTTCCTAACTGGAAAATTAACAAAGATTACCACTTTAAAAATAAGTCGTCTCCGGAGACTTTTTCTCAAATAGCTCCTCAATTAACTGGGATATAGAGCAGTATCTACTCGATCAACTACTATTAGTACCCTCCACAATATAGCATAGGTAACAATATAGGTTCGTATCGGGGGCAGTTTTGTTATGGAAGTACGGCTGGACCCTTTAAAAACTTATGACAAGGATATCGTTTCCTTATTTTAATGGTTTATCAGAGAGAATTAGACAATTATTAAGTCCGTATATACAAATTGATTTTTCAATTAAATTAGAACTTTTCGCTGTCAAATCTAAAATATTTATCACTTTCAGATAAAACTATAATCTCGAAGAATTGTTTTCAGTGCATGCTTTTTTATTTCAAATACAGTTATAGTTGACCGGTTACGATAAGTTCTTTTTTTCGCCATTGTATGGTTTGCCTTCATTATGCACATATCTACCAATTGTTACTTATTTTCGTCTACTTGCAAAGTTAGTTCACAGAGAATTCGAAAGACCAATGTGAGGCGAAAATTGGGCTTCATTGAACCTTGTTCCTTAAGCTAAGATGTAGACCCCGTTGTTGACTACACAATAGATATGAAGAGAAAGAATCTAAAATGAATTTCCCATTTGTTCAAATTGAAATTATCAGTGCATGGTTGTATGTATTTTGACGTAGTGTCCTCTTTTGTTTTTGTTTATGAGAGAGATTCTAGAGTAAGTCCAACTATCGATAAATCCTAGTGGATGCCTGTGGTTGTTCAGAAATTAAAATTGTGTAAAAATGAAAAGCAGGAAACCATAAATTTTGCTTGAACCCAATCCTACCGCATCCGATTTGTTTATTTAGCGTTCAAATAAAGCGGCCTATTACGTGTACGTAATGGGAAACTAACACGTTCGTTTGTTTAGCTACACGGTCATTTAAAGTTGAAATTATTGGATCTGCACCGATCGAACGTTACGTCCGTTGGCTGTTGTAAAATCGTTTTAAAATCAGCAACGACCGCAGGGAAGCATCAAATCGCTCCAGAACTTTTCGCCTGGATTCACGTGATTAGTAAAAATTGGACTCGTGTGGTTGTCATCGTCATTGTTGTTGTTATAGGTTGCTCGTGTTTGTTAGTCGATTAAAATCGACTGACCTTACAAATATTACCGCATTAAAAGAACTACCTTTCAAAAATGAGATAATTTTTTAATTAAATTGTAGGTACATGATTCTTTGTGCACTACTCGTCGTTATTTATTACAATATTATTCTTTTCTTAAATCATGTCTGTCCTTTTCAAACGTTTTCTGATTTTCGTATGATTCTTCATTGACAACAATGTCGGCCAGAAAATCGTGATTCTCTTCCTCTCTTATTCTTGGCTGGCTCATACGACGATACCAAAGATCTGGCTTCGTATATTCTTTTGATGCTTCGTCGTTGTCATTTACACACGTCTTTTTGTTATTGTTTATATTGCGTCTTTACCAAGGTTACCGTCGTTACTCGTCGTCGCGGAAGTAACTACATACCGGAATCGGATCCCACAATAATCTACTTTATAAAAGTGAAATTTGTGAATAAACGTGTTTTCGTAGACTAAAACCATAAACGTGGATTCTGAAAGGTTCGCTTATAGAATATCAATATCATCTATTGAGGAAAATACAATCGAATTGGATGAGAGGAATGAATGCTTTATATTATTTTCCATATATCCAATTTAGGTAATTTTTCATGCAAAATCTAAATCACATATTGTGGAAGTGTTATAACGATTAATACGTTCATTGCCCTTAAGAGTCTTATTTAAATATAAAATGATATTTAATATATCACTTGTTTAATTGTTTTTTTTTTTAAGAATTCGATGTGGGGATTATCGATGTTTTTGACAAAAATTTCAAAAGTAACTCAATAGTTGAAGATGATACATCTGTGAAATTAGGTACCTATTAAAATCCTTCTTTAAAACCAAACCGACAGATGTTTTGAGAATTGATACTGCGACTGTTGTTTAGTAACAAAAATACGCATTTTTTAAAAATCTAAAATACCTCTACCTTTTAAGTGAAGTTATTGTAGTAATCTTCGTTGATAAAATTCAAGTCTTAAAATTTGCACACGTATATTGGATAAAAGCAAAGTATTCGTACAATAAACACTATTTATAGGTCAAGTATAATGTTGTACATATATCAAACCATATTGTTTCTCTCTTGAAGCTCGTGGACCGAATGAATGACCGTTGTAGCATTTCCAATAAATTGCATATTTTTATAAGAGATGTGTATAAGCTTTATAACCTGGTACTTCTGGAAATCATGCCGCTGACAATGGGGCTTTGTTTCCTTATCCACGATGTCGGCGTGTTGCTTACATTATTCTTCAGTAAAATTTTTAATTGTAAAAACCAGACCCAGTTGTGAAATTTGATGTAATTGTGGATAGTATAATAATCGTAGGGCGTGGCTGCTAGCAACTACTGTGCTCAGTCGTTTCGTCGGCAACAGCGGTTGACAACTTCAGTGGAAACCATGTAAAGAACGAGAGCGATGAATTCCGGCCGTGAATGCATATGTTTTTAAATCGTACAAAGTGTTGACAATTAGTATAATTAATAGTAGCAATAGGGTATGTTATACGAAGAAGAGAAAGAAAATATTCTAAGAGAGCGAGATTAACCACATAAGCGTAACGAGAAAATATATACACACTCAAATTTTACAATCACATGTACCATTTTATTTTAGGTTTGTTATTCATCTGTAATCTTCACTAAATTCAATTTGTCACTTGATAATAATTGGAAATTTTCGATCAAAACGTCGTTTTCTTTTGCTTCATCTACATTTTTTTCATCACTAAAGATTGAATGGCAACATCGTTAAAGTGCTTTTTAATTATTATCTTCTAAACCATTGAAAATATTGGACTTCTTTCACGAACTAGTTAAGGTAGTAGCAAACTGGAAAGTATTTCGGACGCTTTTGTCTAAGTTTTGGCGTTGGATTTTGAGCTCTTTATTACGTTCTAGTTTTTTTTTGAAATGTTAACATACAATTGACGTGGTTGTTTCCAATCTGGTTGCTACCGTTTTATTATAAAATCGTTAATGTAATCAAAGACATCCCGCTCTCACCTTTAGGTGCAAAAATGAATTTATACAGTGAGATCATTAAAAGCTAATCTTGTCAATAACCAACGACTTTTGATGAGCAATTAAGCTTAAGTTTGTTAACTGTACATATATTTTTGCAGATTTTGCTCAACTTTCCGGCCCTACAGGGGACGAAAACAATCAAATGCAAAAACCAAACGGACAGCTGGTACTCACCTCTACCACGTCCACAGCCGATGGCCCCCATTTATCCACCGAATCAAATAGCAATGTGATACTTCTGAGGAGTTCCAAGCTTTTAAATAATGGACATATCTTTTTAAGGACCGACAACGTTAGTTTTGAAAAAACCGATATCGTCTTGGAAAGTAACAGTGCGGGCGAACGTAAAGTTAGTCAGTTAATCGTGAACCAACGAGATTTATCTAAAGGTGTTGTGTTTCATTCGATCAAAAAGCTCGGTAATGGTACTTCATTTCTGTTACTTAATGGTGATGATAGTGCTAGTGGACATATACTGATACAGACCAGTGAGGAATCTTTGAAAAGCGGCAAAGTAGTGAAAATTGAAACTTCGGACGAGATCACGGTCGAGAAAGCACCCGATGACGTTGAATTTGTTGGACGAAATCTTCCTATTGGATCAGGTAAATTTGCATTTTCCTACTTATTAAATCAATTAAATTATTTTGTGGAGCATTAAAAATATCAAAGCGGCGATTGTAGACTAGCAGCGTAGCCCACTATTATATCTTCGTACGTCTATATGTTATGGCTTTGACTTCGTGAGTGGTTTATAGTACCCCCTGGTGTTGTAAGCAATAAAGTAATTAGAATGGTGTTTGCACTTTAGTAACAAACGGTAAGGTACGTCTTAGATGAAATTTATTTGTGCGAGATATTTCTTTCATAACTTATTTTTTACAAAGGATTTTGTCAGAAAAGGTTCACTTGTCAATCAGTATGTATATACAATTTTTAATATAAGACTGCGTATTCGTCATCAACGTAGTCAGTAAGAAATCCCTTCTACTAGCATACGTTCAGTTGATTAGCACGGTGTAGAGAGAATGGCTGTACGAAAGAGAGTAGGTTTCGCAGGTCAGATTCTATTTTCGTCCACTAGTAATCTTTTAATAAAAATAGTATAACTAGTTAAGATGAGGGTGCTCCAAAAGTTAAACAGCAGGTAAGCCATAACCGCATTATAAATATAGACAAACTATACTATAGCTGACGTCCTATTTGCCTTTTTAGATCGTTGAGTAAAACATCATTTGTCAGGGCGATAGTAACCTTTTCTCTGTTAATCAAAAATGAACATATGTGTTTATTTTGCCAAAATAATTAAAGACTTTGAATTAATAAATAGAAACTGGGAAGTGTTTTTACAATTTAGACTGGGGCGCCGGAAGTCAGCCTAAAACACAAAGACTGAAAACTTAACATGATATATTAACAATAGCCAAAATACTGTTAATCAGAAATATTTAGAAAAGTTGTCCAAAGAATATAAATCTTTTTATCTACGTCAATGAGGGGAATCTGATTGATATCGTCCACAGAATTTAAATTGGGACTTTATACAACACTATAAACCAACTGAAAGACAAATTCTTAAAAAGGGGACCGAAATGGACGGTTAAAACATTACTTAATTAAAGTTATGCTCATAAACAGTTGTTAATAAGTTACCTTTTATTGAACTAAAAGAAAAAAACTAGGTACTGTGACCGGAGCAAGGGGGTACCCCAAGTTCTCGTTAAAATCAAGAAAAGAAAAACAAAATTTAACTTTTTAAAATTTCCATTTATTTATTTAAATCGAAGAATTTGGCTGTGTATGTGGTCGTCCAGTGTTTAATAACGTTGTATTGTCATATAAATAAGGTGTTGAATTGTTATTAGTGTTTAAGTGTTAAATAAATAGTTGTAAATAAATATCCGTTAAATAAATAAGTTAAACTAGAAAAGTCATTACATTGGTGTCAGGTGTGGGGTGCTCAGCCAATCGATCCCCCAAAGAAGAGAATTTTCTAGTAGAAGAAAAATAGTTAAATAAATCAAAATGCCGAAAAAGTTGTTGGAGTTGAAAGTTGCCGAACTGAAAAGTGAACTCGAGGAGCGAGACGAAGATACGTCTGGTAACAAGCTCACCTTACAAGGGCCGCTCGAGGAAGCATTGATACGAGAGGGTTTCGATCCGAATACCTATGAATTTTAGGATGAACTAGAAAAGAAATTAAAGGAAAATTCGAAGGAACTAAAAGGAAATCTGGAAGAACTGAAGGGAAATTTAGAGAAGTTCGACGCAAAATTGGCCGAAACAGAACAGAATTTTGCAGGAAAATTTCAAGAAATAGATTCACGAATTAAGGAAATAGAAGAAAGGTTTCCATATACGACAATGTCCGAACAGATCAATAATGAAGCTAGAAGTGTGAAGCAGGAGAATGGGCACGGGATTACATCGAAAGCATGTACAAAGCCACCTAAATTAGACGGAAAAACATCATGGACTACTTTCCTTAAGAAATTTGAAACGGCCGCGAAGTCGAACGCATGGACGTTGGAAAATAAAGTCTCCGAGCTGGTCTGTGCTCTGCATGGTAATGCCGAGAAAATTTTGGATACCATACCATCCGAGAAGTTGAACGACTATGAACACCTAGTGAAGAAGTTACAGATGCGGTATGGTCAGGCACATATGACGAGCGTCAGTCACGTTCAGCTAAGAAACCGACGTCAGAAGGCAGGGGAAAACTTGCAAGAATACGAGGCCAATATCGCTCGCTGGTTCCCCTCGCGTGTCCAGGTACTCCCGACGACACTTTAGAAACGTTGGCTGTCGACTCTTTCATCGATGGGTTGAGGGATGACGACATACAACAGCGACTTCGACTGGACAGGCCAAAAACACTCGCTGACACGTTGGCTCGGGCACTGGAGTATGACGTCGTTAAACAGGCATCGCAACGGCAAGGTAGAGTGCGCGAGATAATTGAGGAGCCCGACGGTCGATACGAAGACAGACTAGAGGAATTAGTTAGCAGGATAGTGGGAAGACTCAATAAGAAACCGAGACCAATAAGATGCTGGAACTGCGGGAAATTGGGACACGTAAGAAGCGCTTGCAAGAACGAAGGGGTTACTCAAGAGCGCGTGCCCCGCGTTCCGGAAAACTAATCAGGGACGACGCGGCGGGGCAAACGTCGGCCCCGGGACACGAGGCCCCAGGTTTAGTAGCACTGACTAAGACAATGAAAAACCGAACTGACAGCCTTTTTCTCACTGGACTCATAAACCGGAAGCAGTGTTCATTTCTGCTGGATACCGGAGCTAGCAGAACAATCATAAGGCCCGGAGTGTTGACCAAGCCCAGTAAACTTTTGCCAACGCAATGGAAGCTCCGTACCGCCACTGGAGGACAAGTAGTAGTAGTAGGGGCGAAAGTTACGTCAACGTCAAAATGGAGAGAACGTCTTTTAAACACTGCGTGTTAGTGGCAGAAATAGAGGACAATGTAATACTGGGTTTGGACGTCCTCCGAAAATATGACTTCTGCTTGAATTTCCGGAGAAAGAATGTGACACTGAACGGCGAAACCTTCCAGTTACGCGCCCAGGACACTGGCATGCTACAAGTTAAAAGAATGAGTTCAGGGATGCGCGAAGTCCAAGGTATTCCGGAGGCGTTGTTAAAATTGCACAAGGAGGCAGGTGAAAACCGTAATCAACCGGAAGAACGAATAGGGGAACTCCTGGAAAAGTACCACGACGTGTTCGCATTGGACAACGGCAAGAAAGGGCGAACCAACATCGTCGTCCATAAAATTAACACTTGCGAAGCGCAGCCCATCCGTCAGAGACCGAGGAGACTACCACTGGCCAAAAAGGAAGAGGCCGAAAAGATTATAAGCGACATGCGGAAGGACGGAATAATAGAACCATCGACCAGCCCATGGACGTCGCCGGTAGTTTTGGTCAAGAAGGGCGGATCTACACGCTTCTGTATTGACTACCGCCAGCTAAATAATGTCACCAAGAAAGACAGCCACCCCTTACCACGCATCGATGATACCTTGGACACGCTTGCGGGGTCGACAATATTCTCAACGCTAGACCTTAAAAGTGGATACTGGCAAGTAGACCTGGATCCTGAGGCCAAAGATAAGACGGCATTTTCGATCGGAACCGGCTGTGGCACTTCAACGTGATGCTGTTCGAGTTGTGTAATGCGCCAGCCACATTTGAACGACTCATGGAGACGGTCTTGAACGGCTTGGTTGGGAAAACTTGCCTGGTATACCTTGACGACATAACCGTGATCGGAAAAGACTTCGACGATCATCTGAAAAACTTGGAAGAGGTACTTCGAAGGCTGCGTAATGTCAACCTTAAATTAAGCCCCAAGAAATGCCAGCTATTTCAAGAGAGAGTGAATTACTTGGGGCACGTAGTCACGAAGACCGGCGTTTCAGTCGACCCGCAGATCACAACCGTACAAGAATGGTCAGTACCCACTGACGTACATAAGGTCAGAAGCTTCCTTGGCCTGTGTACTTACTATCGACGCTTCGTTCCTGGATTTGCCAATATTGCCAAGCCATTGACTCGACTAACCGAAAGTATCAGACCATTCTGCTGGAAAGCGGACTGCCAATCTGCCTTCGAAAAGTTAAAGCAAGCTCTCGTTTCCACACCCGTGTTGAGTTATCCGATACCAGACGGGAAATTTGTTCTGAACACCGAGGCTAGCAATGTAGGGTTAGGTGCAGTACTCTCACAAATACAACACGGAGAGGAAAAAGTCATCGGTTATTTCAGCAAGACCCTATCCAAGCCCGAACGAAGCTACTGTGTAACCCGACGAGAACTACTGGCAGTAGTAAAGAGCGTGGAGCACTTTTATAAGTACTTGTATGGAAGGAAGTTCCAGCTCCGAACAGATCATGCTGCTTTGCGGTGGTTACTGAGTTTCAAGAATCAAGAGGGTCATGTCGCGCGTTGGATAGAAAAGCTCCATGAATACGACTTCGACATAGAACATCGAGCTGGAAATAGCCATAAGAACGCCGATGCCTTATCCAGAAGTCCATGTTCCGAAAACTGCAAGCACTACAAGCGTCTGGAGGAACATGAAGAAGTCCGGAGGATAACCGTCACGGATGAACAATGGCATCCTGATAACATCAAGACGCAACAGGGTTCTGATCCGGTCCTGAGCTTGTTCCGAAGATGGAAGAATGAAGGCAGACGACCGACCTAGCAAGAGATCGCCGCTAAATCTGGGGAGGTGAAATCGTTGTGGGCCCAATGGGACTCTATTGTTGAAGAAAATGGACTCCTGAAGCGAATAGTGGAAAACCAGAAAGGTACTGAGAGCAAACGTCAATTGCTTGTACCGAAGAGCCTGGTAAAGGAAGTCTTGAAGTGCCTCCATGACGATGCTTCGGGAGGACATTTTGGTGTTAACAAGACCCTTGGAAGAGTCCGTGAGCGGTTGTACTGGGTCAATTGCAAAAAGGTCGTTGAAGACTGGTGCAAGAAGTGCACAACTTGTGCAGCCAGCAAGGAACCACAAAGACGACGGCGTGCTCCTATGCGCCAGTACAATGTCGGCAGTCCATTCGAATGGATTGCCATAGACATCGCAGGACCGTTTTCAGAGACCGATGGTGGCAATTAATACATCATGGTGGCAATGGACTACTTCACGAAATGGGTTGAAGCGTACGCACTCCCAAATCAGACAGCCACCACAGTAGCGGAGGAGCTCGTAAACCACCAGATCAGCCGGTTCGGCGTGCCCATGGAGCTTCATTCTGATCACGGTCGGAATTTTGAGTCGGCCGTGTCCAATAAATCTGCAAGACATTAAGCATTCACAAAACCAAGACAACACCTCTGCATCCTCAATCAGACGGCATGGTAGAGCTAATGAACAGGACCATTAACAAGTACTCTTCCAAAGTGGTCTCCAAACACCAAAGAGACTGGGATCGCCATTTGCCACTGTTTCTTATGGCATATCGATCATCGATTCACGAAACCACTGGACAAACACCAGCAAAAGTACAGTTTGGTCGGGAGCTACGATTACCATGTGACCTGAAATTTGGCTGCAAACCTGGTGAGGACGTTGCCGGAGAAGACTACGTTAGTGATCTCCGCAGAAAACTTGACAATATCCATGAGGAAGTACGTTCCCGGATGCAGATAGCTAGCGATCGCATGAAGGACACCTACGACATACGGGCCACTGATGGAGGTTTCCAGGAGGGAGACATGGTGTGGTTATACAATCCACAGCCCGGTAAAGGTCTTTCGCCGAAGCTACAGCAACACTGGGAACTATATACAATCGTCAAGAGAATAAATGACGTTATTAACCGGATTCGACGCACACCAAATGGAAAACCGAAGGTTGTCCATTTTAACCGTTTGGCCTCATATGTTGGTGACAATCACGAAGAAGCACGGGTCAGGCTTATGCAAGCTCGTTCTCCGGATCCCCAGAATGACGAGTTTATGGCCACGTCGAGCTTGTATGCTAACTCCAGATTCGGTGTCACCTCCGAGAGATCCGAAGATTTGTTTACTGCTTCGGACTCGCTGGTTCGTTGTGTGGCCAAAGACTTGAGGATGGATCGCGGTATTGCCACCGTATTCAAGAAGAAGTTTGGCCGCTTGTCAGAGCTGCGGGACCAAGATTAGCCATGCCAAGGATAGGATGTGGGTTGGATGGACTGAACTGGAGAGTGATGCGGAGCATGTTGGAGGTCCTGTTCCGGTGGAGCGGCGTCGAAATAACAGTATAAACCAATAATCCTCAACGAGATCCCGCACAGCCTAGGACGGTGGATTGCTACTTCCATAATATGACGACTGGGTGGGTGCCTTAGGGGACAGAATTGCAAGTACCGGCATGATCATTTGAAGGAACGGCAGAATGTGATCCGGGACAGATCACCCTTAAGTAGGGGACAGTGTAACGAGCGTATATGCGTGCGAGAGCGGGCAGTGTAACGAGCGTGTATGTGTGCGAGAGCGAGCAGTGTAACGAGCGTATATGTGTGCGAGAGCGAGCAGTGTAACGAGCGTATATGTGTGCGATAGCGGCGACGAAATCCGACAGCAGATAAGCGGAGTTCAAAAAATGCCGCCGTCGGTCGGCGCTTTGATGACGATAAACAAGGCCATAAATTAAACGAACACAATAAGCACTCCAGTAAAGTCTAGTACGTCATTCTGGAACCTTATGGATTGTTCCTAATCTGTATAAATACTTGTTGGTGTGGTCAGTGAGAGTAGTTTAGAGTTGGCTTCCGAACGAGTAATATAAATACTGAACTGCGATATACCGAGTGATATAAATACACATTTCTCTTGTCATATAAATAAGTTGTTGAATTGTTATTAGTGTTTAAGTATTCTATTAGTGTTTAAGTGTTAAATAAATAGTTGTAAATAAATATCCGTTAGATAAATAAGTTAAACTAGAAAAGTCATTACAGAATGTTATTTAAGTAAAAGATGAAAGTCATCTAACGGATGAGCTGAAGATTGAATAATCAGTTGGAGTAACACAATAAATTGTTAATAAGTTTATAAATTAAATATGTCCCCTAGTAACCATATTTTAAATGAAACTGAATAAACAAATGGAATTTTTGGAATCTTTTAACTATGAAAACCACCACTATCAAATGTCGCCGTGAATTAAGAACAATTTACAATAGTTGTAACTTTTCGTGAATTATTTATTTGAGAGGGAAGTGTACTGGCGGATGCGTACAGTTTGTGCTTGTCTTCTTTTAGGCAGACTTGTTGTGAATTTGTTTTGACAACTAAGACAAAATCTTGAAAAAAAAATTAATTACTTCAGAATGAGCATCCAGTCATTTGATGAACTTGCAGCGAAAATTTCTGACAGGGTAACGCCGCAAAATACACCGATGAGACAATACATTCCTCCGTTGGAAATGTTAGCTTTAAAGGTAAGTTGTAATATACTGCAATATACTGTTGTTTTGAACTGCCACTAAATGGAGGCATGTCTCGACCAACCTTACAAAATAGAGGCTATGTTCACCAAGTGTGTCGTGTCCGATAAAAAAATATATAAAAGGTTTCGTGGTGACCTGGTGTACCGATACCTTCCCCCACCACCAAACAAACTATATATATCATTACCGTGCAAGTGACTGCTTCAAACAACAGATATTTGAACATGGCCTACTGTAACTGTAAGCAGGGGGGTACCCCAACTTTTCGTCAAAAATCGATTAAAGAAAAACAAACAAAATTAATCTTTTCAAAAATCTTTATTTATCTAATTAAATCGAAGAATTTGGCTGTGAATGTGAATCGTCTAGTGTTAGGACCTTTTATTTTCGTTGTGTTAATAGAATCAAGTAACTTAGATTGTTTTATAAGTTCCGTACAAATTATATGTGCTAACAAAGAAAACACAAGAAATTTGAACCACATGATTTATTTACAAATATACATATTCACAATTGTCCTTGGTATCAGTTCGGTAAGACAAGCACCTTTTTATATCCTACCAAAGAATTTAGGGTTGGGACAGATGTGCCATCAAAGACATTTAATTACCAAAGTTATGTGTTGGTCCAAAGTTCCAACATCGTCAAACCGTGCAACAACGAATTGTGTAGGAAAAACCCTCGCACGTTCGAAGGAAAGTCGTGCTAATCGTGAACTTTAACCGTCGCTAAAGCCACAGCCGCTATAAGCCCATGGGCTACCTTGGTAGGCCATGTTAAAATACCTGTTGTCTGAAGATGCCATGTCACGGGAGTTTGTATAAATAGTTTGTTTGATGTGAGGAATCGGGCACACTTGGTAACCACGAAACCTTTTATATTGTTTTGTCGGGCACGTCACACTTGGTGAGCATAGCCCTTTTTGTGTTTAGCGAGACACGTCATCTTGGTGAACGTAGCCTCCATTTATAAGGTGGTTCGAAACACGCCACTCTTAGTGGACATCGTCTATGACAGTTCAGAACAACAAAGTAAGTCAACTTACTCGACTTCCTTCTCTCTGATTAAGAGTTCTTCAACTAAGAGTTTCGCCTAAATTTAGACAACTTTTTAAACACATCTGTTACCAAGGCAAAACCTTGAGATCCTCAAACAGTGTTAGTGGTTCAAAAAACAAACCAAAAACGGATACCTTCAACTGAAAGAATAGATACCGCCAAATTGATTTAATACGGTAGCTACACGTTCACCTGAATTAATCATAAGACCGTAAACCGTAGGGAGATCCTTCTAAATCCCTGCTGGTAGTTTTACTCCCTCAGGCCGATTTAGTCAACATCTACGTTTACGTAATTTTGTAGGTAAATATAATAATGTTAGAATGAACCCATTCTAAGACAACTGATCAAACTTCTCAAGTTATACTAGTTTAATAAACCAAAATAAGGTGCTTGTCATACACCTTCCTATTACCCAGGGTCATCACATTAATCGGGGACAACTGTAAGGGATATCAAATATACCAAAATATAGCAATATATACATATAAAGAAAAATGACTTGCAAACATAAAGAACAATTCAATGGAAATTAAACCGATGTAATAGTAATTAGTAAGGATGATAATAAGCTAATCAAAATTAAAGAATAAACATAAAAAGATTATGTAAATTTAAAGAATCGAAAGAAAATAAAACCTAAACGTTAACTATACTAAAATTTAACCCTAGGGGTGGTAAAGTTCAAGGAACGGTCGAAAACCACAAGTTGTAAACACGGGTAGCAATGCAAAGAAAGTGACACAAAATACCGAAAACCATAAATTTCAAATAATGACAGAAAACACAATTTACGACCCAAATATCGGTCAGCGGTTATAACGCACCTTGACTTTGTGTGTCGTCGGCTTCGACGGGGTTGTCAGACATGGTATCGTCTATGGGCGGTTACGGTTCTGAGCAGATCTCAGCGATGACGGCCTCACACGACCAGTGGCGGGGTGTGCGGGAAACGGGGACGGCTTCCTCGGGGCGTCGGGGACGGCACTATGTAATTCCAAATTGCCGTAGACGGGGATTGGCACACCTTAGACCCGTCGGGGGCGGCGGATCGACTAAATCCGGACTGTCGAGGGCAGCTGACGGACAGGGGGTGTACTTCGACTGGCAACCAAGATGTGGAATGAGCTACCAGGGTCAGTCTAAACAAACTCGGACTCCTCTCGGTAGGTTGGTGAAATCAGGGCGGACGTCACTGGATGGACTCAAGGTGGCCAGGCTACGACCATCCACACGTACAGACTTTGTACGTTACTTGGAATCAATAAAGTTTGTTAATGAGGGACCCTCATTTTCGTCAAAAATCAAGAAAGAAAAGAAAACAAACAAAATTTACCCTTTCAAATAATCTATATTCGAAGAATTTGCAAGTGAATATCTAGTGTTAGGACCTTTTAATTAAGTTGTGTTAATTATTAGTAGTAACTTAGATTCTTTTACGAGTTCCGTATAAGTTATATGCCCTAATAAAGAAAACTCAGGAAATTTTAACCATATCCTTTATTTACATTTTAATACGTAAATACAAACACCTTGTAAACACATCGGGGTATTTAGAGGTAGTAACAAGTGTGGTATTAAAATTGAAATACCAAAACTAGGGGTTGGAGCACAGTCCTAACTTCGTCAACACCGTGCACCAACGAATTGGGTAGGCAAAACTCTAGCATGTTCGTCTTGATAGGGGAGAAACCAAGTCGTGCAAATCGTGACTGTGAAACTGTGAAAATAAACACAACCGCTGTAAATCCAACGGGCTACCTTGGTAAGCCATGTTAAAATATCTGTTGTTTGAAGTAGTCATTTGCACGGGAATAATATATATGCAGTTCCTTTGGAGGAAAGTATCGGGTACACCTGGTAACCACGAAACCATTTAAATTTTTTTATCGGACACGACACCCTTGGTGCACATAGCCCTTTTTATTCGTTTGGCGAGACAGGACACCTTGGTGAACATAGCCTCTATTTTATGACAGTTCAGAACAACAGTATATGTCAACTTCCTCGACTATCTTCTCTCGGAATAAGAGTTCTTCAATAAAGAGTTTCGCCTTAATTTAGACAAAACTGTAATTGTAATATTTTCTTGCACACCTGTTACCAAGGCCAAGTCTTGAGATGCTCAAACAGGGTTAGTGGTTCAAAAATAAAACCAAAACAAATACCTTCCTCTGAAAAGATAGATACTGATTAATACGGTAGCTACACGTTCGCCTGGATTAATCAGTGTATTTAGAACCCATTCGAAAACAACTGGTCAAGCTCTTAAGATAAACATTCATTAAACCAAAATAAAGTGCTTCTCGTTTACCTACCGAATGCCAAGAAGCGGTGCATGGATCTGTGAATAAAGGTGAGCATGGTCCAGGGTGGACCAGAGTATGTACATTATATTTTAATATAAATAATAATGTAAGGCAATTGCAACATTATAATAATCGAATTAAAACCAAAGTGTAAATCTAAAACGAATTCAAATTTTATATTTAGAATGCAAAAGATCTAAAAAGAAAACATAATTTAACCTAAACCATAATTTGTAAGCAATGGTAGCAATGTCAAAGCAAAATTCAAGAGTGATTTAATGAGGGATTATAACTAAGACCGACAGTGAAAAGTTTCAAGTTACACACCGACACATATATGGGTCAGTGGTTTACACGCACTTTCGCTTTAGATATCGTCAACCTCAACGATGTCTAGCTAGGGGTAGACGGACATGGTACTGTTATGGGGGTTGGTCACCAGGCGGAGTCGTATGGGCGCCAGTTGTGATCTTCCGGTGGCATAACCAAATGGTCACGTAGTTGTCCTCGGGACAATCAGGTGTGCAATCCCAAATGAGACCTTGTTGTGTCAGTCGTCTCTGGGGCAGGGACAAGATAATGATCGACAACTAGGGCAGAGCGTACGTTTATGCGTTCTCGGGGACGGACAATTCAAGGGCGGGCCTCGTATATGCGGTAGGAAGTGATGGAAGGCAACACGGCAAGACGAGTCAAGAATCAACCTCGGGGCAGCAGGGACAGCGGGGGCGGACACTCTACGTGGCAGTGGTGGCGGTTTCAGACACTCGAACATGGCAGTGACGGCAGTGGCTGGCACTCGGGATTGGTAATGGCGTAGTCAGTGACAGGTACAGTGGCGTGGTCAGTAATCACAAGGCAGGACGACCAATTTACAGGAACAGACCAAAGCCAGATCTCGTCAACGAGTTCAATCACTGCGACTGCATATATTGACCTCATGTACTGAGGGACGAGCTAGGACAATAAATGGCCGGATCTCACCAACAGCCTAATCAAAGTGTATTCGTTCAAAGTTGCTTATCGATTACTGACACTGAGGGACGAGCTAGGACAATAAATAACCGGATCTCACCAACAGAAAAATCAAGCGAGCGTTCAAAGTGCTTTTCGATTGCTTACACTAAGGGACGAGCTAGGCCACTAAATGACCGGATCTCATCAACAGAAGAATCAAACGAGCGTTCAAAGTGATTTTCGATTGTTAACACTAAGGGACGAGCTAGGCTTATAAATGACCGGATCTCATTAACAGAAGAATCGAGCCAGTGTTCAAATTTGCCTAAGACCTCTTTTACTGAAGGACGAGCTAGGCTAATAATTGAGCGAATCTTACTAGTAGACGAACCCAGCAAAGGTAGAGAGCCAACAATGACCAAACTCCCTATGAAATCCTGTAGAAACTCCCAGCCTTTTACACTAAAATTCTACCCTTTCCACTGTGCGCGTCTGCGTGTCGCGGGATCCAAGCGCGCATATTCAGAAATTCCTTGCCTACCTAGATGAAGAAACTTCACTCGTTCTTTCCAACGTAGTTTGCATACCGCGCCATCTCCCCTTAACTACATTCCAATCTACGCCATCCTATGAACTGACTCAGGGGTGGAATAATATACCTAGCTCACTTCTATACGTGGACAACCTATGAAACCTATCTTTCTCACTCCAGGCTGACAGGAAATGCGTGTCCAGACGAGAGATTCCTGGTCGCTAAGTCGATGTTAAAATATTCGCTTTTACGAAGTTTTCAGTTCACTTTCACTCACCACAAAAACTAATTTGTATTGATATCCTTACATAAATTTAAGTGATATTCAATATCAAAATTTTGACAAACGAAATTATTATATCCAGGAAACTATTTACTCCTTTTTGGAACACGAGAGAACAAATTAATTAAATAAGTCAATCAATAAAATTGAACAAAGACGTACTGGAACAATTCTAAATTATTAAAATATTATTGAGTAAAATATACCTGTAATTTAGTTTAAACAGAAGTGACCTCATCAGGTAAAGTTACCTGTTCAATAAATAAACAAAGGTAATTTATTTAAATTATTATAACAATGGGTACTAGTTCTATCCCTACTTTTACTTCTTCTCCATACCAATATTTGCTTATTGTTTTTTTTTTTACTTTCATTCCATCGATTGCTTTTAAAATTAATTGTGTTATTTACATTGGTTGGCGGTGGATAAAAGTTTTAAGTATTCACTTCTCAAGATAACGTTGAACATTACCATTGGCACCATTTTTTATTTTGATATCGTTTCCAAAATTTTTTATTTCAAATTTTTGATCAGTTGAAGGTGGATTCTAAGTACACGTCGAGTTCTTATTCTGTCGACTTCTTAATGTTTGTTAATAACTAAAGTGGTGTAGGTAGGTAATTTATTTATTTTTAATAAACCTCATAACATGCATCAAAGCAAATCAATTATTTATTTTATATTATAAATTAATTTAGAATGGATAATAAAATTTTAGACAGAAGATTTCCTACACTGTTAAGTCATTCCATGTTAAATGTCTACAAAATTTAGACATGTAATTGAATTTGAAACAGCTACAGCCGCAAAATCGTATGTTCGAATTCTTCTAGGACAATATGATCGTCCAGCTATGGACTTCGTTTTGCCATGCATTCGAAACACCGACGGGCCATTATATCCTTTCGTAATAAAACGGTTTCGCTGCTATTCCGTTAAACGGACCGAGACGTAGTTTCACTGGCTCTCGTAGATATATTATTCAGCAAATGGATATTTGGCGGAGTACATTGCCTTGTCATGCTCGCAATCGAAATTGAACTGAGACATTATCTAAATCTGAGAAAATTCTGATATTTAAGTTGGTCTGGAAGAAACAAGAGAGAAAGACAATGCTACGTTTTAGAAATGGAAAAGGATGCACTTGTACGGGCATGTGCACTTATTTGCATATAAGACACTCAGTTACTTTTTAAATATACGGTTATAGGTTGCTGATCGATGTTCGGATTTAATAAAAAGGTCGATTTGGCCATAAAACCTTTTTGCTTTCCTGGACAAAAATTTTATGAGAGCGATTCGGCAGTAAAGAAAACTCACGGCCCATTTTAAAACTTTGCTTTATATTACTTATCTACGACAGCTATTCGAAATGACACCGGTGCAATAATTCCTTCTAATTGACTATACCCAACCAAGCCAAAATCTAGACTTTTTGTCCTTCACATTTTAGTATTTAAAAAGACTTCTAACGCCATTAAAAAGTATTTCATCACTCGCTTAGACAGTAGATTTTAAGATTTAAAGTAAGTACTACATCCTGCATATTTAAGTAAAGGACCTCTCAAAAAGAATTTTTTAGATTCTACCTAGTACTAGAATAATAGTAATAATAATGAGTTTATTAAAACATAAAAAAATACGAAAGTTATTAATTTAATGTTTAAAATTATTTATTCTTCATGAACTACTTATTTTGTTTTTCTTATTAGTTCCGTTTTTTTAATTGGGAAATGCACCGATTTAATGTTTTGTTTTTTAATCCCAACTGCTAAGTGGGATTCACCTAAGCTGAAATATAATTGAGATTACGTATTTTCATAATAATATGTTAGGTAAGTACCAACCTTTATCAGCTAAATTTAAAATATATTACTCTACTGTACGGATATCATTTTTCTTCGCCAATATTCTTTTATTGTTTTCCATAGTTGTGTCTGTAGCCTGCTTTTGTAATTATTTATATTAATATGTCTAAATATTGAACGTTTAATGTTTTCTTTGTATCGTATAAACCATTTTCCAAACCTAAAATAATAATGAAGACAATATTCTAAAATATTTCCCAGGAATAACAACTATTTCGATGCCTAGACCAAAAACAAGTGATGCGATAAGAATTAGCAAAAATACTATTACGTATAAACACACCGTTGTTTGCATTGGTGTATTATCAGTCATACATATATCCACAAACAATTTCGAGAAATATAAAATATAGCTTTAATTCAGTACATTACATATCTTAAAAAAAAACATAAAAGTAAAATTAGAGTTTTAACAGGACTAAAATGAAGTAAAAAAATGTTAATTGTTCGTTACCCTGTATTTCTATCGCAACGTAATAATTGGTACATAATAGAGATGAAGGCCAGCTTATCATTTTGACACCGAATAAATACCACCAGTATTGGGGTTACTATTGTTTTTATTGTTTTTTGTGTGTAACACTCATGTATATGAAAATTTTATTTATGCTTTCTTGGTGGGAAAGGTTAATGATTTGTAAATTAAAAAAAGAGGATTAGCACAGCAACTATTGTTTTTAGCAGTCGATGTTATAATATACTTAAAGAGAAATATATAGTATTCTAGTGTGGTGTTGAAAGGACTCTTATATTTTGCACTCCAATATACTATTAAAAAGAACTCCGAAAGTAGCAGAAATGATCTAAAAGGTCTCGAATAAATTTCGATGTAGTGTTGTTAGCGCCGCGACCCTTTTGCGTGCACGTATCGCCCCGAAAGGGGCAGGTAAAATTATATCGTGCATTTAGCGACGCGAGTATGCCATTGGTATATAGGCCTATGTACGATTCTTTCATTTAAAATTTTATGTTAAGTTTATGCATTCTGTTTTCGTACGATATTTTAAACACAAATTTTTACTTTCCTTCACACTTTAAACCAGGCTTAGGACTAGCAATATTGTTTAACAAAATTGGCATGTTTAAAAGTGTAAGGATTATAAACCTTCGTTATACTATCTACAAAAAACTTAAAAATCTATTTAACAAAGTGGGTACATTTATGTCATTTTTATACATACTAATTCCACTTATTCTAATTTTTGAGCGTATGCTAAAGATAATCCTAAGTCCTTGTCAAAATTATCAATTTTTTTCATCAATTTTTAGATATTTAATTTTTCTTTTCTTTTTTATTGTCCAATTTCTTGGCACGTTTTTGTGTTAATTTTTTTACTGTTTCTATTAACATTAATATATGATAATAATACGAACCCGATCATAACAACTGTTTATTCTTTCGGTTTTGGTAATAAAATTATTACTTTTGAAATGAAGTTTTAACGATGGATAATCCCCAATAATATTAACACAACTGTTTTTGTGAAACTTATAACGTATTATTAAAATTTAGAAATATGGCATGAATAAAATCACTTGCATTTGAGTTTCCTGTACATATTATGATTAAGGTTTATATTATAATGCTTACACCTTAAACTTGCCTGTTTTGTTAAACAAAACGGCCAATCCTAAGCTTGCGTTATAATGTAATGGGAAGTAAAAATTTTTGTTTAAAATATACGAAAACAGAATTCATAAACTTAATATAAAATATTATACAAAGGCTTATATACTGATTGTATACTCGCATGATATATGTAAATTTACCTGCAGTTTTCGGACGATACCTGCACGCAAAAGAGTCGCGGCGCTAACAACATGGATTCTAAATTTCGAAACGGGCACCACAGAAGTGGTAACGCATAAGTATCAAGATACCTTACACTCCTATTTAGATTCATATAATTGACAAATTCACTTACACGTAAGTTATATATAATATCCACCTTTGTTAAAAAATAATCATTTATTCTTGAATAAATAAATTACCGTACTTCAATGATCTACTTTTCATTGATTGAATGAGTAAATATGTGAAAATTTGGGGTTATAGATGTTATAATATTTTAGACGACAAGATGAAAAGAAATACTTTGTTGCCTCAAATGTTGCGATTATGGATATTTATCGATGTAACCATTGCAAATTGTTTGGTTTATGATTGCTTTTTTATGAACGTTGAAAACCGTTGGATTACTAATACTTTACATTCGGCTAGGACCGTTAATGAATGCAAAGAGGTGATTGTAAAATTAATTATTAAGAGGAGGGACTGAGTGTTCATATATTTAGGTTTTGAGGGATGGAAAGACAGATTCGAAGTGGAAAGGAAAGAAAGATAAGTTTAGAAGTAAAGGTACTATTTTTGGAATAAAGTAAATTAAAATCAACATCCTTTACAAATTTTGCAACAGATCTTCTGAAGCGGGATACTTAAGGAGTACAGTATTTGTTCAGATTGGACCCTTGTCGTGTGAATCGTGGACCGTGTAAAAAGTATCATCCGTAAGTGCGTGAAACGGGCATTTGAAGCTGTATAACGTTGTCGCGAAGTGAGTTGTAAGGACAGTGTCCAACTTACAAGGTAATGTCAGAGGAAGATAGTGTTCCTGCGGGTCCGTCGGGAATTCGATCCAGTCAGGGGTGATATGTCAATTCACCAATGGACTGAGAAGACAGAAGAATATGGAGAAGTTTACGACTGAGATGATGTCGCCATGAAACATTACGCGTTTTCAAAATTATGTGGTGTAGCAGTCATGGCTGGACAGTTTCTCGCGGTGTGCGGTCTGGCATTATCTTGCATCAGAAAAAAGTCATTTCCAATAAAATCAACATAGGGGACAACAAAATCTTGGAGAATTTCATTAATGTACCTGGCAGCAGTTAAGGAGCCTCTTGGAAGGATGTACAGTTCTGTGTGTGCCTCCAAAGAAATTCCTGCCCAAACCATAACTGAGCCTCCTTGGTAACCTATCCTTGGACTAAAGGTACATTCTGCAAAACGCTCTTGTGGTCTTCTCCATACTCTCTCACGACCATCTGGAGACCGCAGGCTAAATCTGGACTCATCGGTGAACAAAACGCGTTCCCATTCATTTTCACCCCAGTGCCTGTGATTTCTGGCAAACTGAAGTCGCGCAAAACGATGACGCCTAAGAAGCTCTGGGTCTGTTGCAGGTCTACGACTGGTAAGATTAGCTTCATTAAGTCTTCGTCTAACTGTCCGTTCACTGACATTGGTATTCCGGACGTGATGAAGTCGATTTCTGATTTCTACAGCTGTAGCGCTACTATCTCGTAAACTTTGTAAAACAATAAAACGGTCATCATGAGCGTTAGTTCTTCGTTGGGGACCAGCTCCAGTTTCCAAAAAACGTGTAAAAATACGATGCGCAGTGCTATTGGATATGTGATATTGTTGGGCAACATATCGCTCAGTTCTTCCGTCTTGAAGAAACGCAATAATAGCAGCCGCTGTTTCGGGATTAACAGCCATAACAACAAAAACTTTAAAATGTGATTTACACTTGTATCGACTTGACAGATTCTCACAATAATGAAGACAAAATACTTTTACCGTGGGTTCATTGCCAACTACGCACTTCTAAGTGATAAGATCTGTGCGGTTTTTGATTTTTGCGAGTTATTATTCAAAAACAATTTTTCCTTCCAAATAATCATTCCATTGTTATTAAAGAATACTTAAAATATGTTATTATGTCTCTATTTAAGACATAATAATCATAGAATATCAAAAAGCGTTGAAATAACACAATAACTGTACGATGACAACAATATTAGTCGTTGGTTATTGGCAAGATTAGCTTTTATTGATCTTGTGGTGATTTATGATTTCTTTATTTTACTGTGTAAAGTATCTGTACAAATATCAGTTTGTTGTTAGTTTTTAAATACCTCATAAATAATAACATCGTAATATATATTATTGACAACGCCGACACGCGTGGTCGCGAACAACTATGCAATTTCTACGTCGGAACAAGTCCGTTTGCTCGAGTTTGATATTCATGCATAACAATAATTAGCGCACGTAACTAATTAGTAGTTTCCAATTAAATTCAATTATCAATTAAAACTGCTCTTTCCAATAACGTTTACGGTTTCTTCAATCATCCCGCTATTATAGCCCTCGAGGCTGCCTTTACCTTGCCCCTAGTGGTGATGAAAAGAGAGGACAAGCCATCCCTCGCTCTTCTTCTAGATGCCGACACCTTGATCACCTGGTGAACCAATCCGACCAGGTCCAACAAGCGATCACCTGAGCTCCTAAGCTCCCAACCAGACTGACGATTCTTATGATTATCCGTTTTACACACCTAGGCCAAAAGGTAATACCGAGTCTGACAGCTGGCAATGCTTACCATCTATACTAATGAGCGTTAAGTCATGGATTCTTCGATCAGAAGCTAGTAGCAACGAGGCCGCCATATGGCGCGAAACCTGAACAATACTGTCTGGATCTGAAGGGTGTGATCTTAGCCAATCTATCAGATCTAGAACATTCCAAACAAGTGACCTTGGCGTAGATGAAGCTGAAGCCTTAAGACTTATTGCCTCCAATATGGACTTAATCAAGGGATGCGCCGAAAGGCGTTCACCTTCCTCAGGCGATGACAACGATACCACGACTGATTTGTGCACTAGAATTATAGAGAAAGCCGGCTTTCTTCCCCTAAACAGGAACGATAAATAGGAACAGATTTCAGAGGCACTTGGTTTATCTGACTGTATCCTTGAGCGCCTACACCTAGAGACCCAATGCTTCCAAGCCGAGTGGTAGGTTCTCAATGTTGACTCCCGCCAAGCGGATTGTAAAAGATCAACATCAACAGGCTCGGGCAGAAATTTTTTTCCCGGAATTGATAAACTTCTCGTCCACCAAAGACAATCGGCCAGAGCACCTTCTGGCAAGGGGAACATCTTTTTTCATTGAAGCTCTCGCAATTCCTTGCTCGCTCGCTGAAGACGCCTGGAAAAAAGGCGCCCCAGTGGCGTTACCAACGACGCAAACTCTAATCTGCCTATCAGTGACTTGCCCGATTCCCAGCTCCATCTGCGTTTCCTTATTAACCGATTCAAACTCGCTGACAATAGTCGAACCTTGTCGCTGGGAAGACTCATTCCGTTTCCTCTTGTATCCCAGACAATACCTAGAAATTCCACAGACGACCTCGGCTTCAAAACCTTATTTGTACAAATTCACCTTCCAGCCCAAATCCTGAAACAAGGTCACTGTATACTCCAGTTGTTCCTCTAGAACTGATGCATTCTGGTGAGCAAACAGAAACGTGGAGATAAACTAGCACCCGAACTCCTCTCGAGCGAAGGAGACTTGCTAGCCAATTGCTGAGTCGAGAAAAGATCAGGGGAGCACTGGACAGCCCGAACGGCAAACACGTCATCTGAAACACCTTCCTCTTGTAGACGAAAGAAAGGTAACTTTGATGCCCTTCCTTTATCGGGATGTGAAAGTAAGTTTGAGAAAGATCTAACTTCTCCATGAAGTCGCCTTACTGCAAAAAACATCGCCACCTTGTTTTGGTTTACCAACCGAAATGTTTTGGGATTTTGGTAGCCATTGAGACGACGAAGATTGAAGATCTGCCGCATCTTTCCGTCCTGTTTAGGAATCAGAAATAACTGGGATAGAAAACCAGTCTTGGCTCGGGAACTTTCCACCACCTGCTGATCGATCTCTACTGACATGGGCCTTGAAACTTTTGTTGAGAATTTTCTTACGAGCTCGGCCGTGAATGGTAAAGAAGGAGCCTTTTCCACAAAGGGGATCGAATATCCTCTTATGGCCTTCAATACCACTGGAGGGGCCCCTAGGTCCTGCCATTGCTCGAGAAACCCTCTCAGCTGGCCCGCAACGAAGTGAGAGTCAAAAATTCCACTCCCTATCCCGACGACGAGCCCTGTCAGACTACCTGGAATGACCGTTCCGACCTTCTCGACGGCTCCTAAAAGACGAAGTTGAAGCAGACTGCGGAACCGACCGCGTTCGCCAAGATGAGCTCGTGGGCTTAGGGATTTTGATTTCGAGAATTGTTTACTGTGACTCGACCGGCTCTCCTGCCGAGCAGTAAACGACTTGGCCCCAGTTCTACCCGATCGGGAACAGCCGAATGAAGCCCCCCTGCTCCTTAAGAAACTGATTTATCCTCATCAAAAAGGTGCGTTGCTGAAGGGGGAATTTGATTTAAGTTTTGCTTACTGGAAATCTGATTTTGTCTTAAAGGCTTGACGCCTATAACCAATAGCCTCAGCTCTGCACACACGAATTGCAAGAAATCGTCCGACAAAGACTTAAAAGCAGATTTGGAATCACTTAACTAACTTAATATCTTCCGCCATTGCTGGGTGCTTAACGGTCAGGTTAGGTTAGCTTCTGCCAGATCTTTCCTCGGATTCAGAAGACCGTGGCAAATCGTGCCTAAAGTATTATCTAGTTTAACTAATAAGTTCGAAGCAAAAGATCTGACAGTCAAGCTTCCCAGTTGGCTATTGACTTTAAGGGCCCCAAAAACTGGCGCCGCCTTAAAGCGCTTCTGCACATCTTTATACATAATTTTATTCCACGACTCTGACCCAAAACGCTGGCAACTCACGCCCTCTGCTTTAATGATCGGAGTTGGCTCCAGGACATTTGGGTCTGCTTCTCTAACCTCAGGCAAAAATTCTAGATCCACTGGCTCTGAAAAAGTCAAATCTGGCGCTTGGCAGGTTTTGGAGCCCTCGCTATCGTTATCTGACTCATCTTCATCTTCCCCCTTTGATGACTCCTCCGGAGCTCTCGCCATGTCGTCCAATCGTGCGTTAATTGTATCAAACATTGATCTCATTTGATCCTCGAGGACACTCAGTCGATTGACCTTCGTTTTCTTTCCAAGATTCCCCCTTGGCGACCTCTTGCGGCGTTTTCCACACGAGTCAGAGGTCTCCTCCGAACTGGCCTTGAACTCCACCTCGCCCAACTACACCGAAAGAAAAATGGACCGGTAAAAAAACAAGATGTAAGTCACCTTAGGATCTTTGGGTGTCGTACTTTTGTTCATGTATCTGACATCAAATAAGAAAACTTGACAACAGTAAAGAAGTAAAGAATATGTTCTCGTCGGGTATTCCGAAAAAGCAATGCATACAGACTATTAGACCCGACTGATCATAATCTAAAAATAGCCAGGAATGCCATATTGTTGGAAGAAAAACTCCCAGTCAACGTTGCACCAAGCATTCCTAGTGTAATCCACAGAAAATATGGCGGCAGAGGTTCCTGCTCTTCAGCGGGAAGCTCCAAAATAAAAGAATGAAGTAACAGTGCAGTTTTTCGATAGTCTTTAACCGAAGAGTGCAATTTTGGATCGTTTGTTTTCATGGATTGCCAACTTTCGTAAGTCATAACATTATAATAACCTTTAGTACCAAAAAAGCTTATTTTTCAGAATAGTTTAATAAAATGTTGCAAATTAACTGGTAACATTGTCGAACAAATGTTTATAGGCAATGCTTGCTGTCCGACGCCTTAAACATTTTGCGGGTCTCCCAAAAGGAATAGCCCCCTGCAAAAAAATTTTGTAAATTTAGTATTTGTTCCC
This sequence comes from Agrilus cyanescens, assembly GCA_947389935.1. NCBI lineage: Eukaryota > Metazoa > Arthropoda > Insecta > Coleoptera > Buprestidae > Agrilus > Agrilus cyanescens. The sequence continues at coordinate 17,768,281 of OX376707.1, forward strand.
TTTAACATAAAAAACACATATACGAAGTTTTAACGGTAATCGAAAAATTGTTACACTAGAACATTATTGTATAGGATAGAAAAATATTATATTGTTAGTTATTCAGTCTGATGGTTTAATTACCTTCCGATGGAACAAATTGTAAAGGCGGAAATCTTCAATTTTCGTATAGCTATTAAAGATGAAAAGCGTCAAGAGGAAGCATTGTCGAGGTACGTAAAATTAACTTCCGGAGCCATCCGTTTTCCGTTCCGTTGCTGTAATTGAATTTCACACGGAATGAACGCAAATAAAATTATTACAGAAATATCAGAAAACACCTGACAAGATAATGAGTCGTCCGTGAAAAATGACGCGAATTAGCAAAAACAAGAATAATAAACAGAATAAAAGCCCACTTAACGGCTTTCCCATCCTATTAAAAACACTTTTGGTGCATCGTAACGACCCAACATTTTATGAGACAGTTACATTCGGACAACGGCTTACCAAAATTGCACTTAACTGTTGATTTACGTACTGTTATTGTTTCCTTTTCATTTTATATAGCTCACAACTAGACTAATAAAATCAGATTTACGCTGGTTAGACGCAAAAACTGAACTCATTTTGTAGTCCGGAAAGCACCATCTCGTATTTACTTCATTCCTACCTCTCTTTTCTTAAATACTAATGTAGGGATAGGATTATTCATAAAGCTACCGAATTTGAATAAAGTGGAATGCTGTAGCACGATGAATACGTACGTTTTCAGGGGCTTAGGTTTATGAAATTCACTTTCGTACCTGGTTAAAGGGAAAAATGAATAGAAATGAAGAGAGAAAAGAAAGATAAATATAAATATAAAGAACGTATGTGGTATTCTATTAGACTGGGCTGCAGAGGAGAATGCTCTTGGATTGTACATAAATAACAATGAATTCGATTATTGTTTCAATCATTTCACGGTGGAACGATAGACGATACTTTTATTGCAAATAAGAAATGCTACCGTAGCGCTAAAACGGCAACAGATATGACCGAATTTTGAACTAAAAATTTAGCAACCTCAGAATTCATAGAGTATGAATTTACTTAGAAAGGATGGTTTGGTTGTTTGCTGTAATTTGTTGTTGTTTTCAGTTACTCCGATATTTTCAGCGTCAATTCACTGTTCGATATTTTTCTTATGTTTCTTTAACTAGGGAAATCTAAACCAGTGGTATCAATGATTGGAATTGGTATAGTACATTTAATTTCTCGTAAACAAAGATCGGAAAGTTAGTGCAAGAACAGCAAACGGAATTTGAAAGTTTGGATTTCTTTTCAGCCGTTGCAATTTGTTATTTCGCCGGAACAACTCCAACTGGTCGAAACAACTCGGAGAATGCTGCCGTTTCTTATTTATCCGCCCCTTACACATTCCTTAAAACTAGTCTCAGATTTTTCTTTTCAACTTTTCCAAATAAAGTCCTTTCATCACTCTTTAAAGTTTTCGTTTGTCTTTAATTTGAATTTCAAATAAAAAGAGATACGCTTTTAGTCAAAAATAAAAACAGGCTTCCTCAGCGTTCTTCCTTTTGTCTTTGTTGTTTGAGAAAAACCGCTTAATGACTTCTAAAAGAAGAAGGAATATTGAAATATTAACTTTTTTTAGCAAATGAATTATTGTTTTTTGGCAAACAAAACGACCTATTCATTGTAGTATTGATATTTTAACGTTTTCAAGTTGATAAATATGATCAATGATGTACCTACATAATATGTGCAGATATCGCATATAAGTTAAACAAAATAAATCAAGCAAAACTTGTACTCTATTTCAATTTAAGATCAATCTAATTTACCGTATAGACTTTAAGAAACGAAGAAAGAATATTTCGTCTAAAGTGCACCACTGTTAATGATGAATCAAAAAAAGTTAAAAGAAAAAGAATTTCAAAATATAGGTCCACATGCGAAAACTCGCGGTGACATTCAAATGATTTTCTTATTTGTTTTCAGAGAATTTGTATTGACATTAACAACTTCCGTTAGCCGTGCTGAAAAATATAAGCTTGATTTAATATTCCTATCAAAATAAAGTGAACTTTTTGTGTGTATCTTTATGTAAAATTTTACAAATAATCGATCACAGGTGTCAGTTTAGCATAATGAATATAATTGAATATGGTTGTGATTTTTTGTGTAGCCTCATGCTTTTCCAATATTTTTTTCGATTATATTTAAAATTAGCAATAACAAATGTTATTATTTAAACGTTTTTCTAAATACTTTGTATAGGAAATTAAATTTGGCCGTTGTAGGTAATATAATATTAAAGTTGGAGAAAAGTTTAGTTTGGAAGACTTATTCTGATTAAGGATGCACTTGGGATATATATAATATATCATTTATACGTGTATTATTTGTTTTTTTTATATTTAAATTTGGTTTAGTGTCCAATAAAGCAGATACATAAAAAAAATTAAATAATCAATCACCTCATTTAATTCTATACTTTCATTTAGTCAGAGTGGGTTATTTAGGATTTCAGCTTTGTTTATATTGCGTACTTAAAATTCTCTTATTGCTAGCCGTTATTCCTGTTTCTGTCTGCAACACATCTCTAGCATCTCATCTATTATTGCTTCTATGGCGTTCTTTGCATTCCCTCTTATTCTAGTAGTATTTCATTTTAATTGTTTTTATTCCCCGTTTAAGTAAACAAATCATTATTAAATGATTATACTAGAGTTTGGTAATAGTTTTCAGAAGATGTAAGTGTATATCTATTTATTAACCGATAATAATATCATAATCAGATTGATTACCTAATAGACATAGGAAAGATGAATTTTATTTTGCTGATATTTTAGGTTTACTTACACTATTTTGATAAAAGTCTAGGTAGTAATTTTACTTGTCGCCCTACTTGTTTCTTAATGTATTTCGAAATAATTCGATAAGTACAAAAAGTTGTAAAGAAATTCAGCAGTTCTTTACTAACCAGAGTAATAGTATGAGGAAGAAGTGTTGGTTGGCGAGGGTGGTGACGGCGAAGCTCATACAAAGCGGTATTGTTTCCAACCGACCGACATCGCCGTGCAAGCTGACGAGCAAAAAAGCGTAATTAAAGTTGCTTGTTGTTCGTTATCGTGAGTTAGTTTTTATAACTCCCAATGCTTTCATTTTTGCGCCATCCGTTCCATACACCCCCCGTGAACCCTAAATACCGCCGTCGGCGGTTAAAGGACGTCGAAGGGCAGCGGAAAGGCGGCCATGAGGGGGTGGCTTGGATTCAAATAGGGGCAATTGCCTGGTACAAGTTGTCACTTTGCCTGTGCCGTCTGCGTCGCGTCCTTCCTTTAGCACATCGTTACCCTCCGGCTTTTGTTTCATTTCCGCTAATTTAGAGCACGCAAGTCGCAGTCGGCACGGTCTTTTTCAAGATAAATTCCTGCCCTTCTAGCATCACGCAGGTATCGTCATCCGTACTCGACAGGTTTAGTTTATCTTCTACGATTTAGTTTGAGTTGTTAACTTTTGGTGCACACAATCACAAGCCGAGTCATTTCCATAGTAGATGAAGCTTTTAGCATGAGTTTTCCAGTCCCCAGGAAATAAAATTAAGAAACTTTAGTAGAATATGTCTAGCAACTCTAACTCAGATTATAAAAATAAGCTGGTCAAGTGGGAATCATCGCAAATCAAATACTATGTTATTTTGAAGCAACAAAGTTTTACTTCTAGCTAATTTAATAAAAAATAAAAGAATTTTATACTTGTATTGAACAACTGTTATATGTATAAATATTGTGGTCGCAATAGCCTTCTTAGAAATATTTTTCTTTCACAATTGGTAAGCCTTATTGAAAGAATTTATTTTATGAAACTAAATAATATAATCAATCGACAACTTTTTCTGGAGAAGTATTGTGGCGATTAGGTTTTTATTGGCTGTTATCTTTCTTTTTTAAATACGGAATAAGAAAAGTTTTTCGTAAAATTTTAACAATTACTACCGCAAGTTAAGACCTGAACCATCACCTTTAAGTACTGGTACGTCTATCACCGGCGGCCATACCGGAAACGGACTCCAACTTCCTTATTTTAAATGGCACAGCATATATTTCTTATTATTTTCAGATTCTGAGTGTTATTTAATGAACTTTTTAATGGAAACACCATACCATCAAAATCAATGGTTATTGAGATATTTTGGTTTTTGTTAAACAATTGCCATTTCCATTCCACTCTTTAAAAAGTGAAAGCGCATTTTATTTTTTTATTTATCAATTCATTTTTGTATAAGTTATAAAGCAAGGTTCGTTCTTCCGATTCAATGCCAGCTTGCCAGTCTATAGTACACAGGGTGTTTTAAGACTCTCAGGAAGCCAACGCCGCCTCGGACGTAGCATCCCCGCTGGTAAAGTGGCACCGTCGCCTCGGTCACCTGAACTACGGCGACGTCAAGACGCTCATCAACCGAGGATACATCCGTGAACTCAACGTCGACACCAAAGGCCCTGGTCCTCCTTGTCAGACCTGCATCGCGGGTAAGTTCACGCGCCTCCCATTTCCTCAACGCACAGAAACGGCAACGAAACCCCTGGAAATCGTCCACACGGATATGTGCGGGAAAATACGCACGCAATCTCAGCGAGGGGCCCTGTACGTGCTAACCTTCACCGACGAATTCACCCGGTGGACAGACGTCTTCTTTCTCCACAGCAAGGACCAGGTTCATGAGGTCTTCCCGGTGTACAAGACGCGAATCGAGAACCAGACTGGACACAAAATAAAATACCTGCAATCCGATAACGGAAGAGAATTCTGCAACGCCCGGATGGATGAGATTCTGAGAAAAGCTGGAATTCAGAAACCTCTCACCACCCCTCACACACCGCAGCAGAACGGGATCTCACTGGTCGTCGTCCCAACCTGAGTTACCTGCAAAGATTTGGATCCAAAGCATTTGTATTACACAAGGAACCAGGAAAGGGTAAGTTCGACTCCAGAACTCTCCAAGGAAGACTCGTCGGATACTCCGACACCTCCAAAGCGTACCGAATATGGATTCCGAGCAAGAGGAGCATCCAAATCTCACTCATCGGGCGAACCAGGGTAGCGGACATCACCGAGTACAACGCTCCACATCGCACCACCATCATCGGAACCAGGGAGAAAGAAAATTATATTGCTCCAAAGTCACTGAAGCCGCCAACTCAAATAAGACCTCGCGACATCGTCTACGTCGACGATTAGGACCGACGACAGCAAGACCATGCCAAAGTGAAGGAAGAAGAAGAAGAAGTTCAACCTCGAAAGCGTGCCCCCGGAAGACCTTCGAAGGAGAAAAATGGACGTCCAGGTAGGCCTCGTAGAGTCTATCGCTACGCCGACGAGCAATCTCGAGACGCCAGATCTCGTTTTCGTGACGGACTCAACGAGGGTCAAACCTCCGACGGCCATGACCCGGGACCAGGCTTCAAGGGATACGAGCAGCATGCTTACTCCGGATTGGAGGAAGCAGACAGTCTCGTCATGCATTGCGAAGAAATCTCGCAGTGGCAATACGCTTTAACCTGTTCCGAGATAAGCCTCTCCGAAGCCATTAACGGACCCGACTCGGAGGAATTGAAGAAGGCCATTGCCGCCGAGACACAGAGCATGCTCGAGAACAATGCCTGGGCATCGGCTCACGTACCGTTCTGAGGAACAAGTATCGCGGCGACGGTACCCTCGAACGACGCAAGGCTCAAATTGTCGTCAGGGGATTCAACCAAATCCCCGGCATCGACTTCTTCGAGTCCTACTCTCCTGTTGGAAAACTCAGCTCGCTACGACTCCTCTTCGCCTTGTCCGCCAAACACTCAACTCGACTTCATAACGGCGTATCTGTACGGCGACATCGATACCGAAACGTACATGGAGCCACCTGAGTTGCTGCAGGACTCTCTGGACACCATCTCCAAGGTGGATCCGGACCCTCTCATCCGAGACAAGGCAGCGAAGATGATTCCCAAACTTCGACGAGGCAACCAATCCTGCAAGCTCATCCACGCCATCTACGGGTTGAAGCAATCAGGGCGCCAATGGCATTCGACGCTGACAACCTGCCTCAGAAAAGCCGGACTTTCGCCGACACACTCAGATCCTTGTCTCTTCACCGACGAGTCAAAACGAACTTCTGTCCTCGCCAATGTTAACGACTTGCTGATCGCCACCAAGGACAAGAAACTCGAGAAGCACCTGATCGACATCCTCTCCCAGAGTTTCAAGATCAAGAACCTGGGACAACCCACGTACTGCCTGGGCATCGAGATCAAGAAAACGACGGAGAGTATTTACCTTTCACAGGCCAACTACATCAGGGACATTCTCAAAAGGTTCGGGATGAGTGACTGCAAGCCTGTTGCTACGCCAATGTCCACATCAACCGACCTTCAAGCTGTCTCAGACGATTACGAACCAGCCGAGAAATATCCGTTCCGACAACTAGTGGGCTCACTGATGTATCTCGCCATCGCAACACGCCTGGACATCGCTTACGCTATTTCTTAACCAAACGCCTACCTACTTCAAAACACGAATTCTGCTGTACAGGTCTGGGAATTTCACCCGTCAATTCCAATGCTACACGACAAAATTAAGGAAGAGTGTTGGAGTTCTAATTTTCCCGCTCACATGGGAGACAGAAAGCCATCTATGCAAAACAGATGAACAACAAGCGCGCGTCCTGACAACTATTAAGTTAGATTGTTATTATTATTATGTGTCAAAAGTTCTAAAAGTTTCTGTTAAATAAATAGTTGTGTTCGATTCAAAACAGTCGTTGTCTCTTTGTTCCGATTCACACCACCTGCATACGCATCTCACAACAGTGTGTGAACAGCATCCCACTGTACGGTTGCCATTGGGGCAATTAGAGCAATAACGGAGAATACTATTGTAATCATTGCCATCGGAAATATAGTGAATGTATATACGATAGACTGCGATTTATATTTCGCAGCCCATTTTACTTATTGTCAAATCAGGAGTGCTTGTTACATCCAATACTTCTTCGATAATAGATTTATTAATTTCCTTATTATTTATTATAAATCCATTATCAACAAAAACTAAAACTGAGGCACGTCAGCAAAGACAAAATGTTTTTCATTATTAGCAGGATTAATAAAAAAAAGGCATTAGTATGATCAATGTTAAATTCATTATACAATGCTCTGTTTCCTTCTCCAAGATTACTGACCATTGCTACGATTTCAAAACCTGAAATAGACACCCAGACATCCAGTATAATTTATAATTTCAAATTTACACTATGTAACAGAAATATTTACTGGTTCGTTACAACATAAAATATTGCCTGAAGACACTGCAAATTGTATGATCTCAAATAATTTTCCTTTAGAAATTTTAAAATCAAAATTATAAAAAACTAGTTGTTTCTAGTTCTTGAATATCCCTCTGTGCATTACAACTTGCACGAACTATAAGGTTTCACAGTTTCGTCATACTCTATCATATATAATAGCATTTCCGAATTTTCATTTCATTAAATGATAATATGCACACTTTATCTAGAACACTCATTTCAGATAACTTCATGATAGTGAATTTTTTTTTTAAATTAATAGATTCGAAATGTGAAACATGATTCAAAACTAATTTAAACGTAAAGAAAAACACGTAAAAATGTTTCACATTGATTTATTTTCGATAACTCGACAATTGTTTCGATCGAACTGCGATCACTTTCAAGAGTAATTAAGTACACCAAATTTTAAAACTAATGTCAACATATTTATATACAAACAGTATCTACAATTTACATAGGAGGAGTGGGGAGTTAGTGGAGCCTAATTCTGTTTGATTATTGACTAAATTTAAATTGTTAAACAAGGCTCTTTTAATTTCGAGATTTTCAAGCTTGGTAATTTTCTGATTATAATGTAAAATTTTTGAATTATATAAGTTGAAGGAATGGTTAAAAGTGATACAGTGTTCCGAAAACCCTGTTGTTTTAAGTTTTTTACTGATACTATAATTATGTTCTTTTAAGCGAGTTTCAATCGCTCTCCCACTCTTTCCAATGTAAATTGTCTCACAATCATTACAACAGGTTTGATAGACTCCGCTTTTTGATTCCCGTGGTTGTGTTGGTTTATTTTTTACTAGTATGATTTCAAGATTACCATTGTTAGTTTCTATAGCTGTGAGATTAAACTTTTTTAACTTATTTCTAAACTTGTAACTAATGTCATTGATAAATTTAACGAAACAAAATTGTTGTCTATACTTATTCGATTCCGTCGGAATAGCATTGTAGATTAGTTTTGACACTTTCGTCTTAAGTTTTTTGTTGATAATGTTGTGTATGACATTGGGTTTGTAACCATTGTTCTTTGCTATTAGTTTTATTGTATGGATTTCTCTGTGGTAGTGTTCCTTAGAAAGAGGTAAGTTTAAAAGTCAATTTATCATGGAGTGGAACGCCACTAGTTTAGTTTGTACGGGGTCTGCAGAATAAGATGGTATAATTGTGTGTGTAGGTAGGTTTCCTATAAGTATTTGTAGCCTGTTGGCTTCTTGTTATTTTATATGATTAACAGATTGTTTAGTCTAAGTTTATAGAATAATGGTTCATTGTATTGGATGGAGAATTTTGCGATTCGCGAACGGCGAGAGAAACACTTGCTATCGAGCTCGCTATCGAATCAGACTTATCAGTTTATAGTTATTTTTATAAAAAAATTAAATAAAGAATAATTTCTTTAATTGTGCCAGTTCATTATCTCATAAAGAAAGCGCACACATTATGGTCCTTCGAGCCGGATTATAAAAATAACGGATAACAATACTTATTGTGAATAAACGGGAACGCGACTTCTAGTGGTAAACTCGACGTAGGAGCAGCCCAACAATCCTAGTGAAAGGGGATTTCAAGAGTTACCGAGCCAGGGGAACTTCTTGTGTAAGCTCGACACGGAAGACTCCGTTATACCTAAAGAAACTGCTACATCAGTCGAGGATCCTATAGTAATCGAAAAAGTAAGCGCCGGACTTCCTTTTTTCTGTATTTCCTTTTTGGTCAAACAAGTAAATGCTTCATTTTGTTTAAAAATCACTATTGTAAGAGAATTTTTATTTTATATGCTTTAAGTTTCTTTTACGTGTTTACTCATACATCGCTACCAAAATTTATAAACAATCAACGAGAATGAGATGTAGCTATGAAGGTCATGGACCAAAGTTTAATTTATCACAAAATGGGTATCAGTATAGGCTATTCTAAAATAAGGCATAATTGTGTACGTGTGGTTGTATGCGGAATAAGGTGACATTATACCTTCGCGTCTCCAGTCCGAGGACATTGGTGATTTTCCTGGAACCTACCTAAACAATAGAACTGCGCGTCGCGCATGATTGCACCATTCATTAAGTGTTTGGGCGTGAACTTGGTTGTTTTATGTGAAAATAAAATTGTGAAGTGGTTATTCTTTGGAAACAAAAACGGGGTGAGTGAGATCACTGAGCATTCCTTTTTCTCTAGGCTAATAAAATAGATAATTGAAGAAATGAATTTAAGTATAATAATAATTGTTTTATCAATCAGTTATCAATATCAGTAAATGTCCTAGTTCCATTGATAGTCAAAGTAATATCAGCATAATTCTGATTATAAATAGTAAATCTAAACAGTGGATGCGTTTTGCGCTTGTTTAGAGATGGTAGCCGGTGAGGGTCTTGTGCGTTACTTCCCCTGATCCTCCCAGTAGCCGGTGCTAGTCTCTTTGGTGGTTGAGCTCAAGAGGGTACCTGGAGCGAGTGGGAGCGCGCTACCTCCCTGCGCACTCAGTAGGATCGGTACGCCTTATAATTACTAGAAAGTAAAGTTGAGAAAGCACTTAAAAAGGGCCTTTCGTGCGCTACTTCCCCCCAGTGACCAGAATGATATCCACTGTGTATGGTATTCTGTACTTTGTACTTTTGCAAACTGTAGTATTGTTATGCACTGCACTGTGTTGTTTGGTGCTGTACGTCTAATTAAATAATATACAAAATATACGTTAATAACGAATTTGAGACAGTAACATGGCATAGAAAGATATGCTAAAACCAATTTCTGTAGTTACAGAATTATTATTGATTATTATTCAGCTGTGTCGTATCATTTTACTTTACAGGCCGATTGGGGAAAATGGTTGCTCAGGTGATTATTTTTATTTACAGGTAATCGTGTATTCCTGCTCGAATTAGTAAATCGAAGGGAGGTAGGAGATCAACCCCGCTCTGTTTCAGATAAACTGGTCATCTACCGATTCAATTACCTGACATAAATTTGGCTGATATTATCACAGATTAATTAATTAACATATATATATATATAAAATCCCCTTACACTATTGAGCGTTTAACAATGTCTACGTTAGCAGATTTAAAGAAATTGCTAAAGCGACAGGAGTTGTTAAAAGAAAAAAATAAATTGTATTCAGAGTTTTGTAAACAATTTCAAACCTAGTAATAATGTCATGGAATTAAAAGTTCGTATTAACGAAATGCAACGAATTAAAGACGAATATGAAGCAATTACCATTGATGTTATCTCTATTATCGATGAGGATTCTGATAAGCACGTGGAAGCTACCCAGGCTGACGTTAAAGATATGTTGTTATTTGACGAACAATGGTACGATTTGTTAGGTAAAATGCAGCTGATGGTTGAGGAAAAAACTCCATTGCCTATGGCGTCGGCGACGTCTAGTTCGGCTGATCGTGCATTGGAATGGACAAAATTTCAAATGTATTGAATATTAGAATCGACCATAGGTATTATTTTACTGATTCTATGATTGTAGTACACTACATTACATCCAATTCAAACACTTGGCAAGTTTATGTCGCTAACAGAGTTTCTCAAATTCAACAACTTAGCGATGTGAGCAATTGGTATCACGTAATTAGTAAGCAAAATCCTGCGGACGTGATATCGCGGGGAATGTCGCCAAAAGAATTAAACAATGCGAATTTATATTGGCATGGACCCGAATTCTTATCGCGTGATGTTTATACATGGCCAAGGTCAAAATTTGATTCCAACCTAAATCCGAATGACATCCCAGAATGGAAAAGAATATGTCAGGTTGTTGCGGGTCCGGTTATGGAAATATTAGGTAAATTCTCGTCATTTCGAAAATTACAACGGGTGGTAGCGTTATGTAGGAGATTTGTTTACAATATTAGATATAGGAATGAGATCCTAAAGGGTTTTTTGACCATCTTGGAATTAGGGGATGCTCATGACGTTATAATTAAGTTAGTCCAAAAATCGGAATTCCCAGCAGAATACATCGCTTTGGGCATTAGATCAGTTTTTAGATGAAAGGGGGCAAATTCGGGTTGGAGGAAGGTTGCGTAATGGCCCACTGAAGTTCGAAATGATGCACCCGCTAATTCTCCCCGCTAAGCATAACTTCGTTAATAATAAAGGAGGCTCACTATGCTTTATTGCATGCGGGACCAACCCAAACTCTGTCCTATATTAGAACTAAGTATTGGCCCTTAAGAGGGAGAGACATTGTCCGCCTGTACCGTTTGCTTTCGTGTTGCGCCACGACTATTGGAACAGAAAATGGGCGATTTGCCCCGCGAAAGGATGGAATACTGTCGCCCATTCAGAAAAATTGGACTAGACTATTTTGGGCCAATTTTTATTAAGCAGGGCCTAAAACGTCAAAATCGATTGGTTAAAGCATGGGTAGCGCTCTTCGTATACTTGGTAACAAATGCCGTACATCTGGAATTAGTAGGAGACTTGACCTCCAAATGTTTTATAATTTCACTTAAAAGATTGATTGCGCGAAGAGGTAACATCTCTGTCATTTTTTGTGATAATGCAAAAACGTTCATTGGTGCGAAGAAGCAATTGGACGAAGTTCAAAATTTTCTTCAAAATCCTGAATTACAAACCAAAATTAATTCTTATTTGTCGGATAAAAATATTCAGTGGAAGTTTATTCCTCCCCGATCACCAAATTTCGGGGGATTGTGGAAAAGACTTGTACGTTCCGCGAAATAACATTTTAAAAGGGTTGTTATAAACGCTTTTTTGACTATGGAAGAAGCATTTACTCCGATATCCCAAATAGAAGCGGTAATAAATTCCCGCCCTTTGTTCCTAATTTCCGACAATCTAAACGATCTCGAAGTCCTTACTCCGGCGCATTTTTTGATTGGGGAATCTTTATCTCACCCTCGGTCGCGGAGTATGATCAATGTCCAAATAATCGGCTGAGTCGCTGGCAACGCGTCTAGCAAATCAAACAGCATTTCTGGCAAAGATGGCACAGGGAAGTCGTGACTCAATTGCAGCTAAGGCAAAAGTGGAACCAGTCTTCGTCCACGTTATTGAGGCCAGGGGCTGTGGTTCTAATCTCAGAGTATAATGTTCCTGCATTACAATGGACAATGGGAGTAGTTGAGGAGTTATTTACTGGGAAGGATGGGCTGGTTAGAGTAGTAACCATACGCACGAACCGAGGAGTTTTCAAAAGATCAGTTAGGAGGTTGACTGTGTTACCCATTCAACAAAGTGAAAACTCTGATAACGGTGATTGTAGTGAAGTGCGCGATTATGGTCATTTTCGAATGAGTGAACAGTTTAAGGGTACTTATGGGACGAGAGCTACCTCATTTGTTTAATAGACTGTATTGATTTTTTAAAAATGTTGACATTCTGTCAAGGGGGGAGTAATGTAGCCTATTGGCTTCTTGTTATTTTATATGATTAACAGATTGTTTAGCCTGAGTTTATAGAATAATGGTTCATTGTATTGGATGGAGAATTTTGCGATTCGTGAACGCCGAGAGAAACACTTGCTATCGAGCTCGCTGTCGAATCAGACTTAGATTAATACGTTTATTCTTTCTTGTATCAGTTTATAGTTATTTTTATAAATTGTTTAAATAAAGCAACGAAAAAGAATAATTTCTTTAATTGTGCCAGTCTCATAAAGAAAGCGCGCACAATATTGAAGGTTAATTCTGAATGTTTAATTTGTAAGTTTTAATGTAATTACTCTTGAAAACCATCGCAGTTCGATCGAAACGATTGTCGAGTTATCGATCTTAGCCCAGCTGAAAAAGGAACTATTGCTTTCGATATATCTTCAACTGACCAACGAAGGCGAATTTTTGAATTTTTCAACTTTTCAATCTGTTGGTTACTAAATAGGTTTCCAACAAATTCCCCTCTTTTTTCCAAATATTCAATTTTTAGCTTATTTATAATCTTATCTCTATCACCGACTTCTGTCTCCGTATTGATTTAACCAAACAAAATTTGGAATCTATCACTTTAAATGCCCTATAATAGTAAAAAGTAAAGTACATTATTTACAAATATTATGAAAACCTTTCTGGCACACCCTATAGATATTCTGATTTAAAAAAGTAAGTAATTACCTAATATTTACTTCGACTACATGAACTACAACTGTAATACTATTGCCTGTAAACTATCACTCTATACTGTAGCAAAACTTTCAGCAATACCAAAGCCTTTACAACTATGTACTAACAGAAACATCGTTCTACAAAATTTTAGTAATTAACACACTACTCAGCAATTAAACCAAATTTTGTCTCTCCGCTTTTCTAATGACATACCCTTTTAAAACAACCTTAATAAGTTGTTTTCTTTCTTTTCTGTCGTAACGAACTTCTCTACAAAAGTTATTCGTGATGTCGTTCCACATGTAAATGCTTGGAAGGTACAGCTTCCTTTTTCAACACCCTCACGGAACCATTTCTAGGAGTATATCCTATCAATTCATGTTCTAGATTGCGCACATAATTGTCTTTCTCAAAATGTTTTAAACAAATTCGTGCAGTAATTATATTAAATTTATCTTGACGCGTGCACAAGTGCATTTTTTATCTTTCGGGAAAGTTAGAAATCTAATGTTATCAAATTTTTTTGATTGTCCACACTACATGCATACATACCACACCTCATGTTGAACTATTTTCTAACGCCAAACTCACCTAGTGACGTAATATACCACGTGGCTACATGCGCGGTATGATACCTTGCTTTATTGTCCCATGATCGTAGGGTATGTATTGTCTTGAAAAGTTACGGGCGCCCCTATTGACTGCACGTGTTCAACCGTTACCATCGTGAGACAAGGCCAAAGTGCAGATGACGTAACAGATATACATGACTGTAGTAGGCCCATGCATCGTGCTTGTGGTATGCAGCGATTTTGGAATTAAATCAGAATTTATAAATTTTTGTTGAGCCGATAAATATTTTTAAATCATTTTAAAAAATAAAATCAATTTGGTGAAAGAGTTACATTGTAAATCTATTTAAACCATTAAATGTGAAGCAGACTAACAAATAAACCTATTAAATTTTTTAAACGCCAGACCTGCGATTTGATTCAAATTTTAGTATGTTACAGTATTTGTCATACTGGGTAATAATATATTCACAAATATAGTAATTTATATTAGACGTGGAATCGACCCCTTTACATACTGCTTCAATTTTGAAAATTCAAAGTTGTAATTACAAGTGATTTTTTATAAAATTAAGAGCTTTGAGCAGGACAAACAAGGTGGAGTGGCTTGTAGGGCTAAGTGAGGGTAGGGTAAGTTTTACTAGAGTGAAAGATTATGATGGCTGCAAGGGCAGTCTTGGGGTGGCTTTGCCTAATTTATTATCAACTACAATTCATCTTTTATCAGCACTGCTGAAAGAACCAGGTGATAAACACCAATTTTGACTCTAAATTAAAAATTTATGCAATGCACAGTGTGGTATAAATCGATTCGCTGGGCATGCATAATTGCCATCGATTATCAATTTTTCTCAGAAATCTGTCGAATATCGTCAGCTAATGTATAAAAAAAGACAGTGACAATAATTGTGTAATTCGGTGGTTAATATTACTTGTTTTTACAATATACATTATGCCATTTATTAAGTGCTGTGTGCCTGTGTGCCGATTAAACTTCAAAGATGGAAACCGTGTCCATGATTTTGGATTCCCCAAAGATTGTGATTTGTGTAAAAAGTGGCTTCGGGAAATTCACCGCGATTACAGAAATGCCTGTTACGGCATATTTAGGAGGATAGTGCTAGTAAATTGACTTAAAAAAAAATTTATGTTCATGATTAACAGGAATAGATAAAAGTGAGTCGTTGCTGTTAGACATTGATCTTGATTTTTCGAAGCGCGTTTTGTATATATTTTGTATGTATCTATCACAATTTTCGCCACACGTCGAAGAATCAACAAACACGTTTTGCAAAGCTTTAACATAAAATAATAGTAAAAATAATTTTCCAGTGTTAAAAATTTGCACAAATGCTCTTCTCATCAACTTCTACGAGAATTCTCAATAAAAAAAATAAAGTTGCACTGTATCATCCTTTCGATACTCGACTAAACGGATTCCGTACATGGGCCTTTGTCTCACGATGGTAACGGTTCAACTCACATTACAAACGAATAACGTATTGTAATGAGCGTATGTGTGCGAGAGCGGGCAGTGTAGCGAGCGTATATGTGTTCGAGAGCGAGCAGCGCGGCGAGCGTGTGTGTGTGCGATAGCGGCGACGAGAACCGACAGCAGATAAGCGGAGCTCAAAGACGATAAACAAGGCCATAAATTAGACGAACACAATGGGCACTCCAGTAAAGTCTAGTATGTCATTCTGGAACTTTCTGGATTGTTCCTAATCAGTATAAATACCTGTTGACGTGGCCAGTAGTCAGTCAGTTCACAGTGAGCTTCCGAACAAGTAATATAAATAGCGAACTACGATATACCGAGTGATATAAATACGCATTTTCCTTGTGATATAAATAAGTCGTTGAATTATTATTAGTGTTTAAGTATTCTATTAGTGTTTAAGTGTTAAATAAATAGTTGTAAAATAAATATCTGTTAAATAAATAAGTTAAACTAGAAAATTCGTTACATTGGTGTCAGGTGTGGGGTGCTCAGCCAATCAATCCCCCAAAGAAGAGAATTTTCTAGTAGAAGAAAAATTGTTAAATAAATCAAAATGCCGAAAAAGTTGTTGGAGTTGAAAGTTGCCGAACTGAAAAGTGAACTTGAGGAGCGAGACGAAGATACGTCTGGTAACAAGCTCACCTTACAAGGGCGACTTGAGGAAGCTCTGATACGAGAGGGTTTCGATCCGAATACCTACGAATTTGAGGATGAACTAGAAAAGAAATTAAAGGAAAATTCAATTGAATTGGAAGGGAAACTGGAAAAGAAATTGAAAGAAAACTCAATGGAATTGGAAGGGAGACGGAAAGAAAATTCAATGGAATTGGAAGGGAAACTGAAAGAAAATCTGGAAAAGAAAATGGAGAACCTGGAAGAGAAATTAACCGAAAATTCAAAGGAACTAAAAGGAAATCTGGAAGAACTGAAAGAAAATTTGAGAGAAGAATTTAAAGAAAATTTAGAGAAATTCGACGCAAAATTGGCCGAAACAGAACAGAATTTTGCAGGAAAATTTCAAGAAATAGATTTACGAATTGAGGAAATAGAAGAAAGGTTTCTATGTACGACAATGTCCGAACAGATCGATAATGAAGCTAGAAGTGTGAAGCAGGAGAACGGGCACGGGGTTTCATCAAAAGCATATACGAAGCCACCTAAATTCGACGGGAAAACATCATGGACCACTTTCCTTAAGAAATTTGAAACGGCCGCGAAGTCGAACGCATGGACGTTGGAAAATAAAGCCTCCGAGCTGGTCTGCGCGCTGCATGGTAATGCCGAGGAGATTTTGGATACCATACCACCCGAGAAATTGAACGACTATGAATATCTAGTGAAGAAGTTAGAGATGCGGTTTGGTCAGGCACATATGACGAGCGTCAGTCACGTGCAGTTAAGAAACCGACGTCAGAAGGCAGGGGAAAACCTGCAAGAATACGAAGCCGATATTGCTCGTCTAGTCCGCCTCGCGTATCCAGGTACTCCCGACGACACTTTAGAAAAGTTGGCTGTCGACTCTTTCATCGATGGGTTAAGGGATGACGACATACAACAGCGACTTCGATTAGACATGCCAAAAACATTATTATTAGTGTTTAAGTATTCTATTAGTGTTTAAGTGTTAAATAAATAGTTGTAAAATAAATATCTGTTAAATAAATAAGTTAAACTAGAAAATTCGTTACAGTATCTTGAAATACCATCGCTTAGTTGGCGCGGTAGAGACAATCCAGTTCTGACGTTGCCTTGAAGAAAAGAGGGTCCAAACAGCTTACGCGTGACGTCAGTGCAATTAGCTGATTAGCGAAGCCCTTTCAGTCATGTAGCCAATGAATTTTATCGTGTAATAGTTTTTTTAAAGAACAATTTGGAATCATTTTTAAAGAGACGATCACATGTCTTGTTTTTTTTTTTTGACACAATATAATAATTTAGAGCAATTTCCAGAAGCCACTTTTTACAAAAATATGCACAGTTTTGAAATAATAATTATTACAACCCGGCACACAATACAATAGTGCACAACTAAATTGTATTTGGATGAAGGCAATAGTCAGTATTAATCGCCAATTTGTAAATAAATCTGAACGAATTTAAGCTATGTAAAGTACTTAATGAAAAATCGTTTAGAAATTGAAGCGCGTCGTCTTTTTAAATAAAACATTAGACAACTGAGTGAGATCGTTTCGAGAACAGTCCCTTTCATACACCTTTTATATTTTTTAAGTGAAATTAATAAATACTTTGAAAAAGTATGCTCTATATATTTTTATTTGTTTCTGTGTAAACCCTAGTTACTTGTGAGAAACTGGTTACGTATGTATGTATGTTGTTCACGTATCCGGTGAAGGGCAGCAAGTAAGTATTATAGCGACACATGCATATGTAAGTACATGTGTGTATATAAATTTCCGAATGAAAAATGCATAAAGCCGAGCAAGCTTTAAACAATGTGCTGATATTTTCTTGGCGTGGCGTCCGAATAAACTCAGTTATTCACTTTTGAATTGTGTTCCTGCTGCTACATTATCACCAATACCGAACCGACGCATTTACCATTTGTTTCGATGGTTTGACACGCTTTTTCAAACGTATTATCTTTGCAAAATCTTCGCAGTATTTTCTTTCAAAGACAGTTATTGTTGTTTGAACGGTTGTTCTGAATTTGCTTAAAGGAAGATATGTAAATCAACTCTTGTCGAGCTATTAAAATGCACAATAACAAATCATATCTTTTGTGACTAAAAGCAAAATTACTTTTCTAAATTATCATATACAATTTGAGCAAAGTATCTTTAATTAATATTGCTATTTTAAAGTAGTGTATTGATTTTGTCTAAAACAAAATGTTAATAATTAGAGCAGAGGATCTAAATATACTTGGTTTAACTCAGTTTGGTTTGTCTGCATGGTTTGTCCATCAGTGACGTCCTGACGTAAGAAGGTTTCGATTTTATCTCAAATTACTTAAATTTTGTATTTCAACAATAAATACTTGACATTTTGTGTCTATTTGAAAAAAACCCTCACAAACGTTATATAATTTTTGTACGTTTTTGATCAACAAAATCACACAGAGTACAAACTATCAGGAATGCAAGACATTTAGTAATTTAAAAAAATCTAATTGCAGGAACTACTTTGTAATGAATTTTCAGTAAAATTTTGCAAAGAAAGATATATCAGTTTGTGAGAATTCACAATAAGAGAATATTTTTACCTACAATAACTTTGGATTACATTTTGCTATTGTACTTTCGGAAATGTAATAATATATCAGTAATCAACAACTAATTTATGAACAATAATAATAATAAAATGATTAATAACAATTGAATAATAAATTTTCCTTGAAGTAATAATAACATAACTTAACAATTTAACTACATATAAATTAAAAAGGTCTAAATACTTTTTCCATAACTTGCCCAAGTCCGAAATAAAAGTTGAAGAACAGAAAATATAATCCTTAGTAATAGCAACTTCCGTGGAATCCCTGTTAACACTTAGAACACAGTCGTAACTGTTTACAACGTATTGGGTAACCATGTCTGTGAATTATAAAAAAATATGGCAAAAAATAGTGCCTTATAAAGATATACTAAGGACCTGAAATTAAAATTGGTAGATGATCTCGTTATAAAACCTTTTGTTTAATTTACAAATTTATATAGACAGATCGAATGTAAACATTGATTTTACTAATGTACATATCACAGATTAATTACAATATTTTTTAATTTTTATTTTATTACATACATAGCAATGCCGACTGTATATTGTAGTGTTCGTGGGTTTATTAAATTTTATTTACAAGACTAAAGTACAGGAGCACAATTTATTTATACTTATTTAATTAACTACTTAAAAACACTATTAATTAATATAGAACTTATCTTACTATTTATTTACAACACTCATTTATATGCGCGTCTCTATTTATTTGTCTCTTCGCTTTTAACACCGTCGATTTATTTCGGGTGTTACCACTGTCACGGTCAATTTATTACTAACTACTCGGCTATCGTCTTTCGCATACGCATACAAGCGTACCCGGTCGCACACAAGCACGCTCGCGTTCGCTACAATATAAGAGTACAAGAGAATGACAAAGTCTGTTCGATTTGCTTAAGTTCTCCTTAAATGACAACTTCTAAAAAATCCAAATCTACCATTTATTCCTTCTATAATTTTTCTTAAGAAAAATCCCATCGCAAACGAAATACTTTCCACTATTTTGTGTCATGCAGGCTACTTTTAGAGAATATTTGCCTAATATTCATGAGGAAAATTGTTCTCAATTTGATTTTGTGACTATTTTGACACAGATAATGATAAAGATTTCTTGTCGCGTTTTAGTAATATGCCATGGCATTCAGGAAAAACTGATAGACATTTATTCGTTTCAGAATTCGGAATTCGAATTTTCAGAATGATGCTTCAATTCTGTTTCGTAATTAGTTGGTCATATAATTGTTTTCTCCTACTTTCCGACTATTTTTACAGGTAGGCATATTGACTAAAAAAAAAACGTATTTTGAATTAATGCTATTTACATAATTCTTGTTTCATCAAATTTTTACATGTTATGTAAATAAATCGTATGGTTTTGCTTAAATAGATGTTGTGTCAAAATTGTCAAAATGATTATAAATTCTGTTACAAACACGCTCTTAAAAAATTACTACGGTAAAAAAAAACGACTTGGAAGTAAAAGTAAGTTTGCTACTATTACTGCATGATTTGATAAAACATCGATGACTATTTTGGGATCGGATGCCAATCTAATCTTAATGTGGAAAAATAAATGGAACAAGTGACAAGTTTAAACATCAACACTCCAATGTTTTCTCAAATTCACGATTAACAGGAATAGATAAACAGTGCTCCGTTGCTGTTGACATTGATCTTGATTTCTCGAACCGCGTTTTGTATATATTTTATATGTATCCAACACGTTGTGCAAAACTTAAACATAAAATAATAGTAAAAATAATTTTCCAGTGTTAAAAATTTACACAAATGCTCTTCTAATCAATTTCTACGAAAATTCGCAATAAAAAAATAAAATTGCACTGTATTATCCTTTCGCCACTCGACTAAATAGATTCCTTACATGGGCCTACTAATATCCGCTGTTCGTTTCGGCGCGCAGGTCTTGTCTCACGGCAACGGTCGTGCCCGTAGCGCGGCGACCTTTTTGCGTGCCCATCAACAAATTGAGTACGTTAAAAAAGATGAATGAGTTAAACCCATTCTAGAAAAATTTGAACAAAAGCTTGGGAAAATGTTTGAGAGTATAAGTTAGAATAGTGTAAAACTTTATATAACAATGAGTCAAATGCAATTTAGGTTTCTTACGAGGAAGGTTTCTTATTCTTATACTTTTAAACACGCCCGTTTTGTTTACACAAAGCTACTAGTCCTAAGTCTGGGTAGAGTGTGAACCATACTTAAAATTTAAGTTGAAAATATTATTCAAGTGCATGCATTGACAAAATAAGCTATTATGTCAAATCGATTGTATATAGGATTAATATTTATTGTACACAAGTCTCGACGTTATGGGCACGCTCAAATTTTACCTGCTATTACCACGGCGCTACGGGCACGCAAAATGATCGCGGCGCTACAGGCACTCACACCATAAAAAATTTACCACACACATAATTTATTTTTGAAAAATTTTAGCAGCCGTGATCATGGCACTTTTTTACCCCAATAATGTAAAATCTGACGGTTTTCGTATTTTCATATATCATTTCAAATTGTTTTTTAAATTCAATATTAATTCGAATATGCTAATCAAACCTAAATTTTAAAATTTAATGTTCAAGTGAAAATTTTAACTGCTATTCGTTTTGCTTTCCAGTTCTCAAATAACACGAAATAACGTAACTTAACCTAAGACAAATATTACAATCACTTTTATGCTCTTAAAAATATTTTCGCATTTATTGTACAAATTAATTTCAACTCCTGGCCATTTCCATTTCAATTACTTATATAAACTTAATTTTGTCGGTGTGAATAAAAGAATGATGATCTTATTCTTGCTATCAATGTTGGTGTCTTATGTACATATTGTAACGAGCGTATATGTGTGCGAGAGCGGCGACGAGATGCGACAGCAGATAAGCGGAGTTCAAAGATTGCCGGCGTCGGTCGGCGCTTTGATGATAATAAATAAGACCATAAATTAAACGAAGACAATAGGCACTCCAGTAAAGTCTAGTACGTCATTCTGGATTCTTCTGGAACTTTCGGTATCTGTATAAATACTTATTGACGTGGTCAGGTACTACGATATACCGAGTGATATAAATACGCATTTTTCTTGTCATATAAATAAGTTGTTGAATTGTTATTAGTGTTTAAGTATTCTATTAGTGTTTAAGTGTTAAATAAATAGTTGTAAATAAATATCCGTTAAATGAATAAATTAAACTAGAATAGTCGTTACAATTAATTCAAGTGGTCCATGTTTGTGTATTCAAAGGATAGGGTAGTTGACTCTAACTTTTTTATTGGCTTAAAATTTTAATATTGATGTATTAGTCCACAAAATTTTTTGTTTCTCTTAAATGATGTCATTTTGTGGTACAAAATAGCATTAAAGATTTCTACTGCGAAAACACGAGCGGCCATGTGCTTTTCTCATGACGTCGTAAGTGTAGCAAATAAACAAATAAAAGAAAACCGAAGGAAGTAAGAATATCCGTTGTATATTGTTTGTGTTTTATATTGTTACTTTGATTAACAGCCCAATCAAACAAACATTTTTAGTTCAACTCTGCTTCTGTTTACTAACATATGACGTCACAGTTAGTATTGTATCTGTTAAGATATTTTCAGCAGGAGGCAGTGAATTAATTATTGTAGACACATTTATCAGAAATAAGAGATTGTATTACAGATCAGTGAAAATAAAACAGATATTGTCCATTACATGAATACACAATAATGCGTGTACAAAACAACTTAAACCCAAAGAATATACTATATATACTAACGTGTATAAGAATGGGCACTTCCATAGTAACTGAAAACCGAGCAGCGCCTCTATGAATCTGGGCCGAACTAAACGTTAAATGGCGGCAAATTTTAATGTTTCTATTTCTTTTTTCTTTGTTATTGTAATATTTTGCAGTTTCTTACTTCTATTCCACAAAAGTTCACCAAACAATCTTAGTGAAAATAATAATGTTTGGCGAACTTTTGTGGAATAGAAGTAAAAAAGTTCTAAATGATAACGGAATTCTGTTACTAAAGTCTTAATTTTTTGTAAATATAGTTTTGGTTTTTTACAATAATGGTAAATAAAAAAATAAAAAATAAAATTACAGAAAAAAGGATTTATTGACGAATTACTGATAAACAGCATTGCTTAAGTCAAAATAATAAACCCTTACCTATTAACTTATTATGATTAAATACATAAATATTAAAAACAATAAAACACGGTCACAATAAAATAGAAGCAGAAGATACTGTTATTCACATTATCATATAAAATTTTACGTAAAAGAAAATGTAAGCACTTACAATTACACCAGTCCGATGAAGTAAAAATCAAGCAAAGCCTCTATATTTTTACATACTGTACGTTCCGTTTCCAACTTCTCGTGTTTCTTCTTTACTTCTACATACGTAATCAGTAATCACACATATAAAAAGGTTTACATTACCTTATATTTTTGTTATAATACTTTTACCGGTTTGACAGATTATATTTTTGATGGTTAGATTGATGTTTGTTTGTATCGATAATTTATTTAACAATCCTTGTTGCTTAGAAGCGGTTGTAATTTTACTGTGGCGCCACCTAACAGTCTGGGCCGAACTAGGGCAATGAAAAGCCAACTATCGCCATTAGATTGTCTAGGCCCTGTCTTAAACCGTAACTAGGGAGATAAACAAAATATAGACTGAAACATGATTGGTGTGACGTTACGTATTTGGCGGAAAGATTTAAATCTAACAGTATGGTTTTCATAACATGTGCATTTAAAAATTGCAATTTTCATATTAGAATTATAAACCAACCTGAGGATTTTGTAAACAAAAAATGATCTTTTTTAATTCTTTTTTTCGATAAGTCATCGTATTCATATTTTTTAATACTTTATTATTAACAGTGTCAACTACCCTATGAGGATTGTCCTTTATGTATACCATTTCAGCTATCAACCTTCTCCAAAAATTTTTATCTTTTTCAAAAATCTATGCATTGTCCCAGATATTTTTGAATTGGTATCTGAACTGCCATCGATCGTACTGGGGTTCTGTTGCAGTGCCTTTTTTGAACAAAATATGTAACAAGTCGAGTAAGCAAACGTACTGCTATTCAGTTAGAAGGTCATAATAAATAAGCCTGTAGTAACCCACGAAAAGTAGCACTTCGTTAAATTAAACTATGACACGATGCCGCACAGTTGCTCTGGCTGTTATGGATACCTACGGCCCATGTTTTGCATTTTTAAGTTCGTACTTGTTTTAGACCCGTATCCTACTGAAAATTGTTTATTAACGTCAAGCAAGTCCGACTTAATGTTTTTTGTCGAATTAGAAAAAGTTTTAGTAAGACTAACGGGACCGTTTCTCTTTTGACGGTCGCAATTAAAGTGTAGTAGTTGCATGAAACAGTAAGTTGCTTATCCTCCATTTGGATTATGGCATTCCTTGCAATGCGAATTTATTTCAGTATCCTGGAAAATTTAATACAATGTTTCGTTTGCATGCAATTATTTATTGCGCGGATATTTAAAGCTCCTTTTGTCTTGCTCACAACAATTAAAAAGTTCTGAATCGGTGGACAGTGAATACATAAATATTATCTAGTTCATTCTGTAATTCAGCCGCGTTCTTTACTAAGTGCTCTATTCCTGCAACTTTTTATCACACTTTCATTGGGTTGGGACTAGCTATTTCTAACTTTATATTATATATATACTATGTATGTACGTGTAGGTGTACGGCAAACTAGAAATAGGCAGTTTAGAAGTTGCTAAAAATTATGATTGTCGCTAGGGCAATTTTCTGTATAAAAAGGTGCCAATTGCATCGATTCTGCTGCGTACCTCAGAACCGTGGTCTGATCCGGGTTAAAATTATTGCAAACAGATGTTCATTATTCGACATCCAAAAGATCTTCTGCAGCGGGATTGTAGTAAAAGGTTGTAAAGGTAGGACAGGTACTTTGAAAGTCAATCCACTATTTCTCTGCGGTAACTTCATTTTAATAGATTGCCATCAAACGTTTGTTTAAGCTCACTGTACTTTATATGTACTCGAAGAGCCGTGGCCATGGTCGAGCCAGTAATTCTTAATTATTTTGTTGTAATAATACTCTAATCGTAAGCAAGAACCGTTGTAATGCAAATAACACTACGATGTGTGAATGTGTATGAGTATTTTGTTAATCAATGAAAATAAAATCACTTTACGTCAGACAATTTCAATTTTTTTGTGTTTACGCTCCGGTTAATTTCTAGATTTTTTTATTATTTAAAATAAAGTAGTAGGAAAGAACGTATCTAATCTCATCCGATAAAAATAAGTAAACTCACCGGATAGTGTACTATACACTACAACTAGAAACACTGACCTGTTAGCGTAAAAGTAATAAATATAGTGAGGAACAAAGTAGCTTAAATGTACCTGCGACCATCTGCTGTCTACTCCAATTGCGTACAAAAATCGTGAACAATGCATACGTATATAATCAGCGGCGCGTAAGGAGATTCAGTGACGATCAGATTGACAGGCAGGTAGGTGGAAACGTTACCGTAGCAATAAATAGAAGAGCGAATAAAATTATTGGACCAAATCATAAATAACCACGTCTCACTCCTATTAATTTGCAATTATTTGAAGCTACCCTTCACCGCCACCTCCTGGCTGATAACCCCCGCCCCGAGTGGACTACGCTTTGCTACTGCGCATCTTATGATTTATGGCTTTTAAATCTCCTAAGACACCGCTTATTATACGCATATACGTTATACATATTTTTGCTCAAGGACACAACATTTTGGCAACGAGGTGAAAGGTAAGTAATTAAGTAATAAATTCCAATTAAAAAGAAAGGAAAAAAAAACGAATCGTTTTTGATGAGGTCTTATTTTAACGTTAAGAAGTTATTTATTTATAAAATACAGTTATCCTAAGAAACAATAATAATAACCATCTTATAAGTGAGTTGTAAAAAAAGAAAAATCGTTCGAGTCGAAAGGGGACCTTTAAATTGCGAGTATTAAATTATATATCCCCATTATACTTTGGTTCCACATTTCAGGCATTGCGAAGGAGTTTCAAGATGTGGTGGCAATTAATTGCGAACCGCTGTAAAAGCATTAAATTGCGAATTTACCGTATAATAAATTAGGACATTAAATATGGCACGGCAGTACACTCTTCAGACGTTTGATTGTGATGAAGACGAGAGCTCAATTGTTACCAGATGGTAAAGATAGAAGAGAGGATTGTATGTTTGGTTAGAGGGTTCAAGTATTGAGTCCGAAACAAAAAAGAGAGCAAGTCTGCTCCATTTTGGGGGACTAGAGCTAGAAGAGATTTATTATAATCTTGCGAGTGCGAATGTAGATCCTGATTATGAAAATGGCGAAAATGTTTTCGAAATAGCTATACAATGTCTTGCGTTTAAGCGTCATGTATTTAGAATGCTAAAATAAGAACGATATGAAAAATTCCAAAAATTATTAGTTCATCTGGGCAACAGGCACAAAAGTGTGCTTTATCGGATACCAATGAAAATATCATCAGCCCGGTGACAGAAAGATGTTCATGAGTACCTCTGCGTAAGAAAATTTTGAAAACTGGTGATATTATGACGCTGGAAGTTATAAAAGCAGAAGCAAACATTTTGGAATTTGTTGGCGCCAATTAAATGATTTAGAAACTAAAACAGAAACACAAAGAGTCAACAGAAATGCTAATAATATCTAAAGGGTGATAAGAAGGGATGTTCAAGGTGTGGAAGTTTGAAACACTTTGAGGGAGACAAACATTGCCCTGCTAGAGACAAAAATTAAGGCGCGGAAGACTAGGTCACTTTCGAAGACCGTGCAGAACAGGGGAACGAACAAAATGAACACCAGGGACTGCAGTTACTTATAAATGCGATGACAAGTAAAGAAAGGGTACTGATTATATTTTTAACGTGGGGGGAGACGCAACAATCTCATGTAAAGTGGGAGGCGAAGGAGTAGTGAAAATGCTAGAAGACTGCAACCTAAATTTGTTAACGGATAAAACATGGGAAATTTTGAAACGAAAACAAACCAGAACAAAAATCCAAACAATAGCTTTTTGGCGTATGGAAGTGAAAAACCCGTGAAGTTTCTGGGCTCTTTTGTGACCGATGTTGCGGGTAAAAATGAGAATGCAACCTTTTATGTGATTTGCGATGGTACACGCGATCTATTAGGACGGATATCAACGACATCCTTGGGCGCCCTCAAAATCAATGTAGACACAAATCAAGTACAAGAAAAAGTATTTCCAAAACTCAAGGACGTTCTAGTTGACATTCCTATAGGCAATTCAGTAAAATCGATATCTCAACCATATCGCCGATTTCGAATTCCTTTAGAGGAAAAGGTAGAACATAAAATTAAATAACTGCTTGACAAAGATATCATAAAAGTAGTGAAAGGGTCCTCCCCATTGCCTCCGTATTAAATAAAAGATAACGGCGATATCAGACTTTGTGTGGACATGCGTCGAGCGAACACGGCTATAAAACGGGAGATCCGTCCTTTACCAACCATGAATCAAATTTTGCCAAAGATCAGGGACGCAAAGTTTTTCAGTAAACTTTTCATCATAAAGACTTGCACCCAAATTCGCGACACATCACCACTTTCATCACTTCAAAGGGACTCCTTAGATACAAACGAATGATGTTTGGCACAACTTGTGCGCGAGAGATATTCCAAAAAAACTTGGAAATAATAGTTTTATAAATAAATAATAGAATTACAAAAGACTTAGAAAGGTAAAAGACGTATTGGAGCGCAACAATGTAGTTTTACGCGAAGACAAATGTGTATATGGGCAGACGAAGGTTAAGTTACTAGGGCATGAGTGTGGAGTAAAGACCTTAGAGAAATATATTTCAGCTGTCAAAGAATTCAGAGAGTCTACCACTGTTTCTGAGCTACGAATTTTTTTTGGACTGATGAACTATATCGGTAAGTGGATTCCTCATTTAGCAACACTGTCTGAACCGCTGAAGATATTATTACGACGGAAATGTGAAAAGAATTCTGATATGACAGAGAACTGGGCCGCAAGTCAACAAACATCTTTTAACAAATTAAAATCTGCATTGGTCGACGTTCCTAAATTAGGTATAATTATAACCCTTATGACAAAACATTGGTTATAGCTGACGTTGGTCCAGTGGGACTTGGAGCAGTTCTTGTGCAAATTAATGAAAAAGGGCCACGAATAATCGCATTTGACAACAAAACTATTAGCGATTGAAAACGTAGGTATTGCTAAACCGCGAAAGAGGCGTTATGTTCTTCTATGGGAAAGAGTTTGATTTAATCACTGATCACAAGCTTCTAGAAACCATATTCGGTCCAAAACTGCTCGGATTAAGCGATGGGTTTTGAGATTGCAGTCGTACAAATACATAGTTAAGTACGCACCAGGCAAAGAAAATGTGGCAGACACGTTATCGTAACTCAGTAATAAATCCATCGACGATTTATGGAAATTAAATTTATAGCATAGTGGAACACTCAAAACCGACAGCTGTATCTCTCTAGGAAATTGCAGGTTGCTCTACCCGGGATCCTGAAATACAAAAAGTTAAAGGAGGACTAAGTAAAAAATTACAAAATATTCGAAAATGAATTATACTTTTACGGAAATATTTTATTGAGAGGAACAAAGATCGTACCACCGACTAAACTAAGAGATAGTGTTCTAAAAGCTGCACATGAGGGCCACCCCGGAATAGTAGCCATGAAGACTGAGATCGAAATTTTGGTGACCGAAGTGCGATAAGGATACAGAAAATTTCTGCAGGGCTTGCAAAATATGCCGCTAGTTTCTGCACCCCATCCATCTGAACCACTGAAAACAGAACCTTGGATTGACATTGCAATCGATCTGATGGGTGCTTTGCGCAGCAACGACTATATATTCGTTATAGTGGAATACTTTAGTCGATACAAGGAGGTTAAAATATGCCGAACAATTACAAGCCTAGAAATTATCGCACACTTGAAAGTCATATTCATATGGCTGGGAAATCCTGTCTCAATTACAGCAGATAACGTGAAGCAGTTTACCAATGCTGAATTAAATGATTTCTGTATGGAGCAAAACATCAAGGCTTATCATACTATTCCGTACTTTCCCTAACAAAACGGGGAAGTAGAGCGACATAATAGGGACATACTTTAGAGACTTAAGATAAGTCAAGTTGAGAAAGAAGACTGGACGAAAGCATTACGTGAATATCTGACAATGTATAATAGCACTACTCCCCACACTTCAACAGGCAAAACCCCGCAGAATTATTTTTCCGTTGACAGTTTCGAGATAAATTATCGATGATTAGTGACATAACTTACAATCCAGAAGACGAAGACATGAGAGACAAATAAAAATAATATAAAGAAAAAGGAAAAGAGTTCACGGATCGGAAGAAACGAGCCCAGAGTTGTGATTTAGACATGGGTAATAAAGTGTATGTTAAGAATATGAACAAAGCTAATAAATTGAATTTAAATTGCGAACCAACTACACATTGTAACCACCCGTATCCGGGTGTTACAGTATTATAAATTATTCTCTTGTATTTATTTAACAGGTGGTTTTTATCCGATAACCCATTTTATCTAATTGGATTACAGGTATTTTTTTTTTAATTCGCTTCACCTTAATTTTTTTTTTATTCCATATTTCTAATTTCGATTATTTTTCGATTATTTGAAATGAGAATAGGATTGAATAAATTCCTTTAAAATATTTCTCGTACTTAATGAGTAAGAAAGGGATGGAATAAGTCTTTAAAACTGGCGTTTTGTGACAACTTTCGTACAACGGAATGTCATCTGAGGCCATGTGTTTAGCCAGAGGGTGTGTAGGGGCGTAAAGAGGAAAAGGGGACGGTTTCGACTACTGCAGAGTCAGTTGAGTATGAACATGGGAAGGTCTACTATCGACGGATTGAAGTAGAAATATTTGTGTCTTGATTTTCGAACGCTAGATATCTTAGGGATGTAGAGAAGCGAGGGAAGCTCGCGAGATGCAGAATCGTGTGCTGGTGAGGGTAAAATTTTGGGATAAAACACCGCGAATTTTAATAGGATGGACAGTCAGATAGTTACAGTCAGACAGTTACAGTCAGATAGTTACAGTCAAAGTTACAGTTAGAGAGTTACCGTCGTAGAGTTACAGAGTTAAAGTTAGAAAGTCAGAGAAATTTTCAGAGTTATTGCGCCGTGCGGACTGTTGGGTAGTGTTCTAACCCGATCGGAAGTGAAGAGAAATAGGTATATTAAATGCGCATATTTTTGATTCGAGTTTGGTTCTTGACCGCCACCACCCCTGATCTGAGTCGTATACAACCCCACCACTGTCGCCTGCTTATCAACCATTGTCCGAGAGTCGCACCGTTCGACGCCGTCGTCGCCCAAACCGAATCGTCCGGTACCATAAACTACCCCATTAGCGGTGGCTCGTCCGTCAACCTTGAACCAGATGCTGCAGATACTGATGACATACAATACAAAGGTGCGTAAACTTACTGACCGATATTTCATTCGTAGTTTTGAAGTCGTTTTACTTTGCCAGAATTATGATTTTATTCATTGTCACTTTTAATTTTGAATTGCATTGCTGCCATTGTTTTATTTTACCCTTCAAGTTTAATTTATTTTATCCTGTTTGATTGCGGTTATCTTGTGTCATTCATTTTAAGATTCAATTGTCTAATTTGAGTCCTCTTTGGATCATGTATAACTTGAGAAGTGTTCATCAGCTGTTTCAGAATGGGTCCATTTTAACTATTATATATATTTACCTCCAAAATTACGTAAACGTAGATGTTGACTAGAGCGGCCTAAAGCGGGGGGCGGCCGGTGTTTAGAAGGAACTCCCTCGATTACGCTCTGATGATAATTCAGGTGAACGTGTAGCTACCGTATTAATCAATTTGGCGGTATCTATTCTTTCAGTTGAAGGTATCCGTTTTGGTTTGATCTTTGAACCGCTAACACTGTTTGAGCATTTCAAGGTTTTGCCTTGGTCACAGATGTGTTTAAAAGATAGCAGAATTGCTTTGTCTAAATTAAGGTGAAACTCTTTATTCAGAGGGAAGGATGTCGAGTAAGTTGACATACTCGATTGTTCGGAACTGTCATAAAATAGAGACGACGTCCACTAAGAGTGGCATGTTTCGAACCACGTTATAAATAGAGGCTATGTTCACCAAGGTGACGAGTCTCGCCAAACAAATATAAAGGGCTATGTTCACCAAGTGTGACGTGTCCGACAAGAAATATCTAATAATCTGAAATACAGATACAAGATACAAAATACGTATTTTCATCTTGTATCTAAAATACTTTTTTAAAATTAATTTTGTATCTTGCATTTAGATACCTTTTGTTTAGTATCGTAGTATTTTGTAAATACTATTTGCTACAATACTTTTAGTAATGGCAATCTATGAATTTCTTCACAAAATGTGACAAGATTCTATGGTGCCATTAATTTCAAATATCAATGTTACCATACATAAAACTGAACGCGCGGTTAAAAATTCAGTCTGGGACCAAATTGATAGAATGTCATCGGCTGTGAAGTCCCCCTCTCCACTGACTCGTGCCATTTATAATTATTCTGTATTTTTTTGTATGGTTGAGTCTGCGAGCGGCCTAATGCCCAGAAATGTATATATATACAGTTGCTTCTGTACCATCCAAATGCTGAGCTCATATACAATACGTATGCTTACTTCTGAAGAAGCCACAGTGTTGGCGAAAATTCTCTTTAAAGAAAATCGTCCTGTTTATGCATGTCAATTTTAACGAATACTGGGAAAAGTTAGCTGTGCCTTAATTTTCTTCAGTAATATTTAATGCAAAGTAACAAAAAAATCTTTATATTGCATGTCATCTATGATCTAAAAAACCAGCATGTCTAGTAACATGCACGACTTGTCACGGCAAAAAGCACCGTTTTAAATATAGGTTTAATAGGTCTCTGGCTTACAAACTGACGATTAAATCATTGTTTCCTAATCTACTGACATGTCAATTTTGTTAGTTGTAGAAGCTGCAAGGCCGTTAAAATAGCAAAAAGTACAGAAATCGTAAACCACTTAAACGTTTTATTATATGAAAATATTACGAAGTAAGTATCCTCATAAGTAGTCGCTAGACAATATACTTAAACAGATAACAAATGTCATTCGCTACCCCTTAATCTCTTTTATATGTGTTACAACTTGGTGCACTCTGAGGATTCTAATGAGAATTAAAAACAGTAAAACTTCAGAAGTGCCGCATCAGGCTGGCATAATCGATCTGTAGGTAATAAAAAGACAAACAAAATCACGCTAAAAGACAAATAACCATTATCATTAATCGAAAATATTAATGACAGGTTATCCACATATAGATATTTTATCAGTCCGGATTTGGCTTCCGGATTTTTGCAGATACCCATGACTTCCAAATCAGCGCCCTTTACAGCCTTCATCACACAAGACGGTAGATCTTTACAAATTGTTTTTTATGCCCTTTGGGCTTGTGAATTTCTCCGCGGTTTTTCAGCGCACAAGGAATAAAATATTTCACAAGCTGCGCTTTACAAAAATCGGCAAAGTCTAGAGAAGAAACGTTTGAGGTACCACCAATATCGAAACCGCTGACTAATTAACATTTAAAAGGAAGGAAATGGTTTATCAAACGTAAGGAAATAAATGGACGGAAGTTTCAGTTAAAATTTAATCAAACTCGACAAATTTGTTTCGGCCGAATTGCGGCCATTTACAAGAGTATACAGAGATTACTAAAGTATTAAGCTGATAATATACAATTTATAGGGGGGAGTTATATGTTGCCAGTTCGGTTTGATTGTTGACCAAATTCAATTTCTTATGCAAAGCTTTTTTAATTTCGAAATCTCGAGATTTTCCAACAAAGACCATTTTCTAGATTTTGGTACATTTTTGTGTAAGATTTTTATGTTACTTAGATTAAAAGAGTGGTTAAAGTTAATACAGTGGTCTACCATACCACTGGAGTTAAGTTTTTTGCTGTTTACTGCTGAGAGGTGTTGATGTATGCGTTTTGAGATTGCTCTGCTTGACTGACCGATGTAAATGGCATCACAGTTGTTACACGCAAATCGATATATACCACTTATTTCAAACTAATAGTTAAGCTCTTTTTGGCTTGAAAAAATAGACCTTAGATTAATTGAGCCATTTTATATTATTCTATAATCAAAGTATTTCTGTAAGAGTAATTTGAAATCAAAGCTAAAGTTGTTAATGAATTTACAGACCGACAATGAGACAAATTTTTTACAGTTCTAAATTCAATAAACAACAGTATTACATTTAGAATAGAAAAAGAAGAAAACAATAGCATTAATTTCTTTGATATTTTTATTTCTAAAGAGACGAATAAAAATAAATTTAATACTTTTTTTTAAATGGACGCAATTCGGCCGAAACAAATTTGTCGCGTTTGATTAAACTTTAACTGAAACTTCCGTCTATTTATTTCCCTTACGTTTGATATAATCATGCAGTTTCACAAAAATTGCACCTTATTAAGCATTTTTATTAATAATTTAGACTGTTCGCTATATATATTGTTGTATGATCTAGATTTAAGAAATACCATGTAGTAAATCATTATTTGACATTAATCACCACCCCCACCATTGTTTAGATAAGAACCTGTATAAAAAGGGGATGGTTTCTCAGATACTTTCAGTCTACTTTTCGTTCTTGACCTAGCTTAATGTTAAGATTGTAAGTCAGTACTCATTAAACGTTTTTGCATTACAAGGCGACTTAATTAATATCGTATTGATTATTCGTTAGTTGGCGGAATCGTTAATAGTTCACTTCGAGGTGACAATAGTCATTAGTCGGTGAACGCAACATTTTCAGACAATTATTAGTGTGAAGGTGAAAGTGAAAGTGATTTGGACTAAGTGTCTATAATCGAGGTGAGACAAATCACTATTTGGTGAATATTGGAATCCCATTTTCACGCGACACAATAATTACGGGTGCGAATGGTATAATTATCAACTGATCGTCGATAATTATTATATCATACATTCCAACCAAGAGTCCGGAGTCTCATTAAAATTGCCCTGGTGTCAGAAGTAACGACAAGGACGGCATCTAATTACTGTTGATGACAAGTCATCCAACAATATATACAGACGCCTCCCGTCTTAGCTTAGATGGTGTACTAACTCAAAAAGACGGAAACGAAAAATGGGTTATTGCGTATACTAACAATGTAAAATAGTTTCATTCGTTTGAATTAGAGATGTTAGCAGTCGTGGAATCATTCGAAAGGTTTCGATACTATCTTAAAGGTCGATATTTTACACTAAACGCGAAAGTTGGTCGCTGGGTTATTGAAATCAAACACCGTATAAATCCACAAATGCGACATGTCTATCCCCTAAGCCACACCCCCCTTTGAACAAATTACATGTATGCATTACATTAAAATCAGATAGTAATTGGCTGCTTGCTGCTCAACAGTCTGACAAAAAAATACAAAAACTTTTTAGAATACTCGAAAGCGGACAAGCATCTGAAGTCGAACAAGTTTTTAACGAATATTCTCTAATAGGGGAAATAGTTTATAAACAAGCCCCTTACGGGTTACGCTAGGTAGTTCCCAAAGCGTTAAGGTTTCAGATTATCCGCCAAAATCATGATTGGTGATTGAAGGTTGTCAGGTTATCAAACGTGCCTAAAAATTAGCAGCTTTATTAATACACGATAGTAGCCACTACTAGCAACCCACTAAAGAGTAGGTACACTAAGAAAATAGTATTAATAGTCAGAGTTAGTGGGGTACTAGGCTTAGTGACCACTAAATATCTTAGTAGCGCGAAACCCCGTCTTTAGCGGGATTAACGTTCTAAACATAACATGTCAGAGTATGATAGAAGGCTACTTCTCTTAAATAAAAAACGCGTAGAAGAAATGATATGCCAATCTCGAGAATTGCACGACATGCGAATAGCGAATGAGAGGGAGTACCATCATCAACGTTTGGAATTATTAAAATGTAAATGTAACAAATAAAACAACCATAATTGCCGTACTTTTCTCGTGTTTCGTCGAGTTAAATTCCTTTTATTAAATAAATAAAATAGGCTGAGGAAGATACAACGTATGTAATTTCAAACAGCCACCACCTACGCAAGGAAGCACATACATAATTACTCTTACAAATTAACAGAAATATAAAATCCCTTTCGATTTAAAAATATTAGGGGATTTACAGCACTTGGATTGCCACGAGGTATATATATTTTAGGATTCATATGAATAACATTTCTTTCCTCCGCTTCCAAAACTTCTTGATTAACGTCCAACACTTCAAAATCTCCCATCATTAAGTTGAAACCCTCACAAACACTTTGGAATACTCACTTACACTTTACAACAACCGCAATGACAATTAACGATTCAATACTTAACAGTAAGTTTAAATGTCAAAAATACCGCCCTTTCGACATTCAGTAGGTCGTTTGCTACAACTTCACGCTGTTGTCAAATCGATTAAAACCATCCTATCAGCTAGTAGCATGTTAAATGACAACTGTTAATATGACACACTTAGTGGTATATTAGTGGCTACTAACTAGTGGCGTGTTAAAACCCTACTAAGACGTAGACTATTAATAAGGCTGTATACGTTTTTTCGCATTCGGTGTAAAACATATTTCATTTCATTTGAAATAACAAACTTGGTGTCTACTTCCGGTATAACCGGAAGTGACAGACGACTTCAAATGTTTTAATTAGATAGAGCACGAGCAATTAGGTTATTTGCCATATTTTCAAATCCCTACCGGCATTATATGTTTAAAAACTTTTAACGAACGGGTTACGCGAAAAACCTTGTAGATAACATATCGGTACACTGCCTTCATAAATGACCGATGACCACGTGGCCATTTTTATTAGGCAACGAACAATACAATTTATTTATATCTAACACACCTTTAAATTTGACGTTTTTAACTTCAGGCTTCATTCCTATGCCTAATAAGTATTTGAAGTGCGCTGGCCCCGGCAATGACTTTGTAATCATATAGCAGGCATTTCATTAGTCGGTGTGTTTATAAACTTCAGTTTGTTTTCTCAAAGTACTTGCCGAATAAAATTATATTCCGTTGAGATATATTTAATTTCCGAATAATAATAGGCCGTGTGTTTTGCTGTAGCATCAATTGGCATCAATTCCACGATTATCTGTCTCCATTGTCACCAATAACAACTCAGGCATTCTTATTTCAATGTTTCAAGCATTGAATTTTGCTACAAAAAAAATGCTTCTCTTGCTGCTTCTAATAATGCTACATAATTCGGCTTCTGTTATCGAAATCGCTACGGTTTTTCGCAACAATTATCTGCTCAAAAGGTTTGTTTGAGTCCTGCTTACATTGGTAAACAACGTGTCATCACCTGAAGAGTTCGATTCATGCGCTCTGCAACACGTTTTTTGAATGGCGTCTGAGAAACTGTCAGCCATTATCCGTCATGAGGTACGTTATTTCTTTACCTGTCTGGTTTTCAACTTTTACTTTGTACTCTTCAAATGCGCGTAAAACTGGCCTTTATTTTAAAAAACAAATGCCGCACACCATCGACTGTGATCATCAATAAAAGTGACAAAATATTTTGAATATCTACGTGAATCCGCCCTAGTTGGTCTCCACACAACAGACTGAACTTTTTTGGGGTATTATTGAAAACGACAACATTGCGCATTTTCTACGCATGCATACATCACATGGCTGTGATTGCTTCTTATTCTTAATGTTTATGCTTGTTACTAGACCTCTGGTCGATAATTTGAGTATGTCACGCACATTCAGATGCCACACATCTACGCTAACAGCACTGTTATTAACAAGATTTGCTTGATCCAGCTTTTAATCGAAATAATATAAATTTCCCTCGCGCTTAACATCGAATTTTAATTCTTCCCTTTTTTCGCGTACTCTATCTTTTTCAAATATGACAGTATTTCCGCACTATCACCTTCTGTCGAATTACACCTGGAGCTGGCACAATAGCTCGCGACTCCATTACATATGGCACGCCGTTAGTATTCTTAATACATACATTGAATTAACCACAAGCAAATAAATGTATACTAAAAATTAACACCCTAAAAATTCATATCATAGATATTAAATAAACTTATTCTAAAATTCATGATAATTCATCGAATTATAATAATACATTAATAAAATTGTGTATAATACTTAGGATTGAAGATTATTTTATGGTAGCAAAACGAAAAGTGAACCCAACAATTATTGTATCATTTTCAAAGAAAATTTTCGATTCGATCGTAATATGATTATAGTTTAATATTAATGTGCATTATAGGAAAAAAAAAAACAAGGTGATTTATTTTTGTTTCAAAAAAAATACTTCACCATAATGTTTCTTCACAATGAAAAATAATTTATTTTTTCTTATTGCAGCGAATTTCTAACGTCACTCATTTTATAACTAAATTCAATTAGTCGAATTGTTATTACTGTGTTGAAAATTGTAACTAAAAAAGAGTTATATAGAATTTCAATGTAATTCAAATATTACTCTTAGGATCGATTACCTGTATTAACAATAAAAATTCTTGTATTAAAATTGTACACTTCATTGTACGTTACACGCCAAAACTAATTTTTTATTGTGTAACTACTTATTTTCGGATCGCGGTAGATAGAATAAAATTCACGTCGTTTTGGAAAACCTTTAATTAAATTTTAGACTAACACTAAAATCCAAACGTCTTACCACTAACTAACAATTCGTCCGAATAATATGTACAAAAAAATGAGTATGAAATGAATATTGGATGAACTAAGAAAACATGACTGGTCTGTGCCGTAGTCAAAAATGTAATGATAGCTAACTCAAATTCTATGCAAAGGAATTTGTTGTTGCTAAGTGCAAATACTGTGTAGGAGGGTGAATATACCTAATTACCTGGAACTACCCAGCACAACAAAAGGATGAAATGTCCAACAGAAAGTACCAAACTTTACAAATACACAAACAAGACCCTTGGGGCTTACAAAGGGGGCTGGTAAAGCCAGGTAATAATTTGTAACCGTGGAAAGAATTGAAAATTCCTACGACTAATACTAAATGCATAAAATACGTATCTAGACAAAAAAGTGTAAAATAAAAAAATATTAAATTAGGACTTAACATATGCCGCCCGCCTTGGACGGCAACGTTCAACAAAAACTAAGGATTGCTAAAAACGAAACTAATACAATGATCATTCACACGCGATGTGCACTCACTTACACTTCGCGATATTATAAGTTCATTCGGTTGGTAGCAAACATATCTTTTTAACAGTTCGAGTATATGTACCATTTGCCGTTTTCACTGTTACGACACGAACTGTATTGTCTTTACCGGGGTGCAATGCTGTAATTCGTCCTAACTTCCACTGCATTGGAGGTAAATTGTCCTCTTTCAGGACAACGAGAGCTCCTTCCTTGATCGGCACCTCTGCTTTGTGGGACTTCCATTTATTGCGAACATGTGACTCGTTCAAGTACTCCTTGTACCATCTTGCCCAAAAATTATTCTAAATAGATAATTTTAATTCAGAAAGTGATATTATCAATACAGATACTGTCAATTCTGGAATTTCTACTATCAATATAGATAAATTAATTCATTTTAAATAACATGTACATTTATAACAATTTAAAAATACAATATTAAGAAAATATCTGGAAATAAGATTATGTACTTAATGGAAATTCACTGAATTCGAATTATACGTGAATTTTGTTTGTCAGATCCTTTACATTTTTTTATAAACTATTTTTATTCTGCTTTTTTAAATTACATATCACTAGTTTAGTGACATATATTTTACCTCGATATTTAACTGAAATTTATTTAAGGCAATTATAATGACAATGTAGATTATTGTATAAAAATTACGTTATAGGTAATTATAATTTTTTTATTTGTATTGTAGCAACAATTTTAATTGTGCAAATTCTTATGGTATAGGGAGGTTTGTCTTTTTAGTTAGCTGCATAATAATAAAAATTTACTCCGTATTAAGTAACTAAATAAAAATTATACAAAATATTATTTAACAGTCTAAAATAAACATGCGGCAATATTCATTTTTATTCAAAAGAATTGCAATTGTACAAATTAAAATTCGTTTGCACTGTAATGTGTTTAATTTTTATGCTGTTATAATTTATATTACCAACAATGATTTTTACTATAATAATGAATAGGTGAAAGACCCTATCCTTTATGTACAAAACATTTTATAATATCTTAAAGCTCAATAGAAATTTTTTCTTTTTTCTTTTATAATAATCAAAATATTTACCATGAATTTTAGATCCATTTTACTTCGGCGACTTTATTTTATTTAAGCTATTAATATTTTGACAATTAAAAACACTAACGGCGTGCCATAATTGTACACTTCAACACATTAAAACTCGATGAAAAACTGTATATATGACAGCAATTCCAGGTTCACGAATGTTCATCGATTCCAATTGCATTCAATTTGTTGCATTCGAAGATATTTTATACGTTGAGATAGTCTTCAAGCTCACTTTTTTCACTATAAATACAAATTCTGATTTCATCTGCGCTATACTTACGTTGCTGTATTCAACTCTTTTATTAATCGCATTAGACTTGAATCAATAGCGATTATCAAATCTGCCCTCGCCTTTGCGGCATCATCCCGTTTTTCTTGCTGGGAGATTACGATACCTTTGGCGACAAGAAGTAATGGTAAATTTTTGTAGAATGATGAAAAACAAACACTTTTTTTATAGGCACCAGATGTATAGCTCGCTTTGATTTCGATATATCCTCGAGAAAAAAATGATAGTTAGGTTTTAGTCGTACACATTAATAAAAAGATTTAAGACAGACTATAATTGTAATTTGGAACTGTTTTAAGGCTAAATTTTCAATAAAGCTACTAAAACAGGCTAAAATTTGTTTTCATTCTAAGTTTTGCCTAAAACTTTAAGTCTGTTTTTGTCCTTCAATTTTTAAATTGAAATCTGTTTTTAGTAGCCTTATTGAATTTTTAGCCTTAAAACAGTTCAAAATTGCAATTATAGCCTGTTTTAAGTCTTTTTATAAGTGTAGGTAAACCTAAAATAAAAGTTCGTTTTTTATCACTCAACAAGAATCCATCATTATTTTGTGTCGCCAAAGAAATCGTTCTCGTTCTTTAGAAGCCGAAATGTCACTAAGTAAAGATAATTTAGGAGATAAATTTCATATAAAAAAACTAATGGAAAATTGTAAACTAAATAAGAAGAACAAATCAGATCAAGAAACAGTTCAAAAAACCAATACAAACAACATAGTTTTTACTAAAGCCGATAAAGGCAATACTGTCATTGCAATTTCACGTTCAGAATATAACAACGAAGTAATAGATTTCTTATACGATAACAATTTTAAATCCTTAGAAGCAGACCCCACTAACGCTTATCAAAAGCAATTAAAGTCAATTTTGAATACATCTAAATCATTAATAGACGATTTACTTAAAAAACGACTAATAATAATGAATCCTTCTCCCCCAAAATTGTACGGTTTGCTGAAATTACACAAAGTAAATAAACCCATTAGACCAGTGGTGGCATATCTCCAAGCTCCGTGTGCTAAATTATCCAAATTCCTTATTAAAGAAATATTAAAATATACAAAATTCAAATCTACATTTGCAATCAGTAATTCATTAGAACTAATAGATAAAATTTCCAAGATTAATTTACCAAATAATTGTAAATTAGTATCATTTGACAAAACTAACATGTTTGCCAGTATTCCACCGCAGGAAGTCCTGCATATAATCAACAATAAGCTAATAGAAGGTAATACCAACTCAACAATACAGAGCGACCTAATGGAATTACTAGAAATTTGTATTAACCAAAACTATTTACAATTTTAAAACAAATTTTACATACAAGAAGAAGGTCTAGCCATGGGTAATCCTTTAAGCCCCATTTCATCAGAGTTTTTCTTAAACAATCCAGAAAATAAAATCAAAGCTCACAACTAATTTAAAAACTGTATATACTATTTCAGATACGTTGATGACATAATAGTTTGTTTTAATGGTTCTAATAGACAGTTATCATCTTTCCATAATTTTTTAAACAGTGTTTATAAAAATATCAAATTCACAGTAGAGTTAGAATCCAACAATTTCCTTAACTTTTTAGACCTAACCATAACACGTGAAAATTCCCAGCACAAATTCAATATTTTTCATAAACCAACCCACACGGACACAATAATTCATGCAAAATCATTTCATCCAATGCCCCATAAACTAGCAGCCTTTAATTCACTTGTACATCGTCTAATTAACGTACCTTTGTCAACAAATAATTATCAAATAGAATTAAACAGAATATATACAATGGCCGTAAATAACGGATATGAAATCGCGTTAGTGAACCAAATATTGAACAAAAAACTTAAACAAAAAACTCTAAACATGATCTATCCGATAACTAAACCAAAACCATAACCTAAAAAGACAGGTAAATTCCTGTTACGTCTAAATAATTAAGGATTACTAATCCCACACTTGGAACGCGTCCTATACAATAGGTACAACGAACCACAAGCCAATACTACGACCGGATTCGACCTATTGGGTCTCTTCAGGCAGAAGCAGGCAAAACACAAACTGTAAAGTTCACTTGAATAACAAGACTAACTAGAAACAACAAAAACAACTACTCCGAGGGCTAATACCCCTACCGGCATTGAATTACACTATTGAAACTAAAGGTACATACATGTTAGACGTAGATAAAATAATCTAAAAAGACAGGTAAATTCCTGTTACGTCTAAATAATTAACGATTACTAATCCCACACTTGGAACGCGTCCTATACAATAGGTACAACGAACCACAAGCCAATTCTACGACCGGTTTCGACCTATTTGGTCTCTTCAGGCAGAAGCAGGCAAAACACAAACTGTAAAGTTCACTTCAATAACAAGACTAACTAGAAACAACAAAAACAACTACTCCGAGGGCTAATACCCCTACCGGCATTGAATTACACTATTGAAACTAAAGGTACATACATGTTAGACGTAGATAAAATAATCTAAAAAGACAGGTAAATTCCTGTTACGTCTAAATAATTAACGATTACTAATCCCACACTTGGAACGCGTCCTATACAATAGGTACAACGAACCACAAGCCAATTCTACGACCCGTTTCGACGTATTGGGTCTCTTCAGGCAGAAGCAGGCAAAACACAAACTGTAAAGTTCACTTGAATAACAAGACTAACTAGAAACAACAAAAACAACTACTCCGAGGGCTAATACCCCTACCGGCATTGAATTACACTATTGAAACTAAAGGTACATACATGTTAAACGTAGATAAAATAATCTAAAAAGACAGGTAAATTCCTGTTACGTCTAAATAATTAGTAATCCTTAATTATTTAGACGTAACAGGAATTTACCTGTCTTTTTAGATTATTTTATCTACGTCTAAAATGTATGTACCTTTAGTAATCCTTAATTATTTAGACGTAACAGGAATTTACCTGTCTTTTTAGATTATTTTATCTACGTCTAACATGTATGTACCTTTAGTTTCAATAGTGTAATTCAATGCCGGTAGGGGTATTAGCCCTCGGAGTAGTTGTTTTTGTTGTTTCTAGTTAGTCTTGTTATTCAAGTGAACTTTACAGTTTGTGTTTTGCCTGCTTCTGCCTGAAGAGACCCAATAGGTCGAAACCGGTCGTAGAATTGGCTTGTGGTTCGTTGTACCTATTGTATAGGACGCGTTCCAAGTGTGGGATTAGTAATCGTTAATTATTTAGACGTAACAGGAATTTACCTGTCTTTTTATATTATTTTATCTACGTCTAACATGTATGTACCTTTAGTTTCAACAGTGTAATTCAATGCCGGTAGGGTAGCCCTCGGAGTAGTTGTTTTTGTTGTTTCTAGTTAGTCTTGTTAAAACAAAACCGAATAGATTTGATTGTTTTTCTTATTATGGTCATATTTCACTAAAAGTAAGTAACATTGTAAAAAGTATCAACAACAGTTTTATTAGCTTTAGGACTAACAACACTCTAGGTAGTTATATTATCAACAACAAATGTAAATAAGTAATCGACGAAGCTTTTAATTCTTGTAACTCCATTATTAAGACAATATAACAGAAAAACACTTGTAAAAGTTACAAACCTTTATTGAAATACCACAATACTATTTCACCACACAGTGGCTTCCACCTGTTAGAAACCACCGTAACTCACTATGTTCAATTTAAATATTGTATTTACACAAATAAAATTTGCTTGTATCTAACAGTCATAACTGTTAAATAAAATATAACATATTATTGGTACTGTTGTAACAATTTTTTTGTAATTGAGGATTAGATTTCAGACACATTTGATGTTTTTTATTGTAGCTTGTTTATTGTAAGGGGCAGCACAAAACATCAGTACATCAATGCTGCCCAAATGCCAACCTCACCTGCTCGAGTGGTGACCCCGGTCACCCGGTGCACCCTGCTAGAAAACGAACGAGGCAATGGCGACCGAGTATTGGCGGTATAACCATACGTAACAGAGATACAGGATTAAATCCCTGTATAAAGTGAAGGAAGGCAACGGGATACCACCTTCACTACTTATCCCAAGAGAATCACATAAAACACACGAAATCCTATGATGAATACATTTAACCCAAAATTGTCCGGAGTTATAAATCGTTCCCCAATCGGATCTCCGGGGGGAACTGTGTTGAATGAAGTCAGGAAAGAGAGACTGAGTTTACGAAGCGAAGTAAAGGTTGGCACTTGGAATGTGCGTAGCTTATATGAGGCCGGAAAACTGGCCAACCTAATAGAGGAAATGAAAAGACTGAAGATGGATATTCTGGGTGTCGCGGAAACGTGGTGGCCTGAGGCTGGAGTATGTCACGTTCCTGGAGGAGTCATGTACTATTCGGGAAATAATGACAGAAACCATAGGAAGGGAGTAGGAATAGTCCTGACTGAAAAGTTATCCAGATCTGTAATAAACGTTCTCCCTTTCTCGGACAGAATCATACTACTTAAACTATACGCCAAACCGGCCAACATCAACGTCATACAGGTGTATGCACCCACAGCAGATTCAACAGAAGATGAGATCGAGACGTTTTACGAAGAATTAAAGCAAGTACTCAAACAAGTTAAAAATCACGACATAAACTTAATA
This sequence comes from Agrilus cyanescens, assembly GCA_947389935.1. Classification (NCBI taxonomy): domain Eukaryota; kingdom Metazoa; phylum Arthropoda; class Insecta; order Coleoptera; family Buprestidae; genus Agrilus; species Agrilus cyanescens. The sequence continues at coordinate 17,812,346 of OX376707.1, forward strand.
ATGGGTGATTTCAACGCCAAGGTGGGAGAAGGAAGATTTGAAGCACTGGTGGGCCCTCATGGATTGGGATTGCGCAATGATCGTGGTGAACGTCTTTGCCAATTCTGCCAGGAGGAAAACATGAAAATAACAAACACATGGTACAAGTTGCCACCTAGACGCTTATATACGTGGAAGGCTCCAGGAGATCGCCCAGAAAACATAATCCGCAATCAGATCGATTACATACTCATCAACAAACGTTTTGGGACATCGGTAAAGAAAGTATGCACCTATCCGGGTGCTGATGTTCCCTCAGACCATATTCTCTTGATGGCGGTAATCAAAATCAAAATTATGACAATCAAAACCCTTGTACCACAGCGAAAGATAGATTACGAAAGACTTAAAGATGAAGAAACAAAGAGCAAGGTCACAAAAGATCTTAATGAAAAAATACTGACAACTATAGACCCACAGTCGGTAGTGGAAGCCAACATGGGAGACGTATGGGAGGAAATGGAGGCTGCCATGGCCAATGTTGCAGAGGCAGAGTTGGGACATAAACGAAAAGCACAAAGACACGATTGGATGACAGATGAGATACTGGCGCTGTTTGAGAAGCGAAGAGGGTACAAGAACAAAGGGAATGGTGATAACTACAAAAAAACCCAGAAACTCATTAGATCGAAGATAAGAACCGCTAAGAATGAGTGGCTGAAACAACAGTGTGAAGAACTAGAAAAATTACAAAAAATGCACGATGACTTCAACCTACACAGAAAGATAAAAGAGACGGCAGGAGTATATAGAAAGAGTCAATTCTCTAATGTAGAGAACGATCAGGGAGAATTAGCGCAGGATGACCAACAGCGTAAAACCATATGGGAGAACTATATTAGCAACCTTTTTGCCGATGAAAGACCTGCTGCTGAAAATGTAGACGACAAAGATCTCTCTGGACCTGCCATCACAAAGGAGGAAATTATAAGAGCGATCAATACATCCAAAGATAGGAAGGCGATTGGCCCAGATCGCATACCGGTTGAGTTGCTCAAACTGTTGGACGACAAAAGCATCACAGTTCTTCAGACGATATTTAATCGAATCTATAACACAGGCGAATATCCCGCCAAATGGTTAACATCGAATTTTATCCCCTTGCCAAAAAAGAACAATGCAACAAAATGTGAGGACCACAGATTAATCAGCCTCATGAGCCACACACTGAAGATGTTCCTTAAGATTATCCACTACAGAATATCAATAAAGTGCGAAAGAAACATCGGATCCACACAATTCGGATTCAGACGGGCTTTAGGTACGAGAGAAGCAGTAGTTGCGACTCAAGTGCTAATCCAGAACTGCTACGATCAGAGAAAGGACATAATGCTGTGCTTCATCGATTATGAAAAGGCGTTCGACAGAGTCCAACATCATAAACTGATACAAATCCTAAATAGATTGGACATAGACCAAAAAGACATCCGTTGCATTCAAAGCCTATACTGGAACCAAATGGCTGACGTCAGAGTTGGTAACGATCGCACAGAAGCAAGACCAATTTGTAGAGGGGTAAGACAGGGGTGCGTCCTCTCCCCACTTTTGTTCAATCTATATTCTGAAGCCATCTTTCAGGAAGCCCTAGAAGAACGCAACGTGGGCGTTAAAGTGAATGGTGTATGGGTCATCAATATTCGTTATGCGGACGACACAGTTCTAATTGCAGATAACATGGAGGATTTGCGACATATGCTTAGGATTGTCGGTGAATGCAGTAAGAACATGGGTCTCAATATCAACACCAAAAAGACTAAATTTATGATAATTGCTCGAAAACCACAAGAATTTCAGAACTCAAGCCTAACATATGACAATCAACCAATAGAACGAGTAAATAAATTTAAATATCTAGGAACGTGGCTGTGTGAAAACTGGGAATCGGATACAGAAATCAGATGCCGGATTGAAAATTCCCGCAGTGCGTTCATGAAATTCAAAAAAGTGTTCACCAATACTGATTTCGATGTGGGCTTGAGAATTAGATTCGTCAAATGCTATGTCTGGACAGTGTTGCTTTATGGTATGGAGGGATGGACACTGAAGGTGAGCACTATGAACAAACTGGAAGCATTCGAGATGTGGATCTATAGGCGTATACTGAGGATTCCATGGACTGCAAGAAGAACCAACGATGAGGTCTTGAGAATAATCAATAAAGACCGCGAACTGTTAGACACCATTAAACGTCGAAAAACAGCATACCTGGGCCACGTAATACGTAACGAGAGGTACCAATTCCTACAACTGATAATTGAGGGGAAGATTGAGGGAAAGAGAGGAATCGGCAGGAAAAAGATGTCATGGCTCCGCAACGTCAGGCAGTGGACAGGACTGAGGACAATGCAAGAACTAATGCATACCATACGTAATAGGGAAGAGTGGACGAATGTGATCGCAAACATCCATTAATGGATATGCAGCAGAAGAAGAAGAAGATTGTAGCTTACGGAAATTCCGTCTAGTTTTACTTTACTAAAACTAAACACGAACAGAATTTGACAGCAATCCAGTAAATGGTCCTGTCGACATCAAATCCAGTGAAATAGATCGCAACTTCAAAGAGCCAGTAAAACTCATTTCGCCGTTCGCGCAGTAGAATCACGTTTTTCACTTTTTTATTCCTGCATTTATAATGTTAATGGGAGGTTTGGACGGAAAATACGTTTCAGCGGTTTTCTTTACAACGGAAAACTGAAGACGGTGATGATTTTTACGAAACGTAGATCAGCGTAACGTGAATTCGTTTACTGCAAGCGATTTTGCTCTTCGATTATGTATTAGAAATAGGTTGTCAGTTTCAAAGATAACAAATTAAAATTGTGGGGCGATTTCCAACGAAAAACGTTTCTTAAATAAAGACTAATTAACCTTTAAAGTTAGGACCACATTGTGGCTCGTTAAGGAAAAACTAAGAATTTACACTCTAAAGGATTACGTGCAGGAATGGTTGGAAAATTCCCTAAAGCTGTTTTGAATGTTTAATTTAGATGTCAAAAGTCACAGTAAGATGGATGCTCAAAATACTTATGCCACTTTATGGATCAAAAATTCATATGAGATTTCAGATCTTGCAGACAAGATGAAGTTGAACTGACGTGTTTTGTTAGAACTTGAGATAAATCTTGGGTTCGACTTCATGAACTCTAATAGATACAGAACACGGGCATAGAATTTTTTTAAAGAATTGAAGGTACTGTAACTCGAAGCAGGGGGGTACCCCAACTTTCTAGTTAAAATCGAGAAAAGAAAAGCAAACAAAATTTAACTTTTCAAAAATCTTCATTTGTTTAAATAAATCGAAGAATTTGGCTGTGAATGTGAATCGTCTATGTTAGGACCTTTTAATTACGTTGTGTTAAATGAAAGTAGTAACTTAGATTCTTTTATGAGTTCCGTACAAGTTATATGTGCTAACAAAGAAAACACAAGGAATTCGAACCACATGATTTATTTACAAATGTACATATTTACAATTGCCCTTGGTATCGGTTCGGGAAGACAAGCACCTTTTTATTTTACCATAGAATTTAGGGTTGGGACAGATGTGCCATCAAAGACATTTAATAGCCAAAGTTATGTGTTGGTACAAAGTTCGAACATCGTCGAACAGTGCAATAACGAATTGTGTAGGAAAAACCCTCGCATGTTCGTCTTGAACTGGGAGAAGGAAAGTCGTGCAGAACGTGAACTTTAACCGTCGAAAAAGCCACAGTCGCTGTAAGCCCATGGACTACCTTGGTAGGCCATGTTAAAATACCTGTTGTCTGAAGATGCCATATCACGGGAATTTGTATATAGTTTGTGGTTAGGAATCGGGCACACATGGTGAGCACGAAACCTTTTATATTTGTCGGACACGGCACACATGGTGAACATAGCCCTTTAATTGTTTGGCGAGACACGTCACCTTGGTGAACATAGCCTCTAATTAAGGTGGTTCGAGACACGCCGCTCTTAGTGGACGTCGCCTCTATTTTATGGCAGTTCAGAACAATAGAGTATGTCAACTTACTCGACTTCCCTCTCTCTGATCAAGAGTTCTTCAATTAATAGTTTCGCCTAAATTTAGACAACTGCAAATCTGCTATCTTTTTAAACACATCTGTGACCAAGGCAAAACCTTGAGATGCTCAAACAGTGTTAGTGGTTCAAAATCTAACCAAAACGGATACCTTCAACTGAAAGAATAGATACTGTGGCGATAACCACCAAATTTGACGTATTTCGCCGATTGTGGCGGTGATTTGAGAGGTTTCGCCAAATATGGGGTTATTAATCGCCTGGGGGTTAGCTTTTGGTAGATAGTTGAGACTCGCTTGGCAAAGCAAGAGTGGACAAGAACAATCAACAACTAATTTATTAATAACAATAATAACAAAATAATTAAAAAGCAATTAAATAATAACTTACCCTTAAAGTAATAGTAATATGATACAACTTACCCCAGAACCCAGAGTAGACAATAATATTCCGTCTTCAGACGGTGCGGACATTGGCTTAGCGATCTGTTCTTGGTGACCCCTTTTATGGGGCCGTCACCTGCTTATTCCGCGGTTACAAAACATTTGTTTGTCGGAATAAGTAGGTGACATCGCTACCGGGTGAATAAAGATTCCCATATATTGGGTGATATGCGACAATACCTCCAAATTGGTCTAACTACGGTAGCTACACGTTCACTTGAATTAATCATAGGAGCGTAAACCGTAGGTAGATCCTACTGAACTCCTGCCGCCTACAGCTTCAGGCCAGTTTAGTCAACAGATACGTTTACGTGATTTTGTAGGTAAATATAGCAACGTTAGAATGAACCCATTCTAAAACAGCTGATCAAAATTTCTCAGGCTATCTGATTTAATAAACCAAATTAAAGTGCTTGTCATACACCTCCCTAGACCAGGAAGCAGTACATGAATCAGTGAAGAATTGTACATGGTCCAAATAGGACTCGAATTAGACAATTGAATCTTAAAATTAATGACACAGGATAATCGCCATCAAACAGTATAAATTCATTAACCTGAAGGGTAAAATAAGACAATGGTAGCGATGCAATTCAAAATTAAAAGTGACAATAAATAAAATCATAAATCTGGGAAAGTAAACGACCTCAAAATACGAATAAAATATCGGTCAGTAAGTTACCCACCTTTGTATTGTATGTCATCGGCATCGGCAGGGTCAGGCTCGGGTTTGATGGACGAGCGACCGCTAATGTGGTAGTTTATGGTACTCGACGGGTCGGTTCGGCGCCGGCGTCAAACGGTAAGACTCTTCGGACAATGGTTAATAAGCAGGCGCCAGTGGCGGGTTTGTATACGACTCAAATCAAGGGTGGCGACAGTAGGAAACCAGGTTACGACCACGGGAACAGACTGAATTAAACCAATCCCCAGGAGATGTTGGGCTGAGCAAACCAACAGCCTTTTAACTCGTTCAATAGAATTTAAATTGCGTTACAGGACCTCTTATACTGCAGATCGAGATAGGCCGTTTTCCGACCAGGTCTCGCAACAGTTCGAATCCCGTCACAATCGTAACAAATGCTTATTTGACCTCTTATTCTGCAGATCGAGCTAGGCCGTTTTCCGACCAGGCCTTGCAACAGTTCGAATCAAATGTAATGCGTTCAAATGACTATTTGACCTCTTATTCTGCAGATCGCGCTAGGCCGTTTTCCGACCAGGTCTCGCAACAGTTCGAATCAAATGTAATGCGTTCAAATGACTATTTGATCTCTTATTCTGCAGATCGAACTAGGCCGTTTTCCTACCAGGTCTCGCAACAGTTTGAATCAAGCCAGAGATAGTGACCCAACAATATTCAAGCTCCTTATGAAATCCTGTAAATATTTGCGGCTATTTATACCCAATATCTGCCCTCTCTACCACACGAATCCTGCATCTCGCGTGCTTCCCCTTACTTTCCTACATCCCTAACAAGCCTAACAAGCGACACCTCGAGCGCGGATTCTCTGTCTCACTTTTGGATAATGCTCTCTCCTTCATTCTTATTAAAATGTGAATTCCCAGCGTCCGAGGATATTCCCTTTTCCTCTCTACACCCACGCCTAGCTTCTAACAGAAAGATCAGATTCGCAGACTTTCCCTTTCGCTTCTTTAAGGCCCTCTCGCTCATTCCTATTAACAACCCGACTTACAAGCGCCCTAAGATGTTCCCTTTACCCCTCCTATACCAGCAACTACCTACGGACGAACGACCAGACCATCGGATTTTACCTCTCGCTTATTTACCAGAAGAGCTCCTGTATTACTTTCTCTCTCCTTCAATGACCACATGGTGGTTACCCAGAAACTCCGTGGCAAGCCGTTTACGCAAAGTGCAAGTTTCCAGGGTGAAATTTGTCCTTTTCTTACTCATTAAGTACGAAAAATAGAATAAAAGAATTTATTCAATCCTATTCTCAGTCCAAATAAAATTAGAAAAATAATCGAAATTAGACATACAAAATAAAAACAAATATTAAGATGAAGAGACGAAAATACCTGCGATCCAATTAAATAGAATTATTATCAGATAAGAACCACCTACTAAATAAATAAATATAAGAGGATTATTTGTAATATTGTAACACCCGGGTGCGGGTGGTTACATTACTTTATTTAATTAAGTAGCCAATAGTAACAACATTTTATATTACAAAGGGAATTTATTCTGCTTATTGTTTCATATCGAATTTTTAAATCAGCGACTCGGAGAAGTATTATCTGTCGATATTTACTCAGAACGCAAGCACGGGTTACTATTTTAAATTTAACCATTGAGGCGACCCTGCCCTTGTTCGAAGTCTTATTTTATGTATTCGAAATAGAATATATTATTTACTCTACAATTGTTTCGGTTTTACAAAACCTTTTTCAAGAGTAACAGGATATCCTGTTATATATATTCTATTTTGAAACATTTAAAAGTGTGTTTTATTATTTTTTAAATATTTAACAATGTTTCATAAATCTCCGACCAGTTTTACTACCAACAATATTATGTATTCGCCTCAAGAATATTTTATCGACAAAGGAAGAAACAGTGGATAAGTGCAGTATCTTTTTCGTTAGCCTTTCCTTTCAATAGACATTACAAGTCTAGATTTGCTAACTAGTGTTGTAAATAAAAGGTTAATATTTTGAGAAATATATCATGTTTTCCTTGTATTATGCAATTTTTGTTGGGATTGGTTTTCATATATTCTGTTATAGTTCGGATATTATCAATCATGATATAATGGTTAGCGTTTCTTGTTAAGAGCACAAATTATCAATGTATTATAATTTTAGTTATAGTATTTCATCAAATACCTATTATTAATCGATGTAGGATGTAGCAATTTTTTGCTGATTAACCGTGGTATGAGTCTGTGAATATACTGTATCGCATTATTTGTTTTGCAAAGCAAATTTTCTGTGTTTTTCTTTAGTAAAATAGGTAAATTAATTAATGAAATAAAAACAAGTATTTACGTGAAATAGGGATTCAAGCTATGTATAATGAAGGTTCGTAACAAACAATTATCCAAGAGAGCTCGTCCTTCCTTTTTTGGATGCTTGCCAATCGACCTGCTCCGCTGTCTTTAACAACTTCGTGCATTTCAATAACCGTCTGAATTTGTCGAGAGGATAGCTTAACTTCTCTATGAAAATTAATTCGAGCTGCCTGCTCCCTATAGAGAAACTAATAAAAAAATGAAACTGCTAAACTATTAAAAGGGGTTCACAGATTCGTTTCATTTAGTGGAATTCATTATACATACATACATTAGCGCATAGTTACAACTTTTTTATAATGTCTATAGGTTACAAACACTAAATTTTAACGGAAATAGTTTAGGAAATTATACATACTATACTGGAAATATACAGTGTGTCCCACCTGAGACGCGGTGGTCGATATATCGGGAACTAATTCGATTTGAATTTTGAAAATTTGGGCAATAACATAAATGGTTATGCTCTCCCAATTAAAATAACGCTATCTATAGCATTCCTTTATACCGGAAATTGAAGTTAACTTTGTTATTTGAAATGGAATAGTATATTTTTTAAAACAAATTCGCATTAAAAACAAACTTTTAAGGTGACTTTGTTAACCAATTTGTACACCTTAGGTGAGCGGTTTCTGAGATAATTTGACTTATAGAAAAAAAAAATCACTACCGCAACTCAGATTATAAGAAAATCATAACTTCCACAAAACACGTTCAAGAGTGTTGAAATTTTTACCAGTAAGAGCTCAATCTCAAAGCTAATGCTCTGAAAAAAGTAAACTCAAAAATATATACAGGGCCTTCAGAAGAAAAATATAAAATTTAAAAACTTCAAACACGAGTAACTTTAGTTTTTCTAATGGGACCTACCATATGTTACTTTTTCATTGGATTTTTTTTTATCTTCTTTCGATCCATATGGACGTTTCCTATTGTTTTATTGAAAATTTTTGTGTAAATTTGAATTTTTACTTAATATAGCTAATTTTAATTTTCTTTGCATAAAAAGTTGTGTCTTGGACAATTGACAACTAACGGCAAAGTAGAATCAAGCCAAAAATCATTCGTTCGATTAATTTCTGCTACAAAGATGTTCGAGAAAGTGTTTAAATTAATATTTCAATTGAAGTTTTCATTTTTGATTGTTCTTGTAACAGAAATAATTCGAACGAACGATTTTTGCCTTGATATGGCATTGACTACCGTTAGTTGCCAATTGTCCAAGGCACACCTTTTTATGCAAAAATTATTAAAATTAACTATTTTAAGTAAAATTTCGAAATTACACAAAAATTTTTAAATTAAACAAGATGGTTTGAAAGAGGATAAAAAGGGGATCGAATGGAAAAATTAAGTATGGTAGGTCTTTATTTGTATTGAGGAGTGCATATCCAACAACGTTACTGTCCAAATTTTCAAATTTCAAATCGCAGTGGTTTCCTGTATATTAACCACCGAGTCTTAGGTGAGACACCCAATAGGGGAAGAGGGACATTTGGCGAATTTCACAATTTCTTTTAGGACCTGTTCCATTAATAATTTACTGAATTGGCACATTTATTATGACTTTTTCATTTAAGAAACTAAATTGTACAACAGCTACAGGCTGTCGCTGTCACCGTGTTGTGACCTCCGCAGCCGGTAGGCATCAAGAGATGTGCTGGTCTAAAGTGCAATAACATTTATATTTAGACCTCTTGGTACTTTGAGATCACTACTTTTGACTGCAAATCTTTCGGCACATATTACAGCAGTACCTTTGCAATTCGTGTTAGAGAAGATATACTTGCATTCTCTAAAGCTGCTGAAATCCCAATTGATTGGTTACATATATTATTATCACTGATGTTTTTATTAAAAATTATGAATAGTAAATGTAACTAACAAAATATTCGGAAATAACAAAGACAATTCAACAGTTTTATTTAATTGGTTAAACAATGTATTTATATTATTTTAATACATATAATTTTGTTTCAGGTAATATTTACATCTACTTTGGATGCTGCTTATCATTAGTTCACCTGTAACAGGTAATTTTTTGTCCTTTTTTCACATGTGTGCATTATATATACACAATAAAAACAAGAAATCTGTTTATTAACAAAATGGCACAGAAATGGTTTGTATACCTAGTTAACCATTTCATAAGTTAAAATTCATCATCATGAAAGTAGAATGGCTTTCTGAAACGTCGCAAATTTGTTTTGTTGCTTGTCAAATATTATTTAAACTAAGCGAACAATTTCTGAAGATTGTTCTTGTTTTCAAACAGCTCGTGCACCTCCTTGAAGCACTCGCTTCGTGCGCGCACAACGAATGGGTCCGTCGTCGGTGAGACGTTTTAGTCGGTAATTCCGAAACTAAAAAGATCGTACAGACAATGACATCCCTAGTTACAATTAGGACGTCTTTTATGTTTTTTATATTTAAGTTCCTCTTTAGCAGGCAGCATCGTCTTGTTAACGACGATTTGAATGGGATCACTATGGATGTGCAATATCCCAATGTTGCAGTGTAGGTTGCTTTACGTGCTCTAAACGTTGAAGGCAACAGTTGCCGTGCGTGATCCTAAAATTGGGGGTGTACCATACACGAAAATAATAATCATAATAATAATAAGAATATCCTTAGTATGTGATAAATAATTATTTGTTATTATTAACCAGTTGAAGGGTATTTTATTATAAAAATGTGCTTGGTTAATTTTCTGTCGAAGCGGCCAGATGCGGATCGCGATTTCGAGCTCATTAGTTCTTGTCAGCGCGTCATAGGTCGCCTATGCAAAATACTAACCAAGCATAATTTATGAAATAATAATTAAAAAACCACAACACGTTCGGACTCGACGCGACTGCTCGACCGGGCTCTACTAAATACTTTGATCGCTGAAATATATCTTACTATCTCATGTGTTCTTAAACTATTCACATCATACTTATAGGATTCGCGTTCGCTCTTTTGTATTGCACGGTGGGTTTGAAGATAGATATATACCTAGCCCCTAGAGGACTCGTAACTCGCCGAATGATATTTAGATGTTTTTAACACTAGGTATGCGAAAATGCCATAAATTAAGAATGCGTCGATTATTTACTAATGGAAATTAATAACGCTAAATTGAAAAATTGTCGGTTGTGCGCGGAGTCAGTGTTGTTAGATACGTGCAGTTAGCGCCGCGACCCTTTTGCGTGTCAGGTATCGCCGCGAAAGGTGCAGGTAAAATTAAATCGTACATTTACGGCAGCGAGTATCCAATCAGTATATAAGCCTATGTACCATGCGCCTTTATATAATATTTTATATTAAGTTTATGAATTCTGTTTTCGTATATTTTAAAGAAAAATGACACGGCTCTTGTAAAAGCTGATTTGTTTATGGAAAAATTAAGTCTGATATAAAAGGGATCTACCGTATTAATTAAGAATTAAAAAAAAAATTTTTTTTAGTTAGCAACGATTATACCATATTTCTTCATTAAAAAATGTGGTCGCAGCACTTGAAAAATGAAGTCTTCTGTCATAGTAAAAAACATTTTTTCGCTGACAGACCAATTTTTATGCATAAAATAGATGTCAAACCTTCTGTCTGAAAAAAATTAAGGTGATGTTTTGACGTGCCCGTTGTAAAAGCTTATTTAAAAAAAAAAAAAAATAGTCGCGGCGCCTAAAAATTAAGTCTGTCATAGTAAAAACATGTTTTTGCTGACAGACCAATTTTTATGTAAAAAATAGATGTCAAACTTTCTTTCAGAAAATTGAATCTGACATGGTAAAAAACATTTTTTTAATGACAGGCATATTTTTATGCATAGAGGACATCTTAAACTTTAATTTTTTTTTTTTTTAACGAGGTGTTCTTAAATGCCAGTGATTGATCTTGATGCATTGATGCTGTGCATTCAAAATGAAGTCTGACAAATTTATTAACAAAAATTGTCAGCCAGACAAGTTGTAATAGATAGAAGAGATCTTAAACTTTGTTTAAAAAAAATTCAAGGTGTTATGAAGTGCATTTTCATAAAAAAAATAATTTATAACAAATGGTCTGTCAGAAGTTAATTAACAAAAATTGTCAGCCAGACAAATTTTTTCAAAAATGGTACATTATTTACTACAAATTTTATAAATTTCAAGCAGGTGTTTTGGAAAAGAAAATCTTTTTTTTTTTTAAATTCAAAAATTCATAAAAAATAACAATTCACAAATTTTTACTAGTCTGGCGGGCGTAACATGTTTCTTACATGTTTTTCTGCAGTTCTCACTTTATAATTTTGAGGTGTTCGATGGGGTACCTTTTTTGTCATGTCAGCTTAGACTACTACAATGTGGCAACCGAACAAGTGGTAGCTCGCTTAGCCTGAACACTGAACGCATCTTTACGTAGTATCGATTAAGCCATAAAAACTTTTCGTAACAGAACACTATGCATTAGAGGTCGCGATCGACATTTATATAAGTAAAACATTATATAACAGTTATGTACTACAGTTTTGTTCCGAATTCCGAATTAACGTTTTGATAGAATTAACAGTTAAAAAACAGTTTTCGTGGAAGAGGGGAAGTCTTCAAAAGACGCCCAGCCACCCGACGCGACTGGGTAGTGTCGGACTCCCTAGGAAGGTGGCCTACCTCAAACCGTTATAGGACCATTCATTTGGGTCCTCTTCAGTCGTGTGTTGTGGTAAACTTTAAATGGTGATGAGGTTCATTGAAGTTTGCTGCTTTTATAGGTTGGTGAGCCATTCTGTAAGCTTCGAGATCGGTGTTTCCAACGCATCGATCGGCGATCTTCAATTTCACTTTTAGAGAATGTCGTTTATGAGTAACTGCTATATAGGTAATGTTGCTAAGCATATATATTCCTATGTGGTGGTTGTGACCGTTGAAAACAATAGCATGACAGTAAATAATAATGTACAGAAAGAACATAGTGCACAGTAATCAGAAACCTTATTCTCTACTTCCCAACAATTTTCGCAAAGCACGGAAATGTGTTTCCATTACGCTTTCTAAATTACTATGATTGCATATTATACTTATTAGACATTATTAAGTCAATAAAAGCCCTGCATTTATGAATAATTAAACAATTACCTGGTTGCCAGTTGGGCCACTCCTACGCCCCCTTCCTTGTTGTTTTCTAACGGCATACCCATAATGATTTGCACAGAATATAAGTATGTACGTAATAAGGTGTGATGCAAATTGGCCTAAACATTACCATTTTGTTTGGACTAAAATGTAACCCGAAGAAAAAAGTATTACCGACTACTATGCACGCTAATTTTGTATTCAAATTGCTGAAATAAACACAACACGTGTACCAAGTAATAGAACGGCGGCCGTTATGCTCTGTATAAATAATAGTAGCCTGAATATTTTCATACTTTTACGTTTGGTTTAACCTATATAAGATCCAATGCATTGTATATTTATTGTTCCTTCCTTATTTGTTGTCGTTGATCAGAAAAACACTGAACTGTATAATCCGTAAAACTAATTAGTTTAGAAGTTGCAGTTAATAAACAAATTGTAAATAACAGATTATGAAATTGATTTTATTAAAAATATTCGTAATTTGTAAACTGATACCAATTGAGCCTACGTTTAAAAATAAATAACAGGCTTACACTTCATAATAGAATATTTATTTTCCTTATGTATACACTTGAACGACTGTGTGGTCATCAGTTGTGATATACAGGCACTGATGATGACCACATGATGGTTAAGTCAGGTTAACTTAAAAACTTATCACCTATCGCAACAAATATTCTAGTTATGAATATTAATTTTAAACTGAGTCTCACTACTGACATCAATTGAAATTATTTATTTAATACTAATATTGATTTATATCACTGCTTATTTTTATTTCTGTTGTTTTACTTATTCATTACACACTAAATTTATATAATTATTAAAATTTTGTATTTTCATCATTTAATATCTTTTTATTTGATTACTCATTTAATTATTGTTTAATATAATAGCTACTCTTTAATGCTGTACTGTTGCTGTTGAACCTAAATTTGTAGCTAACAGCTGGAGAGCTTCACTCGAGATGGACGTTGTTCTGTCTAGGCATCCTATGACGCGCTGAAAGCTTATGAGCTCGATATATGGCGTTCATGTCATCTGTGGTATGAAGTTGAAATAAAATATATACTAATATTGAATATCTAATTAAAAATTTATTATTGATATTATAATTACTTGTGTTCCCAAGACTCAGACCGGTGTAAATTTAGTATATTTTAGGGCTGCATTCATGTTGATTTTTTTGTTTCCCAAGGCTTGGTCCAGTATTGATTTATTGTATTTTAAGACTGGGTCCAAAGTTGGTTTTTTGGTTTCCTAAGACTAGGAACAAGTCTCTTTATTGTACTCCAAGACTCGGGCCGGAGTTTAATGTTTAGTCTCCCTAGATTCGGCAAAAGCCTCGGACCAGATTTATCTTTTTGTTTCCCAAGGATTGTAACATGGCTACCATCCAAGGCTTGAACCATTATTCTCTCAATATAAAGTTAAAACTCGATCGAGGCTCACGCCAAGACACTGGGTAACGACTGAGCATGGCCTGGCCCAAGCCTTGCCCAATGGTTCTTTCCTTCCAGAATAGTATCAGATATTTTTGCTAAATAAATATATCATTCTTAAGGGTGTTTCAATTCATTATGAAAAGTTAATCTATTTTGGACTACTATTATTCTAAATTGGAATCGCAGTCAAAAACAAATTAACGTCATTATATGCAAAACTGATAAAGATAATACCGTCGTAATTTTAGGCCATAATTCTTACATATCCAAATTATCTCATTTATTGTCAGTCGAATGATTTATTTTCTCATCAAATCAATTAAATCATAGACAACTGTTGGCTTCAATTAGAAAACATCTTTAAATATAAAAGTTTAAATTCCTCTATTTCTATATTACATGGTTTCCCTAAAATCCATAAAAAAATACTCTTATCAAATCGAAAACAGTTGGTATTAAAGAGAAGTCAGAAAGTAACAGAAATTATCCAAAAGATTTGGAATAAGTATCTAAATTTCGACTCGGGTAGTGTAAAATTTGTTAAAAATGTTAGACATAGATTTAAATATAAATTATAAAACTCTTTAAACAGTGAAATTAAAGAAAATAATCCATTAAATCTAAAAGTCTATCTTGTGTAACAATAAGAAGAACATTGATCCCCGTCGAATATCGAATTCGTAAATTTCCTTGAAAACCCCCCTGGTCCCCTTGAATTGTACATTTAGTAATGTAATGTACAATATAATGATCAAGTACAATATATTGAAATGATCAATAGCAATTAAGATAGCAAAGATAAACGAAAACGTGTAGTCAATTCTAAAAAACAAAATACTAGTGCATGCAATATAATCAAAGCCCGTTTTCTCATCTGTTCACTTATTTAGTTCAATATCGTTAGTTTGTAAGATGCACCAAAACATATTTGTTCATGAATATATTAATCCTTTAATAATACTAAATAAAAAAAAATATTGTACTTCGAATAAATCACCGGTTATTACGGCTATCGGTTTTTACGACCAAAAATAAGTGTTTTTTTCGATGTCGTTATAACCGATTTTGACTATATATGGTTTTCGCACTTTGAAAATTATAATTTCCTACATAAAATCTGATATTGTCTATTGGTTTTTAAAAAGGTTTATTCACACACTAACTAACGCACTATATATGTATATACAAATAGCAAGGTACAAAATGAAATTATAAAGAATGCAAACAGTGATGGAAAAGCCAAAAAATGTCAAAGAGAAAAAAATATATACAACTTAAAACTAGGGGAGAGTGGGGGAATGCCGCCACCTTAACGACAAACTGCTACCATTTGCAAACAGTTGGAAGTAAACCGTGTATTATTCTATTTTCAGGTGCAACAAAGCTTTGTGTACACCTACCTCTCAAGACTGACCGATTTTCAAAAGATTTATTTACATAATTGATTCTAAGCAAAAGTCTACCCTGGCGGTATTGCCCGGACCTGCCGGGGCAATTCCGCCTACTGTACAGGGTAATACCGCCAGGCCAGTTTTCTTTTGTTTGAACCGATATTTCTGCAATCAAAGCACTCAGATTGAGAACTAAACGTACTATCAAAAATTAACAAAACAATAATCTTATGAAACAAAACAATATAAAATTCTCAGGAATAGACATAGTTCTACATGGAACAATAATCGCACTTGTAGTTTTTAGCAGAGTCAACACCACTACACTCCTTGTGTACCCATTGGCCGCAGATGACGCATCTAAACCAAATTTCGTTTTTTCCTGCTTCCCGGCATATGATGCAAACTTCGTGGGCGTTTGCATTGGTTGTGGGTACGTAGTAGTAACTGGAAGGCACCAAATCATCCATTTCATCATCATCAACCAGTTTAGTTTCATCAACCGAATCTGAATCAGAATCTGAATCAGTTAATGTGATGTTCTTCTTTCCTCCTCTTCTACCGTCCGTAAAATTCAACACAACATTCTTCGCTCTTGCTTTGGAAGTAGTCGTTCTTGGCTTTGCCCCTTGCCTTATCTTCCTTTTCTTTGGCTGGTTCTTCTTTACTTTAGCCTCGTTCGTCTTCGGTTTGTTCGCGTTTTTTATAGCCCTTTTCTTATCATTTTCTTCAAACACCTCTTTCATGGGAGTGCTAGTCACTATTTCAGAGTGCTGAGTTTTTCTGGTTGTTGAACCGACAGCAGAACTTGGGCCAGGTATTGGAAGAATTTGCTCCACTGTTCGTTTCTTCAGAAATGAAACTGGCTGAGGTGGTTCTGGTTCTGATGGTCCGTCTTCTGCTGGTTTTTCTACTTGTGGAAATGCTGGTGGAGCTTCATCCTCTTCCACGAAAGAATTAATATCATCAGTGATAAGGGGCAGCTGCTGTCGATCACGTAAATTCAAGGAAGCTACAAAATCATCGTCTGTAAATTTGTTGGGGTCCATAGGGTAAATCCCAGTAGTTCTAAACCCCGACACACCTTTTTCTATTGTGGCTGTTCTAGAATATGCTTTATTGAAAAGGGCGGCTAAATCATACGGGGTTATTTTGATGTGGGGATGGTTTCTGATGTGCAGATCGCATTCCCTGTTGAAAGCTGCGTTAAGAGGTCCGAAGAAAGTTATGTCCAGTGGTTGTAGTCTGTGTGATGCATGTGGGGGAATGGTGAGTAGAGTTATAAAGTTATCCCTGCAGAAATTAAATATTCTCATCGATTTGTGACTTCCGTGGTTATCTGCTATTAGAAGAATAGGCTCATCTGCGAGTGGTTTGGTGCATCGGTAAAAGTGGTGTAGCCAAGGATAGAAGATATCCTCATTAATCCATCCATTTTTAGAGCAGCTGTAAATTGCCCCTTCTGGACCACCTTTAGATAACAGAGGACTTAAACGTTTTCTCGGGTATATAAATAATGGTGATATGTATCTTCCTGCCGCACTGAACGCACATACAACGGTGACGTTCTTTTCCCTTTCCCAACTGACTACAGAGCCCACCTGTTTTTGCCCTTTTTTAGCCAAAATTTTTCCAGGTCTCTGAACGGTGGTAATGCCGGTCTCATCCACGTTGAAAATTCAATCACTCGTAAATTTGTACCTTGTCATCACAGTTTCAAGATTCTGAAAAAATAAAGTCACTTCTTCCTTGTTAAAACCTCTTAAACGATTTATGCTGGTAGCTTCAGGACTTCTTAAGCTGATTTCCGGAAAGCGCTTGAGGAATCCCTCCAGCCAATCTGGTCCAGCAAGTCTAATATTGGAATTAAATGGATGTTTGACGTTATTGCTCTCTGCAAACTCATAAGCTACTCGTCTAAGTTCTGTCGGTGTAACACCATAAAACATTTTTGCTATCAACAGAATGTGGTCAGCGAGTGCTCTTTCCTGTTCTTTTGTGAATACAGGTTTTCTACCCATTAGTCCTGGCTGAGAACTCCCTGACTTTATCCTATCCCTAAGGGTGCTTCTTGGTATGTTAAATTCCTTTGCAGTACTGTTGACTGATTTTCTAGCTGCAATTGCTAACATAGCACTTTCCAAATCTTCGGAACTCCATTGGACCTTTGCAGAAGTCCGCTTGCGAGTGCGAGGCATGCTCTGAAATGATTAATAATTAGTGTGTTTTGAAATAATTTGCGTCCATAAGCGATCGGGGTTATACCGCCATGTGGCGGTATTTCCCCGACCTTCCATGGCGGCATAACCCCGTTTCGCTTTTTCAGATTGTGCGTAATATGCATGTTTTGTTTTGCAAATTTCAAGAAAAACCAAATGGACACTACCGCCCTAACAACCAAACAATACAGTAAACACAAAATTGCAGGCAAAAGTAATGATTAAAACTTACTTACCGTTATTTCTCAACACGATCAAATAAGAAGCAATGTGAACTTTTTAGGTTAACTCGGTATACAACTGTACCTATTTGGTGTAGCGCTCTGCAAATTTATTACTACAACAGTGGAACGATCCTCTAGCCGTCAGTATTAAAACTTGATCTTTAGACATACAGATGTCTCTAATAAGCACCATGGCGGTATTACCCCGCATGGCGGGATTCCCCCACTTTCCCCTAACACAACCTATACTAACGGCAACAAAAAACAGAACCATAAAAATATAACTGAATGAAAGCAAATATACAAAATTATAGGCAACCTAACCCTAACTTTAATAACAATAAAACCAGACGAAGTAAACAACTATATATGAGACAAAAAAAACGAAAAATAGCGGACCTGCAAGAGACGTTATGAATACACAAAACAAAAATTTAGATGAGAAAATGTGTAAGGTATAAGGTATGGTTTAAGGTAGATCTCCCTCTTACTTGCCGCGGGTGGGTGGAATGTCGGAGATGTCGTATTGAGGCAAGAAACGAGTACTTATACCATCTCGGTAGCCAGAAAGAGTTGAGGAAAAGAGGGTGATAAAAGGGCGAAGTTTAACGATAAAAACAAAATTTGTTTTTACGGTAACTTCGCGGCGGAAAAATAAAAAAATAGATAGCGGAAACTGGTAGGGCATGCTTGAAAACAGGAGGATAGAAACAAGAACGGTGATTTTACGATAGAAATTAAAAAAAAATAGAAAACAAAACAGGAAGAGATAAAAAAAGATAAAAAGGTAATTAAGGTAACTACGTCACCGGGAAAACCTGTAGAAAGTGGTTGAGAATAAATTTCAACGAAATAATAATAATAACACTATACTATACATAACAAATCGATGTTTCTGAAAAGTGAGAGCTTCGTGCTGAAAATAAAAGGATGGAGGTGGTGTGAGGGGCGGGGGGTGTAGGAGTTATAGTGTTGAGTGGTATAGTGATTAGGGATATTGGGACTGGGTCAAATATTGTCGATTAAGTAAAAGTTTGGGATGACTTCGAGGATGTTTTTCTGAACGGGGAATTTGTAATATATACTGCGGGCGAAGCCGTGACGGGTAACCGCTAGTCTACGTATCGTAATCAGCCCTATTCTGTAACTGAGTAGAAATGTAGGCGTCGAATCGAAATGTGAGCAAATCAAGATGTATCTACTTCTATTGCATCTTTCCATTTCGACTTTCGATATTCTGTAACTGAAGTAGTGATGTATATGCATATGCTAACTGAAAAAGCGGCAACGTTGTGCTAATATAGGCCTTATTAACCTAGTGACAGTTTTCTTCTAACATAACCGAGGGGTAAACAGGAATTGGTATTGAAAGTGGACTTTACAGAAGCATCGCATATGTTCAGGAGGCAAAAGCCCTTGTCAGGTAGCAGAGTAGTCGAATTTCAATACTACCACTGCAACGACCAAACCGGTACTAAACTAAAACAAGCGGGCGCATGTGCCAATGGTAATTTCTACATCGAAATGTGATTCCGACAGCCCCGTGCAGTCTACCACACATTTCTATGTGCGGAGTTACACAATACGGATTTGGTACAATTTCGATTCTAACCCACCACTTCTATTAGATTCTAAACATTTCTAATCGATTGGAGATTACAGGATAGGCTTGAATCTAATCCTTTAACTATTATTAGACATCCCAGAAGCGTTTAATTACGAAGTTGCAGGTCTAAAAATTTCCCTAAATCATATTCCCAGATTAGGTCAAAAACATGCTAAGTGGTACTCAAGGGATAATTATCTCATTAAAATACATATTGAAATTCAGAAAGCTTTGATTATAAAATATAAAACATTTGGAAAATTAAAAGCAATTTCAGCTTTAGATGGTTTCGATTTTAATTTAAAAGTCCTATCTCATATGAATCGTTCGTTTTTACGATTCAAAACTAACTCAATCGATACACAACCCATATACATATGTATATAATGTTATGATATGATTTATTGGGGCTAATAAAATATGTTATGATGGGATGATATACAAAACAATTTTTAATAGAAATTAGCTTTAATTTAATTCAAAATAAATTTTTAAATATCTAAGAGCATGAATAAGTTTTAACTCGCAGTAAGTTCCATAATATAAAAAAACAATTACAATTACCTTTTAATATTAAATTAAATTAAATTAAATTCTAAAAATTCTACTATATAACTAAAACTACTTAAGAACTATAAACAATTATTAAAAAATGAAAATTTTAAATTAAAGAAGTCAAAAAAGTCAAAAGTTTTTCTATTAAATTATGGAGACATATTATTCACTCACTGTCACAATGTCAATCGAAAAATCAGCTTTTACCAACATATGAAGTAATACCAAATCCATGTTAATTTTTATTTTCTTTTAATGTAACTAAATCTTCTTCTTCTTCTACTATTCTTCCACTTGTATGATTATATTGAAGATGCTTTGTTAATAATATTAATATAATATAATATAATAATTAATATTCAATAAACTTTGATTTTCTTCATAATATTACTTGTATTACTTCATCACTTTAAATATCTTCTATTTTTATTAATAATGATCTTTTGATTAAATTTATTTTATTTTAATTTCTAAATTTCTGTACTTAATATATTTTTTTTTAATAATCTCAACCCCTAGTAACAATAACAAAATCTCCAGTGTCTTGATCTTATTAAATAAAATTTAATTTTCCTTTTTTTTAAGCAATCAAGATTAGTATCATAATTTTGAAATGCTACTCATTTCAAAACATTTTAAAATTAAATTTTATTTGTTACAACTTAAAACTTTAAATAAACAACTAAACATAACTAATAATAATACATTTTTTTCTTTTTAATATAATTTTTTTTTAATATTGAGGAACTTTTGTTTCATTTTCTAAATTTGTTAATATTTTTAAAATTGTTTTGTAGTCATCCTTCTATCATGACAATATGTAGGTACATGTATGTAAACATAATACGTAGAGATAGATAGCTAGATATATCTATATGGGCACAGAGGCGGCAGAGTTCGACAATTTTGTAGCAAGAGGAGATCTTATTAATCACATTAACGTAAATACGTAGACGACACCCGCATATGGAGTAGGTGTGCATTTTCGTTCGTTAAGCAAAGCAACGAAAGTCATTTTGGTAAACTCGATGTCTGGAAATGTAACAGCAAAGTGTGCAAGAGGCGAGTCGAGTCGAGTCGAATCAACGGGGGCAATTACGGTTAGCCAACTTTAGTCCTTTAACAGTTTCGATACTTAGTCGAAAGGCACATAAACGACATCTCTATTGTTATTAGGCAGCAGTAAATGTGCGATACGATCAAATGTACCCCTTTTTACAACCGGAAATTGAATAGGCAACTGCACTCCTTTGCGAACCTAACATTACATTATGTTAAAACTAATGTGATTTTTTTGTGTGTGTAAAACATAGGATGGTTTTACATACGAAATTACAGAAGTAACGTTTAAGTAAGTACGTATTTCATTTTTAAGCACCTTAACATTTTATATAATACGCACAACTACCTACTATTGCAAAAAGCAATTAAAACATTAAGCGTAAAAGTGGATACAGAAATGTTCTTGTAGGCAGAGCGGTTTATAAAAAATAGGACAGAGAGTATCTAAACATAACTAAAATCATGTGTAAACTTCTTAAAGACGAGACGCGCGTGTCGGGATGCACCCGAAAGGCGAAGCATCTATCGCTTGAAAAGTAGGAAGGTAGTAAAACTGATTGAATGCCCACGAGTCGTCCAGAAAAAACCACATTACTAACAGAAATCAAATTCGAAACTACCAAGTACAAGACCGTAACGCCGTTATTGCTGTTATGCTATTCGACTAATTGGTCCGACTCAATTTTTGTTATTAAAATACTGAGTAAACTTTAAGAGTGATTTTCTTAAAATTGGCTAAATATTGTGCCCTCTTACTCACCAAATTATCGCTATACAAAAGCTTTTCATAAGTAATTGAATATACTAGTACAGTCGACCTATAAAGGCGAATTTAGAGTGGTGCATATTTTCTGTTTCTAGTTATGGCTTACAAAATAAATTAACTAGGTACATATTTTAATTTAAAAAATATTTGGTAATTGTTGAGATACGTCTCCCCCCAATCGATTTTCCTGAAAATTTAATATGTTGTAGAGTTCGTCACGCTGATCAAGAATATACGTATAGATATATACGCGAAAAACGACGATGTGGCACCAAAAACTATTTTGATGTTCTCGCACCCAACTTTTTGTACATATAATTTGACTAAATGGCACCTTATATTTCACTACTTTGAAATGTTAAGCAACTTTAAATTTCTCTGCCTTGATAGAAACTGATATCATTATTTGGTTGTAAAAATTATGCATATCTGCTTGTATAAGCGATATATTTAAAGGGTAGTTTGATGACCATACATTATATCCTACTGTTGCCATTTGGGAGTTATTTCGTTATTTTGAAAAAATATTACGCTTGCGACGCTCTCTAAAATCCTCTGTATCTCCAAACCCAAATTAAATAAAAAGCCAAGCTTTTTGAATAAGCTTAAGAAGAGATAATGTTTTCATATCGAAAATTTTCTTCGGTTTTTTTGAAAAATCAACAAATAAAAAAATGATGTGATTTTTGAAAATAGGGATATATAGCTGTTGTGGCACCTATATATACGTTGTGGCACCATTTTCGGGTGCCAGAACGTTTGACACTGTATTATGAAACCTGAAGGTACAAGTACCTCAAATAAGATGTTTATAATATTAAGCCAGCTATGGCTTTTTATTTAATTTGGTTTTGGAGATACAGAGGATTTTAGAGAACGCCGCAAGCGTAATATTTTTTCCAAATGACGAAATAACTCCCAAACGGCAACAGTAGGAAATAATGTATGGTCATCAAACTACCCTTTAAATATATCGTTTAATTCAAAAATTCAAAAATATACAGGGTGTTTCATTTAAAAAAAAACAAAGTTTGGTATAATAATATAATAAATAAAAATAATTTTATGAAGTGAAGATTACAAATTGGATGAAACTTTTATTTAAACATTTTTTCCGTATTTATACTATTAAGCCATCTATGAAAGAAACACACTTAAGTGGAACACCCTGCATATGCAAATGCCCCACCCGAAAAGAAGAAAAAATAGCGACGATTTCCGAGGTAAAAATGACGTATAATAAGCGAATTCCTTAGACTAGGAAAGAGAGGGGACAGGTAATAGTCGACTGCAAATTGAGGATGATTGGGATCGCCAGACAGTGCTCAGTATCGCAACATAAAATGTTAAGAGGGAGTTTGTTTTGTTACCATTATTCGTATAATTATCATTCCATACAGAGTATCAATTGTTTATTTGATAACGTAAACAATTATTAAGAACTGTTTTTTTGCGTCTTACGTTACTAAGAAAATATTATTTTATGTCAAAGAGAATACATGTTCAATGAAATTAAATGCAAAGAATTATTTTATTAACGTTAATTAACATGATGTGGCGGAACTAATAAACATTAAGACGAATTTTATTAATTAATTAATTTTACTTATCGTAATTATCGGTATTCATTACCTCTAAAAGACAAATCCACAATATACAGTAATAAGCGAGATATCCGTGTTGTAAATTGTTTCTTTATCGTTGTTAATGAAGAGAAATGATAACATTTTAACATTTATTAAAAACAACACAAAATGAAGAACCAAATATAAAAGTATTACACAATATAAAATGCTATTCCGCAATAGCAAAGGGTGGTAAAAACATAAATCGGCAAAAAAATAGTTCTTACTCTCATACACGCAGGTCTCATTACACTGGAAAAACGTGTTTAATCTAAAGATTCTTTGATGACATCACACAAAATACAATATTTTTCTTATGTCGATTTAGGTATTGGTAGTATCAGCGAACGCGCCAAAGAGCTAAGATAAGTCAAAAACAAATAGATTAATTGGGAAGAAAGGGAATTAATGTTGGATATACAGTAAAGAAAAATCAAGGGAAGACCTGAGGAAAATTCAAAAATCGAAATATGCTGGACGTCTGAGAGAAGTATTATGGACAGATTGGCAAGTGCAGGATAACACTATATAGCACCTAAAAATATAGGATGCTAACCTAATCTAACCTTCTTGTGAGAGATATTGGAGAAAAAGGAATTTAATCTAACCAGACGTCGTCGTACCTAAACAAAAGTTATTTAATTTCTCTGTATGCTATGCTCTGATTTGTTTTATTTTAAATAATATTTGTTTAAATACCTAAATATAAAGTAGAACTTTTTCTTTTTTTTTTCTCTGATTTTATTGAAGATACTACATATATACTTGTAGTACTGTAATATGATTTGAAAATTAAGTTGTATTGTTAGATCTATATAACACACCAATGAAAACACAAAGTTTTGGTTACAAAGTTTTATTTTTGGCCACGATGGCCATTTCACCACACAGTGGCTTCTTCAGGTGGAAGAAATATTCAAATCTAAACTTTTCGTGGTGCAATCGTTATGAAACATATTTTGAATAATGTATAATCGAGTACAAAAACACGTTGGGTATAGTTTCACTAATTTTTATTATAAATCTTAACGAAATCGTTTCGGCTATGAGGCCATAATCATAAGATACAGAATTGTACGTTAAGATTTATAATAAAAATTAGTGAAACTATACCCAACGTGTTTTTGTACTCGATTATACATTATGGAAGAAATATAATAAACTTCAACTATTTACAATCGCTTTAATACAGACTTTAATAAGGTGGGGGTGAATATAGGATAGATAACCGTATTTAAAAACTAGTGTAAAAGTAATAATAATAAATAAATATAAATCTAAAATAATTAAAAGCTAAGTGAAAATGTTTAATAACGGTGATCTATTGAAAATTGATCATTTAAAATTAACCCTAAACTATTTAATTTATTAATCTTTAGGCATTCTAATAAGTTGAGTTTTAACCCTTTATTTTCTGTATGTAAAGTTTGAAAATATATATCACCTTCGATTATATTATACTATTAATGTGAGAAGAATTGTTTTAAGTTAAATCTTTCAATAAAATGGTACTGCTACTGCTACTACTACTAATACTGTACTTACGTTTCCATAAAACAAATAAAATTTTATCTACAAATATTCTAGGTTGTTCAAAATTGACACATTTTTTTTTCGTTTTTTGTTGGTCAGCAAGAATTAGTGTTATTTTAATGTATGACGTCTAATTTATGAAATGTCAGAACAAAGAGATGGCAAGGAATAATCACTTAATTCCGTAACCCATTTGTATGCTCCATCGTTAGGTTTTGTGACTTTGGAAGATCGTTAAATAATGACGTAACTGCTTTTAATTAAAAGTCGTTGCTAATGTGTTTGCTGCTAAACCGAAGAAGCTTTTTCTCATCCCTAAATGATGGATTATTTTCATTAGAGCTATTTTTTTTTGTTATTAGGTAATCATTCTTCCTGCGCGATTCTACAAAGATTAAATATTTTGTTTACGAATTATTTAAAGTGCAGTGTAACATTTAATGAAGCTAAACGTCCTAAAAAGTTCTTGAAACTTGATCACAACAGTATGTTGGCACAACAGAGAATTTATTTACGAAAGTCCTTATATACCCTATTTAAGATGCAATAAAACCAACAGGCTAAAAATGTAGAAGAAGAGGGTTGCTCTATATTAGAGGAAGTAATGAAAAATAAAATTATAGCTCGTTCATTTTCGTCTTTCATGTTTAATTGTCCTGTTATTGAAAATGATGTGTCAATTTTAAAATGTGGGCTTAGTTCCATTGGTGACCGCGACTCCAAAAAATGGCATTGGTAATGTAACCACCCGTATACGGGTCTTACAATATTATAAATAATTCTCTTGTATTTAGATATTTAACAGGTAGTTTTTATCTGATAACCAATTTTACGTATCTAATTGAACCGCAGGTATTTTTTTCGTCTCTTCATCTCAATATTTCTTTTTAATTTGTATTTCTAATTTCCATTTATTTTTCTGATTTTATTTGAAATGAGAATAGTATTGAATCAATTCTTTTAAAATATTTTTCGTTGTAGACCACGAGAAATCACGTTCGGATATGAACAAGAGAGATAAAACTATAGAGAAGTCGAGATAGAAAGACCCTTGTCTTACTTTCGAACGATAGGTATGTTAGGGATGAAGGAAAGCAAGGGGAAGCTCGCGAGATGCAGAAATCGCGTGATGGTGAGGGAAAAATTTAGGTATAAATAGCTGCTAGTTTCGATAGGATTTCATAGAGAGCTGGAATATTGTTGGCTCTTTATCTTCCCTAGCTTGATTGGATGCGGTAGTTGTCTAGCGTTCGGAGAGAGCATTTTTGCTTGATTGGATGCGGCAATTATCTAGCGTTTGGAGAGAGCGAACCTAACCCTAGCTTAATTGAATACGGTAGTTGTTTAGCGTTCGGAGAGAGCATTCTATGGTTGATTGGATGCGGCAATTATCTAGCGTTCGGAGAGAGCGAGCCCTAACCCTTGCACAAAGTCAAGGTGAGTTATAACCGCTGACCGATATTTGGGTCGTAAATTGTGTTCTCTGTCACTATTTGAAATTTATGGTTTTCGGTATTTTGTGTCACTTTCTTTCTTTGCATTGCTACCCTTGTTTACAACTTGTCGTTTTTGACCGTTCCTTGAACTTTACCACCCGTAGAATTAAATTTCAGGATAGTTAACGTTTAGGTTTGATTTCCTTTTGATTATTTAAATTTAAATAATCTTTTATATGTTTATTCTTCAATTTTGATTAACTTATTATCGGTTTAATTTCTATTGAATTGTCCTTTATGTTTGTAACTCATTTTACTTTATATGTATATATGGCTATATTTTGGTATTTTTGATATCTCTTACAGTTGTCCCTGATTGATGTGATGACCCTGGGTACTAGGAAGGTGTATGACAAGCACTCTATTTTCGTTTATTAAATCAGTATAACTTGAGAAGTTTGATCAGTTGTTTTAGAATGGGTTCATTTTAATTCTGGTATATTTACCACAAAATTACGTAAAGGTAGATGTTGACTAAATCGGCCTGAAGGAGTAAAACCTACAAGCAAGGATTTAGATGGATGTCCTACGGTTACGCTCTTATGATTAATACAGGTGAATGTGTAGCTACTGTATTAGATCAATTTGGCGGTATCCATTCTTTCAGTTGAAGGTATCCGTTTTGGTTTGATTTTCAACCACTAACACTGTTTGAGCGTCTCAAGGTTTTGCCTTGGTAACAGATGCGTTTAAAAAAATAGCAGATTTGGTTAGGTTAGGTCACGATTAGCACGAATTTCCTTTTCCCAGCTCAAGACGAACATGCGAGGGTTTTTCCTACACAATTCGTTGTTGCACTGTTTGACGATGTTCGAACTTTGTACCAACACATTATTTGGTATTTAAAAATCGTTGATGGCACATCTGTCCCAACCCTAAATGCTTTGGTAAAATATAAAAAGGTGCTTGTCTTCTCGAACCGATACCCAGGAAAATTGTAAATATGTATATAATGTAAATAAATCATGTGGTTCAAATTTCTTGTGTTTTCTTTGTTAGCACATCTATAACTTGTACGGAACTCATAAAGGAATCTAAGTTACTACATTCTATTAACACAACGTAATTCAAGGTACTAATACTAGACGATTCACATTCACAGCCAAATTCTTCGATTTAATTTAATAAATAAAGATTTTTGAAAAGTTAAATTTTGTTTGTTTTTATTTTCTTGATTTTGACGAAAGTTGGGGTGCCCCCTGGCTCCAGTTACAGTAACCACCAGATAAAAGGCATTATGCAGAGTGGCAGTGGTGCCCGAGTACCTCTTTATTTAATAACAATAATTTAGTAGGTAGGTACTAATCTTTCTACATACAAAGGTAAACCAAAGGGATAAGTTTATTGAAGTTTACTCTTTAAAATTTTTGAATCAAA
Source organism: Agrilus cyanescens (assembly GCA_947389935.1). Taxonomy (NCBI): domain Eukaryota; kingdom Metazoa; phylum Arthropoda; class Insecta; order Coleoptera; family Buprestidae; genus Agrilus; species Agrilus cyanescens. The sequence continues at coordinate 17,840,287 of OX376707.1, forward strand.
TCGGAGACGTAAGGGTTAATAAATTTAAAGGGTTTATTTGTTAAAGTCTGGTAAAATTTTAGTAAATTTCTTGTATTCTATATATGTGTCAATTCAGTTTTTACACTATTTTCTTTTTAAACAACCTGACCGAAGTACTGATTATTTGCTTCTCATTTAATGGTTTAAGTACACTTACAATTTAAATCTTTCACCAAATTCATTTTATTTTTTAAAATGATTTAAATACGTGTCTTTGGAGACACATAACGTTTTCGTTACATATGCGTACAAAAAATTTATAAATACTGATTTAATTCCAAAATCGCCGCATACCACAAGCACGATGCATGGACCTACTACCCCACCATGTGTAGCTATTATGTCATCTGCACTCTGGCCTTGTCTCACGATGGTAACGCCAGTACCGCGGAGCCAATTCGACCACTTAAATATCGGACTAATAACCTTTGGGAGCCAACTCAGCATCGTCCGTTTGTTTGTACCTGTCTCGCACGGATAATATAGATGCACATATTGTTTCTTACAATTAGATGAGAATATTTTATTAGACCAAGTACAAACGCCGTCCATCTGCACATAAATTAAACAACATTTGTTCAATTATACAATTTAATGTTAATTTACAATTAATCAGCCTTATTAACAGTCAACGTCTTCGCAGGGTTTTAACATGCCACTAGTTAGTAGCCACTAAGATACCACTAAGTGTTTCATATTAATAGTTGCCATTTAACATGCTACTAGCTAATAGGATGGTTTGCATCGTAACGACTTGACAACAGAGCGAAATTGTAGCAAACGACCTATTGAACGTCGAAAGGGCGGTAATTTTGACATTGAAACATACTTTTAAGTTTTGAATCGTTAATTGTCATTGCTGTTGTGGTGAAGTGTAAGTTAGAATTCCAAAGTGTTTATGATGGTTTCAAGTTAAAAATGGAAGATTTTGATGTGTTGGACGTTAATGAAGAAGTGTTGGAAGCTGAGGAAGCAAATGTGATTCATTGGAATCCTAAAATATACAGGGTGTCCACTAAAGATGCGGCCAAAATTTAAGTGGTTATTCCTTGGACTATTTTAAGAATATTTGGTCCTTTGATGATTTTTGAAAAACCGCTTTGTTTCGATGATACAGGGCGAAAACCATTTTCGAGAAAATCAATGTTGATAATTTTTATCGAATGCAAAAACATTGTACGATGCAAAAACTGCAGGTTTTTTATTATTCATTTTATTGCTATCATTGACATTAGCTGTCAGCACGTGTATTTTCTGTCTTCAAGAATTTAACTTGTGTGAGTGAAGTCTTTACCATGAATCGTTATACGAATGCTGGGATGACCGACATGCATTTTAGTTTACACTACTCCAGTGGAAAACGTCGACGATTTGAGAAATCGGATAATTGCGGGGTGTAACACTATACGAAACGACCTAGGTGTGTTTGAACGAGTCCGGCAATCAATGAGAAGAAGAATGGATTCTTGTATACAAGCTGGCGGTAATCATTTCCAACAATTTTTGTAGATAAAAAACAATTACTTGTAATCGTTCAGAATAAAATGTTATTGTCGAAAATAGTTTCTTTAGTGGACACCCTGTATATACCTCGTGGCAATCCAAGTGCTGTAAATCCCCTAATATGTTTAAATCGAAAGGGATTTTATATTTCTGTTAATTTGTAAGAGTAATTATGTATGTGCTTCCTTGCGTAGGTGGTGGCTTTTTGAAATTACATACACTGTATCTTCCTCAGCCTATTTTATTTGTTTAATGAAAGGAATTTTACGGCAATTATGGTTGTTTTATTTTTTTACACTTAAATTTTAATAATTCCAAACGTTGATAATGGTACTCCCTCTCATTCGCCATTCGCAGGTCGTGCAATTCTCAAGATTGGCATATCATTTCTTCTACGCGTTTTTCATTTTAGAGAAATAGCCTTCTGTCATACTCTTGACATGTTCAGAGGTTATGTTTAGAGCGTTATTCCCGCTTAAAAACGGCGTTTCGCGCTACTAAGATATTTAGTGGCCACTAAGCCTAATACCCTACTAACTCTGACTATTAATGCGATTTTCTTAGTGTTCTCTTAGTGGGTTGCTAGGTCATTACTACTATCGTCTATTAATAAAGCTGAATGAATTTAATCTTGTTGGTACGAATAAAATATTGTTAGATCAATAATTAAGCAACGTTTCAACCGTCAATTTCGGTCATTGTCAGGCTAAACAACATCAGTTACTGTATAATAAATTATTACATAGCAAAATTAGTCAATATTAGTCAAAATTGACGGTCGAAACGTTGCTTTACTTGCTCATTAAAAGTCGTTAGTTATTCGCAAAATTAGATTTTATTGATCTTATAATGTTAATTTATTTGGATCAACATCGATTTTATCAGTAGCTATAGGCATACAAGCATAGCCTTTAGCAATATTTTTAATATTGTGAATCTGCTTATGATTTTCTTATTTTTAAAGCAAAGCTAAGGAACCTTTAGACAAGGCTATTAAACACGCGGTAGTTATCTCGCTTTGTATTTGAATGCATTGTTCCAATTTTAAGAAGTAATTCCACCTGTGCAATTCGGTCCCAAATCGTATAAATCCATTTAAGGCGAGAATTCACCGCAAGTGTCGTTGTTTCTGTTTTTTTTTCCGGTCTTTCTTTCCGGCTACGTCGCACGGGAGAAATGTCCCGGGGATTACCTCGATTTAGAAAACGAAGCTAACCACCGACGACGACGGTAGTCGAGACACGCTGCGATGTCGGCGCTTAAACACAGCGTTTTGATTTTGCGTCGCTTTACAAGGATAGATACGATGATGTTGGAGAAATTAAACGAAAGATAATGCAAGTTTTTATCACACTAACTATTAGAACTCCTCTTTGCATCTATTCGCTTACCTTTATAGGTGTAGAGGAAAAACAGAGTGGCCCATTTAAATAGTTAATTCTTAAATACATTAAATTGAACTCAATTAAATAACCAACTACAAATTACCACAAATTAATGTCCCCGGCGGGACATGATGACAACAATACCTTTTTCCACATTAATTTGTGGTAATTTGTAGTTGGTTATTTAATTGAGTTCAATTTAATGTATTTAAAATACGCCACTATTTAATATTTAATTGTTAATAGTTAATTCTTACACGGAAGACATAATTATACAATTTGCAGAACATTTAGGTAACTTGAATTTAACATTAGAGTGCAATTTCAGGATCAGTTCAAGGTTGACTAACTGATGGTTTTTCATGTAGCCTATTTTTCTATATTCCACCATAGAGTGTTATGATAGGGAGTAAAGGTCGATTCATGGTCACTTTTATTTGACAGTACGAATATGCGTAAAAACTATTGACTGTTTTGCTTTTTCTTATTTAGATAATGAAGAAATCATTAGATATATGTGTATTTGTTATAAGTCATGTATTTTTGAGTGATCTTTCTTTATGAGAAACAATGTTTATTGTTGTAGACAGTGCTTCTTGATGCTTCTTTCGCAGTTTTTTCCTTTTAATTTGTCTTCTTATCCACACTTCCCCATTCTGACTACGTGTCTTTGCAGAGATAAAACAGAGAGGCAGAGAGATTATAAAGAAAACGGTAGAAAATCTTTTGTAGTATTAGATATATACCCATTCGTGGTTGTGAGGGCGCGTGACTCGATTACCTTGCCATTATATCACGATCCGGCAGACATGTAATCTTACGGTGGCCGCCGACTGCCCCATTACCCACCTGCGGATTGCTCTGTTAGTTCCTCGTTGAATCGTCGTTGCCGTCGACGCCTACCGCCACGACGCTTTTCCCCTGCCTGTTCCGGTACTACGGTTCTCGGCCAATTTATAATCCGCCGTTAACCAGATTGTTATACAAACTAGCGCCCCGGTTTATTTTAAACGTACTTCACTTACACATTCATCTTAGCTTGGAAAATTGGCCCCACTGTTCAATTTTCCGTAACGGCTTAGTGCCGTTAGTAGTGCTAGAATAGAACCCACGCTAGGGGTGGTACCCTATCCCTACAGCACATACTCGTTTCACTACGTTGTTCATTAATGAATACATAGGAAAATTGGATACTTGCTGTTCTGTAGATACATATACGTTCATTTATTTATGCGGTTGGTTGGATGCCGGTTAACTTTATAAACGCGAATTATTGTTCACAAAACTGTGCTCATTTCGTTGTGTTTTGGTTACATTCAATTTTCTATGTAGAATTGCTCTACATTTCCAATTTGCTACAGTTTGTAACCTATGAACATTAAACATTTAGTAAGTATGGTTTGCAAAGCGTATTAAGTTGTAGTTAGAAAATTAATACAATCAGTAAAATCACATACCAACAGCATAAAATGCACATTAATTTGAATTAATAGAGACCTAAGCAATCTAGGCACGCACAAGAGACTATGTAACTATTTTAACAATTATCATAAACAAAACTAAAAATATTGAAGTAAAATGTTTGGACTCCAATTAATAAAATAAAAGAAAATAAGTCTCCTTGGGCAGCTTCGGTCGATCAAATATCTAAAATTATATTTAACTAGCGACCCGCCCCGGCCTTGCACGGGTGCAATGCTGATACTAAATATACTATACTATACTTGTTTTCTTAAATAAGCCATTAATTTCTCGTAATAAGTAAAGGATAAAAAATGGTTATTGTGGGTTATCCCTAAGAGATTGACATATACCATCCCGAACTTTTTTGTAGACGTTTTTAAGGTGTACAATACTGTGGTACATTATTTTGATCTATCTCGTAGGGTTCAGCCAGCGTTTGCAATGTAAGCGCAAACAAAGGTGTTTATTTACGACCTTACATTAAAAACCTCTAAAATTATCAGTGTTTCTCTACTATATTATGCATGTATTATACATATAAACCTTCCTCTTGAATCACTCTATCTATTAAAAAAACGGCATCAAAATCCGTTACGTAGTTTTAAAGATCTAAGCATACATAGGGACAGACAGACAGCTGAAAGCGACTTTGCTTTATACTATGTAGTGATAATCGATAAGGAAGTTTCGCTGGGTATTTAGTCAAACTCTACCAAGTGTTTGTTTTATTATTATCCTATATTATTAATACATTTAACTATAATTATAAGACAGTTTAGCAGAAATACTAGATCAAAAAAAAATTTTAGATAATCGAAATGTAAAATTGCATTTCTCAGGTAGGTATACTTATTTGATAACTTAGAGTTTAAAATGATAAAAATGAAATAAATAAAAACATACTTATAACCCAAAGTCGCTAACTTTACGAATTCCTAAGAAGATATTAATCGCAATGGAAGAAAATAAAAGCAAAATACTATATAATACAGAGAACTAAATATGTAAATCAAATCCGTTCTCCCGTTTTCGGCATTCCCCTTTAGGACATGTTTTAAAAACTACCTGAAATTTTCCCGGTTCGTGCAAAGTAGAATTTTTCAAAATAGGAATTCTAAAGTTTCCCAGTAGCAGAGGTATGCAAAAAATTACTCTTAAGAAATCGTTTGTAGAACCGTCCTGCTACGTGTGTCATGGCCTTTAATCTCTTTCTGCTTATACTGGTACAATTTGCACCACATAAATTAATCGAGATCTCATATGTTCAGTTACTAATTTTTATTCACTAAGCGATTGTCTTTCTATATGGCGATCTTTTATAGTCACACTAGTTAAAAGCGATTAATGCCTTTTAATTAATAATGTGTAGTGAAAGTTAACGCGTGAAAATCACCCCTTATCGAATGTTCCCGAGGTTTATGTACCTATTGCTTAGATACATAATGCAAATTAGCTAAGCGTAAAAAACCTTTTCAAACATGTAATGTTAAGAAACGTTAAAATGGACACCAAATGAAGCAGATGCGAAGTGTGTTGCCGCGGAGTTTTCCGGAATTTAACGAATGGTAAAGAAAGGAAGGGGTTCAGCCGTTACCATTGTGATCCAAGGCCAGAGTGCTGATGCGGTGATTTTGGAAACTAATCACAATTGATCTTTTGTCGAGCCGATATACTTTTACTTTAAGAATGCATATATGTATGTAACGAATTGTTATGTGTCTTCAAAACACGTATAAAGGGCGATTTAGACTAAATCTGTTAAAATGATTTTAAAAAATAAAATAAATTTGATGAAAGAGTTAAATTGTAAGTCTACTTAAAACATTAAATGTGAAGTAAATAATCGGTAATTCGGTCATATACAGGTTGTTTAATAAGAAAATAGTGCAAAAATTGAATTTGTACAATACACATGCAGTGCCTTCATAAATGCCCGAGAGCCACTTGACCCAGTTTTTGGGGACTGTAAATATAATAAGGGGGGTACCCCAACTTTTGTCAAAATCAAGAAAAGAAAAACGAACAAAATTTAACTTTTCAAAAATATTTTTATTTATTTAAATCGAAGAATTTGGCTGTAAATGTGAATCGTCTAGTATTAGTACCTTTAAATTACGTTGTGTTAATAGAATGTAGTAAGATAGATTCTTTTATGAGTTCCGTACAAGCTATATGTGCTAACAAAGAAAACATAAGCAATTTGAACCACATGATTTATTTACATTTTATACATATATACAATTGTCCTTGGTATTGGTCTGGGAAAACAAACACCCTTTTATATATATTCCAGATAATTTACGGCTGCGACAGATGTGCCATCATAGACCTTTAATGACCAAAATGATGTGTTGGTACAAAGTTTGAAAATCGTCAAACAGTGCAACAACGAATTGTGTAGGAAAAACCCTCGCATGTTCGTCTTGAGCTGGGAGAAGGAAAGTCGTGCAGATCGTGAACTTTAACCGTCGATAAAGCCACAACCGCTGTAAGCCCATGGGCTACCTTGGTAGGCCATGTTAAAATACCTGTTGTCTGAAGATGCCATGCCACGGGAGTTTGTATATGGTTTGTTTGTTGGTAGGAATTGGGCACACATGGTAACCACGAAACCTTTTATATTTGTCGGATACGTCACACATGGTGAACATAGCCCTATATTTGTTTGGCGAGACACGTCACCTTGGTGAACATAGCGTCTATTTATAAGGTGGTTGGAGACACACCACTCTCAGTGGACGTCGCCTCTATTTTATGGCAGTTCAGAACAACAGAGTATGTCAACTTACTCGACTTCCCTCTCTCTGATCAAGAGTTCTTCAATTAAGAGTTTCGCCTAAATTTAGACAAATTGCAAATCTGCTATCTTTTTAAACACATCTGTTACCAAGGCAAAACCTTGAGATGCTCAAACAGTGTTAGTGGTTCAAAGATCAAGCCAAAACGGATACCTTCAACTGAAAGAATAGATACCGCCAAATTGATTTATTACGGTAGCTACACGTTCACCTGAATTAATCATAGGAGCGTAAACCGTAGGGAGATCCTTCTAAACCCCTGCCGCCTACAGCTTCAAGCCTATTTAGTCCACATCTACGTTTACGTAATTTTGTAGATAAATTTACCAATGTTAGAATGAACCCATTCGAAAACAGCTGATCAAAACTTCTCAGGTTATATTGATTTAATAAACCAAATTAAAGTGCTTGTCATACACCTATCTAGTACCAAGGAGCAGCACAATCATCGAGGACAATGGAAAATCATCTAAAAAATCAATATCAAAAGAATATACACATGTCGTAAAAGGATTAAAAGATACACGAAAAACTAAATACATACCAACACGGATAAATGATTGAACTATAGAAAGCTTAGTTTAAGAATTAAAACGTAAACCTAAAAGGTACAAGAGTACATTTAATAACTAATAGAAAATAAAAGTGAACGTAAATTATAGTAAAGCTTTTACAACCGACGTTATAAACCTCACAAAAGAACCACAAATTTTGACCACGGGTAGCAAGGCACGGTGGAGTTAAAAGCACACAAAAGGACCATAAATGCGGACGAGTGAAAGGGACACAAATTACAACCCTAAATATCAGTCACTAAGTTAACGCACCTTGGCTTTGGATGTCGTCGGTCTAGGCAGCGTCTGGCTCGGGGTTGCTGGACATGATGACGTTCGTGGGGGGTAGGTTATGGTAACGGACCGGTCGGTCACGGTGCGCAATCAGTGGCGGGACCTTGGGCAGAGGGCTCGATTTTCTCAAGACAGTGACGATTGAAAGAACTCCAATTCGTTGGCGGAACGGCACAGGGAACAAAAATACGTCCATGACGACGGGGCTAGGTGTCCTCGGAGGGTTCGGAGGCGGGGCTTGCAGGTCCCTTAGAGGTGGCTGGTTCGGTCACGGGGACGTCGCGGAGGATGACAAAGGGCGGCTAACCAGTACCAGTGTGGAGACGTATGGACTTGTAGGCAGATGTAGAAAATGGACAACAGTGCCGTAGGTGGTGTACAACTCCAGGCAGTGGCGGCAGCAAGGTACCAAATTAAGGAAGACGTCCCCAAGCGGGATCAGGCCAAACCCAGGGGATGTTGGACTGCGCAACGCAACAGCCTGTTATCTCGTTCAGTTTTGTCTCGCTCCACAGGACCTCATATACTGCAGATCGAGATAGGTCGTTTTCCGACCAGGTCTCGCAACAGTTCGAATCAAATGTAATGCGTTCAAAATGACTATTTGATCTCTTCTTCTGCAGAGCGAGATAAGCCGTTTTCCGACCAGGTCTCTCAACAGTTTGAATCAAATGTAATGCGTTCAAATGACTATTTGACCTCTTATCCTGCAGATCGAGCTAGGCCGTTTTCCGCCCAGGTCTCGCAACAGTTTGAATCGAGCCAGAGATAGTGAGCCAACAATATTCAAGCTCCCTATATCATCCTGTAAATACTCGCGGCTATTTATACCCAATATCTACCCTGTCCACCAAAGACCACCTGCTAAATAAATAAATATAAGAGAATTATTTATAATATCGTAACACCCGGGTATGGGTGGTTACAGAACCTACAGTATATTTGTTGATTTAGAGTTGTTGCACTGAATTTACTGGTTAGTTACTAAAATTGCTGTCGCCTATCAACTAAATTCTAGTGTCGTCCTTGTGAGTTTTTGTTATGTTCAATTACAGGTAATAAAATAATTGTTCTTGCCTTTTTGCCGCTCTTATTCATTTTAGTTTATCACTTTTTTGTATTGTAAGGCTCAATATTTAAAGTTTAAGTAATTTTTCCATTTTCAACAAATGTCACCACTCAGACCTTTTTGTAATATCTGTAAACGCCGCTACCAGAATTTATCAGAAATCGTCTAGGGATATTTGAATTGATTTTGTGCATCTTGTATTATTGGTTGTCCAAAACTGGAAGTCATGTCGCTCTCGGACATTTATAAAGCCACTGTAATTAAAAGCTCGATGACAGATAAAATATTTTTTATAAAAATTGCCCTATCATTTTTATATTTAGACTTATACATGTAGAAAAAAGTAATACTTGGTCAGGATTCTGTTCAAATATTTTTAGGTATACGGAGTTCAATTTTAATTTGTTAGTTTTCCTAAGCGCGTAGACCTAGCAGAATATCAACGAAACAACAAAATCTTCCACAAACGAGAAAGTGAACGTCATATAGTAGTACTAGAAGTAGACACTAAACTTGTTATCTTAAATGGGATGGTACACTTTTTACGCCGAATTCGAATAAAACGTGAAATTCTAAGGTAAGCTCGATAACCAACTTGTACTATACGCGGTTTCTGAGATAATTTAATTTAAAGAATAAAAATGTCTACCGCAACCCAAATAATAAAAAAATCACCACTTTCACAGAATATAACTTAGAACGTTGAAATTTTTACTAGTGATGTCAGAACCTTAGATATTGTTCCATTCCATTTAAAATAACAAAATTTGTGTAGACTTCCGGAATAACAGACGACTGCAAATATGTTAATTAGATAGAGCATCACCTGCTAGGTTATTTGCCATATTTTAAAAACTTTACCGGTATTATAAGTTTAAAAACTTTGAACGGGTTACGCGAAAAATATACATAATTATTTCAGCACAATGTTGACCAAACACGATGATATACGTATGTAGCTAGGTAGTAGATTATTTAGACCGCAAGTTATTATCGCTATTGTCATGCGGGAACCAGCCTATGAGTATTTTCCATGCGGAAACGACTGGCAGATCACCCACTTACAAGTATTGATGAAATATAAGATAAAATAAAGATTTGTATTGATTGAATGGTTACTTGATGAAAGTCTAACAACACACTGTTTTTTAATTACTACCAATAAAATAAAGAGTCGTTAAACAATAGTAATCTGATACTACAAGTCAGATATTTAACATTTCATTTAGAATTCCCAGAAGAATGTACGGTACCTATTCGAATTGTATAATAGGTATTATAGCGGTTAAAAATAGGTTGCGGTATGCGAAGGAGAAGCTAATCACTGAGTCCGTTTATACTGGTCGTAGCCGGCTGCCAATAGATATTAAATGATCTTGCTGCGTTTATAATGGACTAAGTAGCTAGTGTACTGCATGTGTTCACTAGAACTTCTACATTTAGTAATGAACTATGTAGCGTATAACACATCCATCAGGTAATTAAATCACGAAATATTTACAAACGCCGTACAACAGGGACATGTAAAAACACGACGCTAGAGGGATAGAGGTACGGTAAGAACATAAGATCGAAAGAACGTATATTACATAAAAGTTAAAAGTGAATGAAGTTTAATTAACTAAATTGCATTGGAACATTTAGAAATGGTAAATTATTAAGTATGCTCACGTTTTGAGTTACAAGTTTTTAGATTAGGAACTATACAGATAGTATTGTGTTCACTTCTTTACTCTTACTTTCTTACTTTTATTTATTTACTTCATATGTTTCTAGCGTTTTTGTGATTATTGAATTATCTCTACAAGTGAATAAAGCCAACTCATTATCGTTCACTTAATCTGTCATGGAATTTCAAAATTTTTGAAGCATATTTTGTTGAAATTAGATAAACATGTACATAAAGTTTCCACTGCTTTTAACTGCTAATCAAGAAACTCTAAGGGAAATAAAAAGAAATGCTTATTTCAGCATTTTTGGAAAATCAAATTTTGAAATATCAATGAAGAATAATATAAAAAAGACCCATAAAGAGAATAAGTGTTGTTCTTAATGTTTGGAAGTGACATTTGAAAGGACCTGGTAGTATTAAATATTAAAAACAATTTAGATTAAGTTCCCGGTAGCGTGTAATCGAACGTAGATTTGTTGTTTTGTTTATTGTTGACATATAAATACCGGTGGCTGCGTGCGTGACGGTGGAGCCGAGCGATTCTTGTAGAAATAAAAAGAACATTATTAATTAGTAAGTCTTGGAGTAAAAAAAGTGTGTTCGTGGTAATAGTGGTAGCAGCCTTTTATGAGAGACAAAGGTATTTACCTAATTTTGGGTGATTTGTTTAGCATTTATTTATTGAATTTGTATTTATTTGTACATTGTGGAAATATGTATTTTATGAGTTTCGTTTATGGCCATTTGTTGATTAATGATTATTGGGAGTGGTGACGACCACTCAGAGGAAACGTACCCGCCAGTGAGTACTCACGTGCCTGGGGGTTCCTAACGTGGAACTTCCTTGATATACACCTCCAAAGGGAGGCGATCGGGGACGATCAGAAACATCCCTAGATTCCTGTGGCCGAGGGGGTGGGGACGATCCCGCAACCACATGAGGGCATTGTGCTTCTAGAGGCACTTGGCACCCGCGAGTGCAGAGCCCAACTGCCCTGAAAGGGGGGCTGGTGTCCTAACACCGATTAATGTCTTTTAGAATCAGTTTTCAGGTTGTTTGAATATACCGTGCACGCAACCCAATATTTGACCAAACCGCTTTGATGTAAAATTATAGATCCAGAAGAGACCAACGGGGGCAAGGGGGAGCCAGCTCCCCCGGTGAGTTCAATTGTTTCGTTAAAACGTAGGAAATAGTAAGCAGGGGTTGTTTTCTTTAATTTCATGTTCGTGCTGCTGCCACACGTGCCATGTTGTAATTTTAAGGGGCTATTCTTGAGTACCTACATTAATCTTAGAGACCATTTCTTCATACCATTCTGGTAAGTTTGCTGCATATTTTGACCATGGCGAACACGTACCTTTCACCCGAATAATTTTATTCTTCTTGATGTGACTAACTTTTGTCTACGTAAAACTTTTGTTCGGAAATTACCCTTACAGTTTTTCAGAAGTGGGATTCCGTGTTTGCAATAATGGTCGAATTGTGTGACAGACTTGCCCTGTATTGTAAAATATTTTATAAATCTACAGGCGAATTAATTATCTGCCTATTTGTAGCGCATTCTTAGAAATGAATATATGAACTCGGTTTCGCGTCCTGTTTATTTCTCTTACGATCGGCTCCGACGCCACGTATCCAAACGTACGTTGAATGATTTTTATTGTTCTATTATTTGTTTTATTTCCAGGGAAATTAATACCTATAACTGCATAAAACTGTTTTAAAGTTTGATGTGTAAATCTCAAACCGTGACATTTCTTTAAACAATTTAAAAACAGTGAACAAAAAAAAAAAAATACTTAAAAACTTACAAACTCTTATTTGTTAATCTAACATATTAGTTCAGTGACGATATACGAGGGTCGGTCAGAAAGTGACATTTTAAAAAAAAAAGACAATAACAATGTCTCGTAATAGAGCACGATCTCTTCGTCGTGTGCTTCCTATAATGGATTCAGACGATGAAAATGAAATGCAATTAGCGACTGAACCAGAATCATCTTCGCCACCTAGCACTACAGTGTCGAGTGAACAAATGTTCAATTTAACAGCAGCTATTGCGGAGCTAGCCAAGGGTCTAGCTAATCAAGCGGGGGGTAGTTCCACAGATAGACAGCAATTAATCCCTTACTATGATCCAGAGACTCCGGAAATGACCATCGACAAGTGGGTTGAAAAAGTGGATCAATTAAAAAGAATTTATCTTTGGAACGATGAGGTCACTATTTTCAATGCTTCGAGAAGATTAAAAGGACTGGCAGCCAAGTGGTTTGAAACCCAGCAGTTTCCAACCGTATGGGATGACGTTAAACAACAACTAATCTTAACGTTCCCAACCAAAGTTAATTATTGTCATTTGCTCACTGAAATGTTGGCACGAAGGAAACAAAGACATGAAAGTATTCTTCAATACTTTTTCGCTAAGCTATGTTTACTACAAAGATGCGAAATTACGGGAGAGAAAGCAGTGTCGTGTTTGATTGGAGGACTTGATGACGCTCTCCTACAACGTACCGCGGAAGCAGGGAATCATCAGACAGTAGAAAGCCTACTAGCGTTTCTAAAAAATAGTCAGGAATCATCTAAAACAGAAACGTATAAAAAGCCTTCATCTACACTTAAATCAAGGATTGTTAAACGAGGTTTTAAAGAATTTAGATGCTTTTTATGTGGCAACGAAGGACATAAATCCTACGATTGCACGATGGCACGAAACCAAAAAGTATGTAAACTCTGCAATAAACGTGGCCACCATGAAGACAAATGCTATTCAAAGAGGAGTAACGACGCACCAAAGAAAATATGACTAGTGTCCCAAGATGGTAACCATAAATATTACAAGGACTTCTGGATTAATAACCACCCCGTGAAGGCATACGTAGATTTTGGTAGTGAAAGAAACATTATAAGACACTGTATAGTTGCGGAATTAGGCCTCCCGGTTGAAAGCTCCAATACCACTATTCTAAAGACTTACGGTAATTTTACAGTTTCAACTGTAGGTACCACTAATTTTGAACTCAAAATAGATGAACTTATTTGTTTTACTACAGCAGACATTGTCCCTGATCATATTCAGAATATCCCATTAATGATAGGGCATCCCGTTACTGAACTTGCCAACGTTGTGGTGTACAAGGATAATAAAATTTTAAATTTTAAAGACAACACGAAAGTTGAACTATGGCCTCTTACAAAAACAATCATACCCCCTCTGCATGTGGCAAACATTCGTGCGGTTACTAAAAATCGCGTTCCTGGAAGTGACTATCTCGTTGACACAAGTATACGTTTTGTTCCGGGACGTGACTATATTATTCCGCGAACGCTTTTGACCATTAATAACAAAAATGTAATGTATTTACCCATAATAAACATAAGTGACTCTGAAATATGCATTAGTGATAAACAACCCCTTGCAAGAGCTTGTAAGTGTGTTCCCGAAAAAGAAGTAAATGTGAGCAAAGTAACCACCTCCACAGAGATCTTATCACCAATTTCTTTAGAAAGTTTAAATATTGGATCAACAAACCCCGAAATAGTGAAACAGTTACACTCGCTCATCAACAAACATAGGCATTGCTTTGCAACAAATATGGAAGAACTAGGCGAATCAAACACAATGCAAATGAAAATCAAATTAACCAAAGAAGAACCTATCACATATCGACCTTATCGGATGTCTTATTCAGAACGAGAAGCGACAAAGGACATTGTCAGTGAACTATTGCAGGCGGGAATTGTTAGAGAATCTCAGTCGCCATATAGTTCACCAATACTGCTAGTAAAGAAAAAGGATGGAAAGTACCGTCTATGTGTTGACTATAGGAAATTGAATAATATAACGGTGAAGGATAAATTCCCTTTACCCCGCATCGATGACCAGTTGGACAAACTGCAGGGGTCTAAGTGGTTTACTCTTCTCGATATGATGTCAGGTTATCATCAGATTCCGGTTGAAGAAGACTCTAAGGCCTGCACTGCATTTGTTACCCCAGACGGCCACTATGAGTACAATAAAGTTCCGTTTGGCCTTTGTAATGCACCAAGTGTATTTCAGAGACTTATAAATAAACTCCTAACACCTTACAGTGATTTGGCAGCAGTTTACCTTGACGATATTCTTATTTTTTCAAAAACGGAAGAAGAAAATCTGACTAAACTGGAATCCTTGCTTCAAATCATTGAAAAGGAGGATTTGACTTTAAATCCCCAAAAATGTAGTTTTCTTCAAAATTCAGTCAACTATCTTGGTTTCGAAGTTTCTGCAGATGGAGTGCAACCTGGTCTATCTAAATGTTCGGCAATAAAGAATTTTCAAACACCCAGTAGTGTTCATAATGTACGACAGTTTATAGGCCTCACTGGATATTTTCGGCACTTTATCCAAAATTATGCACTTATTTCCGAACCATTAACGCGTCTGACAAGAAAATCTTGTGCGTGGTTGTGGGGATCAGAACAAGATGCCGCTTTCAAAATCCTCAAAGAAAAATTAACTAGTAGGCCTGTACTAAAAATATATTCTCCAGAATTACCCATTGAAGTACATACGGACGCCTCAAGCCTGGGTTTGGGTGGTATCTTACTTCAACAACATAATTCATTTTTACACCCAGTTTTTTATTACAGTAGGAAAACAACCAACGCCGAAGCAAATCACCACTCTTATGAACTGGAGGCCTTGGCTGTAGTTGAGACCATAAAGAAATTCAGGGTGTACCTCTTAGGAAAAGAATTTGTTGTAGTTACGGATTGTAACGCCATTAAAACCGCCTGGTCCAAAAGAGACCTCCTCCCACGCATCGCCAGATGGTGGTTGTTACTACAAGAATTTCATTTCAAGATAGAATACCGAGCAGGAAATCGCATGAAACATGTTGACGCCCTGAGTCGAAATCCTAATTCAGAGGAACGACCACCCCTAGAACAAAATATATTTAGGATAGAACCAGCTGATTGGGTTCTTTCCGCGCAACTGACTAATGAAGGAATCAAACAGATTCGTGAAGTACTTTCAAAGCCCCCACAAACTGACTACGAACATAAAGTGTATCAAAACTATGCATTACGCAACGGTCGTGTATATCGGATAACAGTAAGAGGTATCCAATGGGTTGTACCCACTGGGATGCGACAACACGTATTGAGAGCAGCTCATGACGAGACAGGACATTTTGCTCTTGAAAAGACCTTGGACATTTGTGCAACCACTACTGGTTCCCCAACATGAGAGACTATGTCAAAAAATACATTTCGAATTCTATACCATGTATTTTCTCCAAACAGACCACTGGAAGGAAAGAAGGTTATTTATATCCTATCCCTAAAGAAAAGCGCCCTTTTGAAACAGTACACATAGATCATTTGGGACCTTTTAATAAAAGTAAACGTGGAAATGTGCACCTTATAGTGTTAGTAGACGCTTTTACGAAGTATTTAATAACAAGACCCGTGCGATCGACTAAAACTAAATTCGTCACTCATTTCTTGGAAGATATCATACAGACATACGGTGTACCCAAAAGACTGATAAGTGACCGTGGAAGTGCATTTACCTCCAAAAAATTCGAGAGATTTTGCCAAGAAAAAGCGATAAAGCATATTAAAAACGCGGTCGCGACACCCCGTGCGAATGGTCAAGTAGAGCGGTACAATCGCACAATACTTAACAGCCTAACAGCTTACGAAGATGAGCCCAACTGGGACAAGAATATTACTAGGGTCCAATTTGCAATCAATAACACCATACATAAAGACACCAAAAAGACTCCTAACGAACTACTCATGGGATATCGTCCCCAATGTGCTTCCGACACTCCCCTTATAAATGAGATCGCAGAACCAGAGGAACAACAGAACCTGGATGAGATAAGACATAAAGTCAGCCAACTTATTGAGAAGAGCCAATCTCGAAACAAATTGGCTTTTGACAAGAAACGAAAATCTCCAAAACATTACAAGATCGGAGATCTTGTAGTTATCGAAAAACAAACTCTTGGGGATGGCCCAAGTTCTAAACTACGTCCACGATTTACAGGCCCAATGGTTGTGAAAACAATCTTACCAAACGACCGATACATCGTCGCCGACTTACCACACTCAGAAAGACGTACTAAAGGAAGATACGAAAACGTCATCTGTGTTGACAAAATGAAGCCTTGGGTGCAACCAGGAGGAATTTCGGACTCTTCCGACATGGATTATGATAGCATCGAAGACGACGTTCCATTTCCCAATGAACAGACAAACGAAGCCCTCGAGGACGAGGACTGGTCAGGATTGGCCGAATGAAAGGACCTGGTAGTATTAAATATTAAAAACAATTTAGATTAAGTTCCCGGTAGCGTGTAATCGAACGTAGATTTGTTGTTTTGTTTATTGTTGACATATAAATACCGGTGGCTGCGTGCGTGACGGTGGAGCCGAGCGATTCTTGTAGAAATAAAAAGAACATTATTAATTAGTAAGTCTTGGAGTAAAAAAAGTGTGTTCGTGGTAATAGTGGTAGCAGCCTTTTATGAGAGACAAAGGTATTTACCTAATTTTGGGTGATTTGTTTAGCATTTATTTATTGAATTTGTATTTATTTGTACATTGTGGAAATATGTATTTTATGAGTTTCGTTTATGGCCATTTGTTGATTAATGATTATTGGGAGTGGTGACGACCACTCAGAGGAAACGTACCCGCCAGTGAGTACTCACGTGCCTGGGGGTTCCTAACGTGGAACTTCCTTGATATACACCTCCAAAGGGAGGCGATCGGGGACGATCAGAAACATCCCTAGATTCCTGTGGCCGAGGGGGTGGGGACGATCCCGCAACCACATGAGGGCATTGTGCTTCTAGAGGCACTTGGCACCCGCGAGTGCAGAGCCCAACTGCCCTGAAAGGGGGGCTGGTGTCCTAACACCGATTAATGTCTTTTAGAATCAGTTTTCAGGTTGTTTGAATATACCGTGCACGCAACCCAATATTTGACCAAACCGCTTTGATGTAAAATTATAGATCCAGAAGAGACCAACGGGGGCAAGGGGGAGCCAGCTCCCCCGGTGAGTTCAATTGTTTCGTTAAAACGTAGGAAATAGTAAGCAGGGGTTGTTTTCTTTAATTTCATGTTCGTGCTGCTGCCACACGTGCCATGTTGTAATTTTAAGGGGCTATTCTTGAGTACCTACATTAATCTTAGAGACCATTTCTTCATACCATTCTGGTAAGTTTGCTGCATATTTTGACCATGGCGAACACGTACCTTTCACCCGAATAATTTTATTCTTCTTGATGTGACTAACTTTTGTCTACGTAAAACTTTTGTTCGGAAATTACCCTTACACATTTTTAACTGAGACACATCGTGTGTTGCAAATTCCTTACATCGCATTTTGTATAATGTTTGTATTCCTAAAAGGGATTGTAACAAATATTATGCTGTCTAACAGGTAGAAATCTTGAAACCCGCATTCACAACCCTACCAAGATAAAAAAAAATAATGTATGCGTCAGTCAAAAACTGACAGCGTCAGAAGTGAAACTTTTTATGTTATTCGAAAACTGACAATGAGTGTGCAAAAAAATACATTGCAGTAAAGAAAAATTGACTTAAAACTATAATAGAAATGATTTATAATAAAAATCAATAAAAAAGTACAGATTATCCCGAATTTATTACTACGAAAGTTTCACTTGCATGTACTAATTATACACATACGTTTGAATATACACATATACGTACAAGTGAAACTTTCGTAGTAATAAATTCGGGATAATCTGTACTTTTTTATTGATTTTTATTATAAATCATTTCTATTATAGTTTTAAGTTAATTTTTCTTTACTGCAATGTATTTTTTTCACACTCATTGACAGTTTTCGAATAACATAAAAAGTTTCACTTCTGACGCTGTCAGTTTTTGACTGACGCATACATTTTTTGCATCTTCATTGACAATAACTGAAAACAAAAAAATATCAATTTAAAAAACCAACAAAAATGACAACAATATCAAATAAATAACATAATCAAGTATGCGTCAGTCAAACTAACAGCGTCAGAAGTGAAACTTTTTATGTTATTCGAAAACTGTCAATGAGTGTGCAAAAGTTTTGATAAATGGTTGTAATAATCTTCTTCATTTGAAATTTGTATATCGTATACTCCTTCTCCACAAATAAATTCTTTAAAATTGTTCCAACGATCTTTAATGAATTTTGCTATTATTAATCGAATAATATAATGACATTCTTGAGTTGAAAAAATTAAATAAGACAAACATCTGAATAAGCAATTCCCATCGCTAATGACTGGAATTAAAATTTTTGGTCTATTCATCCTCATGTATCATCAAATAATTTTAAATTACAAAGAGGAATCCTTTAAAAAGTTTCACTTCAATAAATACGACAACACTAGTTACAACAATGCCTCTCACAAGGCGTTTTGTTCCCATATGCGCGCGCAACTACATTGGTATGCTCGGCGGCAATTCTCGGCGTCTCCTCTTTGTGCGGATCTTCGTAAACTTTTTCTGCCTCTCTCACTCTGCCTACGTAAATGGTAATTAGAAAAAGACAAGAAGTTTAACAGATTTTCTGCCTCTCCCACTCTGCCTACGTAAATGGTAATTAGAAAAAGACAAGGAGTTTAACAGATTTGTTAAGCTCTACGAGTTAACTCTCATGCCAAAAACTCCTACAGTGTCCCACTTCAAAAAAACTTAAGTGAAATTATGCTACTCATTTATTAGAAACTATTTACCTGATTTTAACTAATTATTAGAGTTTGCTCAAATAAATAAACAAATATATTCAGCTACATTGTTATTTAATTGCCAAATCATTAGACGTGAATTTTTTTACACTGCGCTAGCGAAACAATTGTTGTCTACTAAAAAATTTCTGAAAGGTTTGCTTCATTTACTACTTTGATAGATGGACGATTTCATTTCGTAATAGGAAATGCCGTTTATGATAATAATATACTGTGTTAAATTATATTCAAGAAGATCTTTATAAATTAAGGATATAGAGTTATTGAACTGAATTAATTAGAATGTTGGTCAGCATACAGCCAAAACTGACGTATGCGGATCGCGATTTCCTAATTATTAGTTTTCGTTAACACGCCATGGGTAATCTCAACCGAATACAAATCAACTGAACTTCCTGCGTTAACGGGTACATTATGTTGTAAAATTTAAAATTCTGGCACTTTCTTTGGAATATTAATGAAGAGCATACCTATATGTATGGTGTTCTATTTAGTTATGGTATATGTGAAAGAAAGAACACAACGTTTCCAAATTATTGTGTTCATAGTTATTTCTTTTTAATATAAAGTATGAGGTGCTTCAACAAGAATATCTGTCAGATTTATTTTTGAAGATAATTAACTACTGAAGTCACGTCGTTGTGTTGGTAATAAGGAAATGGGGTTTCTGGATAAAATTTCATTCCTAGTGTTTTTCTTTCTTTAAATTGAACAAAATTCACATTTCTTATTTAATATCAACATCGTAAGGTGAAAATGTATTCGACAATTTTTATAAATAAGCTCAGCATCTTTATTCAATCGATCCAATTTTTGATGAAATATTGGGAACGATTCCGATACTGTTAGCGCTCACCTATGATTAATTCTGCGTCTGTTGCTCTCCTGATAAATTCTCTGAGGCGATTGAATAGTTAAATTATAAGGTCGATCTCCGAAAAGGCCTGAAGAGGAGTTCTGGTGGCCTTAAGCACCCCACGCGTCTTCATATGTGTATTTTAAACAAAATGTAATCGTTTACTATAGCTCAATTTACTGACTATACTAATATAGTCATATCGTATGAGAACAGGTGATAACGTATAACGTACTAAGCGTTTTGACATAGCAACCACGCTTACCCTCTATTATTCGATTTATTTTTAGCTATGTAGATTCTATTTGTAAAAAGTAGCGCTTCAACATATAAATGCAATAAATACGTGGTGATACCTGCCTTTTTGGCTCAACTCACTACGGCCCCCAACGGCGCGGAAATTGGGATATGCCCAATCAGCGTGTGGAAGACTGAAATTAACCACTAAGTTACTCCCGAATGACTGCAAGGCCATCGAAACCTACTAGTGCGGGCGCAATCTATCTAATCTAATTAAGGTTAAGTTTCTGAAATAATTTCTGTAAGTTATTGGTTGGGTTACAAAGATAGGCTATTGTTTTGTATTCGTTAACGTTACTTTTATCTGAAGGATAAACATTCTTAATGACCTGCTTAAATTTGAGTTTATGTAGTAAGTTATCTATTATTTCTACATTATAATTATTGGATACAGCTATCTGTTTAATCGTGTTCAATTCTTTGTTAAAATTAGAACTATCCATTGGTACATTTATTAATCTATATAGCATACAGTAGAAAGCAGACATTTTGTGTTTGAACGGATGACATGACTTATTATCGATAATAATATCTGGACTAACTAGAAACAACAGAAACAACTACTCCGAGGGCTAATACCCCTACCGGCATTGAATTACACTATTGAATCTGAAGGTACATACATGTTAGACGTAGATAGGACGCGTTCTAAGTGTGGGATTAGTAATCCTTAATTATTTAGACGTAACAGGAATTTACCTGTCTTTTTAGATTAATAATATCTGTATGTGTAGGTTTTCGGTAGATGGCAAATTTATGTTTATTATTGATACGACTAATTGTTAGGTCCAGAAAATTAATTTGTTTGTCTTTTTTAATTTCTAACGTAAATTTAATATTCGTATGTACTTACATTATTTAATTCGTTTAGGAAATTTTGCAGTTGTCTATCTGTACCCGTGAAACATACGAAAACATCATAGACGTAACGATACCAATATAGGCATTTATTGAATAAGTATTAACAATGAAATATTAAATAGTGGCGTATTTTAAATACATTAAATTGAACTCAATTAAATAACCAACTACAAATTACCACAAATTAATTTGGAAAAAGGTATTGTTGTTATCCCGCCGGGGACATGATAACAACAATACCTTTTTCCACATTAATTTGTGGTAATTTGTAGTTGGTTATTTAATTGGTTCAATTTAATGTATTTATTGAATAGTTGAAATTTCTTAATGATTGTGTGTAGTTTGTACGCTGATTCGGTATGCACTACTTTAAGGTATTGTTTTCTTTCTTCAATTAACCACTTTTTCATATCGCTTTCTCTTCCTCTTATGGCTGCTGGGCTCTTGTTGTTAGTTTTATAATTTATATGTTTAGGGAACACACTAAATATTTTGTGTATTAGTTCGTATTTTCAAAGTAAGTTTAAAGTAATATGTAGATAAAACACTCGTCGGAGATTGTTTAATATGGTTAACCATGTCTACATTTGCTTAATGAAAACTTATTATCACTTATTAATAAATAAAACTCAAACGTTATTTACTTTGTGTTCCTTGAGAATCGTTCCCAACGGTGGTTGCTATGTAGACCTTTGCGCAGAAACAGGATATGCGGCAGATGTCTCGTGATAAAGGAGGGTCCCTTTTGTCCTTTGCTGATCTGATGATCTACTGAATCCTCCTCGTTGGTTTGAAGGTGGTTATGATGTCGTGTATTTTCATCCTTTTATTGTTTGATCTATGGCAATTTCGGGAAAATCGACGCCTGTCTCGCATGGCTTCGATTTCGTTCGATATATGTACAATATGTTATATGTATTAATCAAGTTCTATAAGAAATAGTTTGGAAGCTTATGTCCAACGACAAACACGTAACGGTCTCTTATTAATAAACTACATTGTTCATTTACTGATCTTTGTTGTTTCTCACATCCACATCCAACAGTGCAAACCAGCTGCTAGGTACCGATATGTGGACTGAAAAGTCACAGACCTGAAAAGATACGACATCAGAAACATCTTTAAACCAATGAGAAAGATTCAACATACCATCGGATCAACAAAGGACAGAAGGGACCCTCTTTCAGCCCGAGCGTCTGTCGCATACCCTGTTCCTGCGGAAAGGTCTTCATAGCGACCACCAAAGCATCGACGGGAACGATAAGACACTCTGAATAGCCTGTTGTGTCTGAGGACGCACTGAGCAACGCCGACAACAAAATACTCTTTTAGAGGTGCAAGCTGCTGGCAGGGTTATCACAGCAGGATAGTTAGAGAGGCGATCTGGAATAAAAAACATCCGGAGATCTTCAACGGGAAGGAGCAGATCCTCAGACTCAACCTGGCCTACAACCCGATCCTCAAGAATACCCGAACGATACCAACCAACAAAACACGGTTGACTGAAACAGAACAAGCCCCGCACCCTACCCACCAATATAAATACCACTTACTCATGAAAAGTCGTTAGTCTACATCCAGCATCGCCACTCGTGCTAGCGAAACGTTGGAAAGCAACTCTAACGAACCACGGCCTTTAGACCCAAATCAGGACATCAACGTGTTTTTTACATGATCAGGTCCAACCAACAATACCGTACTGAGGAAATTTCCATCGTATTGTCGTACGTAAAACTTACGGCTGTGGTTGTGGTACGTTACACCGAAAAGGTTCTTTTTTCCGGTTAGATTTAAATGTATAGTCTGTCTAAAGTTTTAGTGCGGTTATGACTTAATTACCATTTAACTTTTATGGGATCCTACCTGGAAACAGTTATAAAACGTGATTGACAGGCGAACCTTTTCGGACAAATTCTTCATCTGCACGTGCCATCTTTCAATGAAAGTTGTCCATTTCTATTTGAAGGCTTTCTTGGAGCAGGGCCGTATTTGATAAAGATATTAAGTAGAATTACACCTTTTTTCACCCCACGGTCTCCACATTTTTAGAAAAATTAATAATTTCGATTCACTGGAATTACAACCACAACAATGTTTCACAAGCAGTAGTTAACAATAAACTGCCTCATAATAAGTACCCATATTGTTATTCTAAGATACTTGTATAGCCAAAAAACTCATTAGTGGATTTTACCTGTACCTAATGAAGGTATTGACAAACCATATTGAATAAACGCAAGACTAATATCTATATACATTAGATACAAAATATACATATTTGCTTCGGAATTCTCCTTACGCCGCATAAACCACTACAATTTTAAATTACAATAAACAATGTAGAAACTTCTTTGTTAATGATGCGAACGAACAAACAACTTATACAACAAACTATACCTACCTACCTACTACGGACCTTAACGCTCATTGTTGAGGGATAAATACCATCCTGATAGCTTTATTACTTACAACAACAGGAGGTACCACAAACCTCTTAAGAAATCAAAGCCATAAACGCACTAAAAGTTTAGACAGACTATACTTAATTCTGTTTCACATTATTTTTCTTCAATTCCCATATAAATTGCGGTTAATTGTTATTTTTTAAACCAAGAAACATGCGAAGAAAATCTACAAGTTGTAATCGTGTTCACTGTAAGAAGAAACAACGCAAAGCGAAGATTAAAAATAGTTTCAGTAGCCATTTACGAGAGACCCAATTTTCGTACCTTTTTCGATAAATCTTATCGACAGCGCTCCTTCGACAGCCATTACTCTAACAATTCAACATTACGTGTTATCAAGGTTGGCCACTTCCGCACGATACTCTTTAACTGTGCACTTTCTGCATTCATGGGAGTACAGGTACATATCGGCGGTCATGCAGTTCCTGCTCCGCCTCACGGTAACTAGGACCCTATGAATATATTAAAAGTAAATATCTGCATAAGTTCTATATCCTTGTGTTCTTGATTTAGTACCACTAACGCCTCCTTTTTATTTCTTTTCTTCGACGATACAAAAATCGTAGACCGTAACAACAAGGCTTAAGTTTCCTGTGTTATATTCCACTGTTATATTCCACAGTAAATCAGATCTAAATATTCTCAGTTAAAGTTATATTTTACAATTTAGTAAACAGTCTCAAAATCGTGCAAGTGGTGTAATAAAAAGACACATTCTGGAGTGTTCGACCCTCGCAGGTACCTATCGGTCCCTCCGAGCGTCTGAATTCCAAGAAAGAAAGCTGATTCCCTTCAGGACAAGTTTTCAACATAGTAAAACTTAAAAACATTCATTCGAACGAACACTTATATTTCTGGCTTCGAACCTACAACATTTCGTTTTTACCAAGTCTTTCAATATCTTTTCCAATCTCTTTTTTGCCAACATAGTATTAAGTTAGTTTAATTCCTTTTAATTAATGTAGTTATTGCTAATAAAGCCAAGTATTCGGAAATTGGTAGTTTTTTATAACAGGTAACCAGGTAACCCGAACAAATCCCTAAGCATCGCTTTTCGGGATACAACATTTTTGGTGGCAGCGGTGGGATACCTGTGAAGACAATACTTGTGAAAAACAATATTAGTGAAAAGATACCTGTGAAGACAATACTTGTGAAAAACAATATTAGTGAAAAGATACCTGTGAAGACAATACTTGTGAAAAACAATAGTAGTGGAAAAAGATACCAGTGAAAGGATAGACCTAAGAAAAGTATAACTGTAAATTGAACCATCTACACATCAAAACACCTGCTGATTTTTGAAGATCTTACCAAGTCGTCGTTTAAAGGGAGATTCGAGAGAGAAAAGGAAGCCAAGTTCAGCACACCAAAGTAAGTCCATTCTTTTCCTTTGTCCTATTGTGAATATATCCCATTTATTTGTCCATTCGAAATGGCGACCGAAAATAGTACTAGTTCAAACAGATATTTAAATTTTGATCAGGCACTGAAGCTAATACCAAATTTTGATGGAAATAAAAAGGACTTTCCACAATTTTTAAACTGCATAGAAATTATAAAAAAAAGGAGTAATCCTACTGATATGTCCATGTTGCTAGACGTAATTAAAACAAAATTGATGGGTGCTGCTTACAATGCTATCCGATATCGTAGTGTAGAGAGTTGGGACGCATTATTGTCTCAATTAAAACAAAATTTTTCTGAAAAAAGAACGATTCCTCATTTAGAAGCGCAATTGACCACTTTAAGACAGAAACCTACCGAATCTGTTCTCGATTATAGTAGGAAGTTGGAAAGCATAATAGAACCATTAATAAGTGCATCATGCGAGGGAAAAACTGACGCCGAGGTTAGCGTAATTGAAGAACTTTTAAAGAACCGAGCCTTACATGCTTTTATTCTAGGATTAAAACAACCCTTAAAACTACTAATAGAATCAAGAAATTTTAATCAATATGATCTTGCTGTAGAGGGTGCGATACAAAAGGAACGAGAGATGCTGTTAGAAAAAGATAATTATAAAATTTTTCAAAATTTTGATCGTCGTTCTGATTTTCACAACCTTTCATCCCTTTATAATAACCGTAGTATAAGTCACTCTAATAATTTTAATCACAAAAACAATACTTTTAGCAATACTCATAATTCAAGACATGGTATTATACAATCACGTGAAACGGGAACATCTAACAATAGTCGTAACGTTTTTACATCAAATTTAGTATGTGCCTATTGTAAAAATAAGGGACATCACATTAATGACTGCCGGAAAAGGCAATATAATAATAACAGATCAAACACTAATACAAACAATGGCGTTGCAAGGAATGATTATTCGCGCCAAAATTTTCAGAACCGACCATTTGCGCATTCGGGAAACGGTCAGGCGGGAGCATCGAGCAGTCACATGACTACCGCCAAAACTTTCAAATAGGCTGCATAAAAAACGATAGTTCAAATAAACGTTGCGTAAATTTTAAAATAGACGTTGCTGAGAAATCCAATTTAAATTTATTAATCGATAATGGAGCCGATATAAGTTTAATTAAAGTCACCAAGTTAAATGATAATGTGTATATAAACACTAGTAAGTCAGTTAATATTGTTGGATTAGGAGAAACTAAATTCAGTACATTAGGAACCACATTCGCTACTATTACTTTACCAAATCACATTAAAGTTAAACATGAGTTTCACATTCTACCTAGAGATTTTGTTTTTAATGATGACGGTTTACTAGGGCGTGATTTTATGCTCAAAAATAAAATTTCCATAAACTATGCTAACAACACCTTTCAAATATTTCATAATTCTTTACCACTAATTAATTACCCTGCGATAATAACATTAAAACCTCGTTCTGAACAATTTACCTATTTCTTTACTAAATCTTTGAACGAAGGGTTTATAGAATCTTTTCAATTATCACCTGGCGTAATGGTCAGTTCTTGTTTGACTCAACCATTGGAAGGTCGTTGTGTAGTTAGCATTGTGAATACAAATGAACATGAGGTTAAATGTAACGTACCTGTAGTAGAATTGCAACATTTTGATTCCGAAAACTTAGATAAATATAATTCTGTCTTCACTGTTTCTAAACACGATAGTTACAATAACCGTTTACAAATTTTAAGAAGTTGCTTACGATTGGAGCATTTAAATGTAGAAGAAAAAAATAAATTATTAGAAGTAATCGAAGAATACAGCGATATTTTCTATTTAGAGGGTGACAAATTGTCATGTACTAACGCTGGCGAACATAAAATTCATGTAAAGTCAGACGCCGCTCCTGTAAACTTAAAACCATATCGACTACCTGAATCCTTAAACAACGAAATAGAAACACAAGTAAATAAAATGCTTAGCGAGGACATAATTAGACCTTCAAAATCACCATGGAATTTTCCTATCCTTCTTGTTCCTAAGAAAACTGACGCATCGGGAAATAAAAAATGGCGTTTAGTAGTGGACTATAGGAAACTTAACGATATTACTATCGGAGACGCTTTTCCTTTACCGTCCGTTGCTGACATATTTGATCAATTAGGAAAGAGTCAGTATTTTACGACTTTGGACCTCGCGAGTGGGTTCCACCAGATCCCTTTGGCTGAAAGTGATAAGGAAAAAACCGCTTTCAGTACTAAGTTTGGCCATTATGAATACAATACAATGCCCATGGGGTTAAAAACTAGTCCAAGTTCCTTTCAACGAATTATGAATTCCGTTCTTAGTGGTCTTCAAGGAATCAAGTGTTTCATTTATCTTGACGATATATGCGTTTATGGAAACAATTTGAAAGACCATAATGACAAATTGGTTGACGTTTTTAGTAGACTTCGTTTATCAAACTTAAAATTACAACCAAGTAAATGCGAATTTCTCAGAAAAGAGGTCTCTTATTTAGGAAATCTTATTACAAACGAAGGTATATTACCAGATCCGTCCAAAACATCAGTAATTCGAGATTATCCCATTCCTAAGGATGTAAAACAATTAAAATCATTCTTGGGTCTGTGCGGATATTACAGACGTTTTGTAGAAAATTATAGCCAAATTACTTTACCCTTAACTAAGCTTTTAAAAAAAAACGTTCCTTATCACTGGTCGGATTTATGTCAAGAAGCTTTTCAGAAATTAAAAGATATTCTTTCTAACAAACCCTTGCTTCAATATCCTGATTTCAGTAAAACTTTCATTTTAACAACAGACGCCAGTAATGCTGGTATTGGCGCCATTCTTTCACAAGGCAAAATTGGCGAAGATTTACCTGTTGCCTATTGTAGCCGAGCTTTAAATAAGGCCGAGTTAAACTACTCTACGACAGAAAAAGAGCTTCTAGCGATCGTATGGTCAACGAAACATTATCGTCCTTATCTTTATGGCAAAAAGTTTACCATCGTGAAGGACCACAAACCCTTGGTCTGGTTATTCAGTGTCAAAGACCCGGGTATAGGTTACTACGTTTTCGATTAGCTTTAGAAGAGTACGATTTTGATATTATTCATAAAGCAGGCAAAATTAATTTGAATGCAGACGCGTTAAGCCGTATAACGCATCAAGTTAACTCAGTCACCGCTCTTATTGACTATAATCAATTTAAAGAAATTTTACAATCTCAGTTAATATTAAATAACAGAATAATCGAAATAAAAGGAAATATTTTAAACACCACATCGACATATATTTTAAATTTCGTATCAAAAGATAACAATCCAATTAATAATATCACTCGTAAACTAGAATCTGCATATAATTACATAACAGAAGATCCCCGAGATTGTAATGTCGGAGATGTCATCATACAAAATGTCTATTTAAAATCAATTGTCAATCTCGTAGTAGTAAACAACACTACCGAAGATATAGCAGCCGAAAACCTTTGGAAATACTTGAATAAATTTAAAAATGAGTGTTTACAACATAAAATTATTAGTATAAGTATTCCAAAAGCAATATTTTCTAAAATCAAAATTCCTTTTGAAGAGGTTCGCGCAATGTTTAGATTTATCTTCAAAAACACCTTAATTGAAATTTCCATTTATGAAGATGGCGAGGAATATTCTAGAGAAATTATTAATAAAATACTTTATGAATTTCACGATACTCCTGTAGGCGGACACGCAGGATTTAGCAGAACTTATAAAAAAATAAAACAGTACCACAATTGGCCCAGTATGAAAAAACACATCCGTGAGTATATAAAAAAATGCAGTAGATGTCAAATGAATAAGGTAGCAAATATTCCAAATCACCCGATGATAATTACAGACACCTCTATTAGGCCTATGCAAAAATGCTTTATCGACGTTGTGGGGCCGCTCCCTTTAACCGAAGCCGGTAACAAGTACATACTGACATTTCAAGATAATTTAACTAAATATTCGGAAGCAATACCCATTCCCGATCAAGAGGCAAAAACTGTAGCTCATCATTTAGCGACTAAGATAATATGTAGATTAGGGGTGCCGGAAATGTTAGTTTCGGACCAAGGAACAAACTTCCTAAGTGATATATTCAAAAATGTTTGCAAATTCTTTAAGATCAATAAAATACAAACTACAGCTTACCATCCCCAAGCCAATGGGCAAGTTGAAAGATCCCATAGAGGATTGGTAGAATATTTACGAAATTTCATTAATGACGAACAGACAGATTGGGACTACTGGTTAGACTATTATATATTTGTGTATAATTCAACTCCGCATACAACAACAGGCTTTAGCCCCTATGAGTTAATGTATGGGCGTAAACCTACATTACCAAGTTCCATAGAAAAATTACCAAATACGCAATACACTTTCGACGATTACGCGCAAAACATTAGACAAAAATTACAGTTTGCTTGGAATACCGCCCGCGAAAAAATTAAATCAGCAAAAGAAAGTTCTAAACAAAATTATGATAAAAATAGCAAAGTTCGCAAATTTTCAGTAGGCGATCTAGTTCTTCTTCATGACGAAAGTGTTAGACGCGGCAGATCAAAAAAATTAGCTTCTCCGTGGATAGGATCTTACAAAATAACACAAGTAAATTCTGATGTCAATTATACTATACAAAAAGGAAAAAAATCTTTAGTTGTACACGTTAACAGAATTAAACCATATTTTGAATAAAATTTCTCTTCTCTTTTCCAGACAATGAATGCAAAATTCCTTATTATATACATCCTTTTCTTTATACCGACATATTGTCTAGATCAAAATAATGTTAAAATCACTACATTTAAACATAACCCAACGATTTATTTCGAAGAGGTTGCACCCACACAGTTTTACAATAACGAGTGGAAACTTCTAATAAAATTAAATATGCAAGTTTACTTTGATAACTATCAGGCCATTGAAAAATATAATTTTAGAACTCTTAAGGTATGTAACGAACTTAAGAAAATTATATCTTCATCGTGTGAACGATATACAGCAACAACGCTTTATGATATGGAAGAAATAAAAGCTCAAACAATTCTTATAGGAGAGCTAACTGGAGCGAAGGATTTCACTCGCAGAAGCAAACGCGATTTGTTTAAATTTTTAGGAAAAATTGGGAAAATAGCTTTTGGTACATATGAGGCGGAAGCCGCTCTCCATTACGATAATCTTATTTCTGAGATAGCAAAAAACGAACGTAAAATGCATGATCTTATACTAAAGCAAACATCTGTAATGCTAAATACTGTTCACTCTGTAAATCAAACGATTAGCAATTTGGTACATAATGAGCAAATTGTGCGTGAAAACCTAAAATGCTTGGAAAACATTTCTAAACTCTTTTATTCAAATTACTCAAATGCCATAACAAATTTTGAAATTGAAACGAAATTTTTGGAACACGCAACTATTTTATCGCAAATGATTTATCGTTACCAAGTTAACGTTCAGAATTTAATCGGTGCATTAACGATAGCACGTATAGGACAAATACATCCTTTTATTCTAAATCCCACACAGCTAATATCTGAATTTCGCAAAACTCTTCCGTATCTTCCTTCTGGACTTCACTATCCTATTCCCCTCTCTATGGAAAACTTTCATTTGTTGCTGGACATTGCCAAGCTGGAAATCATCACCATTAATGGAAACCTCATCGTAGCAGTCAAAATTCCTTTGGTAAAAGATCAAGAATTCACCGTTTATAAATTACATCCGTTACCGACAAGGTTCAACTCAACATCAGGATTTATATTCATCAAGCCGACCACACCTTATCTCGCCATAGATAAGACTCAACACCTTTTTGTGCAACTAAGTGATAGTGACTTTAATAAGTGTAAAGTGCTAAAAGACGAAAGACTTTGTCAACAACATCAACCACTCCAACTAGCTCTAAATCCTGATGTATGCGAAATAGCATTATACAATGACAACAGGAATTTCGAATCATGTGAATACAAAAATTTTAAAATTAAATATAATTTTTGGCATCGTTTAGGAAAAACCAATACATGGTTATTTGTCATTGCAAACAGCGAAACCATAACTATAAATTGTAATCAATTAAAATCTCCAGAAGAAATTCATTTACAAAATACTGGTACATTAACCTTAAATTGTAATTGTTCCGGATATGGTACCTATGTAAAATTAACACCTTCTCAGTCTTATGATAGCGAAGCAATTTTATCAAACTTTTTCCCAAATTCTGAAATAACAGATGATTGTTGCGACGATGAACTAAAAACAAGGAAAGTTAATGTAACTTTTCCTTATATCTCTGAAAACTATAAATCTACTTTGTCAACAGACGACTTAGAAATGTCAAGTTTCCAATTAAGATACATTTTGAATCAATTGTATGAGATATCTGATGATCATGCCTCAACTATTGTTAATTATTCTTATTCACTTATCTTTATATTCTTTTTAATTGTAATAATTATTTTGTTTATGTATCGTAAATGTTTTAAAAGCAGTCAAAAATGTTCAGTTACCCCACACACAGATAACTGTGGTATGTTAGGAGGCTTTTGCTTAAAGATTTTTAATGTACAAAAGAATGAAAAACGTAGCTCATATTTAGATGTAACAAACGATGATGGTATTGAATTTCATTCAGTGGAAAATGCTTCAGACAGTTCATGCAAATATTCAAGAAATAAGGTATTAGCACCTATAAAAACTCGCAGATCCACATACACATAAGTAAGATCAAATTGAATTTATTTTATTTAGCATAATGTGTAATACAGCATAATTGGAAAATATTTTAATGTACGTTCAGCTTATAGCAATATGTTAGATTAAGCTATTACAATAAGCTTCACTCCTTTTAAGGGGGGAGGGAATGTTATATTCCACTGTTATATTCCACAGTAAATCAGATCTAAATATTCTCAGTTAAAGTTATATTTTACAATTTAGTAAACAGTCTCAAAATCGTGCAAGTGGTGTAATAAAAAGACACATTCTGGAGTGTTCGACCCTCGCAGGTACCTATCGGTCCCTTCGAGCGTCTGAATTCCAAGAAAGAAAGCTGATTCCCTTCAGGACAAGTTTTCAACATAGTAAAACTTAAAAACATTCATTCGAACGAACACTTATATTTCTGGCTTCGAACCTACAACATTTCGTTTTTACCAAGTCTTTCAATATCTTTTCCAATCTCTTTTTTGCCAACATAGTATTAAGTTAGTTTAATTCCTTTTAATTAAAGTAGTTATTGCTAATAAAGCCAAGTATTCGGAAATTGGTAGTTTTTTATAACAGGTAACCAGGTAACCCGAACAAATCCCTAAGCATCGCTTTTCGGGATACAACACCTGTTTCAACTGAAATAAAAAGGTCATCTCATCTCCATCTAGGTTATACTAAGCGGTGTATGCATCAATTAAAAAACATTTATTGTATAGATTTTAATAAAAAGGCATTTGCTAATAATTATATTATCTTGTAATATATTTCCGACTGGGCAAATAAAAAAATTTGATACTCGGAAACAATATCGGTACTAAATAAAACACATATGATATTATTATAAAATATTAAATTACTTATGAATAGAAGATCCTGAGTTATACGTTAACTACACAAAAAATCCTTGAAAGAAATACCATATTAGTCCTTATACCCCAAATTTTTCTTTAGTTCCCTCATTCTCCGAGTCACTCCGTTTTCTTCGCGTTCGTTACTTCTCCTTTTAGTACTGTCGAAGTCTTCAAAATAATTTTGTAAAACTTTAAGTCCTCGGG
The DNA here is from genome assembly GCA_947389935.1 of Agrilus cyanescens. Lineage (NCBI taxonomy): Eukaryota > Metazoa > Arthropoda > Insecta > Coleoptera > Buprestidae > Agrilus > Agrilus cyanescens. Next base: position 17,873,488 of record OX376707.1, read on the forward strand.
CCCACGTCTTTTTCCAATTAACATAAAGAACACATAGGTATATGAAGCTTCAATGGTTAGGTAATCACAAAATTTTTTTTAGGCGTGGGCATGAGGACAATTTTATTTATTATTTTCTGATATAAGTAGGCCTATGCACGGAATTTGCTTAGTCAACTAGCGAAGGGATACAATACAGTGCAATTTTTTTATTTTTTTTATTGCGAATTCTTGTAGGTTGGTTAGAAGAGCACTTGTGCAAATTTTTAACACTGGCAAATTATTGTTACTATTATTTCATGTTAAAGTTTGCAAAATGTGTTTGTTGATTCTTCGACGTATAGCGAAAGTTATAATAGATACAAACAATAAACTTTATATTTTATAATTTACATATATTGTTACCTTCGGGAAATCAGGACCTTGGATGCCGGTAGTCTGTGTCTAACAACAACAACGCACTTTTAGTTATTCCTGTTAATCATGAATTTGAGAAAATAAACATTGGAGTTGATGTTTAAACTTGTCACTTGTTTCATTTATTTTTCCACAATAAAATTAGATTGACAACAGATCCCAAAATTCCCATCGATGTTGTATCAAATTTTGAAGTAAGAGTATCTAACTTTCTTTTACTTCTTATTCCAAGTCAGTGTCTTTTTTACCGCAGTATTTTTTTTTAAGACTATTTGTTAAGCAATTTATGATAATTTTGACAATAGTTTCAGCAGTATGAATATTACATTGAGAAAAATGCAATAGTACGTTATCTTAAATGTTAGTTATTACTGATAAAAAAATTCTTATTGTGAATTCTGAGAAAAAGACCTCCCTTTATATGCCAAAAAAATTATTAAAGATTATTTAATCGCATAAATTGCCAATTTCAAAAGTTGTGTTGTTTATCATCTGTATCTTTCAGTAGTGGAGATAAAAAGTGAGTTATATAGTAGATGATCAATAAAGCAACACCACCCCAAAACTACCCCTACAAGCCACTCCACCTTCTTTGTCCTGCTCAAAGCTGTTCATTATCAGAAAAAACGATTGTAAATACAAATTTGAATATTTAAAATTAAAACAGTATTTGAAAGTGTGGTTTCCACGTCTAACATAAATTACTATATTTGTGTATATATTGTTACCCCGTAAAATGAATACTACAATACAGGGTGTTTGGTCTATAAGTACAGAAAAAAGAACCACATGTTCCCTGTTGCATTTCAAACATGAATTTATACACTTTTTTACTTTTGAAATAAAAAAAAAAATTTAAAAATTATTTTGATTTCTGAGCCCGGCCCTGGTTTAGCGCGCCTTAATTACTATTTCAGGTTACAAATGCTACTGTTAGGTGTATCGATTGAACGAGAAGTTCATAATTCAGGGTCAGTGTGTCAGTATCGGTAGATTCGTGTGCTTCTGACAATTGATGCGGTGTAATTGTGTGTTGTTTTCATATTGTTTTAATTATTGTTATTGACGTTATTGAAGTTTTGTTGACAGTGGAAAGTATTTTTTTAAAGAGTAGGTGTGAATTGCAATACTAGTGATGTGCTTTGATTTTTTCCCGTTAAATTTATTTAAGTAATCTTAATGTTTCAGTTCTGGCGGCTACGATAACAATTGTTTTGAATTTTGATCAACTTAAGAGTTGGGCGGGCTGGTGTGATGATTTATAAATCGTAAAAAATGAAATAATAAAATGTATTACTGTTGTCTGTACTCTTGAAACTAACTATTTGAATGAAACAATTGTCGAGTAATTTATTAAATTATTTCGCTGGAACATTTTACTATTTTATTTTTTACGATTTTTAAACATGTTCATCATCACAACACAAAGCACACATTAGTTTTAGATAATTACTTATTTGTGAAATTGTGTAATTACCCGTGAAAGTGATGGAAAATAGACGTGCAATTGGCTTATTCCCTAGAGAATAGTCGCCGGTGATAGATAACGCTGTTTCGTAAGTGGCGCTGCTCGTTGCAAACTATCAGTTACGAGAATTCGTATTTCGCCAGGCCCGTATTAAACCGAATTTCAGGGTCAAATTTTCGAACACCAATTGCGTACTTAATTGTCACTCGATTGAAAAATGCTTTTAGACTTTTGTTATTTATTGTGCAAGGAATCCATGATTCTTTTTTTTGTACTTATAGACCTAACACCCTGTATACTAAAATTTAAATCAAATTGGAGATATAGGAATTAAAAAATATAATACATTTACTTGTTTAAATCTGCTAAAATGCATGTAAATTTCTTGGAATATGTATATGTACATTGTGTATGTTTTATTCAATTGCTGAATTCTGCCACCAACTGAAATTTTTTACTTGTAATATGTTGAAGATATTGGTAAGTTTCCCACATTGCGTTTGGGGAAGATTCTGCATGCCTAGAACGTGTTATGCAGAATCAGAAGGATTTAATTAACAAGGCAAAATGATGACCACCACAAAGTATTCCGGGTAAAAATTTTTATATAATATGTAGTGTATATGCAATAATCGCAACGCCATTATTATCTAATATTTCAGCTATCCCAATACATCACGAAAACTTTAATTTTTCAGGCTGAATAACCTACTGTTTCAGTGTACATCGATTGCAATAACTTGAGCTATAACTGAGCTAGGATTTTCGATGAAACGACTTCGGTAAAATAGCCCAGAAATTAGTAATACCATCCATGAAATCTAGATTTGTAACATTCGTAAGAACTAAAAACGTCATCTATACCATCAACTCGGAGGGTGGTTAGACACAGACTTCCACTTCTGTCTATTCAATATTTGTATTCCCCAAAAGCGTATAACATCCTTAACTAATGACAAACCAGTGGTCCTACAATATTACTTTTCCTTTAACATATGAAATTCCATAGCATTCTCATGCCTTTTCATCTTCTACTTGTTCGAACGTCTTTTCATTTCTAACTTTTACTTGCGGTTTTTATAACATCAGTTTTCAACTGCCCAAAACCTAAAAGAATGCAAGCTTGAATGTCAATAGGGTTAAAGAGAAACATTCACATATGAATGACACGAATTTCAAAGGATGGAATTATGAACTCAGCGTGGAAAAATATCGTATTACTTCGAAAACCAATATCAGCCCAGTAAAACATAGGCCTCAACTTGTCAAACTAAATATAGACAGAATAAGTTATTGCTATTAGGGGTTTCGAAAATATGTCTAGAGTAATGATACAGTCTGAACGCTCCCTATATAACTAAAGGCCCATAGGCATAATGTTTAATTAGTTTCTAAGTACCTAAGGTTGTTATAAATAATAGTTTTTCTAGACTCTAGTTAGTTCTTAAGTTTTACTTTTTGGTGAAAAGTCTATTGTTGTTATAAATTTTGTAATCCTGTGTTTGACAATAAAATTTTATAATTTAACCCCAATCGATAAATCATCTTTTAACTGGCGCTGCGAACAGGATAGTGATAGGGATTTTTCGTTACTATCCTTCAATCAGGAAGGAATAAGAAGAATTTCCCTCTAACCACAGGTTAGCAACGTTCACTATTCGACTCTGGATCAATCCGTTTGGAACCACGCAAACACAGCATCAAGAGTGACGGAATTTCTGGATTCAACCCTGACAACTGTCACTAGGGCTTTCCGTTGGAAAAACGTTACTTTCGAGGATTTAAATTAAAGGTTAGTGTATTGCTGTATCTTTTCCTTATTTTACTGATCCTCCTTGATAATTACAATTATGACTACAAACGAACCAAGTATCTCTTTAGCCGAGTTTAAACTTAGATTCGATTTCTTTCATTCTTTAATTCCGACGTATGATGGTAGCGAAACTGAATTAGTACAATTTATTAAAGCCGTAGATAACTTCAGTTCTAATGTTGTAACTTCATCACAAGAATTTAACGATTCAAAATTTTTAGCTATAACTAATAAATTACGTGGAGATGCTGCATTACTTTATTCAGTTGAGCGACCTGGCAATTGGTCTTCTTTAAAAAAATTATTAAAAGAGCGCTTTGGCTCAATAGAAAATATAGACTTATTATATAACCAATTAATAGGATGTGCAATGCTCTCTAATGAACACTATGAAAATTTCTATTTACGTGTTCACTCTATCCTTAGTAAATTGATAGAATCGGTAGAAGGTCAACCCGATCAAGACTATCGTAGGCAACATTACAAACGTGAAGCGAATAAAGTTTTTTGTGCTGCAATATGTCAACCATATAGGACCCACTTATTATACAGAAACCCCTTTAGTTTACAAGATTCTTTAGCGAAATGCAAAGAGTTAGACAATCTCAACCAGAATGCTGCCATGTGCCAGCAGATGCAAATAATCCAGTTAGGGCTTAATAAAGTTCCCACTAACATTAATATAAATAAAAGTAGAACAAACCCTATCAATAACTTTCAATCACCGATGATGAGAAAACCGTTATTTACACAACCGCCGCAAATACAACGACGACCCTCACAAAACTTCCCTCCAGTAAATCACCACGTTACAAAAACCTTTCATCGCACCTAAACCTCATCCTCAATTTAATCAACAACCTAGACAAAACACCAATTCCAATTTTCATCAAAAATTACAAAATTTCGTACAAGGCCGATATATACCACAAAAAAACCCGTTACACAATAATGACGTAACAATGAGAACCGTAACATCGCAAAGAAGACCACAGAATTATTTCCAATCCAACCCCCATCAAAAACCACACTTTGTTTCGGAAGAATTGACCAACACGGAAGACAAAAATACATATGTCTACGATGAAGAAGGTAATATGTATATTCAAGTAAACAATTTAGATCAACAGGAGTACGAGCAGGAAGAATACGTTGTTCAAGAAAACCTAGGCTTACCCGAAGATGAAAATTTTACAAGAGAAGCCTCGACATCCGAAGAATACATAGACTTAGGTGAATTAAATAATCTTTTGGTAAAAACACCCCGTTTACCCTATATTCAATCTCTAGAACTTAACTGCAAAATTTTAATTGATTCAGGAGCCTCTAAATCCATAATTAACCCAAGATTAGCATACCAATACTTTTCTAAATACATTTTCGAAGACCCGTTTGAAATTAAAACCGTTCATGGAAAAACATTAGGTACGCATAGGTTACAAATTCCATTATTATTTGAATTTGATGAGCTGACTGTAATAGAATTTCTAATATTTAACTTTCACGACTCATTTGACGCGTTAATAAGCAATGTTGATTTGAAAAAAATGAATGCAATTTTAAACTATAATGACAACCTTGTCGACACCTTATACAACAATATGATTTTATGAGACTAGGGAAAAGATCATTAATTCCTACATACTTAAAAAAATACCTGTTAATATCGATAAAGGTGTATGTGTAATAGGTGATAAAGACAAAATTTTACCAGGAATTTATAACATTAATGACGGCTATGCTTTCACTTATTGTCTAAATAACTTAATGGTGGACGAACCGATTGAAGTTGACCCGTTAGATAATTATGTATATAATAAAGATCCGCCTGTAGAAAACAATGATAATTATTTCGACCCATTAAAAGATTTGCGAATGGAACACATGAATTCAGAAGAAAAAAATAAAATACTTAAATTATGCCATGAATATAAACAGATATTCCACAAGGAGCAAACCAAATTAACTGCCGTGACATCAGTGAAACATAATATAAGGACAACAGATGAAGACCCAATCTACAGGAAATCGTTCAGGTATCCACAAAAATTAAAGGAAGAAATACAGAGGCAGATACAGAAACTACTGTCAGACAACATCATAAGACCAAGTATATCTCCTTATTCAAGTCCAGTATGGATCGTTCCGAAAAAGATGGATGCCTCAGGAAAGAAAAAATGGAGGATGGTGATTGACTTTCGAGATCTAAATAAGAAGACAATAGAAGACAAATACCCGCTCCCCCGCATCGACGACGTACTCGACGCATTAGGAAAATGTTCCTACTATACTACATTGGACCTGGCCTCTGGATTCCATCAGATACCCATGGACGATAGATCTGTCGAAAAAACCGCATTTTCCGTAGAGAATGGACATTATGAATATGTAAGGATGCCATTCGGTTTAAAGAATGCTCCTGCAACGTTTCAACGGATGATGGACGAAGTTCTCAAAGAATACCTATATAAATTTGTATTTGTCTATATCGACGATATAGTCATTTTTTCAAAAAGTTTACACGACCACATTTTACACCTTAAACAAGTTTTTGAAAAACTCAGAAGGGTTAACCTCAAAGTTTCATTAGATAAGAGTGAATTCCTGAGAAAGGAAGTCCCCTTTCTAGGCCATGTAATAACTACCGAAGGCATTAAACCCAACCCTAAAAAGTGTAAAGCTATCAATTGTTTCCCTATACCTACAAACATCAAAGAATTAAGATCATTCTTAGGGCTTTCAGGCTATTATCGTAAGTTCATAAAAAATTATGCTAAGATTGTACTTCCCCTGACTAAGTGCTTAAAAAAAAATAGTAAAGTAGAATTCAAAAATCCAGATTTTGTAGAAGCCATTCAAAAAATTAAAGACTTAATTTCGAACGCACCAATACTCGTCTATCCGGATTTTAATAAACAATTTGTAATAACAACAGATGCCTCAAATAAAGCTATAGGAGCAGTCTTATCACAAGATAAACATCCAATTTCTTTCTTTTCGCGAACATTAAACACCGCTGAAAAAAATTACTCTACTGTTGAAAAGGAACTACTAGCAATTGTAGACGCATGTAGGCAGTTTCGACCTTACATCTTTGGAAGAAAATTTTTGTTACAAACCGATCAACAATCTTTGGTATGGATTAATAGCCTTAAGGAACCCCAAAGTAGATTATGCCGCTGGAAAATCAAGTTACAAGGGTATGATTTCGAGATAAGACATATAAAAGGTAAGGAGAACTTTGTAGCTGACGCCCTATCTAGAGTAGAAATAAACGCTATAGAAGATAGTCTGGATGACAGATCTTGACGAACTTCTTGATAAAGAATCTATGATTAACAACCCACCTAATATAGAAGACTACAATTCAGTATTGAACGAGCTAAACGAACAATTAGAGAATGACGCTAGACAAAGACAAGAAATACTAAATGATTCTTCCCGAACCATACACTCAGCATATGAAAATCCTACCCCCGCTATGCATATCACAGATCGTCCCCTCCAAACATTTTCCTTACAAATACTTGTTAACAACACAAACAAGACCAAAATAACCACTACCTCAAATAATGGTAGAGTTATGTTAATAATTAATGCTAATCTCAATGATATCCTTCAAATATTACCGGAAACTCTTAAAAGCAATGAATTAAAATTACCCAATATCGTGGGAATATGTTTTGATACTTCAATACATGAAAACTTTCAACATCAAATATTTATGATAATATATAATCATTTTATAATTAAAAACAATTACATTAAAATTATTAAAACCACTAATCATCCTAACACAGTATCATCCGAAAACGCTCTAGAATTAATAAGTGCTTATCATGACATAAATCATAATGGAATAGAGGAAACTTACTCTCATTTTAGATTAGAAATTTATTGCAAAAATTTAAAACAAATAATAACACACTATATAAATAAATGTGAAATCTGTGTTAGATCAAAGTACGATCGCAACCCATATAAGCCCCCGTATAAAGGACCAATCGTCTCTAGCAAGCCATTTGAAATAATATTCATGGATACTTTCTCAATGAATAACTATCATTTCTTAACCATATTTGATCATTTCTCTAAGTATGCACAAGCATATTATTTGCAAGATAAGAATTATATTACGTATCTAAATAAGATTAGACATTTTATTAACCACCATAACCTTCCCGGAAAAATATTAATAGATCAAGGAACTGGGTTTAATAATGTACACTTCAGAGATTTTTGTAAATTATATCAATATGTCACGACAGTAATTGGGGGTCGAATAATAATTTATTTATTTATTTAATAAAGGAGGGACTGTTGCTTGAACTATCGTGACTGAGCATAAAGGTACTAAGAGTTATTGAGGATAATGAAGACAAGATTTATAACAATAACAGTTTTATTAAAATTGAGATTGAATTAAATCTAAATTAAAATTAAATTAAACAAACTAAAATAGTTACAGACAAAACAAGAGATAATTGAGAAAGGGATTTTCCCCTCAATGTAGATCGACACACTAATTGTTAATTATTGGTTTTACAGTACTTACATTATTATGGTGATTAACCTTGGCATTATTCCTTGGGGGTAGCGTCACAAGAACTTCCCGATTTTTGGATGATTCCGTTATCGCGAACCTGGATCGACTGACCGGCAATTGCCGATCAATCGACCGCGAAGCGTTGATCTTATTGATGAATCAGTAATTTTCGTACATGAGTTCGGTAAATTCGGTCACTCACCGGTTCTCGAACTTTCCCTGGTTTTGCTGATTTAGTCAAGACTTATGAAATCTTTCGACATTAGTTTGCATCGCAAACCTTCGTCGTTTTCGATGACTTCGTGAAGTTCTTGAACTCGTCGGTAACCAAACATACCGAAGTCGCATTAATTTTTGCTTAATTAATTCCTTCAAAAATTGTCAATTGCTTACTGTTTCATCGTTGAACGCTAACAGCTCATTTTGCGGGGAAATGAACTCGATATCCGCCTCGTGACTGAATTGCAACTTTGTAATAATGAAATATTAATTTAATAAATTTTGAAATATGTTTTAAAGTCGAAAATATTTGTTGTTAAAAATCCTCTGTGTGACAATATCGATTTACAAATGTCAAGTGTTAAGAGCCCAACGGGTATAGCACCCCTTGAAAGACTACATAGTACCCTCAAAGAAAAAATTACAGCTTTGAAATTAAAGGAACCAAACGAAACCATTCCAAATTTAATGACTCAGTCAATTTTTATCTACAACAATTCCATACAAAGCACTACTGAACTACGCCCTTTTGAGATAATTTACGGACCTTATAAAGATATCACCCAAACAGAAATCCCTCAGTTCAATACCCCTTCAGAATATATAATTAAAAGAATTAATTAACTCAAATTATTCTATGAACAGATTAAAGAAAAATCACTAGAAAAAAACCAAAAAGCTCTAAACAAATTAAATTCTCAAAATCAGGATAAGTAACTACCCAAAGAAATATTTATCAAAACAACCAAAAGGACCAAATCACAACCCTTATATAATAAGGTTATACCCCTAATAATTAATGATAACTCTGTTGAAGCATTAGAATCAAAAAGTAATGTACAACGAAAATATCCTAAACGAAGGATAAAACGAATAAAGAAAAGTATTTTTCTTATAGGTCACAATGAAGCTAGCAGTAATTCTAAGCCTAGTACAAGCAGTTTTAACGATTCAAATAATACCCATTGAAAGAACAACTACTTATCTTCAAGAAGAACTAGGAGAAGCACATCTATTTTCCCACTACCACAAATTTTTATATAATATTAATTTAACACAGATACGTTCCACTTATTTAGATTTACTAGCTAAAACCACAATTCTTAATTATCATCATAGTAATAGTTTGTTAGAATTATTAAAAAATATCCTAGGTGACATAGAAGATGCATTAAATAAGTTAATACCCCTTAGACATAAGAGAGGATTAATTAATGGTATAGGTAACGCATTTAAGTATCTGTTTGGAACAATGGATAATAATGATTATGATGAAATGAAAACAAACATAATTAACCTTTTTGACAATCAAAAGAAAATAATTGAAAAACGTGATCAATATATTTCTCTTGCGCATCATATAACTAATAACTATAAAGAAAATATCAATAAAATTCAACAAAACTTTAATGAATCAATTAATCTTATAAATTCAAAATTAGACAATATAGGCAAAGAAAATCAAATAATCAAGTTAACTTTGATTGCTCAACAACTTTTAGGCCAAATACAGACTATTGAAAGGTCCCTCACCTTTGCTCGAGAAGAAGTTTTAAATTATGAATTGATATCAAATAAACAAATACGTGAAATGATGCAACATTTACAGGGAATTTATGGTAAAAATCAGTTGTTACCTCATTCTGAAGATAACCCGATTATATACTTAAAATTTAACAAACAAACTATGATACTTACAGAAACAGTCATAATCGGAATAATCGATTTTCCTATAACCCTACCAATTACCTTTAAACTTAGCCAACTATATCCTTTAATTAATGAAAACCAAATATTACTAATACCTTCGAAATTCCAAGTCAAATTTGAATCACTATCCTATTGGTACAAGCAATGTACTAATATAAATAAAAATAATTATTTTTGTAAAAATAAGGTTTTAACTAAAATTACTAAAACATCTGAGAGTCCTAGTATAATGGTTGAAACTATTCCACTTCATAATAGAAGTTTGTTAGTCACCAGTAACCAACAATGGACCATCGACTCAAAATCACATTTACCTGGATCCTATATTATCGAATATGAAGACAAAATAATAATTAATCAAGACATCTTCATCAAAAGGGAAATGGAAATATCCAACACCAAGGTTACTAAATACTACATGCCAATGCCTAAACCATCGAAACAATTAACACTCTTAACCAAGTTTCCTGAACAAGCAGAAGATATCGATCAACTCCTTAAGAAAATTGAAGATACGCCTATCCACCTTAAAACAATTACTTTTTACGGACATATCTCTATAACTATTGTATGTATTATACTAATTACAATACTCGCGATTATTACATACTGCAGAAAAACAATAATGAAGAAATACCAAGGATGGAAACAAAAGAAAAACATCGAAGAACAAGAGTTAAAGGATATCGAACCATCAGCCCCATTATGTCCCAAAATCATGTGAAACGAGACGTTTCAATCTAAGGGAGGAGGAGTAATGATACAGTCTGAACGCTCCCTATATAACTAAAGGCCCATAGGCATAATGTTTAATTAGTTTCTAAGTACCTAAGGTTGTTATAAATAATAGTTTTTCTAGACTCTAGTTAGTTCTTAAGTTTTACTTTTTGGTGAAAAGTCTATTGTTGTTATAAATTTTGTAATCCTGTGTTTGACAATAAAATTTTATAATTTAACCCCAATCGATAAATCATCTTTTAACTCTAGACCTTCCTATAGAGTGTTCCTTGTGTAATAAATAATCAACACTTAAAATACGTCTGAAAATATAAGAATAGGCGGTGGTAACACAAACTTATAAATTGATGTGAAACAGTTCGATTTTGAGATTTGTTCGAGTCAGAAGTGAATTGTAAAAATGAGTTTTCGGAGAGTAAGAAAACATCATGAGAAATCAAAAATACGAACTGCTCCAACTTATACTCGAAGGCAAAATCAATAACAAAAGAGGACCAGGAAGAAGACCAACTCATGGCTTAAAAACCTACGACAATGGACAAATATGACATCCATAGAACTGTTCAGGACAGCTACAAATAAGATCAAATGGGCAAATGTAATAGCCAACGTCCTTAAGGATAAGGCACCATAAGAAGAGAAGAAGAAGAAAACTTTCGCCGTCATTTGAAGATGAAAATGTTAATCATCGTGCAGTTACACCAGTTCGAAGCCTCGAGTTACCTATGAGTACCAGTTAGCAATTAAGACAATTGACAAAAAATAGTGGGTCAGTTAACCGACCATGTGTCAAGTGCTTCTTCGTCAACAACATCAGTCACCACAAGGGTGGAAAGTATATGTAGTGGATTTCGTAAAAAATGTTACACCTGCGTTTAACCCAGAAAATTGAAACCATTCCACATCAAGATGGATCCAAAGGGTGGATGAATTAAGGGGAATCTCCAATTGGTCCGAACGTCTAACAATAATGCAGGCGATTCCCAAATTATCTGGTTTAGCGCTAAAGTAGTATGAATCGTTACCTTCGCTACCAGGATTCCTGGGAAGAATGGAAGGAAATGCTACTCAGAGCACTCGTCATGACAACAACTAAGTGTTGTGGCAAATGATGACCAGAAAGAAATTATTAAGTGAAACATACATATTACTACGAAAAACTAGCATTATTACAAAAACTAATCATTACTGGTGAGGACGCAGTTCCAATATTTTATGTGTGTAACGAGCGTGTATGTATGCGAGAGCGGCGACGAGATCCGGGAGCAGATAAGCGGAGTTCAAACAATACCGGCGTCGGTCGGCGCTTTGATGACAATAAACAAGGCCATAACTAAAACGAACACGAGTAAATTATAGTAGGTCTTTCATGATCTTTCGGGAATATTCACGTCTGCATAAATACTTGTTGGTGTGGTCAGTGAGAGTAGTTTACAGTTAGCTTCCGAACGAGTAATATAAATACCGAATTACGATATACAGAGTGATATAAATACGCATTTTCCTTGTCATATAAATAAGTTGTTAAATTGTTATTAGTGTTTAAGTGTTCTATTAGTGTTTAAGTATTAAATAAATAGTTGTAAATAAATATCCGTTAAATAAATAAGTTAAACTAGAAAAGTCGTTACATGTGCAAAAAGATAGGGCATACCGCGAAAAATTGCCGCAGTAATAATAACAGCTGTTTTATTTGCCGGAAAAGTGAACATCAAGCTTTTCAGTGTCCTCAGAAGAATACCGGAAAAGCTGGTGAATCTATTAAAAAGGTGTTATGACTAAAAGATTAACAATGAAATGCTAAATTTTATAAGGACGCTTGGATAAATAAAAAGTCATGTTAAAAGTGACGTGGAATTAGGTAGTGCTTGTAATGTAATCCGAAAAGACGTAGTAAGTAACCTAAAGTTAAAAGTGAGTTCCAAAAATACCGTAACGTTAAGGGGTTACGGAGGTGGTTTTGTACAAACACTAAGGACAGTAAATTTCTCCTTAGAAATTAACTAGGTCGTAAAAGAAACATTCGCGCACGTGATGGTCAACAAGCGATTCCGTTAATAATAGGACAAACTTTTACAGAAAATCCAGATATTTTAATAGTTAAAAATAAAAATAGTTTAAATGTGCTTCATGAACAATCTAAAGGTAAACAAAAAGTGCGAAAACAATCTAAAACTCCGTTATGGGTGAAAAGTGCAACTGTATTACCTCCTAATCACATAGGTTTAATAAATGGATATGTCAAAAATATAAATAACAAGTATTTGTACATAGAGAATAGTTTAAGATGTGAACCGGGAAAAGAACATTTAATACCGGGTGTAGTTCTGCATACGAACAAATCTAGTGAAGCAGTTATTCCAGTGATTAATTTATTAGATAATGACTTAGCAATTGGTACTAAAAACCCAATGGTTAGGTCCTGGACCTGTGTGCAGTGTGAAACCGAAAATGTGTTACCTGTTCTGCGTACCGAAAAACAAACAATCAAGTACAAACCGTTACCAGAATCCGAAATGAAAATAGGGTTAGAGGATCCCCTCATCCGCAAACGTTTAAATGAACTTATTAGTAAATATCGAGTGTTTCGCGATTGATGGTTCTTAGTTAGGTGTAGCTAAATCTACGGAAGTGCAAATTAGTTTAGCAAAGAATGAACCGTTTATGTATAGGTCGTACCGGAGTGCCGTAGAAAAAGAAAAAGTGAATGATATTGTTAATGACCTCTTACAGTAGAACATAATTCGTGATTCGCAATCTAATTATGCGTCACCTGTGCTGTAAGTGCGAAAGAAAAATGGCGAATACCGTATATGCGTGGATTTTCGCAAACTTAATGCGATGACAGTAAAAGAAGGCTACCCATTACCCCGAATTGATGACCAAATAGACATGCTAAAGGGGCCAAATATTTTACAACGTTGGATTTGGCGTTAGGTTACCATCAGATTCCCGTAGCGGAATCATCAAAACACTTCACCTCCTGCGTAACACCTACAGGCCAGTACCAATATAATCGTCTTCCGTTTGGTCTGTGTAATGCGCCCAGTGTATTCCAAAGACTAATGAATAAAATTTTTATTACCATTTAGAGGAATTGCCGGAGTGTATTTATGAAAAGTTTATATAAATACTTCTTTAATTAACATAATAATTTAAGTGTATAATAGGCCAAATATAGAGTCCCGGAACTGAGTGCCCCTTCTGGCCTCTCCAGTACTTCCGTTCGTTAGTACTCGATGACGTATCGCTATCCATAACCCAAAAAATTCTTAAATATATTTAGACCATTGAAACCTGTTGTTGACATTTAGTTGATATAATTATAATCTCTAATCTCCAATTAGATGAACATTTTGAAAATATCGAAAAAGTTCTAAAAGTTATTTGAAATGAGGGCCTAACACTTAATCATAAGAAATGTATGTTTATATCTACTCGTGTCAATTGAAATTTCACAAGAAGCCATTAGGCCAGGAGCTGATAAAATAATCGCTGTAAAAGAATTTCCTCGACCTACCACACTGCATCAAATTAGACAATTTATAGGTGTAGTAAGTTATTTTAGACAATTTGTTTTTAAATTTGCAGAGATAGCTAAACCGTTAACTAGACTAACGCATAAAAATGTTAAGTGGAACTGGGGAAGTGAAGAAGAAAAGGCATTTCACACACAAAAACGAAATTTAGTTAACCGACCATTAATAGGTATTTTTGATCAAAAAGTTAAAACTGAAGTGCATTGTGATGCAAGTAAAGACGGCATTGCAGGAATTTTCATACAAGAATCAAATGGAAAGAAACATCCTATTGCATATTACAGCCAAACCAATTACCAAACCGATTACCAATCAACCAAATTGATCAGGTTAAACCAATCAAGCTGAATCAAAATTTCATTCATATGAATTAGAGACTTTAGCTGTAGTAGAAACTTTAAGAAAACTTCGTACATATTTGTTAGGAATAGAATTTTGAGGTAGGTACCGATTGTGTCACCATTAAAGCTTGCCAAACTAAAAAGGATTTGATACCTCGTATAGCTAGATGTTGGCTCCTATTATATTATCAGAATATAATTTTACAGTAGAATATAAGCCAAGAAAAACAATGAACCAAGTTGATTGTCTAAGTCGTAACCCTCAGCCATCAAGTACCGGTGTTTCATTAGACATTTTACATATAGAGCCATCAGATTGGATACTTTCTACTCAAATTACAGATGAAAAATTAGAATTAATCTACGAAATTTAAAGTAAACCACCCTAAACCGATTATGAAAAAGTAATGGCAGAGTATACAGCATCACTGTTAGGGGTATACAGTGGGTAGTTCCAAAAGGGTTGAGACATAGAATTGTTCAAACAGTTCATGATGATATGGGACATTTCGCAGTAGAGAAACCTTCAGATCTCTTATGTAATACATATTTGTTTCCTCGAATGCGAAATTACGCTGAAAAGAACATTTCTTGTTGCGTACCTTGTTTATATTCAAAATCCATATCTGGCAAGAAACCTGGAATGTTATATTAAATTGAGAAGGTTGCCATTCCATTTCACACTATTTACGCAGATCATTTAGAGCCATTCGATAAAACATCACAAAGAAATGAACATTTACTGGTAATAATAGATTCCTTCACAAAATATGCAATTTTAAGAGCTGTCAGAAAACTAAATATGTAATTAAATTATTAGAAGACATTTTTAATACATAGTGCATAGATTCACAAAGAAAACACCGAATGAAATATTATTAGGCTATCGACGGAAACATTTAAGAACATCATTACTACAGAACGAAATTCAGGTAGATTCAGAAATTTAAAGAGACGTTAAACAATTAAGAGAGAAAGTTATAAAACGAATTAAAGCCGAACAAGACAAAAATAAACGATTATTTGATAAAAAGCGTAAGAGACCACACAAATACAAAACTTCAGATTTAGTTCTAGTAGTTAAGAACTATGTAGAAGATGGTATGAGTCGCAAGCTCAGACCAAGATAGTTCGGTCCTGTCATTATCACAAAAGTTTTAAATAATGATAGATATATTGTACAGGATATACCTGGTTCAAACAGAAGTTCATGTGCTAAATATAAGAACATTGTAGCAGTAGATAGGCTAAAACCTTGGGTGTAGCATATCAGATAATACTGATACAGATAGTGGTACCGATGGTGTACCATGTAATGATGTGGAATCAGAATAAGGTGATTAGTACCTAATCTTAATGTAATGCGTTCAATTAGTTAGTAATTATCAAGCTATTGTATTTTTTTGTTCTCAGTAAGGTCATTGTAAATGATGTGTTGCGTTCGGTTTTTGTGTCTAAAAATAAATGAAAATTATGAAAAGAATTTCAAAGAGTATTATTCTTGGAGGACCAAGACTTTTCAGGTTGGCCGGACTGTAGGAAAGTATTTTGTGTGACATTAATTATTAATCTGCCTAATCACACTTCGGCGACTGATATACTAACGCAGCATGTAATCTGAAACCAGAGGGTCGTGAGAGAGAGAGATCTCAAAAAAAGGGCAGTGGTGAAATGGCGGCCGGCGGGTAAGGAAGGGTGAGTTGCCTTCAAGGAAGTTATTATATATTATTATTGAAAAGTTGGCTAATATTTACTGTGGACATTTTATGCAATCCAAGTGTGCTTGTGGTTATTATTGAAGTGTAAGGCCTATAAAAGCATTGAAGTTTAAGGAGAACGGCCGACGGGTCGGATGTACCTTTAGGTGGATGGTAAAGCCTGTAATGTGTCAGGTAGTCCACTGCAGATCTAGCTAGATATGCCTGGAGTGTGTTTATTATGGAAGTCCACTCCTTGACCTGCCGTATACAGCAATGGTCTAAATATCGGTAAAGCTGCGGTGATGTCGGCACAAGGGCGTCCAGTAGAGGGATGTCTCTATACATAGCTTCCTGGTGCAATGATAAGTACTAGAGGCGATCCATGCACACCTCCAATGCATGGAATGCCTGGTTATTTAACTGGGGCCTAGGTGTGGCAAAAACCTATTGTTCTAGGTACTCTGAGATCGCCAACAGGGAAGATACGTCGTCAGTTACGAGCACATCACCAGGTCCGATTACCCAGGACACCGCAAGGGCTGCCCCAAAAAATTGGGGCGTCGGCCCGCGTAAGTGTTAAAACTGTTTATTGCATTACGATTGTTCTAATAAGGATTTATTTATCTTTCCCTTACATGTTATTTACATTCATTGCCGTATGCCACTTCGCAAGATGTAACTTTCGGGGGAAACCCACTGGTTGCTAAGTAAAGCGGTGGGAGTAAATAGTTATAAAGTGTAAAGGCTACTAGTTAATTAACCAAATAATAAAATTGTCCCTTACACATGTAACAGAAACGCACAAGTTTTGGTTTTTCAGAAGATTTATATAAGTACACGTCTCATTACACAGTACAGTAACTTCATCGTCGTATGTCACCTCGCCTGATGTAGTTACTGTCCAACAAAATGTGCGTAGCGGCTGTACACTTATCGAAAATTTTAAAAAAACTGATAGTAGATAGAAGCACTACAATAGGTCAATTAACTCTTAGATTTGGGTTAGTCAATTGAATGATCACAAAAGGTAGGTATATATACTGTGTAGTCACAAAAAGTATATAACTACAGGGTGGCTCAATATCTGGTGTCATCTTAAATTGTGATTGCTGCTCGTTTACCTCTGTAGGATCAGATCTTGTATCTCTTTGGGTAATAAAGATATATACATATCTATATATCTGCGCGTGTTACAAAAGACCCCACAGCTACACTATTATCATGTCAATCACTCTATCCATTTATACCGAAAATCCATGACATACGTCTTCAGCAACTATTAGCTTCTCTACGTCTTAATATTTTTGTTTTTATTTTTAATTAGGATTGTCCTGAAAGAGATTGCAACTAAACAAGTTACTAAAATCATAATGATCAGATTAGCGGTTTACAAATAACTCCACCGTAGAATATTTATTAATGTTGTCATGTTACCCTATTGATGATAATTCTACCAATTGTTTCGAAAATTGCTAAAAATTTTCGTTCCATACCAGAAAATAAAGGATGTGAAAAATTATAGATCCTTTATTCGAAATAGCAGTCGATATTCTTAGACGGTATGTGACGATGACGTTCTTTTGTTAACGAATATTCAAATCGAATTAAACGGATCCGCTCGAAGAATGTACAAGTAGTTATTGTACTAGTTGGTCTGCTCCTGCTACGTTGTCTAATTCGACTTGAGACTCAATTAACTGTCTGTTTGATCTTAATCCTATTAATATCCCTTTTTGTTCTTGGAAAAGACGTTCTGACAGCAACGAGAACCCCCTACAACCACCCATCCACAGTCTTTTTGCTGCAGCATTAAAAAAATATGACGCCATTTGCATTCTAATTGGAGGAAAAGTTCCTCTGTAGAATGAATAACTGGTTGTCTGGAAAAATCTCAGCGACGGGGCTAGAATTTCAGAAACGGATTAAGTAGCTTTAGTTGGAGATATATACCAGGATGAATAAAGAAATTAAGAGGTTAAATCTGATGGCTATTGTAAAATTAGTTTATTTAAACCAAGGAGAAACAATCTGTGGGCAGTACGCTATCAATATTTCAATAAAAATAGGTTTGAAGGTCTATAGAATATGTGAGAGTAGAATGTGAAATCTGAAAAGTTAGAAAAATCACACCCTGTAGTTCATATACGTAAAGTAAAATTTTTAATTTTATCCCTATTTTTCTTTAGCCCAATAGTTCGTAGATTTCAATATCTGATACCTATAGCTTGCTGCAGGATTATATGTGAATAGATAGGTATTTCTATGAAACAATAAAAATATTTTAGAACCTCTGCATTTATTAATTTGGAAGTCGCAAATGGCGTTACAGTCATTTTGGTATTTGCGCAATGATTAATACTATATAAAAACAACCGGATATTAGTAAAATCATCCTACATATTTTAACTTTGGGGATTGAATGTTTATGCGCAACTATATAAGTTCAAATTTTGACTATATTCTCTCATCGAAGAAGCTATGTAAAACTCGGCCCAATGGATAGAAATTTGCCTTCGCTAGTTAAACAAAAAAAAACATTTGTATTTTAGAAAACAATTTAAGGGAAAGCAACAACTGAATTGTAATGGCACTTACGATTAGCTATTCGACAAGTTCAGATATCCATTCGTGACTTGTCTTTTTACCAACTGTTGTCGCTTTGTCAATGTTTGTGCAACTCTATACCTTTCGCATGTTTAACTGTTTCTTACTTATAATCGATAAACCAGCTTATCCATTATTTTACTATATGAGAGATAATTATAATCCTAATAGGCAAAAGTATACTAGGTTCCCTAGTGTATACTATCTATTAACAATTTTCCACTGTTTTATTTAACTGTGAGATGAAGAAAAAATATTTCACCTTCTTTTTATACCCCACACAAACAATCAGATAGACAAAAGGACCTCTGATTTTATCTATATAGACTGTTTAAAAAATGAAAACAAACATGATATGAATTTTATAATCGATTAGTTTTCATAAAAATGGTAGAACTATAGGTATATTATACATAGAGTAGCATTCGTGCAAGTGTCACGTGACAAAAAAAAAGAAAACAGAGTATCAGTATCTACCTCCGTTGTCGTGCTTACTCATCGGATAACTTTGTACGGCATATAATTAGAGACAAATCAAATGTAATGCATGCTGTAAATGAAAAGAGATAGGCACTGTTCCTTTATTTTTTGTCTCTTTCTTTTGGTGCATCACATTTTTCATTAATTAACTAATTAGTTTACAAATACCCATATAATGCAATTAATTTCAAACAATGCACAGTGTTGGACCAAATCACATACTATGGTAGACCATATACAATTAAAATAATTTATCACTGAGTTACGGTTTATTATTTTAAGAAATTAGTGCCTTTATCTAATTTTAAAAATACAGAGCTACGCTACTTCCAACAATTAAGAAAATTATTAATTAATGTTCTTGAGGTAGTAATATGCGCAAAAAATTTAGGGTGTATTCAAAATCAAGAAAAGAGAAACAAACAAAATTTATCTTTACAGAAATTAATAAATAATACACTAGTAAACGTTATAGCGACAACAATAAAACTCTTGAAACGTTTACTAGTGTATTATTTATTAATAATGAAGTTTCAACAAGTGACAAATTCAACAATCAACTGTTTTCAGAAATCTTTATTTATTGATTTAAATCGAAGAATTTGGCTGTGAATGCGAATCATCTAGTGTTAGGACCATTCAGTTACGTTGTGTTAATAAATGTAGTAACTTAGATTCTTTTATGAATTCCGTACAAGTTATATGTGCTAACAAATAAAACGCAGGAAATTTTAACCACATGATTTATTTACATTTTATACATATATACAATTGCCCTTGGTATTGGTCTGGGAAAACAAACACCCAAATAATTTAGGGCTGGGACAGATGTGCCATCAAAGACCTTTAATGACCAAAATGATGTGTTGGTACAAAGTTTGAACAACTTCAAACTGTGCAACAACGAATTGTGTAGGAAAAACTCTAGCATGTTCGTCTTGAACTGGGAGAAGGAAAATCGTGCTAATCATGAACTCTGGCGTCGTTAAAGCCACAATCGCTGTAAGCCCATGGGCTACCTTGGTAGACTGTAACTGTCCGATTCTCTAAATCTATCTGACTGTAATTGCCTGACTGTCACTGTATATCCAATTGAAACTCGAGGTGTTTTATCCCAAAATTTTACCCTCACCACTAATTCTGCATCTCGCGAGCTTCCCCTCGCTCTCCTACATCCCTAAGATACTCATCGTTCCAAACTCAAAACACCAATATCTTTACTGCTACCCTCCGATAGTAGACTTTCACATGTTCATATTCAATGGTTGGTCGAAATCACCCCCTTTCCCACTTTACGCCCCTACACATCCTCTGGCTAAACACATGGCCTCAGACGGCATTCCGTTGTATGAAAGTTGTCACAAAACGTCAGTTTTAAAGACGTATTGCGTCCTTTGCTTACTCGTTAAGTACGAACAATAATTTAAAAGAATTTATTCAATCCTATTCTCATTTCAAATAATCAGAAAAATAATCGAAATTAGAAATACGAAATAAAATGAAATACCTATGATACAATTAGATAAAATTGCCAAATATTTATTTTTTTATAAGTTAGTATGTCATCCATCTCGCCTGATGAAGTTACAGTGTAACGAAACAATTGTAGCGAAAGCAAAAATAAATCTTTTGAAAATTACTACACCGCAAGGTTGTTATTATCTATTATTAATATGGATTTTCAAAAATTAAGTGCCTCAACAATTAATAGATGAAATTGGTTATCAGATAAAAACCACATGTTAAATAAATAAATACAAGAGAATTATTTATAATATTGTAACACCCGGACACGGGTGGTTACAGCATCTTCAGTAGCAGCTGTATTAACAACGAGATCGGAGATTGTATCGACCACATTGAAGATGGTGTGATAATCAAAACAAAATAAGAGTTGTAAAACTGGGTAAATATCTTTTCTATCGAATATGTATTATTGCCAATGACTTTGTTGTTCTAAGTTGAATTGCTTCTTAAACCGGTGGTAGCGCCTTGATGGACTGTTATTGTTTACTACGACCGCTGTATTACAATAGACTAACTTGCTTACCTTATTATTGCTTATTAATTGTTCTGCATTCACAACTGATGACCATTAAGACAGAAAAAACTTCTTGGAACGAAATTTCTTATGGTACGTTCTGCTGCAGGTGCAGATGCTTGCGAGATGGAAGCTGGCAAAAATATGTGATACACTTGAATTCGTCACGACATAATTCTCATATATAGGTATGTATACGTGTATCGAGTTGACATGTATTCATTCTATACATACACGTGTGTACATGTACACTTGTTCAAGCGAAATTGTTGTTATTAAAAAATGAATTCTGAAAAAAGTGTATGATTACCATTAGGTAGAAAGTAGGTGTTTGGTTGCTGGTCAGATATAGACAAGACAGATGGAATGAGAGCAGAAGAGGAGCGTAAAAATATCTGTGGAATATTACTTTACCTAGGTGATCAAAGGAAACCAAAGCAAAACTTTGACTAAACCATAATCGAACCGGCATCCTTGTAGATACAAAACTATAATCTAAGCAACGTCGCTTGGTACCGTTTCGGCAGACAAAGTTTGTTTATGTACTCTGGCCGAATTATTTGAAAACATTAATCCAGAAAGTCCTGAATGTTCTATTCGGAACATTTAATAGACGGAAGTCTAAATTGTCAGCAGGTGCGTTATTCGCTGTGTAAGAGACGTGGCAATACTGCCATTTGTATTTGCTTCAGAGCGGAGTCTAGATTGAGTACTCCGATGATTTTTTGATATGACTTATGTCGCATATCACCCAATATATGGGAATCTTTATTCACCCCATATTTGGCGAAACCTCTCAAGGCACGCACTATCGTCCTCCTATTTCCCTATGTAGCCTGGTTCGTTATAGATATTTGAAAGCTGAAGCTTGGAACATTTACACCTTTAATTGGAAAAAAACAGGGAAGAACCCTTTTGGTATATCTGAATCTTCTTATTGATACTTCCTGAAAATGAACGACTTCCGAACTGATAACTTACTGTGATATTACAAAATCACCAAAACCGTGTAATGTATGCGGCTAAAGATGGTTGCCAAAATTCTGTTTGAATATTTACTACCAAATGTCCATATGATGCAAAAAATATTACTGCCTACCCAGGTACCTTTTATTAGAGAGCGAATGAGTCTATTCTTAAGCAAATTTTAATCATTCTTTCCGATATTTATGTACTAACAATTCAAAATTACTCATTCTGGCTTGAAAAAGTACCGAAATATTGTACTCATTCGTCCATTTTCAATGCGTTGTTTTTTAAAAGAGAATTAGATACACATAACAATCTAAAATCAGTAACTGATTTCCCTGGAAGAATATTCAGCTTCTAATTTTTCATCCTCTTTCATACTGTGTCGTATATTCAGAATATGTTTTAAGAATCAAATACAACCACTAGAAAACAGTATGAATTAGAATTCAAAGCTTCATTGGGAGTATTGTGCGCAGACACGCGGCGCCTTGGAAGCACACGTCTTGTTTCAGAGCGCGACGCTAGTCGTCGGGACGCTGCTGGTGTAGCCGGTCGTGCCCGTCGTCGTAGTCAACCACGTGCCCCGAATGAGCCTTGAACTTCATTTGCAATGATTTGCTTTCCACCTCTTATTGTCCATATTATTTCGGAAGTTTTGTGAGAGACTTGTTCACTATTGTAAAAGTTAATGGAATCCGGATTTAAAGAGTCGTTCCTTTTTGTTGTGAAAGTAGTTTCCCAAAGAGGCAGAAATTGACGTGATGTTATAAACGCTTACTAGTTTGACTTTCGTGTTCTGGTAGGAATTAGTTAACTTAAAAAGACGATTTTTGCACTGCATTAGGTTAAACGGTTATATCTAATCGTATTTTATGAAATCATTAACTGATTATTATAGAACAGTAACTCTTTACTCAATCGTGTAGTCATTTGGTTGTTGTTTTGTTTTCTTCATTTCGATTTTTCTTTGCCTCTTTAATTTTTTTTTTTAATAAATGACTCCTATGTAGGAAATTATTACCTACTTCGCTTTAAAAACATCACATATTATCTGAAGATTTCGTAAATAGGGTAGAGATTCAACCTAAGTAATCTCAAGATTTCAAGATTTAAATAAAAACAAATTGTGAAAAAAGCCGTTTTATTTAATTTAACTCACTTAATGAAAAATGTAAATAATTTATAAATAGATATATATTTTCCTGTTGTTCCTAAATTTTATTTATATTAAACACAATTTACTTTGTCAAAAGCTTATTTATATTAATATAAATTATTTTAGAGTACATTTCTAGAAATTTAACGAAAAATCTTTATATTCAGCAGTTTTAACACACAAAAAACAACGTCTAATTAGAACAATACATCATTCAGAAAGTTGGAAGAAGTTCGTCTAATCTAATTCGTATTCTACTTCACTTTTTCTCTTTGCTACATCTGTATCGTTTTTGTATTCTGATTGTATTCTAGTTTTAATGAGGAGTTGATATTTTCACAGTGTCTATTTATTCTTTTCTATTTTGAACGTTGTTAGTACAACTGTTACGTTTGCGCTTTCCCTTAAATCATTCTACCTAATTATATCCACGGTACTTGGAAATTCTACTTCATTGTTTTGTTTTTCGGTTTAGTGCATCCTGACAAAATTCAGGTTAGTAATTCCCTAAACTATATTTTCCTCTACTACTAGTTACTCACTCATGAACAAATATAGCTTTCTTTAGGTTTCATTGCTTTCCAATGATTCAAATATTCATGATTAGTACAATCACGCGAATGCAAAAAGTGTATTAATTTTTCATTTATCATGACTGGTAGCTATAAGAATAATACTAAAGAAATTCTTGGTTTTGTTTAAATATTTATTTTAAAGTTTCCGCAATCCTTTCTGTTTTTGAATTATACAATAGAACCCACAAAGTGTGAGATGTGTTTCCGAATTATAATTTAATATTTTAATGAAAATTTTCTAATAAAATGCATCACCTTTTTGCTCTTAGTGATTTCGTTTCCCTACCTTTTCGGTAATTAATGCGACGGATCTTAATTAACCTTACCCATAAAGTTTTTAAAATGTGAACTTGACATTTGCAAAATATTAGTAGGACACCATTGGAAGCGAGTGGTAAAGTTTATCTTTACAGACAGAGGATAAAGTTATTTTCTAATTATCCCCCGCAATATATTTTTAGTTAGATGAAATTTCAAACATATATCTCAATTATAAAAACAGTTTAGATACAACTGGATTTATATTCCCAGAATGACTAACCAACAGTGGGTAATAGACATTAACACTTGTGGTGAAATGCAGGATTTATTGGCTTTATAATTTTTTTAGACCAATTTAATATACTAACAGAAAGTATTATATTTGTGCTTACGTAACTGAAGCTGTTTAACGTTCTGGCTAATTAAATTATATGTAGCTGTTTAAAAGTTATATCAGTAAATGGTAAGCAAAGACGTGTGAGAAGTACCCGCTTTAATAGTCGATTTTTAAATTAGATGCTACTTATTCCATAAAATAAAAATAATGAAGACGGTATGATTTAGGGTTCGTTGGTAACGTATTGGTAATTTTTCTCGAAATTGGTTACTAATACTAATGATATAATTTATATAGGTACTACTTTAAGATTTTGTAGACAAAATTTCTAAAATGGGCCTGATTTCGATTGAAATAACACGTCTACGGAAACATTATGTTGGTCAAGATTTTATGCCCCCTAAGACTTATCCAATGCATAACTTTTATGTAAATATTAGATTAGTAGGTATATTTTCCTTATGTTAAGTACTTAGTACCAATTCTGAGTACTAATATTGTTTCTATGTTGTGGCAGATAAAAAAAATTACTATATTTCATTATTTTATGAAGATATTCTATTCTATTCTAATTTTAAATATATAGTTGCAAATTGTATGCAATATTTTCAATGTTATTTTCAGTATACTCCAAATTATAATACATTACAAAGTTTCATATAATCCTAACTATAATTACGTCATTGTTTAATTGAATGTTCAAAGCATGATTTAAACATTATATGGTTTCTTTGAAGAAACTATAAATTAGTTCTGCGTCATGTGTAACAGAAAATAAAATGCATTTGATTTTAAGCAGTTTTAAAAGGTAATTTGTTTCTTAGGTCATTAAAATTCATTGGTCGTAAATAAACGACAATGAAAAACGCGAACATTTTTTATTTATGATAATATAAATGTATGTGTTAGATCATTTGTTCAAATATTACAATTGCCAAATAAAATTAAAATTTGGGTTTGGTATCGTAGATCCTTATCGAGTTTATTTTGTTGCATACTTGACTGTCCAAAGGGTTTATACTAATTGTAAATCTGTCACTTATAATAAATATACAGAGAAATAGCTTATGGTATAAAATCTTAAATACGTAGTATATCTTCAGTTGAATCTGTGACAATGAAGCGAATTCCAACTAGAGAACTTCCTCATTTGTATTTTCGTGTATTTTACTAAAGACACCTACCCTGAAGGAGCCATATACCGATAGCGTATTGGTTCTTTACTTTAAATAAACCTTTGACTTCTCCGTGGCTTGAATTTTCTTTATTAAACCCTTAAGATAAACCCTGGAGTTACATCATCGTTTCATATTTTAATCGTACGCTCTTAGAAATGAAGATAATTAGTCATTTTTTACACTATTCTATCCTTTTTCATAGCCTGTTTACAAAAGTAAGTTGAAATCGTCGTCGGTTGATAATTTCATCTCTAATGTAATCTAATCTGAATATAAAAAAATAAATAAAGGGTGCATGAAACAATGGGTTGTTCAATGGGCGCAAACTTTTGCTTGAATATTAACAAATTTTGTGTGTTCGCTGAGCTAGGAAAAATTGGCTAATAACAGTTTTGTTTTACAAACAGAATGAGGTTATTTCCACGTAAATTGTTGCACCGCAAAAACGCACTCTTCTACGTAGTACAAACAAAACAGGCTTTGAGCTTTTTTGCGAGCAAAAATTGACTACGTTATCGCATCATGGAATTACTTGTACGGAAACTGTTTCTTACTAATAGCATGCACCTGCAATTAGTTATATACGATTTTATGCGTTGCCTTTTTAAGGTTAGGTGTGTAAAAAAAGGTTTAATATCATTTAATATTTCATGTTGATATTGTAAAACCAACAACAAAACTTTGCTTTTGAAGAAAACCTGCATAACGGTGCAAAATATTGGTCGTACGTTCTGCAAATAAAACTTTAACCCTTCTTGATAGGCGATTAATTTAGTTGTTATAGATTTTCCCATTGTTTCCTATATGTTACTCTTATTACACCATTTGTTTCTCTTACTGAATAATGATAATGACTTACGTAAATAACTTTCTTTATCCGTACATGTAGGTGTTTCTAATTAGATTGAAGTTTGAAACAATCGTATTTATAACAGATTTTGAAATAAAATTGAAAATGAATTAAGAAAAATAAAAACTTCTTGTATAGTTCTTTAATCACTTTTTAAAAAAATGGACCAGTGATGAAATATTTTAATTATAACCTCAAACTACAAATGCATCTGGAATAGCCCTTAACTTTTCATAGAATAAATATCTTAAAACTGAATCTACGGGTTATTGTTTTCATGCAATTCTAGATGTTGTAAGTATGAAAACAAGCAAATTCTTAGATAGTGCTCCAATTCTGGTCGCATAAGAATGGTCAAATTCAAATTTGTGCAAACGGGATTAGCTACCTGAAATGTTTTGTCTCAGGAAAAAATGACATTTTATTACCCAGTTCTTTCATAATTTTTTTATTAGGAATATGGCGGATGATTGCTCTTCATTGTACTTAATATCACGTAAAAACATTTATGAAGTTTTGGATTTATACACTAAAATGTGGGTTGTTTTCTGTAAAACAAAAATATGTAAATATAAAAGTATATACTTCTGAAGAAGCCACAAAGTGGTGAAACATATGTTAAGTGTTTGTTAAATAAATTGTGGAAATTGCAAGTTTTTTTTGATTTCTGAATAACTATTTTAAATGTTGAATTACGTGAGTTAAAAGTTTAAACCTTTGGCATACAGTCCTTCACTATGGTTATTATTAGCAACCCTTGATTAACAATTTCTGTTGTGACGCGGAACATGAGGTGAATTCCATGACAACTAAGCATATTTTATGCTTAATAAAAACCGTCTACCGCGTCCTACAAGTAAATTAAGCCTAAATTATTCAGGTGAATAAATTAGACTTACAAGCTTTCTTTTTTTTTATTATTATTACTGGCACTGCGTTTTAAAGAAACAGTGTAGCAAGGGAGAAAATTTACCATACAATAAATCTTCTTTGTATTGCACTTTTATGTACGGATTTTGCGATCGATTGGATCGATTGAATAAATGTATTCATCAATAGCTTGAGTTTATTTTGCCGTTAAATAATAGTGCTTTTATGAATTTTTGGATTGACATATACATGTAGCGTGCACTTAGATAAATTCAGATAATTTTGAAACATTATGTACTTTTACTTATTTAATACAAATTTAATTAGGTATTGTGTTGAAACCAATAAATTTATTTTTGGGAACTTCTTCCACAACAATTTATTTTTGTTTCCATCTGAAAAATCAGCGCATGTCTTTTGAAAAAGAATATATTCTTGGCATAAATAGAAAAGAAACTGCTTAATTTGAAATGAATATGATCTGTTTGATAAAAATTCACAACTGTAGTATGTGTGGTGGTAAAAGTTGTTGACATAATGCGGTTGTCGTGGACATTAGGTGGTTGCAGACTGATCAAGTTTAGTAAAAACGTTCGTTAGAAAAACCGTTTTCACAGTGGCGGGGTTTAGACAACAACAGCACGGTGGTGCCCATGGTCATCACCACGTGCTTTATCATGGACCTATGTTGGGTTATCAAGGACGAAACATTGACAGTTCCCATCACCACATCGCTGGAATGGCTGTTCATTCAGTTGTTCCCTTAAACGCAAGTAAGTGCCATATTTTGTTCTTTCACTGACAATATTTATTTTAGAACTGTGTTTAGTTTTTATCTACAGCATGGACACTACTTACATTATTGACACGAAATACGTAAACATGAACATTGTGGTACGGACTACTACTGGGTATTTGCATAAAATTGGATGGAATGAAAGTTAGATAAATTGAATGTTACTGTATTATAATGTGTACAAAATATTTTATTCCATTTGATCGTTTTAGGTTATGCCCAAACAAATTTAGTTAAATATGTTTGAGATGCTTTTAATATTAAAAAAAGAAGAAAGTAAAAGTTGGTTCGTCATTTTTCTAATTCTCAATTTATTCATTTGAACCCTAACAATTTTATAGGAGTTCAAAGATTTCACTGTTTTTGCCGTTAAGTACAATAAATAAATCAAAAAGGGTATGATATTTAAAACTATAAAACAATTAAAGCGGATTTGAGTCCAATATTAGGTGGGGAATTTTCATACCTAACCAAGACAACATTTAAACGAAACTGGAGCTGAATCAAGGAAAACACCTAATCGGAACTTTATCTCAAGTCGAAATTGTAGGGAATAATAATATTGCACTGAATGGTCCAATTTTGCCCACAAGTAATACATATTAAAAAGCGCAGTGAAAGTATAAAAATTGAAACATAATTTTTATCTTTTCGCACATTTCGTAGTTCTTTGCTGACGGCTTAATCACCACTGAAGATGCTGTCGGCAAAGAGCGGCGGAAGGTCTAGGAAGAGGAAATTCTATGGACTATTTATATCTATTGAAATATAGTATTAGTATGTACATGTATATGTATCAGATAATATCCAAAAACAATCCTATATGTGTTTATAAAACAATATTACTCACACATGTGAATGACTTACTTTTATACCTAGAATTTAGTCAAGGATATTCTTACAATAAATAAAACATTTTATCACCATGTCAGATATGCAAAGGAATAATATATAAGTAATATAATCGAATCTTTAGTTAGTTCAAGTCCGAATGTAAACTAATACAGAAGCTTACTTCCCTAAAATAAAAGACAAGTTAATATATGACTTTGTGTTGGTTTTCTACCCATATACCCCAATAGGGTATGGGCCCAGATTACGCAACAAGTTGTGTCATCCCCTAAATAGTGAAATACTTTACGAAAGAAACAGACAAAGTGATCAGTGTTAAAACAAGTAACATAAACGAAGTGATTTTGTATAAACTTCTTTACAACTACAATAATGGATAACAAAAAGCTAAAAAGAAACATTACACCGTTTGATGGACATCATTATTCAATATGGAAGTTTAGAATCAAAACATTGATAGCCGAAGAAGGTGCTCGGCAAGTACTCGAAGAACCACCTGAAGAAATAACCGAAGAATGGCAACGGATGGAAAGACTAGCGAAAGGATGTATTGTGGAAAATATAAGTGATACAATAATAGGCATGATAACTGAAAACGACACAGCCCGAGACATTTTAACAAAACTTGATGGTATTTACGCAAGAAAGAGTTTAGCAACGCAACTTTCGGTGCAGAAGAATTTACTAAGTTTTAAATTAAAAAGTGATACTTCATTAATGGATCACTTCATTAAATTCGACGAAATGTTAATAGAATTAACCGCCGCAGGCGCTCCTTTAACTGAAATGGGAAAAATTGCACATCTCCTGCTGACACTGCCTTCAACATATGATAGCATAGTCACAGCGATCCAAACATTGTCCGAAGATAATCTTACTCTTGCTTTTGTGAAAACACGCTTGTTGGACTACGAAACAAAATTGAAGCACGAAGCCGGTGACACAAGTGCTAAAGTCCTTAATGCAGATTTTAGCCAAGATAAAACAAATAAAATGCGAAACAAAAATTATTTACGTAATACCTCACACAGAAGAAAGTACCATCAAACAAGAGAACCAGAATATAAAACATACCGAGACAACTACAGGAGACGACCAAAATATAACCAACGATATATGCTAATTAAATGCGATCATTGTGGTAGAACCAACCACCTCAAAAAGGACTGTTACCATTACAAAAGAAGTCAAGCAGAAAATAAAAAACACACGATTCAAACTACTAAAACAAGCGAACATAGTTTTGCTTTTATGCTCTCAAGATATCCAAACACTCAACGAAGTCGTGCCCATGAAGAAGATCTAATTTTTATATTGGACTCGGGAGCAACAGATCATATAATCAACAATCTCCAGTATTTCAGCAAGTATTCCAAATTAAAAAAACCAATAAAAATATCGGTGGCAAAACAAGACACTTCAATCACAGCAACATTAAAAGGAGAAGTTGAAGTTACATCTAGTTATGGTTTTTCCGGAGTGCTTAAAAATGTTCTTTATGCCCCTGAAGTCCCATATAATCTACTCTCAGTACGACGGATGCAACAAGCTGGTTTAAGGATTACTTTTCAAGAAGATGGAGGTGTTACAATCAGTAATAGGGGTAAGACCATCATAAAGGGTAAGTCACAAGATAAGTCACAAGACAACAATTTAATATGTATTAATTCTAAAGTAACTAAAAATCCTAATCAAAACATATGTTATCAGATAACAACAAACAATAATGTAAATAATAATAATAATTATCAATTATGGCATGAACGTTTAGGACACATAGGCAAAAACAAATTTCTAGAGATAAAAACCAAACAAATGATGCAAGACGTTGCGCCATTACAAAAGGCAAACCCTACAGAAAGTTTGTGTGAAGCATGTATTTATGGCAAACAATCATGTTTTCCTTTTGCTAAAAGAAAGAATAAAGATCATGTGCAAAGGCCTCTCTTCATTGTACATTCCGACCTGTGTGGACCAATAACACCGCCAACTATAAACAATAAAAATTATTTTGCAACATTCATTGACGAATACACACACTATACTGTTACTTATTTATTAACTCATAAATCAGAGATTTTTAATGTCTTCAAAGACTATGTTGCAAAGAGTCAAACCCATTTTAATTTAAAACTGGTCAATTTATATTGCGATAACGGACGCGAATATGTGTCCAATGATATGAGAGCCTTTTGTACAGAAACTGGAATAACGTATCATTTAACCGTGCCGTACACACCTCAACAAAATTCTGTTGCCGAACGAATGAACAGAACCTTAACAGAAAAAGCTAGAGCCATGATACATGGTGCTGAAATAAATAAATGTTTCTGGGGTGAAGCTATACTTACAGCTACTTATCTTTTAAATTTAACCCCAATAAAAGCAGTATCTCAAAACAAAACACCTTTTGAGTTATGGCATAATAAAAAGCCTAAACTTGTTCATTTAAAAATTTTTGGCTGTACTGCATATGTTTTAAATAAAACAAGAAAAAGTAAATTTGAACAAAAATCATTCAAAGGCATAATGGTAGGTTATGAGCCAAACGGATACAAAATTTTTAATATTGAAGCAAATAAATTTATTATAGCACGTGATGTAGTCTTCGACGAAAATACTTTCAAAACATCAAGACCTAAATTAGAACTTGATGAAGGGGTTGAAATCGAAAACACCCAAAGTGTCAAAATCCCAAAAACTGATAATAAATCGGTAAATAATTCCCCTCTTCAGCAGGGGGAGTCAACATCAACAAATTCCGAAACCGATAATACAAATCAGTTGTTAAAAGGCACTGAAAATAAATCTGAGACTCCAGTTACTGAACTCAGACATAGTGAGAGACTCAAAAGTCGCCCCAAAATATCATACCAGGAAAATGATATAGATATTCTCATTTGTGTCAATCACTCTCTATTTGAAATTCCGTCATGCTACCAAGACATATCTAAACGGAATGATAGAGCTAAATGGGAAGAGGCGATTAATAATGAGATTACTTCTCTCTTAAATAACAATACATGGACTCTAGTACAAAAGCCCAAAAATAAAAATATAGTCGGATGTAGGTGGGTCTTTACAATCAAAAACGACACAAACGGAAACCCATGTAAATACAAAGCGCGTCTTGTCGCTAAGGGTTTTAGTCAAGTATACCCTTTTGATTATGCCGAAACATTTGCCCCCGTAGCACGAATATCTACGTTACGCATACTTTTAGCTTTTGCAAACCAATTTAATCTATTAATTCACCAAATGGACGTACAAACGGCCTACTTAAACGGCATATTAAAAGAAGAAATATTCATGCAAGTTCCCGAAGGGATAAAAGTAAATAATGACAATGTCGTTTGCAAATTAAACAAAGCCTTGTATGGTTTACGACAATCCGCAAAATGCTGGTTTGAACGATTTGATCAAATTCTAAAACAGCATAATTTTATCAATTCGACAAGTGATCGGTGTTTATATTTTTTAAATAAAGGTCACGTCCGAGAAAACATTTATGCTATTCTCTATGTCGACGATTTATTAATAGCAACTGGCAAAACGGGAACAATGTCAGCTTTTAAAGCTTATTTACAGCAACAATTTAAAATGCTTGATTTAAATGAAACAAAATTCTTTTTAGGAATCCGAATTGATAGAACGGACACTGAAATTTCGCTAGATCAAAGTCAGTATTTAAAAACAGTTTTAAATAAGTTTAATATGAGTGAGTGTAAATCAATTAATACACCACTTCCAGGTAAAATTGATTATGAAACATTAAATACCGTCAATACGTACATAGCTCCATGTCGAAATTTAATCGGTTGCTTAATGTACGCAACCATATGTACTCGTCCTGATCTGTGTACGGCTGTTAATTTATTAAGCCGTTTTCAAAACAAAAACAATAAATTACTATGGCAATATCTAA
The DNA here is from genome assembly GCA_947389935.1 of Agrilus cyanescens. Taxonomy (NCBI): domain Eukaryota; kingdom Metazoa; phylum Arthropoda; class Insecta; order Coleoptera; family Buprestidae; genus Agrilus; species Agrilus cyanescens. Next base: position 17,906,855 of record OX376707.1, read on the forward strand.
AACGAGTTTTGAGATATATCAAAGGTACTTTAGAGTTACGGCTAATTTACAAAAGAATTGACTATAGCGAAATACTAATAGGTTTTGTAGACGCCGATTTCGGAAACAATGAAATCGATCGAAAAAGTACAACCGGGTATATTTTTAAATTATTCGAAAATTGTCTAATTTCCTGGAATACAAGAAAACAAAATTCGGTCGCAACTTCCTCAACCGAAGCCGAATACATGGCTATATACGAAGGAGTACGCGAAGCCTTATGGTTAAAATCATTATTAACCAGTATACATTTAGAAATAACAAAACCAATCATTTTATATGAAGATAATAATAATAAGTACCATTTTACCCGTGAACAGATTCAACTGAAAAAATATAATTCTAAAATATATTCCAACAGGTGACCAACTGGCACCTTTACCAAACAAATTCCGGCTGAAAAATTTCAACAGATTAGATTTCAGCTTGGACTAAGAGTTTAATTAAATATTTTTTTAAAAAAAAAAACCTGTAACAACAAATATTAAAATTTCATGCATTTGTTATCCGTAAGTTAATCCGTAATACTATTATAAGTTATAATGTTTCTATAGTTATGATGATAATGATTATTTATAAGGTTTGTTTTTGAGGGGGAGTATTGAAATATAGTACATGTATATGTATCAGATAATATCCAAAAACAATCCTATATGTGTTTATAAAACAATATTACTCACACATGTGAATGACTTACTTTTATACCTAGAATTTAGTCAAGGATATTCTTTCAATAAATAAAACATTTTATCACCATGTCAGATATGTGCAAAGGAATAATATATAAGTAATATAATCGAATCTTTAGTTAGTTCAAGTCCGAATGTAAACTAATACAGAAGCTTACTTCCCTAAAATAAAAGACAAGTTAATATATGACTTTGTGTTGGTTTTCTACCCATATACCCCAATAATATCAGCCGTGAAAACTTAAGATCTACACTAAGTAATTTTTGTATGAATCTACGAACTTTTATTTATTTGTTTTTTCGACGAAAATCAGAACTGGTATCATTTCAGTAAATGTGTATTTTATTCTCGAATTCTCTTACAAGTATACTTCATAAATAAATAACATACATTGTATATTTATTCTAAAAATAACTATAGCAAGTGCATGCTTAAGCTAATTTAATTCGGCTTCGAAATTGGTCACGTCTTCAATTATAATAAGTAAGTATGGTACCCGCCAGTTGGTCCTAATAATAGGTTAGGTAAGGTGGGTATTGTTTTTATTATGTACGTATATTTCCATGTATGAAGCTGCCGTCCGGAAAATCTATTGTTTAATTTTATGACATCATTGCCTTGGCTTGATCTTGTGCCTCCCACGTTATTCGATAAAATGCACTTTATACTCGCATGCTTAGACTAGGAAAGAGAGGGGACACGTAACTCCTATGCCGACTGTACGTCGAAAATTGACGCAATATTTTGGTACCGGCTCCATTTACTGATCCCAAACAGTGCTTTGACAGCGTTGTGTAAAAGTGTCAATATAATTAAATAGTGTAGTTAGGTTTTAGTGGATTTTTGTTTAAAACAATGCTGATTTGTTCTTCTTACGGCTGTAAAAGCCGCAGTGAAAGAAATGAATCAGAAATCACATTTCACAAGTAAAAAGAATTTTACGTAGTAAGGTTAAACAAAGAAAATCGTGTTTAATTTGTTTATTTTTTACATACTACTTAAAATATATTATGATTTACGTACAATAATCATTAATGCATCATATTCTTTTTGTTGGAATGGTTTACTGATAGTGAGAGAAACAATAAATACTTTCAAAGTTGTAAGATGCATGCGTTTACCACAGTATTACCATAGGCGGCGTCACTTTTAGTTATAAAAATCTAAAAAAGTAAAATTAATTAATTAATAAAATTCGTCTTAATGTTTATTAGTTCCGCCACATCATGTTAATTAACGTTAATAATTCTTTGCATTTAATTTTATTGAACATGTATTCTCTTTGACATAAAATAAATAATATTTTCTTAGTAACGTAAGACGCAAAAAAACAGTTCTTAATAATTGTTTACGTTATCAAATAAACAAATGATACTCTGTATGGAATGATAATTGTACGAATAATGGTAACAAAACAAATTCCCTCTTAACATTTTATGTTGCGATACTGAGCGCTGTCTCGTGATCCCAATCGTCCTCAATTTGCAGTCGACTATTACCTGTCCCCTCTTTTTCCTCGTCTAAGCTCGCATGCATTAGGAAGATCCGATTATCAATAACATCTGCTGAAAGCAATAATAGTTAACCAAACAATAAACTAAGGTACACGAAACAAAATTTTTGCTAAATTTCTCGTTGACTTTCACTACTAGACACAAGGTTCTATTGCCATGCCACGTGTGTAATTTTACAGACGTTTCACCATACCAAGTGTGTTCCCAAATTCAGCTGTTGATCATAATGAGGAACGATAAATCACTACTATTGACAAAGTAAACGCCATCAGTACTAATTTGGGTAATTATTACAATAGGTTAGTCTCTTCCGATTTTCTTAAAAAAAAGTATGTTGTAGTTCGTCATACTGATCAAGAATATACATATACATATTTATATGACGAACTCTACAACATACTTTTTTTTTTCAAAAAAATCGGGAGGGACTAAGTTATTTATTCATAATTACCGTAATTTGCTATAAAGTTGTAGGTTTAATTATGTTCAACGAGATCTTTTTTAATTTAAGGATATTTAAATTTGTCGGGCTAATATAACCTGTTAAAAGGTGTTAGGAACCTATTATGGACAACTAAATCCGCTACGAGGCGCTAGTATCAATGTTTCAAATTTTAATCATAGTCTCCGCCTACAAACCATCTGCAAATTTTATGAAAAGGTGATTTACAATTTCGGTGCTTTTACCTGCTTTCTGCAGTAGCCGGCGAAATAAAATGTAAAACCTGATACAAACTTGCTATTTGGGTACCTATGAAGATAGAGCAAAAATAATAGTATCTACAGCTCATGTCAGTTCAATTTCGCCCATAAACAATTTACGGATAAATTAAATGCTTTTACAATTGTATTTATTATAATTAAATACGTAAGCACATTATTGCTTCAATGTGCCTTCAGATAGTTATTATTCCGTAATTACCTTTCCTAGAAGAATAACAAAGAAATATATAAATAACAGTCGGAAACAGAAGAAATAAAATCGTCATATTAACTTCAAAAATATTTATTTTGAACGTGCGAATCTACTATGTGGTCATCTTTAGTGCATACATATTAACAGATTTACCTAATTGCGTGTCTTATATATATATTAACAATGAAATATTAAATAGTGGCGTATTTTATATATTCTTGGACACACACGAAATGAGAGGGTTGTTTACGTGATACAAATCGAAATTTATTAGGTTTACTTGGAATTTATTAATAAAAACAGCTTCGCTACTAATCAGTTCGTGATATTATTACACGGTTTGACTAATTATAAATAATTCAAATCAAAGGAATGATTCATACCTAATTAAAAAAATGTGCCGATACCGCGGTTGTTGAATTTTAAATGAAGATAATGCTCTTTAAATCTAGAATGTATGTTTCTTTTTGGGGAGAAAATAGGTTGTAATAGGTTCTCAAAAACTATAAACAACATTACAACGGAGTTGAATATACAACCTATTTTCTCCAACAACAAAATTAAACTCTCAACTCTTCTTGGAAACCCAAAAGAAAATAAAAACAAAGCAGGGATTTATAAAATCAGTTACAACTATTGGCTTGATTTAAAAGAAGCATGCATGCAAGGTAGCTTTATCTTCATTTAAACAACAACCACCTACAGAAACTCACAGTAGCTGCACATCTAAGTAACCAATATAATTAGTAATTTCATCTTTCGAAATTGCTTCTTAATTTGTATTATCGAAAAATTGTCGTGCTCAGAATTTTAGCAAATATCATCAAGAGTACGTACATCCACGACGGCTTTTAATTTTTTATTAAGCGAAAAAAACATTTTTTTGAAAAAGTTGGTACGAAAATCGTTCATACTGAGTATATTGGGACAAAAATTTTGTAATTTTACCGATTCAATTTTCCGCTGTAATTGCATAAAGTTAACATTGCTTTTATATGGGCACCAAACAACCTTGAGGGAGCGTAAGTTGGTTGGTTTTCTGTTGGAACTACCTCTGACGGGCTGATGAGAGCTGATAATAAATTCCGCATTCAGCTTTCTAACTTTCACAGTTTCAGGGAGATTTTCTTGGATAGACGTCGGTCAAAAGCCCAAAAAGTACTACCCATAATTATGATAGCCGCGTAGGATTGAATCCATTTCCAAAATTTATTTTATTTTTCATGGTAAAGAACGGTAGCTCTGACGGATTTTCTTGGATTTGTAAAATTATATTACTAGCCAACCCGCGCAAGCACTTCGCACGCTCAAACACCGAATAAACTCCGATTCTTGGAAACCAAAGGAAGAACATGATCACGGCGACACGTTTTCGTTAATCATCAAATCATGTTTTAATACCGTTTTAGCGCTGACTTCCGGATGTATTTTTCTCTTCTAAACTGCAAAGGTCGTCGTCTTGGCATATTAACACATTTACACATTTACATGGTAAAACTGCGGGGTTATCGGCATGGAAGGCGTCCCGTAGGGGGATAAAGCCCTACAATAGCCTTATAGTGCGAGTTTAAGCAATATAGGCGATCCATGTACTAGGCCAGCACATGGAACTGCTCGGTTATTTAGCCGGGGCCTGGGTGTGGCAAACACCTATATGCTACAGGAAAAGCCGGCCAGCTAACCCAAGAGGTTCTAAGGTTGCTGTTGATCCATGTACCAGGGAATGAGGCGGGGTGGCCCCACCAGGGGCGGCCACCCCTGTAAGTTATTAATCATTGCACATTTATTTAACGAACTAATGTGGGTTAATTCTTTTCATGTTGCTTTTATTTTCCGTCTTCGCACTGCCGCTGAGTTACCTGCTCTTCCGTACCCCGCTCAAGAGTCGATGGTTAACGTAAGATTTAATATACATATATATTATTTAAATATTTTCCTACAAAATACGTAGAGATATTATAAAGAGGATTGATTTGTATTTTTGTATGTTTGTAACAAATAAACTCAAAAACTACTGGACGAATTTCAAACATTCTTTCACCATTAGGATGCTACATTGTCTCAGAGTAACACAGGCTATATTTATTACTTATAGTGGGGGAGCCCAGGATGCTAAATCAGGATTTACTCGAGCATCATACAGATCTATTGGATTGCGAAGCTTAGATGATAAGAAGAAAAAAATCGGTGGGGGGAGCGGCTATAAACTTTCAAAAATGTAAAAAAAAACTGTTGCATGGACAAACTCGAGCGCGTCAGATATTGATAGCATCCATGTCCTACCTATTTTTGAAAATGTACGTATGTTAATCTGATTGTTTCCATGATGGGGGCGGTTGTACGTAAGGGTTGAAAACGAAAAAAAAAAAATTTAATCGAGCGCGTCAGATTTTCTAAGGGGGTGTTAAGTGAACCTAAAAAAAAGCTCTTATATAATAATCTGATGATTTGGATGAGACGCAAACCCGCGGCCATTATTAGAATGTGCAAAAAAAATTCGCCATTTTGAAATACTCGAGCGCGTCAGATTAAAATATATATGGTTCATCTATATACCCCAGACGTGCTGTCCCATAATCTGACGATTATCTGGAGAGATTCGCCTAATCTGACAATTGAAAAAAAATTTTTTTTTTAAAATTTTTGAACTTAATAATCTAAAAAGCTGAAGAAATAGCATGCAAATAAAATAGTGTATATTTTTTGAAGTACAATACTTGTATTAATGAGAAAATAGTTATAAAAAATTTAAGTTTTTTTGCGAATTTTTTTTTAATAATCTTCGTCGGTAGAATCATCTTCCTCTGCGATCAGCTGTCATGGCGTCCTGGCAACTGAAACCAGAGTGGTGAAGGAGTGAGAGAGTCATATATAGAGAAGGAGTGAGGTAGCTGCACGCATTAAACTTTATCAATTCATTTTTCTTACTTCGGCTTATGGAAATCGTCAGATTATATATTTTTTCGTGAACGTAAAATTATTTCCTTCAAAATGAAAAAAAATTTAGCCACGTTCGAGAAAGTCGAGACGACGTTTTTTTTACAAGTTTGTAACCTTCCTACTTCTTAACGTCAATCGAAAATAGTCATATTAGAGGAATATACACTTTTTAGCATATAACTAACTCACCCTACCTTAATCTGACGCGCTCGATAATTTCTGATGATCAATTTTTTTTTACTGATCTGATCCTTTATCCTTGACGGGCGGCCACTTATACGGAGCTCATATTTGGTGGAGGTATTTAACCGGGTACAAGCTATCTCCCTGTATGTTAATCTGCCGCGCTTTAGTAACTCCCGAAATCCATCCTTAGGCTCCCCTACTATTATTACTGAAAACAATTACGGATCCCTACTACCACCCGTGCGAAACCGGGATGGACCGCTACTGTTAAATAATAAATAATAATATAAGTGGATTGCTTACATTTGTTTTATATTTTTATTAATTTGTTTGAATCAATTGTGATACTTCGGATAAATTGAAGAAATTAAAAAACAGATATTATCAAACATATTCTAATAACCATTTAAACAATTTCCCATTTTGATTAAGGTTTATTTCGTATAATAAATTTGAACGTTACTGTGCGTTGTTTGCGTAATTGTAATTATTATTGTAATACGAATAAAACAACATCCATTCGGATTTAAATATATTCCCTGTAACGTATAATTTGTGTATATGTGTAGGTAGTTGCAATCGTTGCAGAATTTATTAGACCGATAAATCAAAACTATTATAACTGCTAACTTGATAGATTCTTGCTAGATGTTGTTCGGAACGCGGTCATTGAGACTCTTCGGAAAAATATTTGTCACTTCTTTCTATAATTTTCTGTTATATATGGACGGCAGAGGGTAGAGTTGCTATTGGGCTACCGTTTCCTATCAGACTTCTTTTTTCCCCGCTATTCATAACCCTCGAACTGTGCCCGGTTCTTTCAGGTGCATTTTTTCGTGGCGCAACAATTTCGTTGTTAGTATTAGAAAATGTTGAATTAAAACCGCTAATGGGAAACACAAACACAACGTTGTTTGCTATTGTAATGTACCTACGTCTTTTGTTCCTAAAGGTGTTGAAAACTGAACATCTTATTGAGGTTTACTGGTTGTGTTGTCTTTAAACTAGCCGCATATAGTCTCAGTTTAAAATATTTTAAGATCAATAAAATCTAATCTTGCCAATAACCAAATGAATAATTAGGCAACGTTTCGACCGTCAATTTCGGTCATCGTCAGGCTAATACACAACATCAATTTCTGTATAGTAAATCATGACATTCCATTGCCTACTTGACTTAAAAGAATGAATAACTTATTTTACATGCTATTTCCTGTCAATTCAGGTGTATATTGTAAAGTACAGGTATAGGTTTTTCGTTTCTTTTGTCGTCAATCATTAAGAAATGATTAGCTATGACATACGGGTCGCTTATGTGTGCTGTTTCGACAGAAAATTTGTTTTATCATCAATTCCGCCCATTATTAAATTAACTTGATCTTCGTTCGTCAAAGGAATTTTTAATTTGTGAATTAAAGCAAGTTTTCGGTAAACGTATTCATATAGAATTTCGTCTCGTTGCGGGACGCAATTTATTACATCGTGTAAGAGTCTGTGTAAATCGCGTTTTGGCTTAAAATTTTCATTTAGCATTTGTTTCCATTCAGTCCATGAGAATAAACGCGTCGGCAAACTTCGAATCCGCGTTTCTGCCGTGCCTCGTAATTTAGTGAGGGCCAAATGAGTTGTAATTTTGTCATCTCAACAACAAATTCCTGGACAATGTTATTAGAGATTGAAAGGTTACTTACAAATGGTCCACGTTTTTCTATAAGTTTATCAACTCCGGCAATTACAGCCGCACCGATTCGAGATGCCCTGTTCGACGCTCTACTCCACTTCTACGGCGATCTGTTTAGTAGAGTAGCTAAAGGATAATAGAGAAATTTTTTATTGCGAATTCTCGTAAAAGTTGATGATGCAAATTTTTAACACTGGTAAATTATTTTTACTATTATTTTACGTTAAAGTTTGACAAAACGTGGTTGTTGATTCTTCCACGTGTTGCGAAAATTGTGATAGATACAAAAATTTATAGATATACAAAACGCTCTTAAACTTTATATTTTATAATTTACATAGTAATGTCATGAACCTACGGATAGACATGGTGTTTGGTATCATCTAATACTTACATAAAAGTTCTGATATATGGCTCATCTATCATGTGAACCATTGCTAATTCAGCAAATAGAAATAGGTTGCATCTTTTCATGCAATACAAAGGTAGATCAGATATTGTTGGCTACTGCTACTGTACACTTCAATTTCTCAATAAAAATTGTTATTCTCAAGTTTTAATTTTTTTAAAATTCACTTCGAGATAATGAAAACTTTACTGGCGCTGCGAACATGATATCATAACGTGCTTTTAGTGCTGTGCAATTTAAAGTTTACGGTGGTTTCAACCCTTTAATTGGTATCCAAAAGAACCCGTGATATGTTGATTAGCTACTATCGAGAATTCATAAAAGATTTTGCGAAAATCACACACCCGTTAACAAAATGTTTAAAGAAAAATTCAAAAATCGATATCTATGACCCTAAATATATAGAATCATTTAATTTATGCAAATATCTTTTAATTAAAGCACCCATTCTTCAGTATCCAGGTTTTAGCAAACCGTTTATCCTTACAACCGACTCAAGTAATGTCGCGATTGGCGGAATACTTTTACAAGGTCCTGTAGAACAATATAAACCCGTAACATATTATTCTAGAACCCTAAATTCAGCTGAACGTAATCACTCAACCATAGACAAAGAATTATTAGCGATGGTAGCCCTTACGACTTGAGGAGTTTGATTATGAAGTAAAATATAAAAAAGGAAAAGAAAGTACAAATGTAGACGCACTCTCCCGTATAGAAATTAATACGCGTACTGTGAAGGATACAAATAATCAAAATAATGATGACGACCTTTTGTCAATTTTACCAAAAGTAGACGAAAACGAAATACCACAAATAAATGACAGATGACGTATTAGATAATGATCCTTTTAATGAGTCTGAAGATATTGATACACAACACACACCAATGGAAAATCCCACATTTACTTTACCAATTTTGAAAAGGCACTTAAACGAATTTCATAACAGATTAATTGTTAAACACGGTTCAACATACGAACTAAAATTAACTAAACCTTTCGGCAAACTCAATTATGAAATATTTATTCGCAGAGAAAATGAAAAAGACGGCACAATTAAATGGTTAAAAAAAATTATTAATCCAAATAATTTATATGGTATTTATTTTGAGTCAGAGTTACTGGAAAAAGTATCTCGCGTTACTTTATCTCAATTATTTAACGAAAATACAATAAAACTAGTTAAATGTAATTTTTTGGCTGAAGATATAATCAGCACTGAAAAACAAATACAAATTATTATCAACTATCATAAACAAAACCATAACGGTATAAACAAGACATACGAACATTTGAAACGAAAATAATATTGGCCCAATATGAAAACTAAAATAAATGCAATGATAAATAAATGCGATGTATGCCTTCAATCAAAATACGAAAGACATCCATCTTCGAGAAATCAAGACCTTGGATGCAGGTAGTCTATGTCTAACAACAACAATGCACTGTTATCTAGTCCTGTTAATCACGAATTTGAGACAATAAACATTGGAGTGTTGATGATTAAATTTGTCGCTTGTTATATTTATTTTTCCACATTAAAATTATATTGGCATCGGATCCCAAAATAGCCATCGATGTTGTATCAAATTATGCAGGAAGAGTATCTATATCTAACTTCCTTTTACTTCCTACTCCAAGTCGGTAATTTTTTTACCGCAGTTTTTTAAAAAGGTATTTGTAACAGAATTTATAATAATTTTGACAATTATTTTTGCAGTATGAATATTACATTGAGAAAATTGCAATAGTATGTTATTATATTTAATATAATCTAGTTATGTTTCATAAAAAAATCTTATTGTGAATTCTGAGAAACTGATCTCTCTTTCTTTGCAAAACATTTTATTGTAAATTATTTAATCAAATCAAATGTTAGCAACATTGAAAACAGCGAATTATGATTCGTCACTGTGATGCGATATCGGTAACTTGTTTGGGTTATGGGACGCCGTTTGGCATAAACATGGTCCATGGGACGACGAACGAAAGAAACATAAACTGTAGAGAGACTACTCTGTTCGTAGCTATTGAACGTATCGAATGTAATGATTTTGGATCAAGTAAAATTGAATGTTCAGTTGTTTTTATCGTTGTGTTGTTTTCTAAATTTCTCTTTTGTAACACAAACTATATTGTTGATTCATCTTTTGTAAACTTAAGGTTGTCTCGGGTTAAGGTTTTTGATAAGTGAATTTTCTTCAATGTTAATGTCGTCTGCAAACGTTGTTTTTCTTACAAGCACCGAATTTAACTTTTTTAAGACAATATAGCAGCACTATTCCTAAATATGTAATAACATGCATTTCAATTATCGCGGTGAATTGCTCGAAGCCACTTTTTGCACAAATCGCAATCTTTGGGGAATCCAAAAACATGAACGGTTTTCACTTTTGCAGTTTCCTCAGCACCCCGGCACACCACTTAAATGGCACATTGTAATTATATTTAAAAACAAGTAATATTAACCACCGAATTACACAATTATTGGCACTGTCTTTTTTTTTATACATTACCTGATGATGATCGACAGGCTACTAAGAAAGATCGATGGCAATTACGCATGCCCAGCGAATCGATTCATAATACACTGCGCATCGCATAAATTTTTAATTTACAGTCAAAATTTGTGTTGTTTACCACCTGTTTCTATCAACAGTGGAGATAAAAGATAAATTATAGTAGGTAATAAATGAAACAAAACCACCCAAAACTACCCTTGCAGCCAATATAACCTTTCACTCTTACAATTTATACCACTCTCACTCAATCCTATAAGCCACTCCACCTTGTTTGTCCTGCTAAAAGCTCTTCATTTTCAACAAAATCGATTGCAAATACAAATTGGAGTTTTCAAAATGGAAACAGTATGTGATGGGGTGGTTTCCACGCCTAACGTAAATTACCATATATGTGAATGTAGGCTTTCACGGCCGGCGTCTTTATATTATTACCGAGTATGACGAATACCTACTACAACATACTAAAATTTGAATCAAATCGGAGATGTGAAAGTTAAACAATTTAATAGGTTTGTTAAAGTCTTGTAAAACGATAGTAAATTTCTTGTATATACCTACGTAAGTATGAATTCAATTTTTACAGTATTGTCTTATTTAGCAACCTGTATATGACTGAACTACTGATTATTTGCTTCACATTTAATGGTTTAAGTAGATTTACAATTCAACTGCTGCACCAAATTCATTTTATTTTTTAAAATCATTTAAATAGATTTTGGTTTAAATCATCCTTATACTTGTTTTGAAGACATAACATTTTCGTTACATATGCATTCTTAAAGTAAAAGTATATCGGCACAACAAAACATTTACAAATACTGATTTCGTTCCAAAACTGCGGCATACCACAGGCATGATGCTTGGGCCTCTTGTAGCGGTTTATCTAAAATTCTAAATTAAGTTTTGTAGAATATAGAAATTAAAGTACCTATTGTCACCATAACAAGAAAAGGTAATTAAAACACTATTATAACTGCATTCGAGTAAATGTTCAATTTTGAGAAAATCATTAGGGGTGAAAACCACAATATTAGTTCGGTGAAAAGTAAATTGTAAGAACAATTAGGCCCGGTAGTTATTAAGCAGTTATTACGGTCAAGGTACTGAACGACACATCCGGATATTGTTGAACCCCCTACCAAATACTGGTTCATCTAGACAATATAAATAGTACAAATTTTTATAACATAGACAGTAAGTCTTATTCTTTCGTATTTGATGTTAATTTGTTACTTTGTTTATTTTTGTCGTTTCTTTGCCTTATATGTTTGTGTGTGACTCAAAATTAAACTTTTTTTTGTTAGTGTTTTATCGGACTTTTATTTTTGTTCATTACCACAACCCCGATAAGTGGTGACCGCGACGTGAGTTATTTTGAGTCATAAGCAGATTCTTAAACAACGGTTACGTTTTGCTTCTTATCTTGACAACAATGGTGAATACTCGTACAGACAGCGCCAGCGAAGCCCTTAACCAGTTGGAACAACAGAAACGTCAGCTCGAACAACAGCGACAACAAATGGAACAGGAACGAAAGGAATTGGAACGGCTACAACGGGAATATCAACTTCGTCAAAGTCAAAAGGACCAACAACCGTTACCTCAGGAAGCAACCTTAGCCGCAGGTTCGTCACGCCAACCTACTACTACTTTATCAGGTGGCGAACGAGTGGGACTACGCATTCCTGAATTCACTCCCAATGACCCGGAATATTTCTTCGTTCTGTTGGAAAGAACGTTGAGCACCGCAGGTATAACCAACGACGAGGCCAAATTCAGCTACGTGCTCGGATCCCTAGGGACAAGATACCTGGGAGAAGTCCGCGATATCGTGATGAATCCACCACAGGAAAACGCCTACGAAGTACTAAAACGGGAATTGGTAAAACGTCTTAGCCAGTCTCAAGAGCACAAGACCCGAAAACTCCTGGAGCATGAAGTCATCGGCGACAGGAAGCCTTCCCAATTCCTGAGACATCTGCGAACGTTAGCCAGTAATATCGTAGGAGATCCTGTTTTACGAACAATATGGTTGAGTCGGTTACCAGTTCAATTACAACCTCATTTGGTAACTAAAACCGAAAGCACCCTGGATCAATTAGCGGAAATGGCCGATGCAATCCTGGAAGCTACACGATCACCACCGGAAATAGCAGCTAACAGCCTTACCAACGAAACGTCCCTGGAAATAAGACTTGCACAATTACAGCTAAGTATACAACAACAAGTTTCAGAACAATTATCAGCACTGCGAAGACAAATCGACGCTATCGCTGTTCCTGAAAAGCATCGCAGTCGAGAGAAATCGCCACACCCTCGATCCCGTTCCAGAAAACGTTTTAATTCACAAGACAGGGGGCACGCATCTAACGGACTCTGTTGGTACCATTGGAAATTCGGACCCCAAGCACGAAAATGTCAGCCACCGTGTACCGGAAATCAACAGGGAAACGGAACAGGAGGTCGCTAATGGCGGCTAGCGACAATGAAAACCTCCCACGCCGTCTCTTTGTAACCGACAAAGTTACAAACATACAATTCTTAATCGATACCGGCGCAGATCTCTGCGTGTATCCACGTTCATTCGTTCATGGTACATGCAAAAGATCGAAATATGAATTGGCAGCGGCAAATGGAACCATAATTCCAACATATGGTACAATCCAACTTTCATTAAATTTAGGATTGCGACGAGCTTTTGTCTGGTCGTTTGTCATCGCCGAGATACCCAAAGCAATCATAGGAGCAGACTTTCTAGCGCACTTTGGACTTCTCGTTGACCTACAAAATGGACGTCTTATCGACCCTCTGACAAAACTGGCATCGCATGGACAAGTAGCTACGTGTGACATCGACAGCATCAAAATGGTTAGCGGTACGTCAACTTTTCATCAATTGCTTCGACAGTTTCCGAACCTTACCCGACCCAACAGCCATGTAGGGGTCGTCAAACATAATACAGTTCATCACATTCGGACAAGTCCTGGACCACCAGTCTTCAACCGACCACGACGTCTAGATCCGCGACGCTTGGCGGCAGCTAAAAAAGAATTTGAAACAATGTTACAGCTAGGAATCGCCCGCCCATCTGAAAGCTGCTGGTCCTCACCTTTACACCTAGTGCCCAAACAAGATGAACAATGGAGACCTTGTGGGGACTATCGTCGACTAAATGCACGAACAATACCGGACCGTTATCCAGTCAGACACATCCACGACATCGCACATATGCTCAATGGAAAGAAAATGTTTTCGAAGATAGATCTCGTTAGGGCATACAACCAGATCCCCGTCGCTCCAGAGGATATCCCGAAAACTGCTATTACGACTCCATTTGGTCTGTTTGAATTCCCTTTTATGACCTTTGGACTTCGTAACGCGGCACAAACGTTTCAACGATTTATGGATGAAGTCCTGCGAGGTCTAGACTTTTCATATGCATACATCGACGACATACTCGTTGCATCCGAATCACCTGAGGAACACGAAGAACATCTACGAATACTTTTCGAACGTCTACAGCAATTCGGTGTGGTTATAAATGCAGCAAAATGCACCTTCGGCACGACAGAGGTAAAATTTCTAGGCTACTTAATCACAAGCAATGGTACTAAACCATTGCCTGAAAAAGTACGAGTCATCACCGAGTATCCTAGACCAGAGACAGTGAAACAATTAAGGCAATTTCTGGGAATGGTAAACTTTTATCGTAGGTTTATAGCCAACGCCGCAGATTTACAAGCCGTCCTCACCAGTCTTTTGACCAACAACGTCAAAGGAAAAGCGCCAATCACCTGGACAAAAGAAGCCGAAGAAGCCTTCAACAATTGCAAGAATAGTCTGGCACACGCAGCACTCCTAGTGCATCCAAAACCTAACGCAGCCCTTGCTCTTACGTGTGATGCTTCAGACACCGTCGTAGGCGCAGCCCTGCAACAACGGATAAACAACCATTGGGAACCGCTAGCATTCTTTTCCCAAAAATTGAGTCCTGCCGAACGCAAGTATAGTGCTTTTGATAGAGAGCTTTTAGCAATCTATAAAGCAATTAAACACTTTCGCCACATGCTAGAAGCCACAGTATTCACGATATTCACCGATCATAAGCCAATCATCTTCGCGTTCAACCAGAAACCTGAGAAGTGGACTCCCCGACAAATTCGCCATCTGGACTTCATCAGCCAGTTTAGTACGAATATACAGCATATATCTGGAATGGAAAATGTCGTCGCCGACGCGCTTTCCCGCATCGAAGAAATGTCTACTTCCCTCAACTACGTAGACCTGGCCAAGGACCAAGAAAAAGATAAGGAATTGCTATCATTTCTTAATTCAAATTCCAGTTTAAAGCTCAAGAAAGTTGAGATCCCTGGCACTGGTGCGACGATTTTTTGTGATGTTTCGACAGCGACCGCCCGCCCATTTTTAACAACTAAATTTCGTAAAGCAGCTTTCCATTCTATCCATGGTCTTGCACATCCAGGTGCAAAAGCCACTACAACCCTTATAACTCAACGATTTGTTTGGCCGTCAATACGAAAGGATTGCCGCGAGCGGACCAGAACCTGCATTCCATGTCAACGTTCAAAAATATCACGGCATGTTTCAGCGCCACTCGGTTCGTTCACAACACCATCAGCCAGATTCGATCATGTACATATCGACATTATCGTCATGCCCGTCTCCGAAGGAAAAAGGTATTGTCTTACGTGTGTGGATCGTTTTTCAAGATGGCCAGAAGCATTCCCTCTAGAAGACCAAACAGCAGAAACAGTTGCAAGAGTGTTCTACGAAAATTGGATTTGCCGTTTTGGAGTTCCTTTACGAGTGACGACCGATCAAGGACGCCAATTTGAATCAACCCTATTTAGACAGCTTACCAGAATGGTTGGTATATCTCACCTTCGTACCACTTCATATCATCCCCAGACGAATGGGATGGTAGAAAGACTTCATAGACAACTAAAAGCTGCAATTAAGTGTCATAATAATGACAAATGGACCGAAGTACTGCCTACCGTTTTACTGGGAATTAGATCCGCATGGAAGGAAGACATCGATGGTACTGCTGCCGAACTGACTTATGGCCAACCTCTGCGACTACCAGGTGAATTTTTGACACCAAGGACCGACAACGCTCTAGAAAATCCCGAGGCCTACACCAAAGAACTTCGACAAGTTTTTCAAGACTTACAGCCAGTAGCAGGTACACACCATGGACCTAGGAGTATTTTCGTATTCAAAGACCTAGCCACAGCAAAACAAGTTTTTGTGCGCAACGATGGACCAAAATATTTATTGCAACCACCATACGAAGGACCATTCTCTGTCGTTAAACGTACAGCGAAAACTTTTACCATACGAGTAAAAGGCAAAGATGTCGTCGTCTCAATAGATCGAGTGAAACCCGCCTATATTCTACCGGATAACTACGTTGACCCTGCAGCCGCAACATCTAAGAAACCTACCCCAGAATCGCCTCAACAACCCGATCAGGAGATCCCAATGACAACCCGAGCAGGAAGAAGGATAAGGTTTACCGACCGCTACCAAGCAGGAAATTATTAACGTTCATCACTAGCGAGGGGGTACTGTAGCGGTTTATCTAAAATTCTAAATTAAGTTTTGTAGAATATAGAAATTAAAGTACCTATTGTCACCATAACAAGAAAAGGTAATTAAAACACTATTATAACTGCATTCGAGTAAATGTTCAATTTTGAGAAAATCATTAGGGGTGAAAACCACAATATTAGTTCGGTGAAAAGTAAATTGTAAGAACAATTAGGCCCGGTAGTTATTAAGCAGTTATTACGGTCAAGGTACTGAACGACACATCCGGATATTGTTGAACCCCCTACCAAATACTGGTTCATCTAGACAATATAAATAGTACAAATTTTTATAACATAGACAGTAAGTCTTATTCTTTCGTATTTGATGTTAATTTGTTACTTTGTTTATTCTTGTCGTTTCTTTGCCTTATATGTTTGTGTGTGACTCAAAATTAAACTTTTTTTTGTTAGTGTTTTATCGGACTTTTATTTTTGTTCATTACCACAACCCCGATACTCTTATCACCGTCATGTCTAGCTGTCATCGGCACTCTGGCCTTGTCCCACGATGGTAACTCCCAAGTTCGAATCCCGACTGGGGCATGATGACAAGAATAGATTTTTCTTCATTAATTTGAGGCAATTTGTACTTGGGTGAATAATTTAATTCACATTAAGAAAGAAATGTGGAACGTTTCAGATCATATTTAAATTTTGCAGTTTTTTTAATTTAGCGTGAGAGTGAAATATGGGCTTCCACAACAAATAACACAAAAATAGCTTGCAGTTCCAAACAATAAAATAAATTTTATTTTTGTTCTGGTCTTTTTCTGTAATGTTATTGTCAAATGTCACATTTGCATATTTTTCTGCTCCAGAACTTTGGTCATGGGTCAAAAAATTACAATTAAGATACACATGATCCAAAGCTCTCTGCAGTTTTCTGGAAAACTGATATCCTGATGTCAGAAGTGTACAGTCATTATTAATATGAACAAAAATCCAAATGTACACGTTTATTCGGTAATGGGCCTCAGCGTTACCACCGCAAGGCCCAACAGATTACGCGCACCTCATTCATGGAGGCGGATATACGAAACTGTTTTAGTCTAATAGTCAAGATATCCGTAGTGCAAAATTCCGGATCAGCGGAACATTACACGTTATATCGCAACTTTGGAGCACTGATTCATTTACTTGTAATATATTTTGTGAGATTTGATGAGGTTCAGAATAAATGCAGGGCTTTTATTCGGATCATTTCCCCTTCTAGTACGAATATCTAATTAATTTCTGCTACGAGTTTCTTTTCTTGGCATTCATGATATAGGTTCCTAAATAGTTATTGCAGCACATTTAAAAATAAACATAAACAAAAAGGTTTTCTGAACTGCCGTATGAGGATTGATTTTAAATTGGTTGTTGAAAAACAAAAATAAAATGCAATTTTCCCGTACATTCTTAACTATTATGTGTTTTATTGAAAACTATAAAATTGTAGCAAAATATTTATTTGTGATTGTAAGTGTGTTTTAAATAAATTAATAAATATAGAATAAAACACACAGTAGATGTTTCACACTTTATTTATTTTAATTAACGTTATATTTAACCATGTTTCACAATAAGTACACCGAAGATAGTTTAAATGTTAATAAATATAGAGTAGCCAGCAGTTGTACCGATTAGAAAATTAAAATTCATCTAGACTGTAATAGATTTTATTATTTTTCTTTTGCGACTCGAAAACAACAACAGCATGTAGTTTATATTTTCCGATGTAATTGGAAAGAACCTGGTTGACAATTTTTCAGGCGAGCACAGTTGTAAAATTTTAATTAAAATTAAAAACGACATCAAAGAAATTCGCTCGCTAGAATGTCCTATAGATTATGTTTAGAAAAAATTCGTTACATTTACTTCTAGCCGTAAATTAAACTTAATTATATTTTCTTTCTACAAGAGTAGCAATTCGTTTTAAAGTAAATGGGTACACAAAGACATAAACGGATTTTGCCTACTCTTTTACTCTTAACTTTTAATTACGCCAAGTTGCGTTGTAAACCCAGATTCCCATAAACTTTTCGCAGATTTTATAAAGAAAGTCGTGGAATAGCCGAAAGAATATTTCCTACAGATATATAGACAGATATCTATTCTTATCCATTTGCTTTTGATTTTTTAGTAAATGAAATTGCATAAAACATTTTGACTTGGTTATTAGGGGGGCCATGATGGTACATTGAACCATAAAAAGACAAAATAACAAATATATTTGCTCATTCGACTAATTCCTTCCTCAATAGTTAGCTTAACGCCATCTGCCTAAATAATTTTGACATGTGCAGTAAACATTATTTCATTACACAAACTACAGATTCTAATACCTACAGTATTTTCTTTTATAAGCAACTGTAACGAAGCAGTAAAAGGATTTAATTTAACTCAATACTGGGGTAAATTGGACTGAATGCAAAAAAATATTAGAAAATTATTTTTCATGAAAATCAAATTGTAATGCTTGTATATATAGTATAATATCCTATTGCGGTTGAATACCAAAGAAATCCACAAATGCAAAATTATTATCCAATTGTTTGAATAATAAAAATTTAATTGTCTGATACACATTTTGTGTTATACAGGACAGACGTTCGAACGACTACGCATCTTTTACGCGTACTAATTAAAATCACAAAAAATGATATTTTGGAAGAAACTTAATAACAACTTATTTGTTCTAAGGAAAACCATTATTTTTACATTTATTTGAAAAACATTTTTTTTATATATTTTTATACGATAAATAATAATTAGGTACACTCTTGACTTTCATGTAAGTACGTTACATCCGAGTCTATTTTTTATTTATCGATAAAACCTCGTTTAAAAAATACCATAAGAAGGCCTGGCATAATACAGCCTTATCGTAGGGGCGTTACATTTTGTAAATGGCCCGAATTTTTAAATAGCCGAAAACAAATCCGGTCCTTATTTAGACGGCATTACATTGCTACTCAGGCATGTTTAAAAATCCGGTAATAAATCCCGAAATTTGAAGAATCTATTCAAATTTCTCATATAGTATCACAAATAATATTCTAAATGTCTCTTCAAATGCATAGCGACAGGAAAGCACAAAATACCGATTAATTTAACTCTTAAAGCATCCCAGAAGCTTCTTCAATTTTTCAGACTATTTGAGGGCACTAATTAAGTCGTAAATTGGCTGCATTTCCCCTAACTAAAAACAGAAAAACCTCACACATTGTTTATCGCGCTTTGTGTCTTTATTTCGCGCTTGCGTACAAATCTGTTATGTGTATGTCTCCTTCTCACAATCTTTTTTTTTGTCAGAAAAAATTAAAACTTTCACTTATTTTATTTAAAATTCAAAACAAGTTTCAACCTCCAAGGTCATTTTCAGAAGAAGGACTGCGTAGTCCCTATCGACTCATCTGTTTACCAATATTCTGAAAGCACCAATTTTAATTTTTGTATCAGGTATAAGGTTACAACTGTGTGTCTATAGATATTTGAAATTCAATTTACTGATCAAATAACGTAAATTGAATGCATATCAGATTTGTTACATCAATAATGTAGCAGGATAAATAGCGTTTAATAACAATGGCTTTGAGTTCCTTTGAAAATTAGCGTCAACCCTGGTCGGATTTTTGTGACATAAAGGGATTATGCCTATAGAAACTCTGATGAAAGTATGATAATTCCCTTTTTATGACAAGATAATTTCTATAATGTATAGCAAGGTCATGACGTTATTGTTTAAGCAAAACAAGAAACCTTAGTTATTCACTAAAATCGAGTTAACGGATTTAATTTGATACCTTCAATCTTTTCTGTAAATGTTGAAATGTAAAAGTTACTTATAAAATAAATGCAAAACTGTTTGAACATTACACATTTGAGGTAAATCACGTTAATTATATGGTTAAGTTATTAAGACCAAAAAGGGTCCATTTCACTTTAATTTTTTTCTTTTTCGTATAATACTTGAAACATATTTTAACGTCCTCTGTTTCTGTGAATGTGAAGTGACGCCCAGATTTTGCTCTTTCTCATAATATGGGATGGAGCAAAGTTGAGTTTTACCATACCTGTATCCAAATAGTTATTTTTCGTATTTTGAATATTCTATCAAGAGGGATCATAAATATTTCTGTATGAATTAACTTAATCCTTAAGCGAGAATGACACTTCAGGTGCTTAAACACGTTTTAGATTTCTAACCGACTTGCGCAATTTTGGGTTCTTCGTTTTCATATCTAGTTTTGTTTCACCAAAATCGCTTCGACTTTTTAATGTATCTGACTAAGACGAAAGACACGCTTAGACGTTCAAATTTATACTCCTTTTTGATATCGATTGTGAGCAACTAAACCATAGTTAACAAAATTAGTACCTAATTAATAAATGCTTTCGAATTGGTGCCTCTTTTATATTAGTGAATAATATGAAAACGTGTTTACAATCGGAAAGCAGTAATAATTCGATAACGGTATGCTATAATTCTTCTCATAGAACGCAATCTACTGTATTTCCGAACGACACGAAAAGCTCGGAATGAAAATCCAGTATTTTTTCCTTTATTGAGGCAATCAAACATTTTTACGACTTTTGACATGAATCATTACTCTATTTAGTCATACACTACATAAACCCGATAAAACTTGTTCTGGCTCTGGTTCTCTTTCTGCTTTAATAACACGCGCGCTGGTTTATTCGAACCAAATGAAATAATTGCCGAATATTTCATTTAAAGCGGATGTTTTTACAACCTTTCTCAGCTTGTTTCCCTTTAATTTGACCGGGATGGAGCAAATGTCCTTTTTTGCCGATTTGTTTATTTATTAGTTATGCATAAAGCGGAAATTGGGCGATTGTTACTATAAATTATAGTTTTTATTAGTGATTTGCTAGTTCTAGCATATTCGTATTGAAAGGACCTGGTAGTATTAAATATTAAAAACAATTTAGATTAAGTTCCCGGTAGCGTGTAATCGAACGTAGATTTGTTGTTTTGTTTATTGTTGACATATAAATACCGGTGGCTGTGTGCGTGACGGTGGGGCCGAGCGATTCTTGTAGAAATAAAAAGAACATTATTAATTAGTAAGTCTTGGAGTGAAAAAGTGCGTTCGTGGTAATAGTGGTAGCAGCCTTTTATGAGAGACAAAGGTATTTACCTAATTTTGGGTGATTTGTTTAGCATTTATTTATTGAATTTGTATTTATTTGTACATTGTGGAAATATGTATTTTATGAGTTTCGTTTATGGCCATTTGTTGATTAATGATTATTGGGAGTGGTGACGACCACTCAGAGGAAACGTACCCGCCAGTGAGTACTCACGTGCCTGGGGGTTCCTAACGTGGAACTTCCTTGATATACACCTCCAGAGGGAGGCGATCGGGGACGATCAGAAACATCCCTAGATTCCTGTGGCCGAGGGGTTGGGGACGATCCCGCAACCACATGAGGGCATTGTGCTTCTAGAGGCACTTGGCACCCGCGAGTGCAGAGCCCAACTGCCCTGAAAGGGGGGCTGGTGTCCTAACACCGATTAATGTCTTTTAGAATCAGTTTTCAGGTTGTTTGAATATACCGTGCACGCAACCCAATATTTGACCAAACCGCTTTGATGTAAAATTATAGATCCAGAAGAGACCAACGGGGGCAAGGGGGAGCCAGCTCCCCCGGTGAGTTCAATTGTTTCGTTAAAACGTAGGAAATAGTAAGCAGGGGTTGTTTTCTTTAATTTCATGTTCGTGCTGCTGCCACACGTGCCATGTTGTAATTTTAAGGGGCTATTCTTGAGTACCTGCATTAATCTTAGAGACCATTTCTTCATACCATTCTGGTAAGTTTGCTGCATATTTTGACCATGGCGAACACGTACCTTTCACCCGAATAATTTTATTCTTCTTGATGTGACTAACTTTTGTCTACGTAAAACTTTTGTTCGGAAAATTACCCTTACAGTTTTTCAGAAGTGGGATTCCGTGTTTGCAATAGTGGTCGAATTGTGTGACAGACTTGCCGTGTATTGTAAAATATTTTATAAATCTACAGGCGAATTAATTATCTGCCTATTTGTAGCGCATTCTTAGAAATGAACATATGAACTCGGTTTCGCGTCCTGTTTATTTCTCTTACGATCGGCTCCGACGCCACGTATCCAAACGTACGTTGAATGATTTTTATTGTTGTATTATTTTTTTTATTTCCAGGGAAATTAATACCTATAACTGCATAAAACTGTTTTAAAGTTTGATGTGTAAATCTCAAACCGTGACATTTCTTTAAACAATTTAAAAATAGTGAACAAAAAAAAATACTTAAAAACTTACAAACTCTTATTTGTTAATCTAACATATTAGTTCAGTGACGATATACGAGGGTCGGTCAGAAAGTGACATTTTAAAAAAAAAGACAATAACAATGTCTCGTAATAGAGCACGATCTCTTCGTCGTGTGCTTCCTACAATGGATTCAGACGATGAAAATGAAATGCAATTAGCGACTGAACCAGAATCATCTTCGCCACCTAGCACTACAGTGTCGAGTGAACAAATGTTCAATTTAACAGCAGCTATTGCGGAGCTAGCCAAGGGTCTAGCTAATCAAGCGGGGGGTAGTTCCACAGATAGACAGCAATTAATCCCTTACTATGATCCAGAGACTCCGGAAATGACCATCGACAAGTGGGTTGAAAAAGTGGATCAATTAAAAAGAATTTATCTTTGGAACGATGAGGTCACTATTTTCAATGCTTCGAGAAGATTAAAAGGACTGGCAGCTAAGTGGTTTGAAACCCAGCAGTTTCCAACCGTATGGGATGACGTTAAACAACAACTAATCTTAACGTTCCCAACCAAAGTTAATTATTGTCATTTGCTCACTGAAATGTTGGCACGAAGGAAACAAAGACATGAAAGTATTCTTCAATACTTTTTCGCTAAGCTATATTTACTACAAAGATGCGAAATTACGGGAGAGAAAGCAGTGTCGTGTTTGATTGGAGGACTTGATGACGCTCTCCTACAACGTACCGCGGAAGCAGGGAATCATCAGACAGTAGAAAGCCTACTAGCGTTTCTAAAAAATAGTCAGGAATCATCTAAAACAGAAACGTATAAAAAGCCTTCATCTACACTTAAATCAAGGATTGTTAAACGAGGTTTTAAAGAATTTAGATGCTTTTTATGTGGCAAGGAAGGACATAAATCCTACGATTGCACGATGGCACGAAACCAAAAAGTATGTAAACTCTGCAATCAACGTGGCCACCATGAAGACAAATGCTATTCAAAGAGGAGTAACGACGCACCAAAGAAAATATGACTAGTGTCCCAAGATGGTAACCATAAATATTACAAGGACGTCTGGATTAATAACCACCCCGTGAAGGCATACGTAGATTTTGGTAGTGAAAGAAACATTATAAGACACTGTATAGTTGCGGAATTAGGCCTCCCGGTTGAAAGCTCCAATACCACTATTCTAAAGACTTACGGTAATTTTACAGTTTCAACTGTAGGTACCACTAATTTTGAACTCAAAATAGATGAACTTATTTGTTTTACTACAGCAGACATTGTCCCTGATCATATTCAGAATATCCCATTAATGATAGGGCATCCCGTTACTGAACTTGCCAACGTTGTGGTGTACAAGGATAATAAAATTTTAAATTTTAAAGACAACACGAAAGTTGAACTATGGCCTCTTACAAAAACAATCATACCCCCTCTGCATGTGGCAAACATTCGTGCGGTTACTAAAAATCGCGTTCCTGGAAGTGACTATCTCGTTGACACAAGCATACGTTTTGTTCCGGGACGTGAGTATATTATTCCGCGAACGCTTTTGACCATTAATAACGAAAATGTAATGTATTTACCCATAATAAACATAAGTGACTCTGAAATATGCATTAGTGATAAACAACCCCTTGCAAGAGCTTGTAAGTGTGTTCCCGAAAAAGAAGTAAATGTGAGCAAAGTAACCACCTCCACAGAGATCTTATCACCAATTCCTTTAGAAAGTTTAAATATTGGATCAACAAACCCCGAAATAGTGAAACAGTTACACTCGCTCATCAACAAACATAGGCATTGCTTTGCAACAAATATGGAAGAACTAGGCGAATCAAACACAATGCAAATGAAAATCAAATTAACCAAAGAAGAACCTATCACATATCGACCTTATCGGATGTCTTATTCAGAACGAGAAGCGACAAAGGACATTGTCAGTGAACTATTGCAGGCGGGAATTGTTAGAGAATCTCAGTCGCCATATAGTTCACCAATACTGCTAGTAAAGAAAAAGGATGGAAAGTACCGTCTATGTGTTGACTATAGGAAATTGAATAATATAACGGTGAAGGATAAATTCCCTTTACCCCGCATCGATGACCAGTTGGACAAACTGCAGGGGTCTAAGTGGTTTACTCTTCTCGATATGATGTCAGGTTATCATCAGATTCCGGTTGAAGAAGACTCTAAGGCCTGCACTGCATTTGTTACCCCAGACGGCCACTATGAGTACAATAAAGTTCCGTTTGGCCTTTGTAATGCACCAAGTGTATTTCAGAGACTTATAAATAAACTCCTAACACCTTACAGTGATTTAGCAGCAGTTTACCTTGACGATATTCTTATTTTTTCAAAAACGGAAGAAGAAAATCTGACTAAATTGCAATCCTTGCTTCAAATCATTGAAAAGGAGGGTTTGACTTTAAATCCCCAAAAATGTAGTTTTCTTCAAAATTCAGTCAACTATCTTGGTTTCGAAGTTTCTGCAGATGGAGTGCAACCTGGTCTATCTAAATGTTCGGCAATAAAGAATTTTCAAACACCCAGTAGTGTTCATAATGTACGACAGTTTATAGGCCTCACTGGATATTTTCGGCACTTTATCCAAAATTATGCACTTATTTCCGAACCATTAACGCGTCTGACAAGAAAATCTTGTGCGTGGTTGTGGGGATCAGAACAAGATGCCGCTTTCAAAATCCTCAAAGAAAAATTAACTAGTAGGCCTGTACTAAAAATATATTCTCCAGAATTACCCATTGAAGTACATACGGACGCCTCAAGCCTGGGTTTGGGTGGTATCTAACTTCAACAACATAATTCATTTTTACACCCAGTTTTTTATTACAGTAGGAAAACAACCAACGCCGAAGCAAAATACCACTCTTATGAACTGGAGACCTTGGCTGTAGTTGAGACCATAAAGAAATTCAGGGTGTACCTCTTAGGAAAAGAATTTGTTGTAGTTACAGATTGTAACGCCATTAAAACCGCCTGGTCCAAAAGAGACCTCCTCCCACGCATCGCCAGATGGTGGTTGTTACTACAAGAATTTCATTTCAAGATAGAATACCGAGCAGGAAATCGCATGAAACATGTTGACGCCCTGAGTCGAAATCCTAATTCAGAGGAACGACCACCCCTAGAACAAAATATATTTAGGATAGAACCAGCTGATTGGGTCCTTTCCGCGCAACTGACTAATGAAGGAATCAAACAGATTCGTGAAGTACTTTCAAAGCCCCCACAAACTGACTACGAACATAAAGTGTATCAAAACTATGCATTACGCAACGGTCGTGTATATCGGATAACAGTAAGAGGTATCCAATGGGTTGTACCCACTGGGATGCGACAACACGTAGTGAGAGCAGCTCATGACGAGACAGGACATTTTGCTCTTGAAAAGACCTTAGACATTTTGTGCAACCACTACTGGTTCCCCAACATGAGAGACTATGTCAAAAAAATACATTTCGAATTGTATACCATGTATTTTCTCCAAACAGACCACTGGAAGGAAAGAAGGTTATTTATATCCTATCCCTAAAGAAAAGCGCCCTTTTGAAACAGTACACATAGATCATTTGGGACCTTTTAATAAAAGTAAACGTGGAAATGTGCACCTTATAGTGTTAGTAGACGCTTTTACGAAGTATTTAATAACAAGACCCGTGCGATCGACTAAAACTAAATTCGTCACTCATTTCTTGGAAGATATCATACAGACATACGGTGTACCCAAAAGACTGATAAGTGACCGTGGAAGTGCATTTACCTCCAAAAAATTCGAGAGATTTTGCCAAGAAAAAGCGATAAAACATATTAAAAACGCGGTCGCGACACCCCGTGCGAATGGTCAAGTAGAGCGGTACAATCGCACAATACTAAACAGCCTAACAGCTTACGAAGATGAGCCCAACTGGGACAAGAATATTACTAGGGTCCAATTTGCAATCAATAACACCATACATAAAGACACCAAAAAGACTCCTAACGAACTACTCATGGGATATCGTCCCCAATGTGCTTCCGACACTCCCCTTATAAATGAGATCGCAGAACCAGAGGAACAACAGAACCTGGATGAGATAAGACATAAAGCCAGCCAACTTATTGAGAAGAGCCAATCTCGAAAAAAATTGGCTTTTGACAAGAAACGAAAATCTCCAAAACATTACAAGATCGGAGATCTTGTAGTTATCGAAAAACAAACTCTTGGGGATGGCCCAAGTTCTAAACTACGTCCACGATTTACAGGCCCAATGGTTGTGAAAACAATCTTACCAAACGACCGATACATCGTCGCCGACTTACCACACTCAGAAAGACGTACTAAAGGAAGATACGAAAACGTCATCTGTGTTGACAAAATGAAGCCTTGGGTGCAACCAGGAGGAATTTCGGACTCTTCCGACATGGATTATGATAGCATCGAAGACGACGTTCCATTTCCCAATGAACAGACAAACGAAGCCCTCGAGGACGAGGACTGGTCAGGATTGGCCGAATGAAAGGACCTGGTAGTATTAAATATTAAAAACAATTTAGATTAAGTTCCCGGTAGCGTGTAATCGAACGTAGATTTGTTGTTTTGTTTATTGTTGACATATAAATACCGGTGGCTGCGTGCGTGACGGTGGAGCCGAGCGATTCTTGTAGAAATAAAAAGAACATTATTAATTAGTAAGTCTTGGAGTAAAAAAAGTGTGTTCGTGGTAATAGTGGTAGCAGCCTTTTATGAGAGACAAAGGTATTTACCTAATTTTGGGTGATTTGTTTAGCATTTATTTATTGAATTTGTATTTATTTGTACATTGTGGAAATATGTATTTTATGAGTTTCGTTTATGGCCATTTGTTGATTAATGATTATTGGGAGTGGTGACGACCACTCAGAGGAAACGTACCCGCCAGTGAGTACTCACGTGCCTGGGGGTTCCTAACGTGGAACTTCCTTGATATACACCTCCAGAGGGAGGCGATCGGGGACGATCAGAAACATCCCTAGATTCCTGTGGCCGAGGGGTTGGGGACGATCCCGCAACCACATGAGGGCATTGTGCTTCTAGAGGCACTTGGCACCCGCGAGTGCAGAGCCCAACTGCCCTGAAAGGGGGGCTGGTGTCCTAACACCGATTAATGTCTTTTAGAATCAGTTTTCAGGTTGTTTGAATATACCGTGCACGCAACCCAATATTTGACCAAACCGCTTTGATGTAAAATTATAGATCCAGAAGAGACCAACGGGGGCAAGGGGGAGCCAGCTCCCCCGGTGAGTTCAATTGTTTCGTTAAAACGTAGGAAATAGTAAGCAGGGGTTGTTTTCTTTAATTTCATGTTCGTGCTGCTGCCACACGTGCCATGTTGTAATTTTAAGGGGCTATTCTTGAGTACCTGCATTAATCTTAGAGACCATTTCTTCATACCATTCTGGTAAGTTTGCTGCATATTTTGACCATGGCGAACACGTACCTTTCACCCGAATAATTTTATTCTTCTTGATGTGACTAACTTTTGTCTACGTAAAACTTTTGTTCGGAAAATTACCCTTACAGTATTAAGTAAAATCAGCCTTTTGGGAACCAAATGAAAGCTATTAAACTACATTTCGTTGGGAAATTCCAATTTCTTCGTGTCTTGTACATGTATACCCGAAGAATTTAGAATTTTCGAATGAATTGTAAATTAGACTTACAGATTATAAATACTGTATGATTAATTCTATAAAAAATGTAAGCAACAGAGTCAGCTGTAAATTGTCTAAACTAAAATTAAATTGTATACAGGTTAATAAATTAAATTTAAATAAATTGTTAGTAAATAATAAAACCAAAATTGACTCGTTAGAAAAAAGCGGTGTTTACAAAATAGATTGTGATAACTGCGATGCAGTTTATATAGGTCAGACAGGTAGATCCGTAATTACTGGATTTAAGGAACACATGTATGCAATAGATAAATCTAACAATAGTACTGGCATTTCGGAACACTGTTTAAATAAAAAACACAAAATTACTAAAAACTCTGTAAAATTAATTCATACTATTCCAAAAACTAAACTTTTATATTTGTATGAGACTTTAGAAATTAAAAAATGTATTAAAAACAAAACCAATATTGTAAATAATCAAATAGAACTAAACACTAACAACTCACCCCTACTCATTATAAATTTCCCCAATCTAACTTAAGTATAAATAGCTGTAACTTGTTTTGTAACATTTAGTACAACTCTGTATCTTATGATTATGGCCTCATAGCCGAAACGATTTCGTTAAGATTTATAATAAAAATTAGTGAAACTATACCCAACGTGTTTTTGTACTCGATTATACATTAATAACATTTTCGTTTCATTTTTAAGTTATAAACTATTATTATAGTTATTAAAACGTAGTTGAGTTTAAAAAAGTAGTTTGTTCATTAGTAATTGTATAGGTATAAATATTTTTTTTCATAGAAGGTACAAAATTTCATATAAACTAATGAGATAATATTAGTTCAATTGGAAAGTGCATTAGTTACCTAGTAATCTACCAATGATCCTCGCTAAGGCTATATGTAATTACTAATTTACTAAAAGAAGTGTAGCTCCTTCATATACATAAGGTATTCATAAAATTTAAATATTCCGTAGAGAACTCGACACAGATTTTTCAGTATTCAGGATCGATAGAATGTTGCGGATAGCTTTAATAATAAACTTATGCTCAAGAGGGACCTAAAAAAATTTCTTTAATATCTTATTCTCTTAAAATATACGTATACTTCATCTGATAAAAGAAAAAAGAAAAGACAAGCACATTTTAGTCTAGTGTAAGCAGATTTGTATAAAAAAAATATCGCCGACTGGTCTGTTTACAAAAACGTTTATTATCACTAGAAGAAAATTCAACGCAGCAAAAACTTTTAACAATACAACCCGGAAGTTTCCCTTTTTTTATTAACATTTAAAAATGAAGAGCGTCTAGTACTTTACCAAATTTTGTAATAATAAAAAAAAAACGATTCATTGTAATATAATTATTCCTTTAACACGCATAAATTGATTATTTTTAAATAACTTATTTACGATTAGGTAGGTCACAATGGCTAATTGTTGAAAATTGTGGAATAAAACACAATGGCTAATATTAAATTTTAGCAAAATATTTAGTATTACGTAAAGGATATTGCAAATAAAACTGTGATGAAGTAACACTTACACAACTAACAATAGTTTCGGAGAAAAATATATACACTGTTTATTGCATAGCTAAATTAGTTAAAAAGCCTTGTTTTGCCAAATAGTATATACGATATATATCCTTTTATCACACTGAGTTGTCAAATTTGTACTTCATACAAAAATTGTACCTGCAGTAAGATGCGGAGTTTTTAAAACACTCACTTCGAGTGTTTGCATACGCAAACGGATGCAATAAGCGAAATTATACGACCATTATCGGAAATACACCATGTAATTTCACCTTGTCGACTCACTTATTAGCAGATTACGTCTGCACAATATAGTAGGTAAGTTACTGTCAGAATACTTAGGAGGACTTAACTTCAACCAATAACCTGAGTAGTGTTTGTATATGCTTACCAAAAATTTAGTCCTTTTGGCAGGCAGTCGCTAAACCCCATACAACTAGTGTTATGGACTCTCAGGTTCAATCCCGATATGTGTTATTTTTTTTTCTTTGGAATTGTTTTCCTTAAAGTTGGTGATAGAGTTAATTGTGATTAGAAATTAAAGTCGCAAACATTCAAAAAGACAACATCAGGTTTGGGAATTCAACAATTCACAACGCGTCCGAGGTAAAAATTTTGGTCAAAGCATTTGTTGATAACATACATAAATTACTGCTGCTTGCTGTTATAATCTTAAAAAGATTGCTACATGGCCATTATTAAAGTCGTCCATTTAAGTAGATATTCATAAAGCAAATCACAGTTAATAAATTATGAAGTTTACGCTACATGAAGCATAATAATACTACGCATATTTTATTTACTTAGTTAAATTACTTGAAAAGAAAATGTAAATTAGCTTTAGATTATGTAGCACTCGTTTTTCTCTCCCATCAAGCTTCACCTGCAAATTAGTCCAGTTCTTTTGTTAGTTAGATGTTGGTCGATTGTGCGACAGTTTTCATTCGTTGATTTCACGTTATTGTACAGTGCATTAGGAGTAGAAATTAATTTCCGTAAATAAATTACGAAATATCGTAATAACCTACATTGTTTTCTTATTTATCTGTGTACCCAATCGGAATGCGGGGCGCATGGGGGGTAGAGTGCGTTTCAAAGCAGGTACACGCATTTGCAATGTACCCTGACTTCTAACCTTATAAATTATTATAATAGACTGCGTAAACGTTGCGTAATTTCCCTTTGACATACATACGTTGCGTTTTAAAGGGAAATGTAGTAAATTGGCGCAGAAAAATAATCGATTCACTCGAGTTTTTTTTTGCATGTTTTATAAAGTTAATAATTTCCATTACCTACTTATTGTAACAAGAGTATAAAACCAACAAACCTCTAATGATTGTAATTAAAGTTTATTAATGGGGAATATTAACTTATTTTGTATTTTGTTAAGCCAATATACCTTTGAAAATTTTCTAGCGAAATTTTGGATTAAACAAAACACGCGCTGATGTTATAAACACTTATTTATATTAAAGGAAGTTCTTTATGGAAGTTAAAAAAAGAGAAAACAAGTAATCGTAAGTACACTAGTAACAACAAATACAGAGCATCTACCCAGACTTTTTTCAAAATTAAATTTACAGAAGTTATAACGTGTAATGTTGGTTCGTTTGTCAGATAATTATCGTTTTATGAAATTGTGAAATACATTGCATATAATTCGTAGTGAGCAACTCCTAGTGGTTAATATTAAGGAGAGTGACCGAGATCCGAGACCACACAGGTCTGCTTCGATGAATCATATATTACTTAATAATTCTCTTAAAACCTTCAAACTTTTCTTCATAATTTAAAACAATTCAGGCGTCACCCTGTATACGTTTATTGTTTGTCAGTTTTGAAAGATGTGCATTTCTGCATGACCGAAAAGTTTTTAGTGGGATTTTGTCATTTTGTGCGTATACCGTTTGCTTCGTGTTTTTGTTATCGATAAAAGAGGCGACGAACGGGCAAAATAAGGCGATGTCGTTTGCATACAGATCAAGCATGCTTTGCACAGCTATTTTGTAAAACTACAAAACGACTATGTCGACCGTCGTCGTAGTTTATATTGTATATACTGGAAACATTCAGGTAATTCGAAACTAAAAGGGACACCTACTGCAACGTGTCTTCTTAATTTACAATAATTTACATATCAGCTCACTCGATCCATTCTCGTGAGAGAGTGCAGATATATGTATGTTCATGTTGCTATACAATTTAGTTACCTAGATAGTGTCAGCACTTAAAATCTACTACGTTAATCCTTTTTAAAATCTGTTTACAAACTGTACTCAGTTTATCTTTCTATTTCAGTCTTTCCTTGTAAATTTCTGTCTTCCATCCAATATTATTCAGAATAAGTTTATAAAACTTTATTTTTCTAAAATTAATTTACTTTAATAGCGGTAGTTTCACATTTTCCATATTTTTGTCAAAATAGGCTTAAGAGTAGCAATCATGATTACGATGACTTGTTAGATAGGCACCTCCACTTCTTCCCTTCTAACATCATAACTATTTACGAGCATAAACCTAATCTAGGTATCCTGCTTTACTCGGATTTGTACTTCTAATATGCCTAATTAGATTTTCATGTCTCAGGTGCCCCACCATGCTATTTTTCCTTTTCCACAGCGTCAAACTGCATGAGCTTTATTATCATACTGTTGAAGCCAGACAATTCTTAAATGCGTTTCGTTAAGATCTGGTACGAAACAATACTGTACCAGATTGGCTGATAAGAGACGGTACAACTGTCTCTTTTTCTTCCTCAAAAAAAAAAAAAAAGAATAAATAAATAACCTGAGCGTCTACCATACTGCCACATTGTCACGGATTTAGTGTTTAGTTACTTTGAAAGGGAAACGAGATAAGAACAGAATGTATTACAATATCACATATATTTTCAAATGAAGTTCCCCTATGTATTTGAGAGAAATAGTTATTGTCATGTAATAAAAAAAGAATCTAGGATGCTCTAAAGGCATTCTAAAGTGTAGATAAGCACTAATATTTTTCCATCAGTTTTCACTGAAATAGATATTAAATAAATCATACCTAAGGAAATGTTACCTAAAAATGCTATCTTTGGAACTATTTCTCTCAATATTTTCATCAAAGGAAAGCCGAGAAAGGCTGTGGTCAGACGGCATCCTTAATGCGAACTTTGAAAAGAGGAACTCCAAAACGACGTTGAATGAGTGAAACCATCTCATAGGAAAACGGGAAAAGGAATTTTATATATCTGTTAAATTTTTCGACTTTGATTGCAAAATATATTCTCCGTGAAAATTTTTAGTAGATAGAGTTTGTAACAAGATATAAAAATAAACAACATATCTATATATCTACCAATTTCCGTGATTTGTATTGAACATATCTATGTATCACTTGACAGTAAGCATATAATATTCTCTTCTAACATATCGATGTTTTTACAAAGAAGGAATTGGTAAAATACTGTACAAAAACATTTTTAGCTAAAACATTTTCATTTTACGTACTATAAATTAAGAAAATAAAACACTTGAAATTTTAAATAAGCTATTTTTTACACCTACTTATTTTAACAGAGGATAGTTTTATACCAAGTCGGCATTTAACAGTGCGGGTTGTTTCCAAAATTTATTTGATCATTTGCTAGACTTTTTTCAATTAATTACTTTTTTAATTTAAATAATTACGTATTTGTCTGAAATTACATAAAATATAGACAAATAGTAGGTACAAGAAAAATCACTTGTTCGCAGATGGAACTGGAAGACACTGAAATACAGTTATTGCATCTTTCTTTTATTATGGCTGTATTGCACCTGTGCGTTTGTCATAGCTTTCCTAAATTATTCGACTTGATGATTCAAATTAATAATAAGGAATACAAACACAATTGGAAAGGTTTCACTTGATATATTGAAAAATTCTTAACAAATTTGTTTCGACTGTGAAGTCATTATCAAGAGTTTGTATCTTTTGATAATGACTTCACAGTCGAAACAAATTTGTTAAGAATTTTTCAATATATCAAGTGAAACCTTTCCAATTGTGTTTGTATTCCTTATTATTAATTTGAATTAAAAATGTTTCACAACACATGTACCACATAACAAAATTTGACGGTCTAAACGTCGCAGAATCAAAGTGATATTTAATAACTATTGGTTATTTGTAGTGTTGGGATAATTCGGATTAAAATTAATCCGTGTTCCGGATAGCAAAATATTCGGATTAATCCGAATACTAAATAATCATCCGGATTAAAAATCGTCCGGCTACTTGAAGTAGATACACACAGCTGATTAATACGTTTGCTGTATTCGTACTGTAGCGCGTATTAATTAATCGTCATGCGCGTTGGATATTCATCTGTAGGGACGAATATTCCGTTTCGGTATTCGGACTGTAGTATTCGTAACATTCATCCGTATTAAATAATCGTCATGCGCATTGGATGTTCATTCGTATTAATTAAATAACCGTCGTACTTATAAGCAAAACCCGCAAAATGAGACTAAACGAACATGACCACATTGTCGCTAAAATTTTATGTTGTTTATGTGCAGTTACTCTATATTGCGTATACTGCCACAACTTTGATATTTATTTCATTTTCAAAATTTCACCCCAGGAATAAAACATCTCTTTAAACGACTTATAAGTAATTATTAAATATAGAGCAATATGTGCAGAGGAGCATAACCGAAATAAACCGAACTAAAATAGAAGAAAGTCTTCAATAATTCGTTGCATAAAACGAAATTTAATTTTTAATGATTCGACCAGGCGCGGCATCCACGTCGGAAACACGAAAATCTGTCTCCGCGACGTGCGTTTTTTAGCACGCCATAAACTGAAATGACGCCATATAAGCCGGGAGAGCGGAGCTCGCGGATCTAAAGTCGTCAAAGTGCCCGCCCACCAATAAGGGCTGTATTTCACAGCGGCGACGGAGCCCTTCCAACATTTGTCAATACGGTTTATGGCCACTTTTCCGGTGCAGGATCAGGGAATGCTGCCCATTAATTTATAGTGGAACGAAACGACGCGACACGGAGTTGCCCCGAATTCTTCGCGTTGGTCAACCCGTACGGGTATGTATGTATTTATACCACTGACCTATAAATTACGGGATAGGGGATACCTTCTGTTCTTATACGAATTTTAAGTTATAGATTCACTTAAAATGATGTTAGTTTTTAGTCACTGTTTTTAAGCGACAGGCTCTACGCTTCTTTTTCTTCCTTCTTATCAGGCAAATGTTTATGTGTATCTACATATGATGTTTTGTCTTTCTTCAAATTATTAGCACAGTATACTTCTAAACAGTATGGACAATCGTTTAAATAAATTGATACTGATCTTTGAATCGTGCTACTACCGAAAACTGTCGAAAACACGATAGTTATTGGCAGTCATAGAAGTAATAATCATGTGACGATATAAATTATAGCAGTTAAACACCCGCTCATTCAGTAAACATGTTCTTGCCTCAAGATTATGTAAACGGAATTTGCGCAATGGGTCTGAGTTTGGTCAAGCTAACGCGCATATAAAAGCTTCAATTTCGGTGATCGTCAGGCTAATACACAACATAAATTACTGTATCATAAATTATGACATAGCAAAACCTCGCTTTTTCGGTGTCTTGTTGTTAGCGCCGTGCAGTTAGCGCTGCGACCCTTTTGAGTGCAGGTATCGCCGGGAAAGGGGCAGGTAAAATTATATCGTGGTATATAGGCCTATGTACAATGCTTTTATTTAAAATTGTATGTTAAGTTTTATGCATTATGTTTTCGTACGATATTTTAAACACAAACTTTTACTTTCCTTCACACTTTAACCCAGATTTAGGACTGGCAATTTTGTTTAACAAAATTGTATTTGAGTAACAAAATTGTATTTGAGTTTCCTGTGCATATTATGATTAAGGTTTATATTATAATGCTTACACCTTTAAACGCGCCTGTTTTTTTAAACAAAACGGCCAACCCTACGCTTGGGTTAAAATGTAAAGGGAAGTAAAATTTTTTGTTAAAAATATACAAAAAAATATTCTATATAATATTATACAAAGGCTTATATACCGACGGTATTCTCGCGGCGATAAATGCATATAATTTTACCTGCACTTTTCTGGGCGATACCTGCACGCAAAAGGGTCTCGGCTCTAACTTCACGGCGCTAACAACACGGACTCGTTTTTTCAAAATTTTCCAAGCCTTTGTTTTCCATATATTTCTAATAGGACATTCATCGTGGCTCAACCCTGTGTAGTGATAGTTGAATGAAGAATATATGTAGAATCATCAAACTTGAATGATTCTCCATGATCTACTACCATTTTGGCGCCTAAATCACAACACAAGTCGGTAATACTGCAGAATTAGCAGAAATGCCTTAACGTATACATTGCTTGCCTCTATAAAATAGATAATTTCGATAAGGAGAAATACATAAAATACATGGCACTATTAAGTCTATAGAAGTTCTTTAAAATAAGAGAAAACTAATGATCAGAGTTAATAAAGAATTAAAAGTAGAATTAAAAAAAATGTCAGTATTCAAAAGGACTGGTAGCAGAAATTATCTGAATAATCTTGAATAAGGACTATTACCCGGATACGTTTGCAGATTTATCAATCTTCTTGACCGTAATTCTTGCCTGAAAGAGTTAGTTGGAGAGAATATAAGGCCCATATACTAATCTGAAACGATCCGTTGTTTGTATTGCTTTTCTGTCATAAGACGTTAACTGAAGGCAATTAAATTCTTCCACCCAATGTTGTTTTTTGTTTGGCTGCAAGGAACGTAATGGTAAACGGGTTACCGCGCGGGCCTT
The DNA here is from genome assembly GCA_947389935.1 of Agrilus cyanescens. Taxonomy (NCBI): domain Eukaryota; kingdom Metazoa; phylum Arthropoda; class Insecta; order Coleoptera; family Buprestidae; genus Agrilus; species Agrilus cyanescens. The sequence goes on from OX376707.1 coordinate 17,943,675, forward strand.
TCAAGCGTCCATTAATTTATGGCGAAACGGCGCTATCGCCGGCCACGGTTACTCGGATGTTTCACGTTGGTGAACCAAATATGCGAACGTGTTACATTCCTGTCCTATAAATTACTTCATGACTTACTGGCGTGTGTATTTGTCGGCAGAGCCGTACGTTTTTCAGAAACGAAACTAATGGGTCCGCAATGAATGAAATTTACCTCGAGCCAGTGGATTTAAATTTATGTAAACACCTGCTAGATGTTAATAACCGTTATATACAGTTTAACAAAAAAAAAATTAGACACATAGGTATTATGTTTTCAACGATAAATCAAGTAAGAGTTTTGTGGGAACTGACCCGATTAACTTTAAGATCCAATTTACAGACAACCGCAATAAATATAACGAAACTTTTATTATTTTCTTACTTAATTTTGATTATAATTTAGTATCCAAATCAACCACAGTCTTAGAGAAGTTGTCTCTTATTTATGACTTGAAGTTATTGTCGTTACAGCCTCTGAAGGTGTCTTCTTTATCGTCGTTGTAATCTTTGCAGAGAACTACCGCATTTTCTTCGCAACTTTTATTTATAATTCTAGGAATCCATGTACATTTCCTTACAGCCATGTGTTCACGGTTATTAAACTAATACGGTTGTCTCAGTTCAATCAGCTTGTTGGCGCGGAGGAGGAGGGGTCTGGTTAGGTTGTGACGTAGCTCAGAATATACGAGCTAAGGGCGACTTAGTCAACGCCAATAGTGTACCTCGTCGTCAGTGTGTCTGCTACTCGCCTATAGTTTTCTTTTCTAATAGCCTACTTCTGAAATACCATACTGAAAGTGTTTGATAAACTGAAGTAGTGCTTAAGGGTAGGTTAAATTAAGGGATTTCAATATTATATAATTGCGATTAATAATGACGCCAGTAATAATAAAAGTAATTCAAAGTAAGTAATGAGTTATGATCACTTTTCGAACTCTTAAATTGTAATAATTTTATAAAAATAATTCTACTACCTACATGCAAATAAAATTATAACTTATTCTATTCTAACTGGCAACTATTTATGTAAAAATTAAGCTAGCTACTTAAAATTATCTGGACAACAATTTTTCTTTCTGTAAAATAATGCAATTGTGAATGAAGCTAATATAAATAAGGCATATATTACTCAATTCTGAAGGTTATCTTCAACTTCTAGACAATTTATAAAATGGTAGGAGGTAGAATACGCTGTAGTGTCGATTCTTGTAAGAGCCAACAGGAAAAAAATAAGGACTTGTCTTTTTTTTTCATTCCCAAAAGATGTTAAATTACAAAAAGAATGGATAAATTGATGTCATCGAGTCGATAAAATTAATGTAATAAACGGCCTGCCCCTGCACGTTTCACCTTCAGATTTTGAAAGAAATTTGAAGGCAGAATTTCTAAACGTTCCCTATAGAACAAAGTTAAGATTTCATGGTAGGTTTGTCTCGTACATTGGTCAAAATTACGTAACATGTTAAAAAGTTGATTTATTATTCAAATTTTAAGCTATACCATCGCTTGAAACGAAGTTCAGTTTAAAAGTTTACAAAACGAAATCTGTTCATTTTATGGGGTCGTCTGTCGTTTGCTTTCGATTGAACTTGGAAAAGCGTCCATAGCTGGATGATATGCGGTGCCGAATACGGCCAATTAGTCACAATTTGTCCAAGTAGAGCGTATGGACCAATCAAACGTCAAACTGTTAATGTGAGTAATTAACTTGGCGTGTTAAAAAATTACAGCTGCCGTTAACATTGGCGACGAACGCCTACCAACACTCTCGTCGCGTCGCGGACGTCCTAGTCGACGTCGAAAAATACTAAACGTCGCGTCGGTAACATCACGTCGCCACCGTACGGTCGAGGCGTTGAAGAAAGAAAACAAAACGAAGCGCCAGCCGTTCGGAAATAAAGAGCTTCGACATATAGTACACAAAAAGCTGCCGAACCGTTAAACATCGATGCCAGTAATATCGTTACCGTATTCGCGTATGCGATTCGATAGCCAGACGATACAGACACATGTATGTACATGCTAACATATATAGGCACTCACACACATGTGCATGCACAGAAACTATGACCGTACCCTTCGTCAATTCATTGCTACAATACGGTAAATTTGTTACTTTATATTGTGCCGTAGGAGTGGTTACTTTTGTCATTATTTGATTACCCGTTTTAACCTTTATTGTAACTTTTGCGTATAAAATTCAAAACAAAATTACTCTTCGTCACAAAATCTTTACTGTTTAATGCATGATCCATGAATAGCAGATTATATTCTACTACTCATCAATAAATTTCTAGAACATCTGAAAATTTTTAAAGTCCAGGAGGTTGTTACGTTAAATTTCAAAGAGTTGCTTTAAACCAATCGAAAATAGTTAAAAATGGTTTAAAGGAAATTAGCAAATGAAAATGGAAAAAAAGCGTTTGTGTCTAAAAATGGAGTTATATTCGCCTATATCGTCCGAAGATGGATTAATCTGGAATTTGCCAATAATTAAAATGTTTAAGTTACGGATTAAACCAACTAAGGCGTCTACTTTCGAGATCCGGAATGATTTCGTTTAATCAGAATAGGTAATCCAAAGTTGTTAATTTTGACATTTCCAGGTTTTCCTTAAAACAATTACAGACGGTTAATGGCTTACCTATTTTCTATTCTACGGACATGTGGGTATAATTAGAAAGAAGTTCGCAAAAAGCAAGTGAGGTTAGGTTAGGTTAGGTTAGTATGGTAATAAATTGTCGACCTCATTATAGTTTCTTAAATGCAATGGACCACAGTCCAAATATGGACACATTCAACTAGTAAAGCTTATAAAATTAATCTGTTGTTATTTAACAACGTATTCTTTTCTATATTGCTTTTTCGAAATTTAGAAACTGAAAAAAGGAAAGACGAATTTAGGAGTATGCGAATGGTCTTCGGATCATGTTTTCGCCATTTATTGACCGAAGACAACTGGTAAGTAAATAAGTATATTATTAGAGTTCCGGGATGGTTGAAGAAAGACGTCGCCGATCCCTCTATGTTAGACCGAATTATAGGATTTCCTTGTTTGTTAGTGAACAGTCTGTTCGAGCTGCATGGAACCCAACTGAACTGCTGCTGGTCCCGTTATTGTACGAGTTTCGTCCCTTATTTCCTAATTGATGCGTGACGCGTGACTAGCCTTTTTGTTCCGTTTCCTTTTCTTTATTTGTTCTTGCTGAAACTGTTTTTCCGAGACGGTTCGAATAAACAAAAAGCAATTTTTTAATAAAGTTTTGACGCTGTTTGTTTTGTTTTCGTTTTCTTCTTGCTGCATCCAGTAGGGTAATAATAATTAACACGTACAATGTAGGTTTTCTAGAACAGTATATAAAACTAGTATTTAAGAGAAATGCATCCCAATTCATTGAAAAAGAGTTATAACTTATTTTACGTTTTCTATAGGATACTGTTAATTAACAATAAATCATTATAAATACTTAATAGATGTGATTTTAAATACATTAATGAGAATTAAGATATTCAACCAACTACAAATTACCTCAACTTAATGAGAAAAATCTATTTCTGCCATTATGCCGCCGCCGGGATCCGGGATTCGAACCCGGGTCTCTGGCTTTACGCGCCATTGCCCTATTCACTAAGCTACTGTGACATGATGACGGCAACACCGATGAAACGTACTTACTAAGTCACTGAATCGTCGAAATTAATGTATGTTATTAATATCAATTAACAATGCAGTATTATAAATACTTAATGGTGGTGATTTTAATAAATACATTAATGAGAATTAATCCCGAATCCCAGCGGGAACTTGTTTACTCATTCATTTAATTCAAGTTGTAGTTGTACTGTTAATGTTTACACCATTGAAATTTTTAATGCTAAATTACGCTTATATCTGGAAGGGAAGAAATTTTAACCACATCGTTTATTAAAATTTTGATACGTATATACAAACACCCTTGGCAATCATTGGCGGGGACAAGCACCTGTTAGACACATCGGGGAATTTAGGGGTGGTAACAAGTGTGGTATCAAAATTGGACTACCAAAAATTAGGGGTTGGAGCACAGTCCGAACTTCGTCAACACCGTGCACCAACAAATGGGGGCAGGCAAAACTCTAGCATGTTCGTCTTGAACTGGGAGAAGATAAGTCGTGCAAATCGTGACTATAACTGTGATTATAACCACAACTGCTGTAAGTACATGGGCTACCTTGGTAGGCCATGTTCAAATATCTGTTGTTTGAAGTAGTCATTTGCACGGTAATAATATATATAGTTTGTTTGGGGTGGGGGGAAGGTATCGGGTACATCTGGTAACCACGAAACCTTTTATTTGTTTGGCGAGACACGACACCGTAGTGAACATAGCCTCTATTGGTTTGGCGAGACACGACACCGTAGTGAACATAGCCTCTATTGGTTTGGCGAGACACGACACCATAGTGAACATAGCCTCTATTTTGTAAGGTTGGTCGAGACACGCCACGCTTAGTGGACATAGCCTCTATTTTATGACAGTTCAGAACAACAGTATATGTCAACTTACTCGACGTTTACTGAATTTTGTGGTAAACATACCAACGTTATTAGGAACCCATTCGAAGACAACTGATCAAGCCCTTAAGATAAATATTGATTAAACCGAAATAAAGTGCTTGTCGTTACCGACTGAATGCCAAGAAGCGGTACAGGGATCTGTGAACAAATATGAACATGGTCCAGGATGGACTAGAGTATGTACAAGATTTTTGATATACCTAAGAACGTAAAGGAAATCGAAATATTATAATCATTGAATTAAAAAACCAAAGTGTTAATTTAAAATGAATTAAAATTTTATACCTAGAATGCAAAGATCTAAAGAGAACCATAATTTAACCTAAATCGTAAATTATAAGCAATGGTAGCAATGTCAAAGCAAAAGTCAAGAGTGTTTTAATGAGGGATTATAACTAAGACCGACAGTGAAAAGTATCAAGTTACACCGACACATATATGGGTCAGTGGTTTACACGCACCTTCGCTCTGAATGTCGTCAACGTCGGGAACGTCTGGCTCGGGGTGAATGGACATGGTACCGTTATCGGGGTTGGTGGCCAGGTGGGGTCGTATGGGCTGTCAGTGGTGAGCTTCCAGTGGCGTAACCAGGTGGGTATACCTCAGATGGGGTCGGAGGTGTTTGGGCGGGCAAGGTACGTAGACGGACGACTCTAGGGCGTCTCACATACGGGCAGGGGGTGACGGCGACAGCACGGGAAGACGGGTCAGGGGTCAACCTCTGGACAGCAGGGGCAGCGGTGGCAGACTCTCGGCGTGGCAGTGGCAGTCACTCAGACGCGACAGTGACGGCGAAGACAGAGACTCGGGGTTGGTAATGTAGTCAGTGACAGGTACAGCGGCGGGACAACTAATTTACAGGAACGGACCAAAACCAAATCTCGATGGACCGCACAACGGCAGTCTTAACACTCGTCAACGAGTTCAATCACTGCGACTACACTTATTGACCTCATGTACTGAGGGACGAGCTAGGCCAATAAATGACCGGATCTCACCAACAGTCGAATCAACGTATATTCGTTTAATGTTGCTTATCGATTACTAACACTGAGGGACGAGCTAGGCCAATAAATGACCGGATCTCACCAACAGAAGAATCAACGTGTATTCGTTTAAAGTTGCTTATCGATTACTAACACTGAGGGACGAGCTAGGCCAATAAATGACTGGATCTCACCAACAGAAGAATCAAGCGAGCGTTCAAGTGCCTTTTCGATTGCTAACACTGAGGGACGAGCTAGGCCAATAAATGACCGGATCTCACCAACAGAAGAATCAAGCGTGCGTTCAAATTTGTCTAAGGACCTCTTTTACTGAAGGACGAGCTAGGTCAAAAAATGACCGGATCTCACCAGCAGCCGAATCCAGCAAAGATAGAGAGCCAACAATGACCAAAATCCCTATGAAATCCTGTAGAAACTCGCAGCCTTTTATACCAAATTTCTACCCTTTCCACCGCGCGAGTCTGCGTGTCGCGGGGTTCAAGCGCGCATTTTCAGAAATTCCTATCTCTCTTGCTTACCTAGATCAAACTAGTTCACTCGTTCTTTCCAATGTAGTTTGCATACCGCGTGGTCTCCCCTTTACTGCATTCCAACCTAATCCACCCTACGAACTGACTCAGGGGTGAAATAAGATACCTCACTCACTTCTATACGTAGACAACCTGTGAAACCTGTCTCTCTCACTCGTGGCTGACCGGATATGGGTGTCTAGACGAAACATTCCTGGTCGCTAAGTCGATGTTAAAATGCTTTTAAGTTTTAAGTTCTCTTTCACTCATTAGGTACAAAAATTATTTAAAATTCATTTAGTTTGCATTGACATCCTTACTTTAATTCAGGTGATATTCAAGATTAAAATTTGTCAAATTAAATTATTATATACAGGAAAACTATTTACCACTTTGAAACAGGAAAGTACAAATTAATTAAATACTTCAATGAATAAATTAGAACCGAACAAAACAAAAATTACGATATAAAATAAATTAAATACCTGTAGTTTAGTTTAAAAAGAAATGACGTCATCAGGTAAAATTGCCTGTTAAATAAATAAACAAAGGTAATTTATTTAAAAAATTGTACCACCCGGGTACGGGTGGTTACAATACTTTACCATTTTAAGGTTCGTTTTTTATCAAGCATAAACATTTTAGATAAAATTTAATTTAATAATATCATTGTCGTAGTAAAAATCTTATAATTCTTGCAAATCTGATAAACGAATATTTAACGAGATAAAAGTATTTATGCGGAATAGTCGTGTACATTTTTATTGTTTGCAGAAATCCGACTGAACCCAATTAGATGAGCGACCGCTGAAAATTTCCATTTTTCTATTCTTGATAATTATCTGCAACGTTCATGTGCCTTTGTGAACTCTGGCTGTATAATCCTATTAAAAGTCGTGGCGGATCTACTTTTAAATATAATGCAGGATAAACTAAGATAATACTCAGAGTTTGCCAAGTTAGCGCCTATCCTACCCGAGTTTTCCGCTACAAGCAACGATAGAAGTCTAACAGTAAAGAAGCTTATAAGCATAAGCATGTTACACTTATTGTGGTTAATAAGCTGACGTCCTGGATATCGAGGCTGCAGAAAGTTTAAAGTACGGTTAATTTTAATTGCTTCCTGCGCTCGTTTCGGTTTTTTTCTTTCTTTTGTACTAAACACATGAGAGAAATGCGAAACAATGATCTGTCGTAAGTAGGTAAATGATCTGAGTTGGTAATTGTAAAAAATATTTTATTTGAAATTTACCAATTTTGTCCTACTTTCAATTTTTTATAATTTTACAGACTTCTGAAAGGTTATTTATAAAACAGGTGACTTTAAATTTAAAACAAACACTAGATAAACACAATGAAATCATCCTGCTACATGCTTAATTTAAAAATTTCAATTTTCATGTGGGATTATTAACCAACCTGGAATTTTTGTTAACAAAAACGGTATTTACTGTACTGTAGAAATGAAAAATTCATACATTGATGTGATCACAGTAACAAGCAGAGATAGCTCTAAAACGTAGGTAAAAAGTTAGTTTTTATGTCATCACTAATAGAATTTCTCAATTAAAATGCTCTAATTTTCTGAAAATGTGATAAATTTGATTCATAAATTCCTTTTCTCGCTTCAAATAACATTCAACAATACATTAGTGTGAATTAAATTAAAAAAAACATCTACTAACGTCCTTGTTAGTTTGGTTATGATCGATTAAAGATAATAAAATAATTCTTCTTGCTTTTTTGCTTCTCTTATTCATTTTAACTTATCACGCTGTCGTATTGTTGGGTTCAATACTAAATGTTTTAATAATTTTTCCATTTTGAATAATGGTTACAACTCAGACCTTTTTGTAATATCTTTAAACTCCGCCACTGGAATTTGTCAGAAATCGCCTTGGGATATTTGAATTTCTTTTGTGCATCTCATATCGTTGGTTGCCTTAACACGGAGGTCATGAAGGCTTTCCATTATTTTTCATACTTTGGTAATTGCAGTGAAAAACTAAGGATGTCCGTATTCATTTATTGCATTTATTTACATGTAAAGAAGAATGAAAGTCCCATAAAATTTAAAATTTAACAAAAAAAACATGGATTATGTTTTAAATTCTTTCAAAATAAAGGCCGCGTATGTATATGTCATTACGGGGATTGGTCGTTTACCTGTGGAAGGATTTCGCTCAGAAGTCAATATAAATCTGTTTTACATCTTCGACGTATACGACCAACAGACGGACATCGGAACGAAACCCGGATCTTCGTTCTCCAGGATAGAAAGACTTCGCTATTACTCGTGACTGCAAAAACCCTAAGCCGGCTATAAATCAGAGATCCTGAAGTGGCCGATAAATAAGGTCGCCAATACTGGCGTTTCTTTTCGTTGCTACCACACACATACATATTCGGATCTGACGCCAACGTCATCCTGGCCGACGATCATCTGTCTTAAACGCAGCATCAGCAGATTGATGTGTTGTACGTACAGGGACAAGTGTGCCTCTTTCATTCTACGACGAATGTACAAACAGTCGTTAATAAGAAGGCGAATCGAACAAATCCGAAAGAACGCGCCGAGTCAAGATTACTTGTATCGATCTTGAAAGTTTTATGGATATTAGGGGAACGAGCCGAAATTATACTCTTGAACTTTAAATAAGAAATTCACAACTAAACTAAACAACATAATTTGCTCCAAAGGTATAAGAAGAAAGTATAAAAGGGTACATGAAACTTTTAAAATAGCATACTTCTATACTGAACAGAGAAATGGTAAACTACAAAACGAGATAGAGAGGAACTAGAAGGAAACTAGAGCTTTAGCACTTGAAGAATGAATTGTATCCTACCTTACTTTCGTCAAAAAGCAGCAGAAGAAAACAAAATAACCAAAATTTATCTTGTCTTGGTTTAACTCTATGAATTTGTGTGATAGTTCACCTTTTTCGTTGTGCTAATTACAATGTAGTAACTTAGATTCTTTTATGAGTTTCGTACAAGTGATATGTGCTAACAAATAAAACAGAAAATTTTCAATTAAATTTTCAATTAAAATTTTCAATTAAAATTTTCATAATTGGTGTTGTGTATTAGCCTGACGAATACCGAAATTGGCGGTCGAAACGTTGCTTATTGTTGGTTATTAGCAAGATTAGATCTTATTGATCATAAAACACAGAAAATTTTAACCACATGTTTTATTTACAATTTGTACATATTTACAATTGCCCTTAGTATAATTTAGGGAAAACAAGCACCTTTTAGTATATACTAAAGAATTTAGTGATGGAACTAATGTGCCATCAGAAACCTTAATTACCCAAACTTATGTGTTGGTACAAAGATTAAATTTCGTCAAAACCGTGCACCAACAAGATGTGTAGGTAAAACTCTAGCATGTTCTTCTTGAACTGGGAGAAGGAAAGTCGGGTTAATCATGAATTCTGTGATTATAGCCACAACCGCTGTAACCCTGTAGGCAACCTTGGTAGGCCATGCTAAAAGTCGTGATGTCTGAAGATGTCACTTAAAGCAGTTGGTAACCACGAAACCTTCTATATTTTATTTTATCGGACACGTCACGCTGAGTAAATATAGCCCTTTTTATTTGTTTTGGCGAGACACGACACCTGGATGAACATAGCCTCTATTTTATAAGGTTGGTCGAGGCACGCCACGCTTAGCGAACATTGCCTCTACTTTATAACAGTTCAAAACAACAGAGTATGCCACTTGCTCGACCTCCTTATCTCGGAATAAGAGTTCTTCAGCAAAAATTTTCGCCTTAATTTAGATAAAACTGTAATTATAATATATTTTTTTAAAACTCATCTGTTACCAAGGCATGAGATGCTCCAACAGTGTTAGTGGTTCAATATCAGACCAAAATAGGTAACTTCTTAGACTTGGAAAGAGAGAGGACACGTAACTCGTAAGCCAACTGTACGTCGAACATTTTTACATTATTTTGTACTACCTCCATTTAACGATGACAAACAGTGCGTTGGTGTCGGTCTTTAAAAGTGGTAATATAACTGAATAGTGTAGTTAGGTTTTAGTGAATTTTTGTTTAAAACAATGAAGCAGGAATCACATATCACAGGTAAGAAGAATTTTTCGTAGTAAGGTTAAGCAAAGTAAATCGCGTTTAATTTGTTTATTGTTTACATACTTCTTAAAATATGTTATAATTTACGAACAAGAATCATTAATGCGTAATATTTTGTTGGAATGGTTTACTGATAGTGTAAAAAACAAAAAATACTTTCAAAGTTGTAAGAAGCATGTGTTTACCACAATATTACCATAGGCGGCGTCACTTTTAGTTATAAAAATCTAAGAAATCAAATTAATTAATTTAAAAAAATTCTTCCTAAAGTTTAGTTCCACCACATTATATTAATTAACGTTAATGAAATAATTCTTTGCATTTGATTTCATTGAACATGTATTCTCATTGACATAAAATAAATAATATTTTTCTGAGTAACGTATGACGCAAAAGAACAGTTCTTATTAATTGTTTACTTTATCAAATAAACAATTGATACTCTGTATGGAACTATAATTGTACGAATATTGGTAACAAAACTAACTTCCTCTCAACATTATATGTTGCGTTGCTGAGCGGTGACTGCTGGGTCCATCGCGTAACAATTTTCAGTCGACGATTATGCGTCCCCTCTCTTTCCTAGTCTAACGGTACCGTCAACTGAAAGAATAGAAACCGTCAAATTGGTTAATACGGTAGCTACACATTCATCTGAATTAATCATAGTGTAAACGACAGGGCTCCATCTAAGTCTCTGCTTCCAAATTTTGCGGTAAATATACCAAAGTTATTATGAACCCATTCTAAAACTTCTCAAGTTATACAAGTTTAGTGAAAAATTGTACATTGTCCAAAAAGGACTCGAACTATACAATTAAATCGTAAAATTATTAACACAAGTTAATCGAAATCGAACAGAATAAATTTTATTAAAACCTGAAGAACAATAGTATCAATGCAATATAAAATTAAAAGGGACAACCAACAACATAAATTTTGAAAGTAAAGCTGTCTCAAAATACGAATAAAATATCGGTTAGTAAGTTTGCCAACATCTGGCTCGTGGTTGACGAACAAGATCCCGTTAACGAGGTAGGTTACGGTACGGACAAGGTCTGTACGGTCGGCGGATAACTCAGGGCCTAGACAATCCAGTGATGGAAATAAAATCGCGATGGTTAGTTCGGGCAACGTTGAAAGAGGCGCTGGCAGCTGCTGTTATATAAAGTCCCTAGATAATGGAAGTCTGGTCAATGCGTACTAATCACGCAATTGGAACACGAATAAAATGGCGGCATCAATGAAAGTAAATAAAAATTATATATATCACATCTGAGTTCTTCATTGAATTGAACCTCTACACAATGGCTCATCTGTCACATTTAAACGGCACATCTGATCATTTGACAGTGAACTTAACCTTCGCGGCTGATTTTACTAAGATTTCATTGTGGTGAATGATTGATGGTATACACACAGACACGTGAACGTCGCCATCTTTTCATGTTTCGAAAAGGGCAAAAGGTTCACAGTATTACTCAAACAAGTAAATGCAACCGTCCAGGCTTTGATTATCTAGGGACTTTACTGTTACGTAGGTTGTTATAGAAACGACACTGCCAACATTTTTTTTACTGTCGTTTCGTGTCATTTTATCGTATGAAAAAAAGAAAAACCAAAGGCTCTATTTAAATAGGTGAATTGTTGTATATGCAATAATAGAATTAAGGTGAACGAAGCATGAAAAATAATAAGCTATACATGCAAAGTATGTACTTGCCTTCACTAATTTGACTCAATTTGTGTTTATTTTTTTTTTTTAATTTAAGAATATCGATAATATTGTGCATAAAGTCATTGTTTCCTTAATATCTATTTTGTAGTTGTGTTCTTTTGTTATACGTTTGTAGTGTTTATTTGAAATGTAAGAAAATAAATCCTTCTTTACAACTTCGCATAAAAACCTAAATTATTTAGAAGTATCTTGCTCCTATTTCACTCAACTTCATTAAACATCGTTATTTTTACGAAAGATGTTTAATGATGTTGTGTAAAATAGGAGTACGAGACTTCAAACTACTACAATAATAAAAGAAAAGCAATAAACTCATTTAAATTTTCCACCATTGAATGTCCAGTTGAGGCAACGTTTAAAGAGTCTGGTTTTTCTTTTTTTTACGACAGTAAGAAAATGTTGGCAGTGCCGTTTCAATAACAATCTACATAACAGTAAAGTCCCAAGATAATCAGTCTGGACGGTTGCATTTACTTGTTTAAGTAAGACTGCGAACCTTTTGTCCTTTTCTAAATATGAAAAGATGGCGACGTTCACGTGACAATGTGAAGGTATATTATCAATGGTTCATCTCAATAAAATCTTAGTAAAATCCATAGAATTAACAAAATCTGTCGCGAAGGGTAAGTGCACTGTCGAATGATCAGATGTACCGTTTAAATGTGACATGAATGTAGCAGATGAATTGTAAATTATTTTCTATGTAAAGAACGTCCGTTAAACATTGAAATAAATAAATAAAAAAAATTTTTAAATTTAGATTGTAATTTCTTTATTAATACGTAAATTCTTAGCAATCCGAAGTACAAAATTCCTTTTTATGAAAAGTCGGAGATTTATAAGATAGATTGCAGATATTGTAATAATAAACACCTCTGGTAAACTAAACGATTCATTCACATTAAGTTTAAACAACATTTGACTCATACCAACATATTTTGAATAAAAATTATAAAATTAATATTGGATAGGTTAAAAAAGTTAAGAATTGATATCTGTGTTCTCACAGAAACGAAGAAAAAAGGAAAGGGCAACGAGAAAGTAGGCGAATACATTCATTTCTATAGTGGCGTCGGAAAAGATGCGAGGGCCAAAAGAGGAGTCACCATAGCTATACATGAAAGGTTGAAGAAGAATGTTAAAAGTTGGGAGGAAGTTGACGAGCAGATAATACAACTTGAAATAACTAGAAACAGCCGACATACTGTAATAATTGGTGTATATGCCCCAGCAATGATGCGGATAACCAAACAAAAGATACGTTCTATGATAAACTGTCCCTTGTACTGTCAGATATAAAAAACGACCAGGAAGTATGCTTGCTTGGAGATTTCAATGCAAGGACTGGAAGGGATAAGGGAAGTGCAATAATAGGACAATATGGTGAAAAAGTCACAAATGATAACGGACATAGATTGAAAAATTTATGCCAAAATATGTCGCTGAGAATAATGAACGGGTTTTATCCACATAAAGATATCCATAAGTTTACATGGATACAGCCAACTAAAAATCGCTCAATAATTGACCACATCATCCTGCGACAAAACTCGCACCTTATAACTTCTGACGTAAGGGTTCAACGTGGTCCAGAATGCGGATCAGACCATCATTTAGTAATGGCCAAAATTACTGCAAACTACAGAAAAGCAAACACCACAATGCAACTAGAAACAAAGAATCTACTCAAACAAACGAAAGAAATCAAGTACAACTTAGAAAGCTTAAAAAATGAGTCAACACAGTTTTTATACAAATTGAGATTAGCCATCAAACTACAAAAAGTTCAGGGAATAAATATCAACGCACAAGCAATGTATGGTCAAGTAAAAACATGTATACACGAGGCTGCAGAAGAAGCTCTAGGACATCAGGAAGAGCAGGGAAAACACAATCCTTATTGGTGGTCGAAGAAACTGGGAAAACTTGTTGAGGAAAAAAAAGAGCTTATCAAACTTGGCTTTATACAAACACACAACAAAATAGGTTAAGATATACAAATCTAAATAGAGAAGTCAAAAAACTAATTGCCAAGAGTAAGAACAAAACTTGGGAAAAGAAATGCGGTGAGATAGATAGATTTATGGGCGGCACAAAAGTATCAGAAGCGTGGAAAACTATAAGAAATATGAGGAAAGATGTTAAACAAAGAACTAACCTGAACCTTATAAGCCTAGAAGAGTGGGAAAAGTATTATAAAGAACTATTAACTGAAAACCGAATAGAATTTGAATCAACCAATACCGAAATTAAAGTAGAGGACGTCATACCTATAAGCGAAATAACAACAGATGAAGTAAAGAGCGCATTAAAGGAATCGAAAAATAGAAAAGCAGCAGGACCTGGAAACATACCCATTGAACTGGTAAAACACGGCCCGACAATACTAATAGAAATACTAACAGATTTGTTCAATAAATGTATGTTATAAGCTGACAATCTTCCTGAAGATTGGAATATAGCATATATTACGTCCATCCACAAGAAATGGAATAAAAAGTTATGTAAAAATTATAGAGGCATAAGTATCACTAGTTCGCTGGGGAGGTTGTACGGTCGAATACTGAAGAAGAGAATTGAGAGCTACATTGTCGAAATTGAAGAACAGAATGGATTCCGCGCTGGAAGATCAGGTATAGACAATCTATTCGTTTTACAGCAAATAGTTGAGAAACGCAAAGCCAGAAATCTATCTACGCATTTGATGTTTGTGGATCTAGAGAAAGCTTACGACACAGTACCCTTGAAAAAACTCTTTGAAACACTGACGAAGATCGGCCTTAACAAGGTATAAGTACGTGCTATATGGAAATTTTATGAAAGTTCCAAAAGTGTTGTCAAAATGGGACAGAACATCTCAAACCCTATTCAAACCACAAAGGGACTTAAACAAGGATGTAGTCTCTCATCTACCTTATTTAAAATATACATTCAACAAGCGTTAAACAACTGAACAAAAAAATGTTCTGCAATTGGAATACAAGTAGGCAATCACTGCCTAACAACATTTTTGTTCGCAGACGATCAGGTAATTATAGCAAACGATGAAGAAGATATCGATTATATGCTAAGAAAGCTTAGAGAAGAGTATAACCATTGGGGCTTGCAAATGAACATGGAAAAAACGGAATACCTAAGGATAGGCGAGGAAGTAGAAGATCAAGAACTACACATACGACAGATAAAGAAGTCCAGTGAGTTTAAATACCTAGGTACCATTATTTCTAAAGAGGGTACTACAAAAAAGAACATACAAAACAGGGTACAACAAGGAAAAAAAGCCATACGTGTTCTAAATCCTTTACTATTGTCAAACAAAATACAACTAAAAACGAAAATGACTATCTACAAAGTTATTGTAGAGCCGATTTTATCTTTTGGATGCGAGTGTTGGCAATTTTCAAAGAAAGGGAGGAAAGATGTTGAGATAGTAGAAATGGACTATTTAAGAAGAGCGTGCAGAGTCTCTAAATTAGAACATATAAGAAACGAAGAAATAAGGAGAAAAACTAAAAGAGTATTTACTAGCGCAGACCGAGTAGATACTAGATAGCTGATTTGGTATGGCCATCTCATGAGGATGAATGATGAAAGATGGCCAAAAAGAGCATGGAGATATGAGCCCCCCAATAAAAGAAGAAGAGGAAGACCTGGAGTACAATGGTGGGAAGGAATCAGACAGGTTATGAAAGACAGAGCAATAACAGATGAAGATTGGAAAGACAGGAAAAGATGGCGGTCGAAATCCGAGAAGCGGCAGAAGCTGTAGGAACCTCGCTATTATTATTATATAAGAATATTGGTGTACTTATTTGATTACTTGCTTCATCGTTTTTAAAGTGTGTGTATTTATAAGAATGTGAAATCCTCTTTTGGGGTTTGAGCTCTGTACAAGTATTATCGTTTAAGACAAGATAGAAACAGGAGATGAAGAACATATAAAATGTCTTTGGTTGCGGCGCGATGATTGCTATGCTCCTTCTCTCTTTTTTTTGTTTTACCGAGAACGAAAGGTCTCCTTATTATTTGGAGACAATAAGTCATTTAGCTTTCTTAAAAAGGACGTTATCTCGTAGTATATTTCGAATTCTTCGTACCGTTTGCGGGTGGGTTAACATCCTTGACGGGGGCATGATGACAGCAATAGCTTTTTCCTTATTAATTTGAGGTAATTTTTAGATGGTTCTTGAATTTAATTCATATTAATGTATCTAAATATAAATTTAAAAGTTCAGCTATAAGGCTTTCATTTTTTTTTTGTTAGCCTCATAATTTTTTTCAGTTCCGCACAACGTGCTGAGATAAAATTATAATAAGAAAACTGGAAACTTTTTCAGATTACGATTTTCTTGTTCGCGATGGGTGGGTAGGGATAGGAGCGTAAAAGGTCATTGATCGTGCCTTCAATAATATTGAAACTTTTCTTACAGTTGTGTTAACATCATTAAAACAAACGTTTTGCAAACTAAACGTTTAGGAAAATTAATATCTTAAGAGCAATTGTGTAATAAATTAGTGTTTTTTTGCATCTTCTTCTCTTTATCTTTATTATCAAGTAAGTCAATATCTAAATGAACAAAAAATTATACTTGTATAAATATGACCAAGAAGAACAAGAGTCCTTCAAAACTCAGTACTTGTTGTGTCCCTACAATAATATTTTTCTTCGAAGGTACCTCTTATGGTTCCAAATTGTAATGCAAATTGAAACTTTATAACTTGAAATATTCACCCATTGTGTTATTCTATTCATATAGTTAAAGTTTATCTTTATTATATTTAGAAGGTTATTTAAAGAATCGTATTATTCAGGGTTACTTTATAGCAGTAATTAAGTTTATTACAACTAATTTAAATTCCTTTAGTAGCATCTCGTTCTTCGTTCAATTGTTCATGTTTATCTATATACAAATTGACGGATGGGTTTTGCCAACGGGGTTTGAATGTTACCTGAAGAGGGTGTAATGGCCTATGTCCAGGGTAGTCACTTGGCCCCCCTTTGTGTCTTGTACTGTTTGGGCTACGCCCACTTAATGCCTTCAAATTAACAACTTAAACGAAATCCGGGCATTCTAACGATGAATCTTGATTTGAATCAACTTGATTGTTGTTGAGTCTACCTTTATTAAACTTTTACTTCATTTTGCATATATTGTTCTTGATGTTTTATGTGTTAGATTAAGTGTTGAAAATAAAACATTTAAAATCACCGTACCGTTTCTTATCCTTTCAACCGAACTACTCGGGATTAATTTCGACGTGTAGTGTGAGATCTTCGAAAGCATTCTTTCAAATGGTAATATTTCTCACAATCCTAAACAGTACTAAAATGGATTAAACGGAAGTATCGCAAAGCATAGAAGATAAACATTCATTTTTTAACATTTCATTCATAACTATCTGTGTATTTAAAATGGTTCCTTAAAAAATTAACCAATCATACAAAAATCCACAAAAAGCAATGAAAAAAGGTGAGTGTTTAGGACAGGTAGAGATTTCTAACCCAACACATTTGTTTTGTTTACAACATTGTTTAACCGTTACATATAGCTCGTAGATTTGCATGAATACGTTCTATCGTCATAGAAAATGGTTCAGGAAATGTGTTGGAAAATGTTCTGCTTATTTGATGAGTTGACCAACAGACAGAATGTCAAAAAGTGGTAGAAAATTCTAAATCCCATATTTACCCAAGACCCCAAGGATTAAGTTTAAGTGAATATATATGATTTTATTTAGTTGCTATAGAAAAACTAGGTAAGACTGTCCTGGTGCTTTCAGCAAACAGGCAACGGTTGGCATCAGATGAATGTGTGAACTCGCGGTCTGAATAATTGAAAGGCGTACGCCAAAGAGCAGATGGTGTCACCACCATTAGGACTCCGCTTCTGCCACTGAGTGCGACGTGAGGGAAGACTGTCGCCAAGTGGCGATACTTTACCTACTCTTCCTCCCACCAGCCCTCACATTTCATTCTGTCAACTAGGTCCTGGAAAAATTTGCACTTGTTATCCTGCACGTTCCACGTGTAAAGTCTTGTCAAAAGATTTATATTTACGAACAAGTTACATTAAACTGCATTAGGAAGCAAGCGGTATAGTTTCGCGGTTGTATGCACTACAACATATTTAATTTGTTAGCAAGAAGTTAGTAAATTATTGCTGTACAATGATATAAAAAAATTTCGTCAAGTAATTTACATATCTTAAGCACAGGAACAGTTAATCAATCTAACTCGACTCTAAGTAAGTATAAATAGATTCTTTATTTGATAAATTTATAGGTACATAAAAAAGGTGAGAATAGCCCATAATGTGTTTGTTTTTTTCCTTATCATTTCCGCAACACCTTTATAGCTGCAAATGGTTGGTTAATGTAAGGTGAGCTCTGAAAATTTTACAATCGGCGTAGAAGAAAGAAGAAGAACGCATTCAGAGGAATAAATATGCAACCTACGCTCGAAGACTGCGACAAATAAATTTAATATTTTCTAAACGGGGGTACCTGATGTTTACGGTCTGGTACTTGTCAGTTTAATTTATACCTCAATTTCTCGGTACTGTTTGTGATTCAAAACCAGATATAAATTTCTATTAATTAAACTTATTTCCATTTCCGTCTTCTTAATTGCACTGATATCAAAATTTCGGCTACTTGCAGTGCCAATTAATATGTTGTCATTATTGAATAGTTTATTGTTGACTCAGAAGTATTATTTGAAAAACAAACATTAACGCAAATAAATAGACGTTCTAATGAACCCTCTATTAGTCAGACCCATAATAATTATAACATCGAACCTTTCCAATTATACATATACTTTATAGTCATATTCTATTTTGCAGAAATGCATTTCTTTTGTTATATTATACTCGAAAGATAAACGCATTAAAACAAATAAATATTAGTTGTTTTCAATGACGGCTTTATTAATAGGCTTATAAAGCGTTTACCGTACTAATTATGAAAATCAAACTTATTTTAATTAGCTACTTTATAAAATCCTACAGAAACGACCTTTTTTGTTATATTTTGTAAAAAAAAAATCATAATTGTTTCAAAATCACATGTTAAGTGATTGCCGGGCGACTTAGTGTGCGCCCTGAGTAACGAAGAGTTAGAGAGCCGGCATTGAAATGATGTCTCTCGATGCCTCTGCAGCTCTCGGCAATAAGTTGTAACATTTGCCATTGCGCATCCTAAGGCTAAGCAAAAGCAGAGCTCATTCTATAATAATTAACCTGTACGTTTATCTTGCATTGGAAAGTTAATCTTTTGTGGTGTTCGGTGTACGTATTAATTTATTTAACTCTTCACTAATCAGTTTTAAATGTGTAAACTTCACAAGACGTGAATTCATAAATCAGTGACCACTTTGTGAAGTAAACAGCATAACCAATGTGTGACTAGAATGATTTAGAGAAAATAAAATTAACTGTTATTTAATTCCAATTTTTTCTATATCGCCTTTGTTTATTGTAACCTGATTATAACCCTGATTGTAACGTGATTTTGAAAATATGGAAACATGATAAGGACTACTGACTTAAAAACTTCGGTTTGAGAGAGTATACATTAATAAGATAACAATGAGAAGTACAAGCAAATTAATATAGCTGATTTTTATATCAGCACGTACTGGTGTAGGTGAAAAAGATCTGTTTAAAAACATTTATTTTACTAATAAATTTTTTTTTGTGGACGACGAGAACGAACGTGTGTGCCATGCGAAAGCACCTATTAAAACAAGCGCAACTATTCTTTTTTACACTTGAAAAATTTTGGGCTGTGTCTCACATATACGAACGGGACACATGAATGTAACTATAAACAATAATTGGTTTACTGCTAATTACTCGACTCATGGTCGCTGCTCTATGTCCTCTAGGTCATAAAAACTACGTTGCCATTCGTAATGGTGAAAATTTGGAAAACACCTAATTTTTTTTGTTTCAGTTACGGCTAAAATAATTATTCAAAGTGTTTATCGCAAAGAACGTTAGACTTAATTTTATAAAAAGCGATTCGCAGTAAAAGGAACGGTGTATTCGAATATCCAAAATACGTTATTTAATAGTTTTTTTTTTTAATAAGTATATTTCTCTGTATAGTTTTTGATATTTCACGATTCGAAAACTTTTTTAAATTGCTATTCGAAAAAGTGTGACATGTAAAAAGATGGGCAGGCCCTTTAATAGAGCCATATGTATTTCTGCTATTTCAACGAAATTAAGTCGTTTACCTTTGTTTTGAAAATGAAGAAGTTTTACATTTTGGGAATCTAGTGAATGGTTAAAATTTATACAATGGTCTGCTATCCCTGTGCATTTTTTACTATTCTTTATAGATCTTTCATGTTCTCCAATGCGTTTTTTAAGAGCTCTACCTGTTTGACCAATATAAAAGGCATCGCAGTTTTTACAATTGATTCGGTACACACCGTTTTTATATAAAATATCTGTTTTTTGTTTATTATTCACTAGTATTTTTCCCAAATTGTTTTTATTGGCGGATATGGGAGACAAGTTTAGTTTTTTTAACCTATTGGAAATTTTATCGGATATTTTTGGTGCATAGTTTATGAAACAGAATTTTTTATTATTATTAGTATTGTCTTTGATATCTCTTTCATTTGGAGCTGAGTGGAGTTTTAGTCGCATTCATTTTTTTCGTTTTTTATATATAAGTTGGTCAATTAGATTTTCTTCATAACCATTATTTTTGGCAAGAACTTTAAACTTCTTTATCAAAATTGATTTTGTTTAAAGATATTGTGGGTAAGCGGTGGACAAAACAGTTAAATGAGCTTAATTTAATGTTTTTTGATTGATTACAATTGGCATGCATGAGGGTATCGGTGAAAGTCGGTTTTCTAAATATATTAAATTGTAAGATTAAGTTCATTAATTGACGATTCAGGGAAGTTATGCACAAAAAGCTGCAGTTCAAGGTGTTTAATTTTTTGGATATAGATGAGAAATTTGGTTTCTGGTACACTTATTTACGTGCATCGACATAGAAATATTCTTCTGAAGTCGACCTTCGCGATCAGTCAACGCATAATAAAATTTTTAAGCAGAGAGAGAGTTGGTGAAAAACTGTTGCAGGTATTATCTGCTAATTTTTGTTGTTTGATTTACATCTCGAAAATATTATTATTATTGTCACTAGTAATATCTGGGGGCTTATACACATCGAAAAACTGCGAAAAACGATGATTTTGGAATGACATGAAGAGTGCCTGCGAGGTTAGGGTCGCACTGTCATCTACGATTTAGTTTGAAACATAAATTAATAACAACAGTTATTATCAATAATAATAGTTAAACGACTAGTGCAAAAGTAATAAACGGCAGTACCTAATATCTGAACCTCTTCGGGTGAATGGAATAACACCTAAAAGTTTTAAGCTACCGTTGTGTAAAAATTGCACTGTTTTGATTTTAAAGAAAAACCCGAAGTTAGATTTTGTACTGTACATATTATGTATTATGTATTTTGTTTTTACTGCTTCCCTTGTGTTATGTAGATGCTTTGTCTTTTTATAAGAATTTACAGTGGCAAAGGGACGATAAACCTTTGATACATCGTCCCGATTGTTAAGTTCCTCTAGAATACATTATAGCTGAGTTTCACTAATTCAGATTATATTTGAATTCCTCATTGCATCTTCTAAACTAGCGTACGTGTGTCATTCCCATTATCAGAAGATTGCGCCTATGCAAGAAATTTGTCTAAACAAAACTGCATTTGGTCAAATGTATATGGTATTTATAGTCGAACCGTATTGTAATATTATAACTTCATAACGTAAAGCTGTCACGGCTGTAAAATATCAATCCTATGGTAATTCGTATGACTTCTCAATAGTTTCTAAAGCCGCTAGTTCTGGTTCGCGTTTCCTCAAAAGCTCATTTAAGCGCAAACGGAATCGTTATTCACTTAAGGAGGCGATTTCAATAGAATATATATCATAATTCCGAGGACGGCAGCAGACGCCGGCGTCGCGATGACACAGCACTAACTAAACGCTGTAATTGCTTTCCTCAAGAACTCCTAGTTTCAGCTGGTGACCATCGGAATACATAAGAGCGAAAAACGAAAAGTTCCACATCATACTGGACACTTTCCAGGACGCATATCTAAGTATTTTATTTTTAACATTTAATTGATGTTGTTCATTTATTTGACGTTCTATTTTAAAAAATAAAAAACACCAACAAAATTTCTCATAAAAATTGAGTTTCATACACTGACATCGGTTTTTGTCTATTTCCTCTTTAAAGTATACTTTGCCTTTATAAGTGTCCAATTTGGCCCACCCTGTATGTTGGGCGCGGAAGCTACCCATTCATACGGGTTTTTCACATTGAAAATTCAAATTGCTAACAACATATGATCGATTTTTCTAAAAAATTGTGAGCTTCGCGGAAGAACGAAAATGGTAAAGGAAGTATGATGGGTGGGGATACAGCAGGAGATACGGAGGTAGGGTGTTGGAGGTTGCGGGTGGTAGGTTAAATGATATCGACCAAGTGATAGTTTAGAATGTCTCCGAGAATGTTTTTTTTGGGGGGTGCGGTTTTCTAAAGGGTGGGAGTCAAATAATACAAGGGTTGGAAGGGATTACGGATGGAGGTGGGTGTACATGTAAATGTGCATACACTCACCCTTTACCCTAACCTTTTCTAACACTTTCATTCTTGAAACAATTTAATAATACCGTTAGAGTGGAAGATGGGGGTTGTATGAGGTAGTGGTTGCAGGGCTGGAGTTTGTAGGCACTCAAAAACTCACCACTACAACCTCCACTCCTCACAAATTTGAATCTAGCGGAGTGGTGGGAGTGAAAGCGTACAAATACCACGTTTCTATTTAGCTGATCGCCACCCTCTATCACACACCTCATTTTTTACCGTTTTGAATACTATTCGTCAAAACTTAGACGGTACCAAATTTAATTAAAGGAACCACATTGTACCGTAATCCCAGGTGCGCAGCACTTACCCTATTGGTGCATAGCACTTACCATATTAGTGCACAGCCCTATCGGCGGTTTATGGCAAAATACACATGTATTTTTTTCATTTCGAATAACCTACAAAGCATACAATACATTAACTATAACAACATTACTTTCAGTATTTATTATGAGCACATCTTATTATTTCGAAGAAACGCCCCTAAATATCACAACTATCTCCACACAACGCATCTACTATTCTGCTCCTTCAAAAATGTAGTTATTATTTAATTGTTTCCGCAAAAGTTAATAATATTAATCGTTGTACTTTAGATATTATTTGATTTTTTATTTATTTGCTTTTATATTAACCATAAAAATTATAATGAATATTGTTGCACAATTATTTGTACCTTATAATTGTAGTATCGGTACTATTTTAAGAAGTAATTTTAAGACTATGTATATGTTATATTATTTTTTGGGTTAGAGTAAGAAGAAGATGGAGAGCAGCAGGTAGGCCGCCTTTGTCATCCCGGCGGCCCTGCATAAAGTAGGGGTTCTTTTCGAACCAGAGTTGTTCTGAAAGTCGACGTAGATGCTTGTTCCTTTTTATTTCTGTTTATGTAAAGTTTTGTATATATCTGTTAGTAATTAGTCTTGTTTTAATTAAACTTATTAGACATCGACCGCTTTTACAGTTCATCCAGCATAATCCCACATATATTTTGGGGGCTCGTCCGGGATCGATAAATGCAAACGGTGAACCGCGTAACGGTGGATGGTGAACCGCGTAACGGTGGATCGTGTGTATTGAGCGAAAAATTAATAAGACTAAAAGTGTTGACGATCGGTCTCGTGCGTAACGCGTGTTGTATAAGATGTTGGATATTGCAAGCCAGGTGAACTTAGACACCCGCACGGTAATTAAATACATTATAGAAGGAATTCCCGATGATCCTTTAAACAAATAAATATTGTATGGGGCGAAAACATTTCGACAACTGAAGGAGAAGTTCGTTCAATACCAAAGCATGAAGGATGAATCCAGGAAGAAGAGCAAGCAGTACGAACGCAGGGACGAGAAGCCGAAACAACATAGAAATGAAAGTGCGGTAAAAGTGAAGCGATGTTTCAATTGTGGATCGAAAGATCATTTAAGTTCGGAGTGTCCGGAAAAAAACAAAGGCGCTAAATGCTTTAAGTGAAACGAGTTCGGTCACAAAGCAGCCGGTTGTTCCAACGGTCCAAAAACCCCGAGGTTTGCCAAGGAGGCCAACAGCGTCTCCAAACCCCACAGAAGGAAGCATTTGAAGGATGTGGTAGTAGAGGACCTCACATTAATGCGTACAGATGAGTATGTTAGCATAGGGTCACCAAAATTAGTTAAGTCTATTGTTAAGTTCGACGGTATTGGGTCGTCAGGTAATGAAACACTGGGCGAATTCGTAACTGATTTGATAATAGATGATATGGTATTCCAAGTTAAATTTCATGTTGTCTCTAGTAAAATTTTAAAATATGGAGTACTTCTGGGTACAGATTTTTTGAACAAAGTTAATTTAAGCATTAATGCGGGAGAAATTCAAATAGCGAAAGTAGAACGTGATCCTTCTGTTAGTTCTCAGGACAACGATATTTTCCAAATTAATATAGCTGAAGACGCGTATCAATTAGATCTTTCACACATTATAAATCTCAATCATCGTAAAACAGTAGAAGAGTTAGTTCATGGTTACAAGCCGGAAAAGACTGAAGAAGTAGGTATTCAAATGAAAATTATTGTAAAAGATGACATTCCCGTATATTCCCGACCCCGACGTTTACCACCCCATGAAAGAGAAGAAGTAGGAAAAATTATTGATGACTGGATTAAAGACGGTATTGTTCAGCGATCTTGTTCAGAGTATGCAAGTCCTATAGTTTTAGTTAAAAAAAAAATGATGGTTCGACGCGCGTATGTGTAGATTTCAGAAGGCTCAATAAAAAAATTATTAAAGACCGTTACCCATTACCCCTTATCGAAGATCAGTTAGATTTGCTTCAAGGCGCGGAAGTCTTCAGTACGATAGATTTAAAAAACGGATTTTTCCATGTAACACTAGATGAAGACAGTCGTAAGTACACCTCATTTGTTACTCCTACCGGACAGTTTGAGTTCCTGAAAGTTCCTTTTGGCCTTTGTAACTCACCTTCAGTGTTTCAGAAATTTATAAATGCAATCTTTAGAGAACTCATTTCTAATAAAACTGTTTTGACATACATGGACGATTTAATAATTTTGGCTGTAGACAATGAAGACGCGGAAACAAAATTAAAAGAAGTTTTAAAAGTTGCATCTAGGCACGGTTTAACTATAAACTGGAAAAAATGTCAGTTTTTACAAAACCAGATTGAGTATTTAGGTCATGTTATTGAAAAAGGAACAATAAAACCGTCCCATCATAAAACTAAAGCGGTGGCAAACTTTCCGAGGCCAAGTACCGTTAAAGGTGTTCAGAGTTTTTTGGGTCTTACCGGGTATTTTAGGAAATTTATACCTAGATATTCCTTGTTAGCACGCCCGCTGACCAATCTGTTAAAACAGGAAGTTAAGTTTACCTTCGGAGAAGCCGAAATGCAAGCATTCAACAGTTTAAAGTCGGTGCTCTGTAGTAACCCCCTATTAGGGCTATACCATCCCCGCAGAGAGACTGAATTGCACACGGATGCATCACGGTTTGGGTATGGTGCTATTTTACTTCAGAAGGACACAGGAAGTAATAAATTTCACCCAGTTTACTACGCCAGTGGCAAAACAACTACAGCCGAAGAGAAATACACTAGCTATGAGTTGGAAGTATTGGCGATCGTAAAATCATTAAAAAAATTCCGGGTGTATCTGTTGAGTATTTCATTTAAAATCGTTACGGATTGTCAGGCGTTTACGATGACCATGAATAAAAGAGATTTGTGTGTTAGGGTGGCACGGTGGGCTTTATTGCTTGAAGAGTTTCAATACGAAATCGTTCACTGATCAGGTACACAAATGACCCATGTCGATGCCCTAAGTAGAAACCCCCTGCCAAGTATGTTTGTTCTGGATGAATGCGAAGAGTCAATTATCGTAAAATTAAAACGAGCACAAAGGGAAGACGAATGGTTGAAAAAAATATTTAAGGGATTAAAAAATGATAAATTTGAAGATTTTGAAGTAAAGAATGATCTTTTGTACAACAACGTTAACGATGAACCATTAATTGTTGTGCCCAAGAGTATGCAAACCAATATAGTTCAGCGCGCCCACGAACGAGGCCACTTTGGCATAATAAAAACAGAGGCATTAATAAAAAAGGATTTTTGGTTTAAAGGTATGCGTGACAAAATTGAGCAGGTCGTTAATAATTGTATTGACTGTATTCTGGCCGAACGGAAGTATGGACGACAAGAAGGATTTTAAAGAGGATCCTGATATACGAGGACTGATCGAAAAGGAGTGGATAAATATGTTTGAAGAACAAAGGGACGAAATAAGGCTCCTAGCAAAGGAAAAGATTTTTAAAATACAGGAGGAAAACAGACGCACACATAACAGACGTCGTAAGAAAGCCACCAAATACGAAGAAGGAGATCTAGTTGCGATTAAATGCACTCAGCTGGGTCCAGGTCAGAAAATGCAGCCGAAATACTTTGGCCCATACAAGGTTACAAGGGTTTTACGAAACGATCGCTACATTGTAAATAAAATCGGTGAACACAATGGCCCAAATCAAACGTCCACCTCAGCTGACCACATGAAACCATGGCCAAAATACGATGATTATTCAGTAGGCGATGAATACTCCGACCAAGATGAGGAAGAACAACATCTGGGGACAGATGTCCACTAGGATGGCCGAGTGTAGTATCGGTACTATTTTAAGAAGTAATTTTAAGACTATGTATATGTTATATTATTTTTTGGGTTAGAGTAAGAAGAAGATGGAGAGTAGCAGGTAGGCCGCCTTTGTCATCCCGGCGGACCTGCATAAAGTAGGGGTTCTTTTCGAACCAGAGTTGTTCTGAAAGTCGACGTAGATGCTTGTTCCTTTTTATTTCTGTTTATGTAAAGTTTTGTATATATCTGTTAGTAATTAGTCTTGTTTTAATTAAACTTATTAGACATCGACCGCTTTTACAGTTCATCCAGCATAATCCCACATAATTATTTTCTTATTTTGTATCTTTTATAGACGTTCTTTGATAAACGTCAAACTTCCCAGGTTAGAATCTACACGTCCAAGTAATAACAATATAAGCCCCGCCCATCCCTCTGAGCAATTGTTTCCTTACAATCCGGACTTGTCAAAATTAGGGATTTTTAATTACAAATTCTAATTAAAGCCAAAAACGCGTTTTTTCCCATTTTCAGTTGCTCATGTCTTTTAAACCGCTACATAAATCGTGATGAAATTTTGCAAAACCTTACTTCGTTTTAATCTTAATCGACACCGTTTACGGCATTTTGCGAGTCTTTTGCAGTTTTTCGACAATCATTAATCGAAAAGTGCTGTAGCGGACGTGCGTAGCTACCATGAAGGTGCGTGTAGAGAGTGGTCCTAATAAGGACCGTTGAATTGTTTCAGAATCCAATTATAAGCGAGTCAGGATTAGACTAGACTAACCAACTAAACTTTATTGAATAATTTACAGGTATATATACAAATAATATTTACATGGCACTTATGTAGAATGCGCCGTCAGCCATTTACGCTAGTGTGCGTATTTGTGTTCTGACCTAGTTTGGCGGCCAGAACTGTTACAATTCTCTGTCAGCAGAATTTATATTCTGCTGTACAGAGTGTGCTACTTCCCAACTTATACGTGATACAGAGTGTTCCCACAGTGCAATTTTCGTTACTTTTTTTGGTGGCCAACTGAGTAGGGCTCAAACAAACATCCATACACTAGAACATTATTATATATGATGATTGCGGAGTTTTATACCGATCAAACTAATAATTTTTTCCACAAATCTCGTTGGACTTCAGTTAGCCTACTAATTGTAGCTACGGGTGGCGTTCGCTTTTTCTTGTGTTCTTACAATTTTTGTCGCGGCCTCTGTTTTATACTGTTTTTCTGTTAAGCAGACTACTAAATTCCTTTTGAAATTTTTAAATAGCATTCACAACATACATTTTACTGTTGAAAAGGAGTCTAATGGTAGTGTAAACGTTTTGGATTTGACCATTATACCAAATAGCAATAATCTAATAGGTTTCAATATTGTTTAAAAGCCCACGATTACAAACGTTACAATTCCTAACTCCTCTTTTAGTCCTAACCTATTCTAACCTAACTTGCCATAAATCAGCAGCTTAATAGTCAATAATACATCGGGCGAATTCATTTTACCCCATTGCAAAGAAAATTTAAACAAAGAAATGAACATTTGACAGTAGTAGGCGTTACAAGATGAAACTCCATATTTACAAAAAGAGAAGAAAAACAGTTTCAAGAAAACATTTTAATGAAAAAATTATGTCTTCCACCTGAAGATGCCATTGTATGGCGAAAAAATTGTCCTGGACATTAAAATATTTTCTTGAAACTTTGTTTTACTTCGCTATTCGTAAGTATATGAAAATTATGAAAAATATTGCTCCTGATTATTTTAAGAAAACATTTAAAAATATAGTGAATAGATGAAGCCTTTAAATATTGTAACTCCATAATATACAAATAAATAAACAGTTACAAAAAAGTTTTATTCTACCACAATATATATTTCGGTATACAATGCCTTCTCAGATCATCGATACTGGATGTCAACATTGCTTTATATAACACATCTGTTTTCTTACTTACCATTCCATTGAATCACTTGATAATGGTACATGTTGTACCGAAACTACGTGTATATATTATAATAAATTGTGTATTAGATAAAAAAATAGTGGCTATTTGATAGTGAGGGGAACCGTTTCACATATCATAGAAAAAAACTTGAACTATACGAGTTGATTTTTATGCCCTTTTATTCAGTACCGGCAGGTGGTTAATCTGTAGCAGTTAGGCGTTGCAGTTGCCGCTTTTATGCAAATTTGTAACAAGATGATTTATACTTTACTTGGAACTTGATGGAACATATAGCACACAGTAGCTCCAAGACGCTTGCCACGGAAATTTTAACATAACTGAATTCATTAATGTTTAATAGCTGTTACAAACAGCAGTATAAAAGTTCTCTAATCAGTAAATCTGCATTTAACTGTTTGTCACTAAAGCCCCGCAGTACCAAATCCGACGGACGCATATTTATGTACATGTTATACTTATCTATTCGTGAAATGTGAGAATAGTCACAGTATACTTTAATTAGAGAATAGAAAAAGAATAAAGCGATATTTAATATTTTGAAACGTGTATAGATGTACAATGTATATTATTATGTAGGACTTATATGCCGAATTTGGATATTGAAATTTTTACTCTGAAAACCCAATACTACGATTGGTTTTTTTTTATACTTTTATATATCTTTTGTTAGCCTAGTTCTCATTATTCTCAGAATATTTTTACGTTGTCTGCATCCGTTATTCTTTGTATGACGGAATTAAATAATCCACATAATAACTATCACCACTTATTTTTAGCTCCACCCTTTTTGTTATGTTGTAGCTTTAAGTACAATTTTGATTGTTGGTATGTAAGAAACCTCCAAATTTTCAGTCTAAAACCAAATTTGGTACTACTTAGTTTAATTTAAAACATTCTTTTTACGTTAAGGCAATTCCGACTGGTCTTCGTATAATTTTTTATCTTACGACAAGGTTTTTTCAGTCTCTTTATTCTTGATTTTTTTCCCTGAAAATTCTGCAAGTAATAGGTTGGAAAGCATACGATTATATACATATTTTAGCATAAAAATAAATACACAGTTCATTCAAACCTGGAGAACTCTTCGTCGGGAATGACTTTTAATACCTTGGACGCATTCTTTTAAAGCGTCTCAAGATCTTCAAAACATTCTCCTTTGATCACGATTTTCGGCTCGGGAAACAAAAAAAAATTCCGCTACAGTCAGGTTAGGTTAGGTTAGGTCTGGTGACTAAAGTGCATGTTGGATTATGGTGACTGACTTTTGTGTTAAAAATTGTGAAACAGGGATCGAGAAATTAGCCAGCGCATTGTCATGCAGAAGAAACCAATCACCAGTGCGTTAAAATTCTGATCTCATGGGTCGAATCCGATTTAGAAATCGATCCGAGACATCTTTGTAGAAAAAAGTAAAGAGCATTAGTAGTAAAAATAAGGTTCGGGCTATTGTAATTGTTTTGGACAATACGCCAAACAATTTATCTTTTATGTTTCGGGTTATGTTTATTACAGTGCCAAGTTATCAATACTAAAATTGTTAACGATACAATAAAAGACGTGCCTTATCAGCAGTAGACGGTTGACACTGCCTACGCTATCCGTCTGATTTTGCATAATTGACAAAAACTATACAGCTCTTTACTTTGGTTTTAATTATTGAAATTCAGTTACAAAAGTCTTTCCTACGCGGACGGGCCGATATCTTATTGGATCTATACTTAACGCACATAGTGTATTGGTATTTCCATAAGAGTGTAACTCCTATCCCTACGGCCACAAATTAATCAAAATCTTAAAAACACTTTGGGATAGTATCGGAAAATAACTGCTACTTCGTATTACTTTCTTGAAAGCACTCCTATTTGTAACAGGTAGTCACTACCCTTGTGTTGTAGCTTTTGTTGTCAATTATTGACACCAATATTAAATGGTTCTTGGGCCATAAAGTGATTCCCAGAAGATCTCTGCTACCCATATTAAAGTTTATTGGCGTTATATTATTTGGTTCAGTAAGTTCTGTGACCTTTTTTGCTTGTTGGGATTTTTGCCACTCTAACACCTCATTGGTCGATTGGAAGATTAGCAGGGATACAACAACACAAAATTGAATCTTTGTTATCCTAATTATAAGTTAGTTAAGTAGTAGCACTTTACCATAAAGGGTGTCCGTTATTTGTTTAATAAACTGTAGGCATCACGTACCTATCGTTTGATTTTATATCATTCATTTCGATATCAATAAATTGCAATCGACTACGTTCAAAGATTCTAAGAAAAATTCATATTGTATGTGCGACCATCACTAGATGATTTTCATTGAGTCGGGTCGTGCGTTAATACCAAACCAGTAATAGTTCCTTTCAACAAAGGTCTAAAAGCCTGAACCTTAGTTTTACTATTGATTTCGGCCCTGAAAGCCTTATATTGTAATGATTTTTTCAATAATTTTACTTGCATGTTTTATATGCGTTCTTCAATAATTTGGTTACACAGAAAATGTGGAATTTTATTTGTTTCAGTAGATGAGATCTCAAAACTGTCTACTAAAGCTTAAATTTAACCTTTTGATCTGCTTTTGTCTTTAAAAATTAATTATTTATTTACATTAGATGTTCAATTCTATTTTCTTAATGAACAGGCAATGCGGGTTTTTCCCTTTTTAGGTTATATATGACTGTATTACCATTTATTTGCATTAGTAGAAATCCATTGCATTCTGGATAATCGGTGCATGTCATCAATTGCCGCTGCCAATTATTCGCGTTCGTGTGTATCCAGAATAAATTGTAGCGGAAAGTAAAGATAAAGTACTCCTTGAAACTTTAGTTCAACTAGTTGAGCTTTCTTCGGCTCACAGTGGGTTAAGTAATTAATTAGAGTTGAAATGCCGTTTCACATCTGAAGATAAAAAGTTTAAAACTTTCCGACCCAAAGTATCAACGTACTGAGGAATTAAGATTAATTAATAAGAAGAAAATTACTAAATAAATTATAACGAGAGGTACTATATGCTGTGACTCTTTATTATATCTATTCAAACATTGTTAAAACAATTATTAAGTAGTTTTTCTTCTTCGTAAATAAACGAAAAATTAGAAAGTATAGCGTGAAAATAAAACACGCAAAATTTTCACAATTTGTTTTAATATGATACAATTTAATGTTGACATAGTAGATTCTTCAAAATAATAGTGGTATAGCTAGATGGAGCTCTTAAACATTGTCGCGACAAAAGAACGCCTAAATTAGAACGTATGGCAATATGTGTGGGACGCATGCGACAACGCAACGACATAAATGCGCACTATAAACAACTATTAGACAGTTTTTAACATTGGAAATGTTTATGTTCGTATATGCGGGCCAGATTACGAGTTTTCGTTCAAAGTCAAAAGACAGCGGTGTCGAGGTCAAGCGTTTGGCCTGCGCCACTTAGAATATAAAGCCGTCTCCCGACAACGTCGGCAATATAGTTCGCTTCTATCCGTATCCGCTAATTTTTGTTGTTGGCTTTATACTATAAGCCGTCGCGCGCCGTACCCGCACCTATTCGCTTAATTCTTATGCAGTAGCGTCTCAGTATCGGCGGATATTTCGTAGGTACTTGTGGATTCTAAAAGTTTGAATAATAGCGAAAAGTGTAAGCGATATCGAGAGCGGAAACGTTTATGCGAAGCTGACAGTAATTCTTGTGAGTTAAGCACGAGAACGCCGTTAACAAAAAGTGTACGAAATAAACGATACCGTGAGCGTGTAAAGATTCGGAAACTCAGTAACGATAGTGAAGTGGTACAGGTAAATAATGACAATGAAGTGGTTCAGGTAAATAATGACAATGAAGTGGTACAGGTAAATAACGATAATGCAGTGGTATCGCTAGATGTCCATTCTGAAATTGTTCGAGAGAGTTCTGTTGCACCATCGCCGAATCGTCAACAACTAAATAGTACATTTTTGCCGGGTGTTTCGTCATCATCTGAGGCCGAACACGATGACGTTGGCAACAGTCCTTACATGATTAAACCACCATCAGGTACGTTAGGCAATAATGTTTAACTTGTTGGTAAGTTTTTTATTTCATGTTTTACAGGTAGGTACACTGTTTGATCCATCTGAATTGGAAAACTTTTATGACCGTTACAAGAGATCTTTACCAGATTGTCATTCTATTCGCATAGCCGCTGAATTGCAGGACATGAATTACAAGTTCCGAAAAGTGCTATTAATAAAACCCATTTTTGTCAATTTCAATATAAGAAACCTCCATTGTTATTCATTGTAACTAACACGTATGGGGCTTTTATCACTACCTCCGAGGACTACTTTTCGAAATCGACTATTCACGACATTAGAACGTTACAGCCGCGACATCGGGTTTCATTGTTAGTCCCGACTATTCAACATTGGTGGAATGCAGAAAGCAAAGCGATGATGTTAGCTTTCTTGGAGCGTTTCATCAATGATATGAAATGTTTGGCTGCAGGTCAACAGTTTCGTTTGGCTATAGAGCGCTTTGGCATTGTGGATATCAAATAATCATTGCAAGCATTACGAATAAAACTAATATCTGCAACCAAAAATACAAATAGTCAAACCACACCCGGGGTCTTTGACCTTCGTATAGAAAACTCTTTAAACGTTCCCAGTCAGATACATGTGAGTTTAGCAGAGATTGTTGGTGAAACGATACATCCTTCAAAATGGAAAAAGTTGATAGTACCGTCATACATGCACGCAGCTTTAATGATTTCGGTTAAATGTTTTAATATTACCAAAAGTGGTTTTAGTTTAGATTTTAACGTAGAGTCTTTAGCATACATGAAAATCAATGAAATTGATGAAGTACCAAAACGCCGGTCTTTTGGATTTGACCAACTGACTGAATTTAAAAACAGTAAGAATGTTCAGTCATCTTCAAGTGATGATGACGATAATGTTAATGCAGGTGCGTCTACCAGTAACAGCTCTGTTTTGCGTTTTAATGTATTGAAATTTGTATTTTTTTATTATATTAGGATTACTTTTAGTTTAATTGCAAGTTAAATATAAATATGTTTCATGTGTTGTGTTATCATTTCCGATGTCTCCGATGGTTGCAAGGATTGCGAAATCTGTGAGTTTTTGTATTTAAAAAGTATATTTTACGCTTAACATTAATAAATTGCATTTGACAAATACCGGATAATTTAAACATTGAAGATGGTTATTAGAAATGTATTTTTCAACGGATATACATGCACTTTCGTGCAGGCATTTGGGATAATTTAGACAAAGCTGAGACACTTTGTTATATTTGGGTACTTTTTTGACCAGATAGCCTGACGGGTAAACACCCCGTTAGAACGTAAATTGATAGATTCAGGTGTTAATTATTAAAGAGTTAATTTTGAATCAGTTTATATGTGGTTGTCGTACGAGAGTGATAGTGCGTTTATTGAGGGTAGTCACGCCACTTTGAACCAATGAGATGCAATGTTCAGAGAAGTCCGTTTTGTTATCTTTTTTGTTGGTGCTATACACATGCTCTTTTATTCTAACGTTAATTGCTCTAGCACTTTTGCATATAATAAAAAAATAATACGTAGTACAATGAATTTTGTAGTTACCACTCTTTTGATAACAAAGATTTTAAGTTAAGATTGTTGTTCACTACCATTGACACATTAAATCTATGTAGTACATGTTTAAATTTAATTTATACTAAATGAATAACCTACAATCATCAATGAAACACACACACACATACACACACTGTTGTGCTCATGTTTAAGGAAAGTATAGGTAATGGTAGTATGTTTATGAAAAAACACCGGAGACCAACGTTAAATATTGGTACGTCGTTTATTAAACATTCAAGTGTTTAACTCAACCAATTACATCACGAATATAATCGACAAATAATATATGATCGACCAACCCGCTACTAGAAATTTTAAAAAGAACCAAGAATAAGATGAAGTTTTGAAATAAACGGTCGAAACTTTGAATAAGTTATTTCTTATAATATTATTGACAAGTTTAACTTTTATTAATCCTAGAAAATTCATTTGAGTTTGGGCTCCTTTAGATCGCAGAAAGAAACCTATTGATCGACTAAGAAAGTACAACTAGAATTTTTTATCTAAAAAAAGAAACCAACTGTAATTATGCAACATATTTACTTACCTAACAGAAACAAACCACATCTCTAATTTTAGTTACAATATTTTACGTGCTTGAAAAAAGTCTAAAATTAAGTTTATTAGAATAAGTCTTTATTTTAATATTTAAGTGATCATCTTGATGTTGGTTTTCCCTTTTAACCGTCTTAAAATTGTAATTCTTCATCGTGAAGTATTTTAATTATACTAACCTAATACTTTATCTCGTCAATTATCTTTTATGTTATCGAAAGAGAAACAACAACAAAAAACAAATAAAAACATTTTGAAAAGACGCTCCGTGTTTGTTTTGTTTCTATACGTTCTGTGAATTCTAACTTTCGCAGAGTAGGGAATAGCCGTCTCAAGTTTATCTACAAAAAATGCAGATAACTCTAATTATCAACCCTTTTAGATGTATCTATGTATTGTTATTTTATTGTCCCATATTTTTTGAACGGTGAATTATAACAAGAACTTGACGTGTTTTGATGATATTCTTGTAGCCAGTGAACTCACTCGCAATCCAATCTGCAACTGATGAGAAAGGATTATTTGTCGAAGAGAGAGATTAGAATATTTGCAACCCAAGCAAGTAGTTGCCAACCCTAATGCTATTACTGATGTGAAGTTCTAGTTTCCAACATTAATTGAACGATCTACATATTCAAGCATCGTATTTTAGAAACGCTAAGGAAGGAAAATAAAAATTTTCGTCATTCAGTATGAACTATGCGAATAAAGGCATAAAAGTCGGAAAATAATTTTATGGTTAAGCAAGCCACTCTTTAGGGGAATGGTTGTCGTTTAGAACGAGTCGTGAGCGAATCGCAGACAAGTAGGTACACTAAAATCTAGTTACCGGGATTCAAAACCGATAAATTATACTTTGCGCAGGGCCATACTGCATATCTTAAAATGGTTATACGACGCCGGGGGTAAAATACGAAAACGATAACGATGATCAGTAGCATACCTGAACTAGAATAACATATTTATTTCACAGGTATTTTCGACTGAGATGGAGTATCGTAACAATTTAGGTATTAATCCAAGACTTTAAACCATTCGGTAGATATTTACGTACAATCTCTCAAAACAACAAATGATTTATCACCATCAAACAGCAACAGTTACATGTGTAAAGCCTTTAACTGTAATATAAGAACTTAGGCACAGTTTTTCACGGTCGTTATCAATGTCAGATTAAAGATTAGGTCTTGCAGATCTTAGTGTCGAATTAAACGGTTGTGTTCAATCACAGTAACAATTCACATTGTCAGGGGCAGTGACAGACGAAACATCTGGACGCAACTATTCATTTCGACTACTACCTAAAGATCGAATCTTAATTTTACTATTTTAAACTGTAAGTTTTTACATGCAGCCACAGATAAGCGTGATGTCAGTGAAGTAAAATATGTTATTTAGGGGGGTTCGATTTAGTAATTATTTGTACAATTGTTTCTAATGAGTATCGGGGGCATAGCCACTATCTAAAGACAATGATTAACCAATAATTGAAATAACTAATAAAATAATAATTATAAATAATATAAATAACAACGACAATAAAATGATAATAAAAAAATAACATTGTAAGATCAATTTTGCCAATAACCAATGACTAATTAAGCAACGTTTCGACCGTCAATTTCGATTAACATAAGTTTTTGTTGTTGTTATATGTTAGTCTGACGATGACCAAAATTGACGGTCGAACGACGCTTAATTACTCATCATCAACAGTCGTTGGTTATTGATCTTACAATATTATATTTATATCAACCAAATGGCAGGGATCTTTAAGGGTGTATGAAGATGCGATACACAGCTGACAATGAAACGCCGAGTACTCTCGTCTGACCACCATCACCAGAACTATACTCTGTACGACTGTTAATTCCTTTTGATCTCTCCAGGATTTAACAATTTAAAGCCTCGTCCACTAACGTACTAAATGTATCTCAAGTCTTACTTTGCAATTTTAATACAACAGTTTAGATGTAAATATTTACAATCATACAACGTAAAGTTTACCTAAATAATTATTTATTGAACCTATTTTGTGCGCATATGTGACGAATGGTGCAGAGTTCATAACCGTCACTTTTATTCAATAGCTACATTAATTCTGATGTTCATAAATTAATATACAGGTGCTGGTATAGTTAAAACATAAAAACTGTTTCTCTCTTAAATCATATTACTTATTTAGACGACAGATAAATCCAGCTGTCATTATTGGTGTACTACAGAGACGTGCCACTCAAAAACTCAGTGTGTAGGCATAAACTCTTTATTCCCGATGGAGAATAAGTTTTTTTTATTTTATTACAAAAAAACTGAATTTCAAAAGTAGTGATCATATTGAGTAGCTATTACAATACTCTCCATTAAACTATATATCTGTGAATAATACCAATCTAGAAAGTCTAGAATGCTAAACCTTGTAAATTTTCGTAGCAGTTCTTGTAAAAACAGTTTTGCTTCATGATTTACGCTGTATATATTTGCTTCCTTGTCCGCCACTTATGTGTACATTTCTGACATTCGGTTATGTTGAGGGGATTATCAAGTGGGCTATAAACGTACGGTGAGTTATTAATTAACGTTGTGATGAGGCTGTTCGAGTTAGGAAGTGAGGAAGGAGGGAATATGTTGCACGCCTGTCAGTAATACATGAATTATTGTTTCAGACGGGGAACCCATCAAACTACCGGAAAATCTGGAAAGCTTGCCGCGAGCAGACCATTTCCCCACACAAAGGCACCGGTGGAACACTAACGAGGTGAGTTTTAAATGGTTTTAATAGCTTTTCTATTGTTCGGTAGTATTTACAGGAAAACTTTCTTTGCAAAGACTAAACCTATTAAATAAAATAAAATATTTAAAGTAGCTGGTAGATACACGGCGCCAGGTCCGTATTCATTCTCTTACTCTACTACTCTATTCAGGAAAAAAAATTGTGACGTCATCAGAAAATCTTCAGATGTGAATATTTCACTTATTGCTTGCTTACTATGTTTAGCAGGTAATGAATACCGGTAATAACCTTTCATGTGGTGTAAGAAATAAAATTTTTGGAAGTTCCTTACAGCACGTTCTACTTACTGCAGACGGTTAACGGTCAGGGACTGGGAAAAAATCTTTAGGAAATAATTCTCATATATATGTATACGTGTATATTGGTGACGTGTGTGTGCATTATATGTATATACTGTTATGTCTTCAGTGGCGGTGTGAATGAATGAGAAATGAAAAGTATCTGTGTAAGTGTTTATGTTGGTAAATAAATTTATAGAATCTTCAAATATTTTAAGAAATATATAAAACACTTTTCACTCACCTTTTTAAATTATGCTCTTTCTAAATGGGCGTCAGACATTCATTTAATGAATATCAAAACAATAAATAAATAAATAAAATTAAGTTTTTAAAAGAATGAAAAATTATATTGAAAATTATTAAATGGTTTGTTTACATAAATTTAAAATATGAACGCATGAAATTCTTATCTCAGATAGTGAGATCAAATACATAAATTTTAGAATTACTAACAAAAGAAAATATAATTAAAATTCAATTAAATAACCCTACTCTTTCTTAACTAGTTAAATTAGTATTAAGTTTAAAATACAAAACCGAAAAACAACAATATAACTAAAACGTTTACTTAGTTTTGGAATTCCAAACTCACTTTGTCTTGATAAGTCCTTCTCCCGACACTGGTATCATTCGAACTTCCCTTTCGCTGCGAAGACACAGCAATCAGCTAGCGTTGGTCAATAACTCAGCCAGTCAAGTTCACGACTTTGTTGCACTCACTTTGATAATTCTTTCATAATTTTAACTTGGGTGTTTTGTATTTGTTAGTATCGACGTTGAATTATATTGCTTTTAAATTAATATTTATTTTAAAATGATAACTGATATTTTTAAATTATTCGAAGCACAATTAAATACGTCTTATCTAGAAGAGACCAAAACACCTACTGTTTTTGAAAATATGTTTTAGATACCACATTAAATACAATTGTTTTTTCTAGATACTAAGCAAAAATCCCAAAGACTACCTGAATCCAAATGTCGAAATTAAATACAAAATCTTGAATATTTTTCAAAATTTTAACAAACTAAGTACAGTTTACATGAAATGAAAACTCTTTTAAAAATAAAAATTAACTTTATATTACTATTTTCCTTGAAATTACTTCCTTCTTCTGAAATATTCAAATGAAAAATACTAATGTCAAACCTTTCCTTAAATTTTACTTTTTTCCTTAACAGAAATTACAAAAATTATACATGACAGAATATGTAGTTGTAAATGTGAATTAAATTTCAATACAATTTTTAACTTTGAACTTATTATCATGATTAAATTGAATAAGAATGTTTAATAAGGAATTCCTGAATTAATTTAGCAAATTCAAACTCTTTTACAGAGGAATTCCAAGTATCGGAAGACTAAAATATAGAACTCGACATGACCAGAAAATATTCCCTGCAATGAATATAAAACGTCCAACTCTAGTGTCAAATGATAAATTTGATGTGAACATATACTTTTTCAAAATTATTACATTAAATCTACAAATTATACAAATTTAGAAAAGTGAGTAGGCATCGTTAGGTAAGTGTTAAATTAAATCTTCAAGTGTCAAACAAAATTAATCTTTCTAAAACATAAAATTAGCTTGAATTCAATAGTAAACAATTAAATAAGGATTATTAAATTGATTACTAATAATTTAAATGGATTACATTTCAAAATTTAAGAAAATTCTATAAATTTTAGTAAGAATGTTATCATAAATGTCTGTATGTGTTTAAATATGTGTGATGATGAAGTGTGATCATGACAATACATATTTTCAAGGATATATGAATAAGTACCTACCTTATGCGGGATACAGGCTACACTGTTGAAAATAAGTTGTAAAAATTACAAATATTACTGTCGTAAAATTTTTTTGTAAATTTAGAATCCATTTAACAAGAATTTTACATATTCTTTTGTTGTAAAATCGGTTTTTTTACCTTAAGAATAAAAATGGTTAAATTTACTTCCGTTTATGTTATTATTTATTGTTGGGAATCCAAATATTCATTCAATTAACACTTACAGCTTCTAGCGTGTATTGAAATAAAAATTTTCATTTGTTTCTGTTCTTTTTGCATTTATTTTAACAACAAAGAATTGTGAAAAGTTTCGTTTGTTTATCTTTTTAACAAAGCAATATATGTACCATTTAGAATCGAAGTTGTAAATGTTAAAATTACTTTTATATAATTTAGAACGAACAGGTTAATTTTATAATTTTTTGTAACATTTACCAAATTTCTTTTTCAATTTGTGGGTAAGTACCATTGTATTAGGTATTAAACACGCACGAACTTGATCAGTTTACTGCTAGCTAACATTTGGATACCAGCAGCTAAAACATTAAAAAAACGGAAAAGCAAATTGTGTGTTTAGTGTTTATTCGTGATTATATCATTTGACCACTAATAATGGTAAATAATTATCCCCAGATTTAACGCAGAGAGGCGAAAAAGGCACGTAAGACTGTACTGTACAATCATCATTTGCCTAGTAATTTTTATTTTTACAGGAGGCATTTTTTTCACTCAATTACAAATAAAAGGATTTATTAACAATTGACTAAGTATTAAAAAAAATCTCGGCTACTTGCTCAAATTATTCAGAATAGCCTATTCCGAATTCTGAAATAACAAAAAAAAATTGTTTTCTTAAAACAGCAGATTTTCGCAGTGCCGGATTAAGCTATCGCGGGGCCTGTAGCGAATGCGAACAAGGGGGCCCTGGTTTGCTACAGTGTTAGAGTTTATAACAAAAAAATAAAACTGCATATTTACAAGGAAACTTCGTGATTTAATCTGTGTATGCTTAAAGGTACTCAGTAAGAATCAATGACTCACCAATTACCTATTCAGTTAGTTATCCAATAAACTTTTATATAAAAAAAATGAAAATAATCGTCCTTTCGATTATAGTTATATCACAATAATTGTATAAAAAATACTCATTCGATAATACACTGGGCCACACTTAGCTTCGTTACGATGTTACGAATAGAAAGCAAACTGAATGGTAACAAACAACGTTTTCAAAAATTGGGTGACCAGGTTCTGTACAATCAAATTTTTTTTAATCACTTTTTGAATTTTTTTTAATTAATACATGAATAAGAAAAGGATTTCTACATTATAGTTTTATATATTCCACATTTTTGTAATCGTTTAATATTCGTTTAGACATTTTTATCTAAAATAAATAATGCCTATATGCAAATATGTATGTGCCTAATTAAGGCGAATTATTATAAGATTTATGTTTAAAAATTTACTTTTATAATAACGAAAAAATAGAAAATAAGAAACAGGAACTTTTACTAAAGTTTATTCGATAACCTCGACAAATTTCTGTATTCCTCTTTAAATGACTTCGTTTGGGTCGAAGCATTTGTCGAGATTTTCGAATAAATTTTAGTTAAACTACCTGTTTTTTATTTTCTATTTTTGCATTTTTAAAATGCAGTTTCACAAATAGTGCTCCCTTCTATGTTAATGTTTTATAAACAGAACTATAATACTGTAGTTTTCAGGCTTTCACGGCCGGCGTTGTATTTAGATATATATACATTTTCCGGGCTATTGTGCCGTGGTCGACATCTTCCTCCTCCTCGTTGCGACGTTTCGCCAGATCTTGCCTCTGGCATCTTCAGGCAGGTTACTTATCTAGACGATTTGTAACTGTTTGCTCATGCTTCTTGTTACCCTTCTTATACCTGTGTTTCGTCTCGGATCACTTGTTATGGTGGTGGAAACAGGTCCAACGGTGCTTTGGGGGGCGGAGCCAGGTTCCGGTTCAGTGCTGTTGATTCTAACGGTGGCGTTTGTAGTGACTGTGTCATCTGGTAGTTGTGATTTGGGCTGCTTGTTTTGAAGGATCCCGTGCCATATCCGACTAAGCTGATACCCGTTGCCCTTGTTGGTGTTATCTGGATGTTGGTATATCTCGATAGCTTCTCTTCTCACCAAGCGGTGGAATCCAGATAGTCTGGCGAGGACTTCGGTTTGGTTAAAGTTGACCTGATGTCCTTCGGTTAAGGCGTGCTCTGCAATTGCTGATCGCTCTGGTTGGTTCAGTCGGAGATGACGTTCATGTTCCCGTTTCCACGGCCACGGCACAATAGCCCGAAAAATGTATATATATCTAAATACAACGCCGGCCGTGAAAGCCTGAAAACTACAGTGATAAACCTCTACGGGGAGGAAGTCCACATCGAAGTTAGACGACTGGAAAAACTGCGGAAGAAGAAAGTACAGCTTCTTTGCAATTTGACCTTCTTAAGCCGCTGCAGGGACCAAGGAGTAATCCCGAAGTATTTACAACTACGCCAGACCGTACAGACTGCTGCCGCGAGGAGGATCTACGAGAGGACAAGCAAAGCACTGGTGAGAGAGCAGTTACATACGACAAGGAGAGATATAGACCGCGTATCGAAGGAGCTATACAAGATCCACTTAAAGTTGGCTCACATCATGGAACCGAAACTCTGGAACCGCATCGATACAATGACATCAAGGGTTGCCGAGAAACATGGAGACCGAACAAAAACCATTCAATTGAAAAAATTCGACAAATTACTGGCGCCTAGGAGAAGTGAAACGACCCTGGACCGTAAGAAGGCCGTCATAAACCTAAGTACATTCGAGCTAACGGATGACATGAAGTGTGCCCTTGCTAAGGGTGGTAATTACGCCGTAACTCCTACCACCATCCCGACGGAAGAAATCATCACTCAAGTAGAAACCGCTCTGCGCACACTACCAACAACGGAAGCTGAAGAAGTCCGGGCGGAAAGTTGTCGTATAATTCGCCAAGCCAAGCCACCGAAATCCAACCTCACCAGTGGGGAGCGAAAAGCGCTTCGTGAACTACGGATGAATGAGGAAATAGTGGTTCTACAAGCCGATAAAGGGAATGCAACTGTCATCATGTCCACAAAAGAATACAACACGAAATTGGAAGGCTTACTCACACCAGAGACATATAAACAACAAAAACGTGATCCTACAACACTCGTGGAGAGAAGAACCAAGGAATTGTTGAAACGAACTGATTGGGACGCCGATACTATAAAGCGCATCCAGCCATCGGACAGCCGACCACCTAGACTATACGGTTTACCAAAGATCCACAAGCCCGGAGTACCTCTGCGTCCAATCGTCAGTTCCATCGGGTCACCAACGTATGCTCTGTCCAAACATCTGTCCTCAATGCTGAAGCCGTTCGTGGGAAACACCGAACACCATGTAGTCAATTCACAACACTTCGTCCAGATCATCAAAGAGGTACAACTTACTCCATCGGATATACTAGTCAGCTTCGACGTAGAGTCTCTTTTCACGAAAGTACCGGTCGCAGACACACTTAAGCTGTTACATTCTCACTTTAACACAGCGGAAATCAACTTATTCCATCACTGTCTTACCTCAAGCTATTTCACCTGGAATGACATGTACTGGGAACAACAGGATGGTGTTGCCATGGGAAGCCCGCTAAGTCCGATGATTGCCAATTATTTCATGGAAGACTTCGAAAGGATAGCTTTGGATACAGCCAGCCTTAAGCCTAAACTCTGGCTACGTTACGTGGATGATACGTTTGCTGTATGGCCTCACGGTGAGGATAAACTATATGAATTCCTACAACACCTCAACTCGATCCACGAAAACATAAAATTCACGATGGAGATGGAAGACAACAAGAAAATCGCCTTCCTTGACGTGCTGGTGCACCGCAGAGAAAATGGAAGCCTAGGGCACTCAGTATACCGGAAGCCGACTCACACCGACAGGTATCTTCACGCGGATTCCAACCACCATCCACGACAGAAAGGGACAG
Source organism: Agrilus cyanescens (assembly GCA_947389935.1). Lineage (NCBI taxonomy): Eukaryota > Metazoa > Arthropoda > Insecta > Coleoptera > Buprestidae > Agrilus > Agrilus cyanescens. The sequence continues at coordinate 17,987,505 of OX376707.1, forward strand.
TCATTAAAACCCTAGTACACAGGGCTAAGGCCATCGCAGAACCCGAGAATCTCAACGCCGAACTTCACCATCTTACAGAAGCACTTACTGCGAATGGCTACAATAGGAAAGAAATCCAGCGAGCCATCAACCCCCGACGTGGTTCACATAGTAACAAACAAGAGGAGGAACGAATGGATAAAGCATACCTACCATATGTGAAGGATGTAACAGACCGATTTGCCAAAATTCTTCGAAAAAAGAAAATCCAAACTATCTTCACACCCACCACCAAGATATCCAGTTTTCTACGTCCTGTGAAGCAAAAACTGGATCCTTTACTAACACCTGGGATCTACAAAGTTCCTTGTGAATGCGGAAAAGTCTACATCGGTATGACAGGGAGGTCTGTCCTGACAAGGAAACGGGAACATGAACGTCATCTCCGACTGAACCAACCAGAGCGATCAGCAATTGCAGAGCACGCCTTAACCGAAGGACATCAGGTCAACTTTAACCAAACCGAAGTCCTCGTCAGACTATCTGGATTCCACCGCTTGGTGAGAAGAGAAGCTATCGAGATATACCAACATCCAGATAACACCAACAAGGACAACGGGTATCAGCTTAGTCGGATATGGCACGGGATCCTTCAAAACAAGCAGCCCAAATCACAACTACCAGATGACACAGTCACTACAAACGCCACCGTTAGAATCAACAGCACTGAACCGGAACCTGGCTCCGCCCCCCAAAGCACCGTTGGACCTGTTTCCACCACCATAACAAGTGATCCGAGACGAAACACAGGTATAAGAAGGGTAACAAGAAGCATGAGCAAACAGTTACAAATCGTCTAGATAAGTAACCTGCCTGAAGATGCCAGAAGCAAGATCTGGCGAAACGTCGCAACGAGGAGGAGGAAGATGTCGACCACGGCACAATAGCCCGGAAAATGTATATATATCTAAATACAACTATAATAGTAATAATAATATTCTATTATACGTATTTATATAACAATAATACAGAAATTCAACAAATTGTTGCAACATTTTACCTTAAATCTGTAATATTTGCACTTTTGAATCAAACTACAAAACCAGGGATGCATACAAAAAACCAATGCTCTTTAACGTTGTAGGCGAGCCTTAAGAAATATAGGTACATACTTTCTTTGAACCTTTATAAGGTAAATATCCTTTAAACTTTGCCCAATATTTATGGTTTAAAATCTGGTAACTGACCGCTCTCTCTCAAAACAAAAATTTTGCAAAATTCAGAACTCTGTTCCTGTTAGGCTGGGTAGCTGGTACCTGCACGAGATCTTTACAACCCTCTTGTAACATTTGGACGTATTATCATCATCATCAATCTTTTTTAAATGTCAGACAAATTTCAAAATATTTCAATTTCTTTTTTGTGAAATTTGTCTTTTTTAGTTACAATTATTTCATAAATTGATTAAAAAAATTCTGCACAAAATAGAAAAATGGCTGTGCAACTTTCAAAAAGTTAGTGCGCGGCGGCGCAACTTAGAGGGAACTTTGGTTCTGTGTACATATGTATAAAGTACCAAAAAGAATTTTCGTGTATTAGTTCACCATAAATCTGTCAACGTCCTGTATAAGGGCTACTTTAACGTCAGGGTAATGGGCTAATGGGCGCCTACAATCTGGCCGCTCTATTGTTTTTACAAATACGTTTGCACATATGAATAAGAAATATGCCACATGCCCTTTTTTGAGTACAAGAGATGATGAAGAATAATATTTTCGACAAAAATATAAACTTTACTATCACACATGCTGTATTCATTCGTACTAATCTCATACCTTATTTTATTTTAAAAATCTTTTTGCACATAGGCGCGGGGATCCGCAAAACGCGGGGCCCGTAGCATTTGCTAACTCCTGCTACGTGGTTAATCCGGCACTGAATTTTCGAAGCTACAAAAGACACTTTTCCGTTTAGATCATCAAACAGAAGAGACGTCTGCAATATTTATCTCAGATTTTTTGACGCAAAAGAACTGGCAAGTATAGCAGTTAATTAACTTTTCTAAATAACGCACAACATTATGTACATAGGTATCTTTCATTAAGTACATTTACGAATTTTCCTCAATGTACCTTGGTTAAGGGGATCAACTGCTTAAAGAATTTCCCTTTCGAGGTCAATTAATTGACGAACTCTACAGAACAACAGAATCAACAACACAGAGAACTCGCGTGTAGGACACAATAGACGGTAAATTATATAGGTACTCATATTGTTATTATTAATTTTTTTTTATACTTACGTTCTGTTTTTCAGCATTAGGTTAAACAAATTCCCATGTATGTAAAAATAAATCTAAACTTTCTGCGTTTGTATAATTTCCGACCTTGTTTTCTATTGTAACTTAGGCAATTGAATGTTTTTTCTTTTGTGATTCAGAAAGAACACTCACCCTCAAAAAAGTAAGTTTATGCGACAAATAGTGCTAAATAATGCAAAAACATTCAACAATTGAAATGATAATTCAATGCATGGCCGACTTAATATAGGGTACCCACAGATCAAATAATTCAAAATAAAATTCTGCTTTCGATTATGGAAAAATATACGGGATATTCCTTTTCCAATAAGAAACTTTTTAATCTAAAAAGACAGGTAAATTCCTGTTACGTCTAAATATTAGAGGATTACAAATCCCACAAATGTGGAACAGGAATTTACCTGTCTTTTTAGATAATTTTATCTACGTTTAACATGTGTGTACCTTCAGATTCATTAGTGTAATTCAATTCCGGTAGGAGTATTAGCCCTCGGAGTAGTTGTTTCTCTTGTTTCTATTCAGTCTTGTTATTCAAGATACTTTTTGTTGTCCGAATTTCCCAATATTCAGTTTAATTTTTTGAACACCCTATATAACGTTCGAAAAGTTTTTTAGATGATTTCGAAGACCATTCAATGTTTGACTTACAGTAAAAATTTGGTTAAATAATGAGCATTATTATTGACGCTATAAAATTATTTTTGAAACCCTGTTTTTTAAAACAAACTGAAGATGGTCTTTTATTTCCTAAACGGTGGAGTTTTTCGGTAGGTTCATGTCATGAAACTAACCTTTGAATTAACTAACCATTTCAATGGTTTGGTAAAATACAGGGTGTTACATTTAAAATAACAAAGTTAGTGCCTATTTCCGGTATAACCGGAAGTGAAATGTACTTGAAAATATTTTAGATAAAAAGTTTATGTAAAATTGCTATGGAAGCGAAACTTTCAAAATTAAATTCCGAACATTACTTCTTAAAGTTCTAACGAAGGGCTTCCTTGGTGCACCCTGTGTACAAGCATGCAGTCTTTGTGTATACGTTTGTACGTGTCAATCTGGCTAACTATATGTACACTTGTTCAAACGAAATTGTGATAAGGTATATCATTGATACAAAATGCATAGTGAAAGTGATCAATTAAATATTGAAAACATTTATAATGAAATCAGGTGGGTTTTAAAGTGAATAAATTTATATCAATATTAAAATTATTAATGGCGAATCAACCACTGAGATACAAGTTACAACATCAGTAAAAAAAACTAATGCAGAACGATGCAAAAAATATCGTAAGAGAAAAAAATTGGGAAATAAAAGTACCAAATAGCAGTGGACAAATATCCAACAGTTGGAGAGACCAATTAGAGGGAATAAAAAGATTGATTGTACTTATTATTAATAATAAAATGTTATCTCTTCGTAAATTTAAGAAAAAGTTATTATTTTATTATAATTCTATATTAAATTTTCGTAACTAATTTTCTTATTAAGAAGTAGGTTTTTACTTAGTTACTTTAACGAGTTGGTATATTAGACGGTTTAGGAAAATTAAGCTTGTAAGGGATTTCTAAGAACGACATGAAGAACTTAATGGAAAAGCAACTGCTACGGAAGTTTATCAAAGAACATTTGCAAGCGAATGGAGAACATTTCGAACAATTTTCACCTTAACTTTTCAATTTTTGTTTTCTTTTATAAATAGTTGAATATTGAAAAAGAAAAAATTGCTTTGTAATGTTCCAAATGGTTTATTTAACCTCTACAATATTGTTTCGACGGATTACGTCTTTATCAAGAGTATTAACAAAGTATACTAAAGTTAGGAAGTTTATTATTGCTATATATATATACATCTCTACTTAATATCTAATTACCAGAAAATCCAAGATAATAGTCGATAACCACATCTTATAAGCCATTAATATCGTTTTTTCAGCTTCTTTAGAGTTTTATTTACACTTGATCTTCAAGTGTTTTGGTTTCACTTCGTTTTTTAGGCACTGTTTTAGGAACCAAATATGGATAGAGCACTTCCTAAACTTTAGTAACCATCTTCTGTAAAAAACCGCTAGTCTTTCGCTGCTCGCGTTCTTAATTAATGGCTTATAAGATGTGGTTATTATCTTGGATTTTCTGGTAATTAGATATTGAGTAGAGATGTATATATATAACAATAATAACTAGAGAGCGGACATGATTAGTTTTTTACCAAGAAATTCATTGATAACGACGCATACACAGAATTCGCCGTGGCGTGCTAACAATGTCTCGACTTATCCCGAAAATTCTAACAGGTAAAAAAATAGCACTGTACAATCCGAGCAGGTAGTGAACAATTTACAGTGTTGAGAAAGCAAATCAATCGATAGCGAATAAATTGTGTTGTAAAAATGCCGCGAGTACATAAAACACGTATTGAACTACTAAAATAGTGGATAGGGTCCTATGGTCATGTAGTAGACACCGCTTACCGCAAATATGTTAGGTATTTGCCTCAACCACGATACCCTTGCAAAACCCTCATTCGCCGCCTATGGTCCTGAATTGACGGTTGTATCATTCATTGATATCAACGTTCGACCAATAGGCACTCAGATTTAGTATAAAGCCAGTATAAAGATGGGCGCAAAAATTGTTCACTTCAAAAATGTAACAAAAGGATTAACGTTCTTGTTAAAAAAAGGACGAACGGTGTGTTGTAAAAAAAACGAATTATTCGAAGTACTTCAAATTGCAGACCAACACAACACACAAAATTGTAATTTTTTGTATTACACCGCGCACATCTCTGCTACTACAGCAAATTAGTTCCAATGAAAGAAACTAATCAGTCCGCTTTATAATAATAACCTCCCTAACTTTAGTATACTTTGTAAATACTCTTGATAAAGACGTAATCCGTCGAAACAATATTTTGGAGGTTAAATAAACCATTTGGAACATTACAAAGCAATTTTTTTCTTTTTCAATTTTATTAATAAAATGTTTTATAATACACCCACCGCACCATCAATAAACGTTAGTTGAATATTGTTTAAGTAATTGTTTTTGTAAAAATACGCCAGAATATTATTTGTTTTTTTGGTTCATACTTTTCATATTATTAAGCCCAATTTCGTTTGAAAAGAACTACATTGTAACAAATTCCCCTTAACTCTCTTAAAATTTTGCTTCTTCATGGGAGCTAAAAGATAATACAGTTTATTAAACCTTCTGCATGCTTTTTTTATAACTTAGTTGCACTCTCCATTATCAATAAATTTATTAATATGAGTTGGAGTATTTATTTTTGTGATCCGTACAGGTTAGTTAAAAGGAAGATCAGTCTTTTTATTCGATTGTTAACAATTACAGTAGTTGTCTATTGTCCATGGCAAACTTGTTATGAAAATATAAGAGAAATTAGCTATTTTAAATATAAATCCAAAAATTACTCAAAATATTTCAAATAAAAAAATAAAAACTCTTTGCCTGAATCGAAAGAGAATAGTTGGAAAAACGAAGTATATTTTGACCAAAAAAACTTTCAAACGTGTAAGAAGTTAAAAAGTAATTTTGTACAGATTAAGACAAAGAATGGCGCAATGAGTAAATCGAAAAGAGAACAAAAATTTAGCAAAGTTAGGCCGGGCGCCACTCTGAGCAACTCAGAGAAAAAAGAAAAGATAAACTCCGCGGAGATTGTAAGATCTACGGGGGGTTCGATGAACAAAAGTAGAGACAACTATAGGGTTCGATAACCCCTGAAAAGAAACACACAATAATTGAGAGCTAATAACAATTTAATTAAACTATGAATATTACAAAAAAAAATAAGAAATGGTTATAAAAGGAAACTTAACTTAAAATCCTTGCGCCAATGCAGGAGACCCTGCGAGGTCTTTTTGGAACTTCTGTGGGGACTTCAACCAGGCCAAGGGGAACGATAAAGGTCACCAAAAACCAGAACCGATCAGCAAAAGTTCGAGAAGGGCCGGAGTGCACAGCTGGACAATAATGATCAGCGTGGATTAAAAAGCACGGCAAACTGGTAGCAAGGCCCAAAATAACTTAGTGTTCTGGAAGTCCACGACAGGTGTTCTATTGGTTTCTACCTGTGGCCAGACGAAGTCTTAACCCCAGGAGCTCTTGCTTAGACCCTGGGTCTCGCTTGAAGCTACAAAAGATCTAAGACCCAACTTGAAGAGTACAGTCCTCATAAAAATTAGCAAAAAGCATAAACAAAAAACTAACATTTTAAATAGAAAAAATACTTATAAAAATAACTGTGAGGGGAAGGAAAGAGAGAGGAAGGGAATGGCAACTGTCAGGTCATCTATGTCATACTTGTCACAAAAAAACACGTGGTGGGAAAGTAAAATTCAAAGAATACACATTAAATTAAAAAATAAAAGAAAGAATTGCCGAGCACTGTCCTAAGGAGAATATTAATTATAAAAACAAAACGTGGCTGAAGGTCCAAAAACAAAACACGTGATTAATGCAAATTATCAAAAAGTAAATTAAAAAAAAGCTGCAAGTACTCAGCCTGTCGAACGAAAAATAATTAACGCAAAAATAACCAAGAAATAAAATAAGAATACAAGATGAAACTGGATTACAACTTTATCACAAATCAAAGACACTAAGCACCACGCCGAAATCACTAAAAACGTCGCACGTCTGTTGCAGTCGAGGGTCAGGAGGAAGATTAATCCAGTCCCAACTTAGGAGCAACTCTCGAAGTCCGGCAAAGAGGAGACAAAAAGGAGGACAATTAACATCGATCAAAAATCAATGGTAAAGGGTCGAACAGTACAACGAGACAGCTACAGATACACGACCACTAAACTGAACCGAGCAATTGGAGGCCAGGCGTAACGTTATTTCTGGAAGCCTAGAAAAAAAAAAACCTTACAATATAGTAACTTCGTTCCAACCGAGCGACACTCAGTCCTTTTTTTATTACATATTGTTAAGGGGCAACGATATTTCTCACTATTTCTCATGTGGCTCTCTCTCTCAAGCGTGTGAAAGTGATATATCACTCTTTGTCACTTAGCTCCCTTCATAGTCTTCTTTCTTGCGTGACTGAAAATTAATTTTATCAATACTTTCATTGGTATAATAAGAGTGCGTTCCTGTGGGTGTTTACTTAGAACAATATTAGTGTTAATGAACTATCGAAATGACGATTGTTTTGTTTAATATTCTCAACAATTAGTTGGTGAGTCATTATTTCTCACTGAGTACCTCTATACACATAAATCATACACATACACATCCTCACTGAGTACATTTACCTTTACACATTCACACATGTACATGATTACTAATTGTTGCATTTATTGAGTAGACATCGTAGTTGTTTGAGTATCTACCTACTAATTAATAAGTAACTGACACTTCTTGTACTGAGTTGTACAGTACCTTCTTAAAATCATTATTACTCATTAATTCGTAGAACGATGTTCTAATGCAATCTGTTGCTGTACCGTTCAAGGGTTATTTTCCCAATCCTGAACTGCATGCATACAAAATAATTGAAAGGTATGATATACCGAGTCTTCGTTCGAGTATCGCCGAATACACTGCCCGTATAGCCCGCACAGAGCACGTTTGTTATGACGTTCTAGGTATCATCATTTTGCTTTATATCGTGCCCTATAGGTTACCTTGTGTGTTAACCAGGTACCGTACCCTATGGGTCACTTTGTGAGATAACCAGGCATAGTGCTATGGGTCACCTTGTGTGATAACCAGGCACCGGTTATCAGGCAAGGTGACCCCCTTCGTTTCAATCATTTGATTTTTTTATTCCTTCAGAAATTATCGACAATGAACTTTTTTATGGTTGTACCTATGTGGCTCTTCAGTTTTTGTAACGTCAACAATTTCAGCGGATCTGAGACCAGATCGAAAATATAATAACACTGCACGTGAAATCATGATACAAATGCTTTCGTTTGATGCTTCTTTAATGTGATACAGATCAATAAAACCTTTAAAATTTTCGCCTTAAAAATATGAAACAATTCCAATTAAACAAGTGTTTTTCAAGCATAATCCTTTGTTATTTCCTTCCATCAGTCACATCCCTCTTCCTGAAAGAGGACAGTATTCGTTATCAGCTGTATGTACGAGAGCTGCAGTTCCTTTACATGCTCGGGTTCATAAAGCTCATCGAGCCTTTACTCTACACATATCCGCACGATCGTAGCAGATATGTATTCGTTAGTCGGTGTAACAGCCAGGCAGTAGATGCGGTGCTGCTATTGCTTACCCCATATTCCAAGAACTGAGTTATGATCTCATATGCATACATTACAACCAAGTTAGGGCAAACTATGTAATTTCACTAAATAAACAATAAAACGTATCAAATAGATGTCTGTGAAAGCACTTATTACGTATGTTTGTATGCAGTTGTTACCTATATTATGTAGTATCTACTCCAACCAACTTAGATGTATATTTATAGTAAGGAGTAGATAGAATAGAGTCGAGATCTAGTTATCAATCTGCACTGAGAATTCGGAGAGGAAGAACATGGCAAGGACTCGGCGATGGGCGTCGCGTCTCAGTTTCCTCGCGTAACGCTGTCTGCCTGCATTTCTCTATGAAATTATCAGCAATTCATAACGCGCGCTCCAGCCAACATTAAACTACTTAAAACTAATTATGCCCGTGAGAAGTTGTTTGTTGAGCTGCCTTACTTGCGTGAATAAGTGAACTTCTACTGCGAATGGAGTGGAGCGGCACTAAAATATTTTTCAGCTGGTTGAATAAATGAAGGAAAAAGGAAAAAATGCTCTGAAATTCTACTTCTCTATTGCAGAGCACACCTTTTAAGTATTTTCCCGTCCAATAACTTTTATCAAATTATTTTTCTTGTAACGGAAATCTAAATAAACTCAGATCCACTCAGTTGCGAATAAGATTTTTAATGTATCTTTAAAATCAAATCAAAAAGCAAATTCAATGAAATTCCGGAATTAGTGGTGGTCCATGCGTTTATTGTTACTTTCATTTGTAAACACAATCGGCTCTCAAAGCTTTAAAATTAAAATCCCAAATGAGTAACATGACTGAATTTTTTTAATAAACACTCTTTTATAAATGCATCCTTTTATAAACCAGGTAGGCTAATATTTAGTAAGAGGTATCTTTATGTTCTTTAAGTATCTAATAATAATTTACCTTTACTTAGATTCAAAGTTACCTGTTTTAACGAAAACGAATAACATTAATTAATGGTAAATTGATTACGTGATTTAGTTCAAATATAAATAGTTTTTCTCCAATAATAGCTGTGGTAATTATTTCCACCATTGAAATGCACAGTTGGTGTGTTTTCCGAATCAATCTTCGTAATTCAGAAAGTGATTAATTGCACCCGAAATTCGTTTCGTGCACATTTGTATTAATCGTATGTAATACGCATGAAACTGGCGGCGGTGCACACGTTTTCAATCAAATTAGTTCATTTATTAAAACCTTGGAGGTTGTCTACGTACATTTTTGTTTGTGTATTGATTGCATTATATCCAATTGGGTCGTATTTAAACATATTGATAAATGTTTAGCGTTATTAAGGCGGTAATTAAAATTTATTACAGCGATTCTCAATAAAGAACAAATCAGTTGAAATTTACTTTCTAATAAAATTTATAATAAATCAAATACGTACAAAATATGTTCTCGGTCAGTATTCCGTCGAAACCACCAGACACGGATCGTGATTTCGAGCTGGTTGACTCTCATCAGCGTCTCGCAGGTGGTTCCGACAGAATACAGACCGACCAAAGTCTCCTCTTACTAGGAGTGGATTTAATAAAGACCAAAGATGTCACTAGAGCGCCATCTATGGTAAACACTATTTAATAACAGGTTTTGTAGTGTTCAACAAGATACCTTTTTCATTAAGGCAATGCTTGTTGAACCAGACCTCCGCATAGCTACGACTTGCGTGAAAGGCACACATACCTAAATAGAACAAAATATGTTCTCTGTCAGTATTCCGTCGAAACCACCAGACACGGATCGCGATTTCGAGCTGGTTGGCTTTCATCAGTTTTAAATTGCCTCTCGCAAAAGTACAGATAATATTCCACAATTTGTTGTAGATGTGTATTTCATTTGTCGTTTAAAGGTCTGTTGCTAAAATTAAAAGTTATACAGATGTCGGCATTTAGAAATAGTCTTAAACAATATGGAAACAACTGATTGCGAGATGAAAACACCGTGGATTAAAAGTAAGAAGAAGAAAGATAACAATTTGTAAAGGATAGGTAGGATGGTAGGACACCTTTTGAGACATGTATGGCTGGTTAAAGACGCAGGATTAACTGGTGTAATTGTGAACGATATGTACAACGTCAATTGTGCGTCTGGGAATAATTTTGCGTTGAACTTGTTTAATTTGAAGTTGCTCACGCTGGCCACGTTGTATACAGAAAAAATGATAACTATGTTGGAAGATGAGATGAAGGCTCCCGACTATCCTTAACGGGAGTCATGTGTGTTGGAATAGAAACGGTTAAATTACAAAAGGATCGCTGACATCCTCTCTGTATTTCTGGAGCAGTTCCGGTTTCTTAAATCATAATCCAGTGTTGTATAACGGTATTCAAACGGAAGCCGTGCTCTGGTGCTCTTAAGCACTGCTGTATTATCTATTATGGTTGATTAATGGATAATAAAAGCTTCACTTTATTTTTAAACAACTTTACGTAACTATACATAAAAACGAAGACTACATTTAATCATTGATCATAATGATCAAGATGAGCACTCCAACATAAATTTTCTGATAATAACGCAGACAACCGAACACAACAACGTGTCGAATACGAATCCCTTCACAAACTTTCCTTTTCCTACAACAACCCTGTTTCTTAAAAATAGATTGTTATGAGTTGGGGGGCCCCTTTGGGGGAGTTTGTCCGAAAACGGGCAAACCAGTGCGCACATAGTGTTAGTGCCAGTTTTTATGGTACAACCCTAATGTACAATAATTTGTAACTGTTCAAGGCTGTTGCCGAACATCCAGGGTATCTCTCCATAAAGGAATAATTCCCAGTCATCGCCTGGCATCCCATCAGCAAATGGAGCTTTCAAATTATTGAATTAGACATACTTTCCACGACTTACTTAACGTTGTCCTTGTTGCATGGACATCCCATTGTGGCACGAGCTCGTTTGGAGTTTTCGAGATCACACTCAATTTCTGTGTTCAGCGCCAGTGCTCTACCAAAACCTATTTTATCGTCTGCCCTTAATTCTGTTAAAAACGACAAATTAAACATTTTTTAATATTATTTGCATCAAATGAACTGATTACGTTTACCTCTAATTGTAATTTACAATTAGGTGCCTAAGTATTAATTTTCTTTTGGGGTAAATGTAAATACGAATTTAGAGGTCATTTTTTTCAGGGAATAAAGATAAACACCAACATCTATAAGCGAAAACCATACCTAGTTTTAAATACATTAATGTGAATGAAATTATTCGACCAATTACAAATTACCCCAAATTAATGAGGAATAATATACTGCCGTCATCATTAATTTGAGGTAATTTGTAGTTGAACACATTGACTTGAGGGTATCTTAACACAATCTGTTACTTTGACCACTAAGAATTGACTTTGGTCGCCTAAGAGTTACGGAAGTTAACCACTGTTGCCAGATTGGGCCTAAATCCTGTAATTATTAAAGATAAATAGTCGTTTTTAATTACTCCCATTCACATTTAACCCAGTTGACCTTATAAGAGACAGAAACAGTGGCAAAGAGGGCCTGAAAGATTGCGTTATAAGTTTAAAAAGCAAAAAAGCTGTTTTTTTTGGTACTGTTTGTATATATAACAAGTTAATGGATCACAGTTGCGATTAAAAAAACACCAAAATAACACTATATATTAGGTTAGTGTTCAAATTCGGCAATTACGTAATACATAAATAGTTAGCGCAATTTTTAATTTTTTTGTCCTCAAAGAATTGTTGTGTAAATGCCCAATTAAAATCAAAAATTGCTGCACTTCAAAATATTGTTTATATTCTATTTATTTAAAATTGAAAATATAACATTATATTAATCATTTTAATGGAATTGGTTAATACAATTGTTCTCCGACTGCTCAATATCAATCGTTCAATTTATAAGAACTCAAATAATTAAGAATTTAATCCAGGTGTGTGAGATTTAATGAAATTTATAGAAAGCATTGCTTCATAGTAAATAAAAATTAATGTTTCTTACAGTTCATAGAATTTACAGTAACCGAGGATTATTTGTTTACATTGTATTTTAAAAGAAAAAAGTCGACGTTAGATTTGTTTACACTTTTTTGTCTAACGAGTGAGGGAGGTGCAGAGTAAAAGATAAAACGTTGTTTTCGCCACCGTCTTCGCCTGAGTGGCTCATAACTAGGCCGAGGAAACCGGTGCCGGGCGGGAGCTCTTTAGCTCTTTTCCCTTCATCCGGTGTAATTAAAACGGTTTCAATTAAAGAGAAACATAGCTCAAGGATAACAACGAGGCCTAAAATAGTGGCCCAAGGGAGTTGTTTTGCCGGAATAAGAGATGCTGGGTAAGACAATACGCCCGAAAAGGCAAACAACGCCAACTGCTTCGTTTTATATCAATGTTTATGCTAATAAAGAGTAACATTCGCCTTTATTACAAACTGTGTTATGGTTTTCTCTGGTGGATGAACTCACTTAACGACGAAAACTGTTAAGGTGACGGTAACTGCAACCAGCGCGTCCTGTGTTCCCATTGTTTTAATATCATTTCATCTCAAATTCTATATATCTGTGGAATTGCTATATTTGGTTGACGGTTTTTCAATTTTGCTTTTACAATCATATTATAGAATATGCCCGGAATTGCCAGGACAAAAATATGTTTCATGCTTAATTTGTCTATTTGGCACTTACCCAAATGTTAACAATTCCAATCGTTAATGTCAATTTATAGGAAAGACAACATTTAGCAAATACATAAATTGACTTATTGCACACTTTTGCCCCCCACGCGTATCCACCCCGACTCTCATTATCCAGAGGAGGTCAAGGCATTCATTCATTCACCACCGCGGTAGGTGATCATTTATGTAATTAAATATTACAAATTGGTCTTTTTCCCTCGCTTTGGTATTTGATTGTGTGTTATACTCGATTTGCATCAAAGCGGCGTCATTCCGAGTTAACGCATCAATCTGCTAGAAGTTCTGGTATGGATTTCTCTATTGATAATTAGAATTAGGTGTATATTATCCAACAATAAGTTTATAATTTACGAAACATGTTTTATGACTAAATGGCAGTCGACATCTACCATTTCCATTGATATACATACATACTTTTACGATCTAAAAACTTACAACATTTTGTTAATTGCAATTAAATGATTAGGATTGGTAGAATGTAAGAAATTCATCAACAGGTACAAAAAAGTGAATCATCTTTAGCTTTGTGGAAAACACTCAGCTTGTCCGTTTTTTAAGGATTCATAGCCAAATAAAAGAAGGTTAAACCTTTACTGCTATGTGAACGTCGATACCTATGAGTTAAATTCGAATCTTTTATTTTAAATCACGTTGTTATGTAGGTACACTCCAAATATTATTTTTGTCATGTTTAAGAGGGTTTTAGTAACTTGTTTTGTTTTCCATTTTTTAAATTATTAAGAATATCATTCGGTATTGTTCAGGAAGGTTAAATTATTTGTAATATCAAGGTAAAGGGTATAGGAACGCTATGGTGGTCAATAAGGAAAAGATAGGTGGATCGTTAGGATACCTTATGAGGAATGAAAAGATAGAAGCATATCAAAAAGAGGAGTTATCAGGAGAGAGAGTAAAGGTACAGTAAATATTTTACGAAAAATGCGTATAGGTATTACTTCAGGATAGGGTCTTGTCGGTCCAGCCATTCTTCCGGTAAACGACTCTGCATTGATGGCGAGGTTCGGAGCACAGTTGCGAAACGTGGGCGGTAGATACAGCCGATAAGAGGAAATTTGAGATTAGCACTTTTTAGAAAAAAATTACAGAGAAATAAAAATAACTATGGAAGTTAGTAAGGTTGAAAAGGAGTAGGAGTGATAGTAGACACTTTCTGAAACAAGAAGGGCTCGTTGTAGAAACATAATCGGGGCAGAAACAAGAGCATTGAGACATCGAGAGATTGCTAGATTAAATTGTTAAGGATGTTAAGATTATTTTAGTTAATGAAAAATGCGATTACTTGTTCTTGATATAATGAAAGGTGCGTGTTTAATCAGCGCAATGACCAAGCTGATGAATGACTGTGATGATGGAAAATGTAACTGGCAGTTACCATCACAAACGGGAGCCCTCGTTATATGGCATAATTACGTTTTTATTTTTCAGATATTTGATTGTATCGGCATCTACTTTATGGTAATTCACTAACATGTTTAACTTTGTCGTAAATAAAACAAAAAGAATTCCACTTTTTATCGCGTATATTTCTTAACAATTGTTTCGCTTATACATAAGCATCTTCGGAAGAAGTGTAAATTATAACTTATAAGTGTAACTTGTAACTTGTAAGTGTAAGTTATAATTTACACTTCTTCCGAAGATGCTTATGTATAAGCGAAACAATTGTTAAGAAATATACGTGATAAAAAGTGGAATTCTTTTTGTTTTATTTACGACAAAGTTAAGCATTTATTTTTCAGTATATTTTAACTAAAACGATACATTGACGTGCCCCAGATATTTAAATATTTTATGCCGTCATTTGCGTTCATTGAAAAAATAAATAAAAAAAATAATTTCGCTTATCCGTATTGTTTATTCTGCGTGTATAAATAAAATTATGGGATATACGTTATAATGAAATTGTATAGATCGCAAACTTGCACTCCTTATTTATATTCCATTTCCTTTGTAAACAGAGTTAATTTGGCTGCCATGTAGTGCGTTCACACCATGAAGCTGCCCAAAACGCACACATACGAAGATACATGTCATGCAACTATAAATATATGTACAGGGTGGGCCAAATTGGACATCTTTAAAGGAAAAGTATACTTTAAAGAGGAGATAGACAAAAACCGATGTCGTTTCTATGACAAGTTAATTGGTGCAAACTGCGACTCGTTATCTGTCACCGTTTCAGAGATACAGGGTGTTTTTGGAAAATGCACGTTTTCGAAAAACCTCTATAACTTCTTTCCTGGCGAAAATTTGTTATTTCTGTAAAAACATTCTCAAAGCACTTTTTTACGTGGAATTCATCGGTGTTAGGCGATTTTTTGTAATGTGAATAGTTTAGCTGTAAACAACATAAACAGTCATTTTTTTAATGAAACACCCTGTATATTTTAACACGTTTTAGGAGTGCTCAAAATTACCTTTTCAAATATGCATATATTGGTGAATCATATATTAAATTGTTTTTGTAGTAACTATATATTTGAACATATTATCCGGGGTCTCACAACCATAGTTAGCCTAATATATTAGTTAATAACATAAACAGTTAAAATTTTATGAAATAATCAATTGCTTCAAAAATTGTTTTCTAATTATTAGGTTGTTTAGGTAGATAGGGTTTCTGGGATTTTAATTTGTTAGTTTTTTGAACTTTCAAACTGGGATAATTTGGGTATTCATGTTATAGGATGTTATATTTTTCAAAATTTCGATTTATTTCATTAAATGTCTTATTTTTCAATTTAATTTAATTGTGTTTATTTTGATATTCAATTTTTTAAATATCTGACGCTCAACTCTTCAAAAAAAATTGCTTATTGTTAGAGAGGTGAGTATAATCGTTAACTATATACTACTTCATTTACAAACACACACTTACATACATCCGACATAAACCACTACACTCATCACACACTCTCTCAATAATATGTATTATATTAGGAATGGAAAGCAGATCTCGAAAAGTGAAAGGAGACGTGGTTGGTGAGACAGCACGTAATCCGATTCGAAACGTCGAAAAGGCGAACTACTAATAACACTTCGATAACTCAATTATTTATCTGGCGGTGAAGTTATTATTTGTACGCATTATTCTTCATCGACGACGCTGGAATGCGTCGCTCCGACCTGTTCGACCGATTGAACTGACGACGCGCCAGTTTGAATATATTCTTCAATGGCTCCTATCTCTTTACGACTGATTAGTCGTGTCTTTAATCGCGCTTGACGCTCTATAAATCACATTCATAAAAACGTTTCCACTCTTTCGAACACGGCCCAAAGATACTTGAAAACGCTTCGTTCTTTTTTTTCGACGTATTTCTGTGAAATTGATAAATGTCAAAACCAACTTTCTTTTTTGACGTTTTCAAAGGAATTGCTTTATCGGAAAGATAAAATGATATTGAGAATCCTGTAGAAGTTATGACAACCACCGGTCGTTAATCAATGCAACTCAAGAGGCTATATTTTTTAGTATCTAAAGTCACTTAAGTAGAACTGTGCCGTTATTATTCATTTAACGTGATCAGATATGATTTGTGGAATTAATTCGAGTATTCAAAAAGGAAATTTGCAGCAAAATTCACTTGTTGTTGCCAGTGATTGATTTACTCATACACAAGTACATATATATATATAGGTTGCGTTTACAAAATTTATTCTGAAGCCGGCTTTTCGCTATAGGATATAATTTAAATTATATCTCGAAATATAAATTATATCCCGCGATGATCCTTTGCACTGTGAGATATGTATTTTTGCTTAATTGTTTTGCAATAGTCTACAGAGGAACTGGTAATAGAATGGGAAAAGATGTTTGAGGGGAAAGGAAGGCGTAAGATATTAATATAAAACCTTGAAAATATGGCATAGTTTGTAATGTACTATATATTACATTTAAGTGTAAACGGTACCAATTAAAAGTACAGTGGGTGAAATCATATTATATCTCAAGATTTAATATATATCGTGAAAAGCCGGCTTGATGCATTCTATTAATCAGTCAATGAGTAATCTCTCTTTTACTTCAAAAGCAATTGAAGTTCGAAGCAACGTCTGTGTTCTGATCAGTGATGGGATAATCCAGATTAAAATTAATATTTTGATATTCAGGTTAATTCGAATACCGAATTATCATCTGCATTAAAAATTGTCCGGTTACTTGACTTCGATCAAATATTTTAAAAGGTTTTTAAGTTGAAATAATTTTGTTTTGACATCAATATCCTCATCTTCGTTAGAAAGCAATATAAAGTGACCTGAGAGTCAAAAATTAAACAGCATTGGAAACGACAATTGTTTCGATAAATAAAACCATTCTGAAGAGTGTATAAGATCACTTAAGTCTTGTAACCCCCTTTTTACTTAAACAAAATGTACCTAGACTTCAGTAATCTTCTTATACTCTCTCGAAAATGGTCGAAACACCTATTCAGTTTTAATAAATTTAGTGAAACTTTCCCAGAGTTGTTTGATTTTGTTTCTCTTAAACTAATCAGCAAAACTGGAGGAACTTTAGCGGTGTTGTAGAACGTACTAAATAGCTCAAACCCCCAACGCCAAAACTTAGATCAAAAATATCCTATGCACTTTTCGATAACAAAAGTCATCTTCTTCGTGGACTGAGTGAACTAATAATTGCTAAGTACATTATAAATACTAACGAATGTTACGGTTCAGTTAACAAAGCTCAACCACAATGTTCAATGAACATTACAATATATGCTTAATTAGACTAAATAACGGAGAGCTGGCAATAGGACCCTTGTGACTGTTAACAGAAGCTGTTAAGTAGGTAACAACTTCTGATTTTCTTAACTAATTTAAGGCTCGATATTAATTCTATGATTTTCGTTGAAATATGTTGAACAACACTAAATTTTTTTTAACCGAATCTAGCTTTATCCTAACCTAACCTAATATATCTCTAAAATTGTTAAAATCTCGACCCTACCTTGAAGAGTGTAAATAAACAATCAGTAACTCTCCGTTTTGTTTAAAAAAGACATTGCGATAAAGTTAATCAATTATTTGGTGGTTTTCGCGTAGACGAAATGAAGTGACCCTATTGTCGACGGAGGTAAGTGTATTTGTTTTAAGCTGATGCGTTTTGCGAGTAATTTCGTTGCTCGATAGTTACTTAACAGTTATCTAAATAACCCGTGTTTATTGTTCGCTTTGGTATGTTAATTTACCAATAATTACATTTGGTTGGAATGCAACGATTTGTCTCTGTTTACGGTAAATGGGAGCATCATCCCATCGCTGTTAATTAAATTGTAACGTACCGAAACGGCCGCAACTGTATCAACATATCAAATGAAATTTAACGGCTTCATAGCCTTCTACGATGCCATCGACAACATCCAAGAAATAATAATAGATAACCACTGTTCTACTATCACGTCAGTATTTCTCCAATGCAATTTCGTATAGAATTTTAAAAGCACAACTCGCAATTGCTTTCAAGTATACTCGTATGCTTCTAAATACAATTAGTGTATACAGTAAAATTTGAATGACAGTGTAGATATTTTGTTTTTCCTAAAGGAAAAGAAAGGGCTAGTTGGGCTATGGAGATAAATAAATAAAAATACAAAAGACGGTAGAGCCTCTTTTGCTATATTCCGGGCTAATTTGTGTCAGAAAGGCTGCCCCAGATTGGTTATTAACTGTTTCCAAATATTAAAGGTCTAGTAGACCTCGTGCAAATTTAGACGGGAGTATATAGCATTTAAGAAATTTTAGTCAGGACTACTATTTATTACCGTAATTTAATAAATTGTAACCTAATCGTGGAGGATAACAACTCTCGGTTAACCTAACCAAAGTGCATGGCACAGGCCAGTTGTCTATAGTATTTAGAAGATTTTTAGTACCCATAAGCGAAAGTGTTGGCCACCGAGAGAGACAGCAACTGCATTCTTCTATCTCACTTATTCATAAAATATGTTCTCGGTCAGTATTTCGTCGAAACCACCAGACACGGATCGCGATTTCGAGCTGGTTGGCTCTCATCAGCGTGTCGCATGTGGTTCCGACATAATATAGACCGACCAGTCTCCTCCTACTAGAAGTGGATTTAATAAAGACCAAAGATGTCACTAGAGCGCCATCTATGGTAAAGGCTATTAAATAACAGGTACTGTAGTGTTCAGCAAGATACCTTTTTCATTAAGGCAATGCTTGTTGAACCAGACCTCCGCATAGCTCCGACTTGCGTGAAAGGCACGCATACCTTTCTTCGGACGAGATAGACGCACACGGGTCAACTTTTCTCTGAAAATGCCTTTTTTTTTTTAGATATGCGTTGGCAAGTTTCTCTTAAACCGCTAAACAAAATAGGAAGAAACCCAGAAACCCTGAATCTTAATCGATTGTGTTTAAGGCATCTCACTTATCTTTCTGTCGTTTTATGTATATTTGTGTTCGGTAAGTATTGCATTAGGAAATTGTCAGCGCACGTCATAAAATTATAATTGTGAAAGTATATCTAGAATCCAAAATTACAAAATAAATTTCATATGTTATTAATGAAATGAAAAAGCCCTATGTTAAAAAAAAATTGGAGAAGTTCCAACAGGTGTTTTATCTTCGAAACTCGTTCAGTCTGTCCTTTGAAGATGATTAGTTCTCTCCAGCTTTGTATTTCCATTTCGTATAAAGATTTTTATTGTTTTTGTTTTTCTTTCTATGTTTATCTTACGTAAGAAGTTGAGACAACCCAAGTTCAGGAATATAGGATATTTCTGTTTTACATACAATGTTTATCATTTCGCGTTCATAAGCATAAGAGCTATTGATAAAGCTTTTTTATTGCTAAAACACTAACGTTGTAAGTAGTGAAACGTGGTAGCTTGCATGCGTATAATCATTAAAAAAAAATACCGAGATAACGGTACGTTTTTCCAAGAATTGATAATAATGTAGCATTTCACTCGAGCTTTTTGAGTATTGCGCGAATACGTTTGTTCGATAATTAAGGATTTGGTGTAATTATTACTTTGATAGAACCCAGTTTTACAAAACCACTTACAACTTTGGAAAGTTCATATAAACTGAACATGTGCTGAGCTGAGCGTGGAGTAGATGGGCGCTAAAAAATTTATGACTACGTACTGATGTTTAACACAGATAGAAACAAGGGCAATGAAGTTTCAGTAAGAGCTGAAATATTATATCCACTCATGAAACAAAAAATTACGACTAGTAATAGAAGTATAGTGGTTTTAATGTAAATGAAAATACAGTAAAATATTCCCTTTATTATCGGTAGCAGGAACAAAAGGAGTGTAAGAATAGAGCACTAAACTGTCCAGGAGCATCACATAAAAAAGACAACACACTCTTCGTATTGAATTAGCAAATAAATAAAAGCTTCAACTTTACACTTCACTGTGTTATGAATGGAACTAGAATTTTACCTTTTTTATGTTCGCACTCCTTATCCAATATTAAAATTTTACCTGCTTTTAGTGCCTTTTATTAAATATGTAATATTATATACTAAGTAATACCCAATGCGCGTTGCTGCACTTCATTGAAATATATTAAGGAATGGAAAGGAGAGCAAAACGAATAGCAGTTAACATTTTCCCTTGAACATTGATATTTAAAATTTACGTTTGATTAGCATATTCGAATTAACATTAAATTTAAAAAACAATTTTAAGTGACCGTTTATAGGAAAAATACTATTCACGTGTTTTGGTGTCAGCAACATGTATGTCCAACAATTATGGTATAGGTATAAATTCGCTTGAAAATTTGTAACACTGATTTTGGTCAAAAAACTACTAATGCGTTTATAATGTCCGAATTTCAGTAATTAATGTATACCACTACGCATCCGGGACCTCTTGTGGTTGCCAGGGCGAGTCTAGCGCGTAAAAAGAAAACTGTTAGACTCGAAGTACGAAAATACTTATTGAACAAGAAAATAGGTCACGGTTCATTGCTGTGGCTTAAAAACATCCACATCTCGAAATTCTTGTCATGGCTCTTATAGAAAGGCCCACGACGCGGTTTTGCATGTTTACTACAACACATCCGAATGAGTGTTTTCGTTATTTGAGTCATTATATTGCTTGCTGCAGGTGCGCTGCAACCTTGAATGTGTTTAGATCTTAGACTATAAACGAGAGGGAACGCATAAGGGAGGGAGTTATTTTTGTTACCATTATTCGTATAATTATAATTCCAAACAGATGAGTATTAGTTGTTTATTTTATAAAGTAAACAATTATTAAAAACAAATCACCATTGTTTTGACCAAAAATACACTAAAACCTAACTACACTGCTTTGGCTTTTGTTATACGGGGCGCTTATAGTAGAATGGATTCGCGGAACGAGTTATCCTGGTTTGTTCGCTTGACCAAACAAGGATTAGGGTATGATAGTCGACGAAGCGACTAAACTGGCCGGTCGATTGCTAATCTAAGTGTGAACAGTAACAACACATCCCCACACGTACATGATATGCATGTACCTATGCATATGTTCAAATGTACCTACAGAGACATGTACAATGAGGGATTGTAAATCGTCGATGGAATTGATTATCGCGAGTCGCGTTTAAGTGCTACAAGCTTTAACACTACCGACACCATTAAGCATTGAATGCGGGCTATACATTTCATTCAAATAATATATTTTGTTTTGTTTAGGAAATGACACAAATCTGTTGGCTAACATTTCCATTTTCGCTAAAAGTGCTACTGGTTGTCGGTCTACTTGGCAGTTTCGAGAGTTGCTCCGGTCTTCGTATTATATAATTCAAGGGAAAGCCGTAAGAGTTAGCGCAACAGTCACCTCACTAGCGCTCTTATACACTTGTACGCCCGAACACCCCCTTTCATTCGTTCGGTCGTCGACAACGGAATATGTGAAAAAGATCTATGAAGAGAAAATTTGATGATATATATTATGACTTATGACTAATGTCGCCTTAAATTGCCCTTAAAATGGATATACTGGGAGGTTTATTCACCCATATCGTGCTCGTAAAGACATCAAATAGCACGCTTCGTGGTAAACAATAGCTTCAACTTTTTTACAAAAGAAAAATGTTATTCATCTTAACGTGATCGTTTTTAAATAAACTTTTCTCTACTCAAGCACAGCACTCGTCAATTTTACTAGTTGGTAGCTTTTTGATGCTATTTATATGATAGTCGAACTTGTGATTGAAATTGTTGAAAGTTTTCACATACTTATGCATTGAATTTTTATGAATGTCAAAATGAAATGGTAATTTTGTATTCAGAGGTATTAATTAGTAGTCGGATAATTGCTACATATTGAAACAAGCTTTCACTGCCATTGTCCTTCACATATGCACCTTCGGATTTATTGGACATTGATGAGTTTTCTCTATGACATTTCGCCAGTACGAACGATTGGCATCATCAGAAGTTTTGTTCTAATCAACAATCTCCTGCCGAGAAGTAAATCTCCAGAGGTTGGCCAATAAGCTCGAACACTGATAGCAAATTGAAGGATTTTTAATAATTCAAATTATAAAAAAAATGGATTCTGGCCTTATCAAAATAGGCTATGTAGGCATGTTAATTAATATTAAAAACTTGTTCATTTTTTATAACTTTTATTATTATTATAATCTCTTCTAAACAAATAATATCCAATTATTATATCAATGACGTATTACAAAGATGTCATTAAGGTTTACGTTTTTATAAATTAAACAATGAAGCTTCGAATATTGGTCCAAAATAAAATAGAAACAGCACAGCGGATGAATTAAAAACTTAATAATTATTAACCACAATATATACATATGTGGACATATTACGTTTTCTTCTACGACATTAGCAAGGGACGATATGCTGAAAATTATTATAATTGTAGTTTTGAATTGTGGTCAATATGTTTACCAGACAACTAAAATTTATTATTAACCAAATTACGATTTTTTTATTAAGATTTATTACGTTGTTGATTTTCTAATTAAAATCTAAGTTAAACATTTCTTGAAAATGTACTTGAGAATAAAAGTCGCGTTATATAGTTATTGTTAATCAAATAATTCTGAATATAGAACCTTAAAAACCCTATCCAAGAATTCATTTTTATTGGTGCATTTTTGTTTATATGCACCTATGTGAGTTTATTTTTTAACTTACAAATATTTGCACTTACTAGTAGTACCTACTATTTGATGTGTTTTATTAAATATCCTTTTCAGGCTAGTGTTTCTTCAATACTCACTTGTTTGCCAAATCCTGCTTAATAGAAACTGTATAAGGTTTACAAGATTTTCAAGTCGCAGTATGACATTTATATCCCTAATAAGTGCAGCTGTACCACGAAATGCAAGTTACGTACGATACAAAAGTACCCCAGGAAAACGGAAACAGAATGTGTTATATACATAAATTTTGATTAAACTTTTCTTAGTATTGAACGCCTGTTATTCCTGTAAGAACAATGAAATAATTGTTTATAGTCTGAATGTAAACACATGATAATGTAATGTTGTGCAAAAGGTAAAATCATGTTGAAAGACGAATATAGAAGAACATTCCCAGTCTAGCTCTTAAATAAGTAACATGTGCAAATCTGTCAATGTGACTTATGATTAGAATTATTAAAAAATAAATGTTGCTGTTTCTTACAAATGTTAACACGGAATTTACTGCTTCTGAAGAATCCATGGAAACAGTGAAAAAATTATCAGGATTGGGAAAAAATTTGAAAGTTTTCAATATAGTTTTTATTTTATTCGGGAGTATGAGTACATTAAACTGATAATAATGTGGCAAAATACAGCAGAGTTTGTGAACGTCACTTTAACTAGAACTGTGTAATATGGCATGTTACATATCCAGATGATAAAAGCAGGAGAAATTACAGGTACGATTGACAGTTTAGCAGCTTCAAAAGATTATGAACGCTCTTCGGAAGGCTTACTCGAGTCGAAAAAATTAAAACTGATTTTGACCTAAAATTAGATCTCAGAAATTTGTGCTGATTAGTCAACAACTGATGCAAAATCAGTACCATTTTAGGCCCAAATCAGGTCAAAATATGAACAATTTTTAGGTCAAAATTTTGATTATTTTAAATTTTACAGAATGATCTTGAATAATTCAAACAATAGAATCATT
Source organism: Agrilus cyanescens (assembly GCA_947389935.1). Lineage (NCBI taxonomy): Eukaryota > Metazoa > Arthropoda > Insecta > Coleoptera > Buprestidae > Agrilus > Agrilus cyanescens. The sequence continues at coordinate 18,011,891 of OX376707.1, forward strand.
GAAGCCGGATTTTCACTATGAGATATAATATAATATATATTAAATCTTGAGGTATAATATGTTATCGCTCATCGTACTTTTAATTGGTACCGTTTACACTTAAATGTAATATATATTCTATTGCAAAGTATAAATATTTTTTCGGTCGATCGATCGATATTTTCAAGGTTTTATATTAATATCTTTCCCCTTAAACATCATTTCCCATCCTATCACCAGTTCCTCTGTAGAGGATTGCAAAACAGTTAAGCAAAAATACACATCTCACAGTGTAAAGGATCATCGCGGGATATAATTTATATTTCGAGATATAATTTAAATTATATCCTATATTGAAAACCCGGCTTGAATCAGTTAGTTTACGTCATTTTGGTCCGGTAGTTCCACGGGATTTTGAGTTATCTTCCGGCTGGTCGGCGCCGAAACCATAACATAAGCGGCTGATACAATAAGAGTTCGTGAGAATGCTCACTTGTACGTATTCTTTTCAAAAACGCATAAGATAAATCCAACGGTGAAATATTTTCTTTATTTTAACCAGAGATTTTAATAAATACTGGACGAAAAGAGGAATTTTTTGGTAAAATGAATTTTCAGATTTGATGCTGACTACACGATAACACCCATATGTCCATATCTGTATAATCTGCAAATAAAATAATAATTAACGTCTTGCAAATTGCATTACAAATGCTGCATGGGCTTGTAATTATAGAATGTACCTACTTCTGTTGCAGTCACCATTTTTTCCGGGTGTTGCAGATATGCTGTATTTGTAGAACATTTTTCTGGTGCCGTAGTAGAATATGTAGTAAGTACTTATGCCTAAACGGAATGCAAAAAAATTAACCATGGCGCAGTTGTACTTACCACTAATTTTCATGATTTTTGACGTTCTAGAAAATAAACACAATAGCACAAAACTAAAAAACTTTCAGAAATTTCTAATACCAATTACATATAATGGTGCAATAATAATAAGCAAAACACATATACATGATGTACGCAATACAAGTAACTTCTTGCAAAGGTAAAAGCAGACTGTTATAGATTGTTCTTTGTTCTCGAAGAATAAATGTACTATACGTACGTTATACGTAAACAAATAATAAGAACCGATATTCAATAGCCCGTGATTGGCTTTATAAAAATATTTTAAAAAATTCTTGGAGAGACGGTGGCGTAGTGCCGTTTAGTTCATAACCAGATCAAACTGAGAAAAGTCCGTAAAATGTTTTGCTGGATGTACTTATTTGGTAAATTTATCAGTCCCAGACTGCCTTTATTCTGCAGTTTACTTTAAAAGTCCTCTACTAACCCTTGTCTGTCATGTCATAATTTATCCCAATCATAATAGAACAACCTGAACAGCAACGTGAGTTACAATACGCAACTCCGAAAAGGTATTTTTTTAAATTTATTTTATTTCTTAAACACGTTATAAACCCAGAATTATTCTTTATTTATTAATGATTATTAAGACACCAATGTTTACAATAGTTTCCACTTAATTATAGTTTAACAGCTAATTCGGAAAGCGCATGGAGTTTACGAGCTTTTTTGGGTACAAGTTACCACTTTTGCATTTACCCGCGAACTGAAGTTTTAGAATTACTAATATGACTAGTTTCCCAGGAAAATGAGCATAGGTAAGGGAAATCGGCAAACTGCTCATCCCAGTATCTCATATGACGAGCAATGCCCGCAAGTGCAATAATACCTGAAGAATAGATAGGTTAGCAATTTTACTATTGTGAGAACTTAATTCTACGTCCGTTGACTCGTGTCTACGTTCGGTGAGCTTTTAGTTTATCACCTCGACTTGAAATACCAGAACTTAGGAAACGTTCTCACAATAAGGGCTAAAACCACTTTTAAAGAGAATATGGACCCAAAAACATAAGAATACAATTCGATGATGCTATAAAACCAAATGTGTTCAGAAATGCCAATCTCCGGCATATAATTGTTTATGTATGTTTAGCCTACACTCCTTTATTAATTTTGTGTTGAGCGTATTTATATAAACAATAATTGGCGGATTACAGGTTAAGTTATATACGCATCATTTCAAAACTATCAATGTAGGAAATTCACATTGAGTTTTTAGAATAGCAAAATCTTCAAATTGAAGTAATATTTTACTGTTATTCCTTCATAATCGTCTCAATTGTGGACAAAATGTAAATATAATGTTTTTACTAATTATATGTACGTATTTCAGTGGTCTACCCATACAATATGATGAGTAAAAAATATTGTGAACGTAAAATTGTAAATAACGCAAACAAGAAGTGTTTGACGTTTTACTAACAGAAATCTAGTAGCAGTGAAGGAAGTAATAAACCATTTCTTAAGATGAGAATGAACTTCGGAAAAGTGAAGAGCTAGTTTAAAGATTGTAGTAAATGTGGGTGGACACATTCGAGTCACGTATGACTCGGAGAGTTGAGGCGGGTGGAGGGTTAGGGCGAGCAGACCGAACGATGGGTACGCGGCGGAAAACGAACGTCGATCAAGATAAGAACGAAGGTCAGCGGGAAAACGGGCGACATAACGACTGACGGAAAAAGGCAGTACATATACATATATATATATATATATATATATATATATATACACATTTTCTATCGGAGCAAAAGAGATAGATGTTGTATGTGCAATGTGTGTGAACGTGAGTGTTGTCAAGTCTCAGGAAACTCGTAAACCTGTCCCTCGAAATAGTACGCGGCCAGCATTCGATAGCTGTTTACATTCGGCAAACTAAGGGACCAATCCCTAACCTTCGATATCGATTAACATATCTTCCTTACTAGTAACAACTTGAAAATTAAAACCATTTTTTTCAAAAATATTTCGAAATCATCTGTTCTATAACAACTTCTAGTTTTTCCTACCTCGAGCTAAGATTTGTTTCTAAAAAACTATAAGACCATAATCAAATATTTGCTGACATTTATCTAATCAAGATCTATTTTATTCCACTTTACCCCTCTTTGTGTCTATTTCTATAACATGTCTATTTTTCCTTTTACTTATTAACTGCGGCTTTTGTTCTACTTTACTAGTAGTTGGACGGCTGCCTGTAGAATGGGCACACGCTCAGCGACAAAACTGTTTTATCATCCCAAAAAGCAGTTGTACAAAAAAAAGTCGTAAGTGTGCAAGGGCCCTTAATTATCGATTTCACGAATACATTTGGTGAAAAAAATCCCACGCAGGTGGAACTCGCTTTGAAAACTTTATTACTAGATTTCGATAATCACAAATGTAGAATTCTTCTTTTGAAAATTTCTAAATACTATACCGACATTTGGTCGAGTTTCGGAAAAATTGGACACATCAAAATATATTTTTTTTCTACTTCTTCAGAAAATTCTTGTTTGTGTAATTTTAAGAAATCAACTTATCACCTAATAAAAACTGTGTAACAGTAAGTTAAACGACGAAATGATTAAGCTCTTAAACAAAGTAAGGAACTGACTTCTATCCGGCGCAAAGCAAACAAATTAGTATAATTAAAGAACTGCGCCGACATGACGTTAGTTACTCATTTACAATGCATTAGGAGCTTAGTTATCAAGACTAAAAGCGTAATTTTATTTTTTGCTTTTTGTTTTCTTTTTCCGTCGATTTAATTTTTGTTAAACAGTTTTGCATTTTAATTTATTGCGCAAAACAATTATTCTTGGAAAAATGTTTAAAAGTGCGCGTCGACTTGAGAATCTTCGCCTCTTGTTCAATTGTTATAAGAAAGGTTTATATTTGAAAAAACTTTAAAAAAAAAACCACATTGGTCTATTAAATTTTTATTTTTATATAGATAGAGACAACACACAATTGTTTCAAGGCTTGTTTAATACTCGACGAATCGCTTAATATGTATCGTCGGTAATTATGTACAACAGCTTAGTCCCTTCCGGTTTTCTTGAAAACAGAAGTATGTTGTAAGAGTTCGTCATACTGATCAAGAACATATATATGTTGGGCGCGCAAATCACCCCTCATGGTGTTTTTGAGCTTCTTCATTTCGTGTATTTGTCTTCCATGTCTATTGTAAAATGCGATTTGTTGATTTATTCGAATGTTGAGATCGTGTAGTGTTTATTGTTGTAGATTAGATACGGAATTATTTATAGTCTTTATCTGTAGGTGATACATGATACTGCTTGTTTGTTTAATATTTGAAAACGGTTATTCTTAGTGTGTTACAATATGATGAGTAATACAAATGTTGGAAAAGGGTGAGGGGTATGTAAATGTAAAGACACCCACCCTAAACCGTAACCTATTGCAATACACTTGGAAGCATTACGACAGTTTTTTTGAAGCTCAAAACCAGTATGAAGATATCATAAAATTCTTGATCAGTATGACGAACTCTACAACACTTTTCTTTTTTCAAGAAAATCGGAAAAGACTAAGCTATTGTACATCATTACCGTTTCATCTACCCATCATCACCAATAGACTTGAATTTTAGTTTTACATTGTAAAAAAGTAAAAAAAAAAAAGATTCAAAAGACTTCCAAAGGAGAAACAAGCCTTGCTATTCATAGTGAATTTTTGCTCGAGTAGGTTCAATTTCATGACAAAAAGAAACACTGAATTGTCAGTTTTGCTTCTAACAACAACTTCTTCAAGTGTCAAATATGATTTGATTTTTCTATAAAGCATAACGTTAAATATTGAAAAGACGAATTAGACGCTCCAATATTATGAGAAGAACCTTTTGTAATAAATTCTGTTCACGCCTTTTTAAAACCCATTTAAGAAGCAGGCCCTCTCACTTTCCGGAATTGAAATTACCTCCTGTCGACGTGACGTCTTATAAGTTTTTAAGGATTTAATTTTAAAATCGAAACCATATTTCAAAATTCCTTTGTTTTTTGTATTAGCACAAGAATTTTTGTAATATTTGTACGTACCTACAGTATCGCGTTGATAATGCCCACATTGGAAGTGGGCGAAACACGTGTCCGTGTCGTTATCAGTGTTTGTGGTATTTAGGGGTGAGTCTCTTTTTGTAATTATTACACACCATAGTCTCCTTTATTATTCCTTTTTTTCTTTTTTTGTAAATACCTACACCTACATAGCATGAAATTCTGAATGAAACAAACTTTAGATACTTCCTGGAATATCTTCAGCTTAATTAAGTTATTTGGCGGGAGTGATACAAATGTTAATGGCAATTAATTTCAAGAAGATGCAACTTAACGAAAATAAATATTAATAGTTTTACATGCTTTTTGAGTTGATTAATTCAATGTTGTTCGTAAATAAACATTAAATTTCGATTAGAAAAACTTGTAACAATTGGCGTAATCCTGATTCGGGTCTATAGGCCGTCGTTGGTTGGAATTACTTCCTAACGTTTCGCTGGCGCGAGTGGCGAGCTTCTTCAGAGGTCTTTCCATCTTCGATTTTGGATGTAGACTCCAACCAACGACGGCCTATAGACCCGAATCAGGATTACGCCAATTCATCAACTGGCCGCGAAAGCCTTAACCATTTTGTAAAACTTGTAACGTTGTAATAACGTCTGTTTTCTGAATTTTGATTTTTATAGACGTTTCTTATTAAACATGCAGATGAACGCTACGATCACGGATTAGAGACAGATTTGTCTATAAAGTTAAGAAAGTAATCAGCCCATCAAGTCATGGTGAAGTATTGTATAAAATTATATAAAATGAATTAATATACTTGGAGTGGTTTCACTTATTTATTATGAGAAACTAAATTTCGCCTTCTGCTTAATTTAAGACCAGAGATAGCAACAGCTACTTTTGTTGAAACGATTGTCAGGTTTTCTATTCTAGGGACTCTACTACAGATGACAATAGAGTGCGGTAGCAAATGGTATAAAAAAATTAACAGGTACTGCATCGTCTAACAAGATTTCGTTTTTTATTAAGAAAATTTCTTGCTGAACGGAAGTAGGAAGTTTCGACAGAATAGCGACTAACAAAAGTCTCCTCTTGCTAGAGGTGGATTAACATACGACCAAAATGGCAATAAAGTGCTCTATGTAGCAAACTCTCAAAAAAGATGTTGGAGCTTCCTATAGCACGCTCGAAATTTGTTTTATTTAAATGAAACTAAGGAGTAGTAATAATACAGTGTTATTTACTTCGTAAATATTAAAAATTATCAAAAAAATACATTGAAGTATCGTGTAAGGCAAGGTGTACGTGTGTCACTCCAATAGATCAGCTGATCAATTATGTAGAGTTGTACCAACTTAATTTCTCCGCTAAATGAAGTTAACTATTACTGGTTTTACTTTACTGTAAAACCTTTACCTGGTTTCAGTGTTGTGTTTATGGATGTGTGGTTTACAGTAGTATGTCGTTACTAAGTGCACTATATTCCTCAATGGATGTCTTGATAACGTTAAGAAGTAATCCCGTAGATCGACGTCAGTTTCTCTATAACCGATCATTAATTAAATATAAACTATCGAGGGTGCATTTCTTGTGAAACATAATGTGAATAATTTAAAAAAGAAAAACAAAAACCGCCTTAGCTTCAATATATATCGCAGACCGACAACCACAGATACAACTATACCGGCAGATTCGAATCACCCTAAACGAACAAAATTAGCGGCTTACAATTCATTTTAGAAAGATTAATATCCATACCTTTATCCCCAGAAAATTTCAAAATTGAGTTAAACATTATAAAAACAATAGCTAGCAATAATGGTTTTATGAATTCTACTATTGACAAATTACTACAGAATAAGTTAAACAAAAAAGCTACAAAAATGTTATATAATGACAGCTATAGAATTCAAAACAACAATTTTTGCTCATTACCTTATATAAAAGATGTTAGTTTCATATTTAAAAATGCACTTAAAAATTAGATATTTCAGCTGTAGAATGTAATAATAGGGATCTAAGGAATTTATTAGTTAACAACAAAACAAAGGTAGATGTAAACCAAAAAAGTGGTATATATAAATTATGTTGTAATGATTGCAATGCTGTATATGTAGGACAGACAGGCCGAGCTTTCGGAACTAGGATAAGTGAACATGTTAAATCTATAAGTAAAAAAGACATTAAATCAGGAATTAGCGAACATTGTGTTACCTTAAATCATAGCTTAAATTTAGAAAGTACTAAATATCTACATGTCCATATTGCTAAAAGTAAAAAACTTTCTATGTTAGAATGCTTAGAAATTAACAAAGCCTTAAGAAATTTTGAAAATATTGTAAACAACCAGATAGAACTAGGAAATTTTTCATCCCCTCTTATACTAAGTTACCTATAAATTAGCATGTAAGATTTGTAATTTCAGTATAATGTTACTCTTGATAATGAGCACATAGCTCGAAACAATATTGTCGAGAACAATAAAATATTTAGTGAAACTTCTCATTTGTTGTTTTCTTCTTTAAATTACGATCATCAATTCTTGTTTGTTTTGCTTTTAAACGATCCGATATACAATACGATAATTTTTTCTTTTAATAAGGAACATTTATTAACGCGAAATCGTAATTGATGTCCTATATCCTTTGTTTTCTTTCAAGCCTGAGTCAAGTCGGTAATAGTATTCCATCATAATTACGAGACACGTTTAAAGATGACGTCAGTAAGTCAAGCTGGGCTAATGAGAAGTTCACCTTAACCAAGACTGGCACGTATTCATTCAGTTTATTCGGGTGGTCTTTTCTATAACAGATGCCTGAACTGTTTCTTTAGAATAAGGAAGAGGCGACCGGTAAAATATAGATCCTGTCGGTGAATTAATTATCCTTTCAGAACCGTAACAAAGGGCAACTCATTTTTAACCGGTCCTGGGACGATAAGCAAGGAGCTAGACAACGTGTCACCATTCAAACGACATTCATTATAAATTGGCCATTTTCCGTAGTCTTTCATGCGTTTAGCAGTCATATTTTGAATACAGTAGGTAACAATTATATCTTCAGTAGCCTCCTCCTTTTAGTTTAAAAATTTAAAACTTAAATTGCTTGTTTTCTGTTATCTCAATGTGAAGAGTTCGTTACCGCTACGATAGCAAAAGGTTTCCTTACTGTATGAGGTACCAAACGTTTCACCTTGTACAAAAGGCGAAACGTTGGCGTGATTAACAATTCAAATAAAAAGATATTCAGTTAAAATTGGCTTCTTCTTTTTCTTTTTAAATTTGTGGGTCTTAAAAAATAATAAAAGTAATCCACAAGTTTAAAAGAGTCCGTGCGTTTTGCGCCGTGCACTTTGCGCCGCGAGAAAGGCAGGTAAAATTGCAGCATGCTGTTTGCGCCGCGTGAATGAATATGTAATTGATATATAAACCTATGTACAGTAATAATTATTTAAAATTCTATACACTCTAAGTTTATGCTTTCTGTGTTTGTATATTTTAAATGTAAGTTTTTACTTTCCTTCGCACTTTATGCGGTTATTTTGAATGGAGAGGTTTTTTTTTTTATTAATTATGATTAGATACGGAATAATTTATAGTCTTTATCTATAGGTGATACATGATACTGCTCGGTAATCATTGATAATATCGCATATTTTCTGCTCTATTCTTATTTTAACACTTTTATTTAATACAAATAATTATCACTTTTTGATCGCCTCATTTTTTTCTTCGCTCCCGCTCGCCGCGTAATCACTACTACTGATCATCCTCTACGATCTTGACGGCTACTCATATAGGCCGGATAGTCGTTATGAAAGCTTCAAGAATATTATTTCCAGAGCATTCTAGGCTGTTCTCGCTTGGCAAAACGATCTTCACTTCTTACATTTAATGGGTTACGCGACACTGCCCACCCCCCTTCTAGAACCGATCAATAATGTAAATTCTATAGGGCCCTAATCGATCAAGGCGGACAACCTTCATTTTAGTTCGAGGTCCTTTTTGAATTCGGTAGGTGACGTCTTCTAGTCGGTTTTGTGGTTGACGTAGGTACTCGTCTGTAGACATTGGAAAGTCTGCACGTCTACCAAACATGATGTCCGATGGGAGCTTTAGTTCTATCCCAAATAAAATGTTAGCCGGTGTTCTTCCACTTGATTCATGGGTGGCAGTTCCGTATGCTAAGAGGAACAGAGTATCTGCCGATCCGAGTTAGTTTGATGGTCGTTGACGAAGCTCCTTAGGTTGGTCTCCAGAGTCGCGTTAAATCGTTCTACCATTCCATCAGACTGAGGATGCAAAGGCGTGGTCCTTGTTTTAGTAATGCCCATATTGTTGGTGGCCTTCTTGAACAAAGCCGACTTTAATTTCCTCCTTGATCTGAATGCAACTCCATTAACACTCCGTAGCGTAGATCCCGTTATTTACAAGCTTTCTGATTTGGTATTGCGTATGCTTCGGGCCACTTGCTAAAGTAATCCATGATTACCAGGATGTATTTGTTACCAGAATCCGTTATTGGGAACGGTCCAGCTACGTCAACTTTCATTCTCTCAAAGGGCTCTCTTACGTTGTACTGGTGCATTCGCCCATGACTTCTCGAATTCGATCCCTTACTGACGGCGCATGTCTGACATTTCTTGCAGCAGTCTTCTACGTCGCTTCTACTTCCTAGCCAAACTCGTTCGCGTACCATTTCCAGTGTCTTCGTAACGCCGAAATGCCCTTCTCCATGAATTACTTCTAGGATTTCTGGAATTCTGTTCTTCGGAAGTACCACTTGAAGCTTGTTTCTTGTACCATCCGGACTTTCCCAATTTCTTTTAGAGAGCGCCGTGGTCTAAGGTAAGAGAATTCCACTGGGCTTCTCAGAGGTGGCTCATATCATATTATAACGGTTTTGCAATTCCGAATTCATTCCATATCATTATTGGGCCGATATATTCGTCTTTCCTGTAGTCATCGATCAGTTAGTTCCTTCAGGCTGGACGGTGGTGAGATTACAGTAGGTCAACGTTAGTTCTTCTTTCTCTTCTACAGATGAACTATGTTTGCAGTTCTTCCACACAAGGTCTCCGGGCCTGGGCGATGCTCAATTTCGAACTTGTATTTCTGAAGTTGTAGCCAGCGTACAATCCGTCTGTCCGGGTTTTTGAATCCCAATAACCACTTCAGTGAGGCCTGATCAGTTCTTAATAGGAATTTCCGTCCGTACAGGTACTTATGGAAATGTTCCAAGCTTTTAATTATAATAAAAATTAGAGATGAATACAAAAACACATTTGGATAAGTTTCACACAATATATTTAAATTTCTTAACAAATTTGTTTCGACAGCTACGTCATTATCAAAAGATACATGAAATTTTATTAAAGTTAAATAAAGTCTTAATCTATTTATAAGTATGGTTATTGGGAAAACCTGTAATTAAGAGTGGTGTGTTGTTGCTAAGAAGTTCGGTTTGGTTGTTAGCTAAGGGTAGATTATGGTATATCGCTTTCTTAATTTCAAGGTTTTCCAATAAATTTAATTTCCGATTTTTGTTTACTGAATGTAATAGTTTAACCGAGTCTACATTTATATTGTGTTTTCTTGAAATACAATGCTCTGCGATCCCTGTAGTTGTTTTGCATTTTTTATGCTATTGACATGTTCAGTAATTCGACATTTTATAGATCGGCCCGACTGACCAATATTAAAAACGTTACAATTATCACAACATATTTTGTAAACACCGCTCTTTTCTAAGGGGTTGACTTTGGATTTATTATTAACTAAGAAACAATGGAGATTATTTTTATTAACTTCTATAATTGAAAGGTTGAGTTTAGATAATCTGTTTTTTACTCGGATACTAACGTTTTTGATATAGTTTAATGAACAAAAAGTATTATCACTGCTTGAAATAGCTTTGGTTGGACTATTTTAAATCTGTTTCCTTAGAAAAGAGCGTTGTTTATGTTTTAACATAATATCTATCATATCGGGTTTGTAGCCATTATTGAAAGCTATAGTTTTAATTATAAGTAATTTTTTTGTTGAAATTTTTAGGATTTAGAGGTATCGTTAATAATCTACGAATAAATGAATTAAAGGAAGCCATTTTTATTTTAAAGGATTGATTCGAATGAAAGGGGAAAACAGTGTCGGTAGTGGTTGGTTTTCTATAAATTTCGAAGTCGATCCTATTGTTGGATTTATTGATTTTTAGATCTAAAAAATTTATAGATTTGTTAGATTCTAATTCCATAGTGAATTAATCCATAATCTACCCTTAGCTAACAACCAAACCGAACTTCTTAGCAACAACACACCACTCTTAATTACAGGTTTTCCCAATAACCATACTTATAAATAGATTAAGACTTTATTTAACTTTAATAAAATTTCATGTATCTTTTGATAATGACGTAGCTGTCGAAACAAATTTGTTAAGAAATTTAAATATATTGTGTGAAACTTATCCAAATGTGTTTTTGTATTCATCTCTAATTTTTATTATAATTAAAAGCTTGGAACATTTCCATAAGTACCTGTACGGACGGAAATTCCTATTGTATTCATCTCTAATTTTTATTGTGTTGAAAAATGTTTCACAACGAATACACCACAAATTCTCTTAGTTTTATCTTTTAATTATAGCCAGTAGCTCTAGCGGAGTGACACAGTAGTTCTGTTCTTGCTTCGATGATGCTTTCGTAAGTTATCGCACGACATTCAATCAATAGAATGATTTTTGGTACTCAGGTGTCCATTGAAATCAAATTCCGTCTTCGGTGAGTCTGTGCAATGGTCGGGCTATGTCGGTGAATCCTCGTAGGAACCCTTTTGGCGTAGGCCAACTTCGTATGGTGTCTGTTTTGCCAGGATCAGTCTTTATTTCTTCTGGTCCATGTTCCAGGTACTTTACTTCTCTCTTCAATAGGATATATTTCTTGGGACTTCAATTTTGCAGCTTCTAATTTTTTAAAGACTCCTGTTAGTTTTCGTAGGTGGTCTTGGAAGATCTTTCCTAGTATGATGACGTCGTATAAATAAACAAGAAAAATTTTCTAGTTCAGTCCTCGTAATACGGTGCCCATCGTTCTTTCAAAGGTAGCTGGTCTTAAACGCAGTCTTTTCTTTATAATGTGGGTGCACTTCCACTTGCCAGTATCCGCTTTTCAAATCCAGGATAGAAAACTATTTACCTCCGGCTAGACTGTCTAATGGGTCGTCGATTTGGAGTAATGAATAACTATCTTTCTGCGTTACCTCGTTCAACTTCCTGTAGTCCACGCAAAATCTCGTAGAATAATCTTTCATTCGTACTAGCACTATAGGGGAGGCCCAAGAACTTTGAGATGGTTCAATTACTCCTTGTTTACGCATGGCCTCTATAAGGTTGTTAACCTCCTTTTGTTTCGCCCAGAGAATTCTTCTATGTAGTTGTTTAATGGGCCTTGCTCTTCCGGTGCTAATGCGATGATATGTCAGGCTGGTTCTTCCAAAATCATGGTTTGAGAGAGCGAAGACATATTGAAAACGGCTATGTAGCTCTTCCAATTGCTTGGTTTGATGTTTGTTGAGATGGTTACTTGACCATTTAATCAGTTCGGTCAGAGCTACACGAAGTGATGTCAATTTTGCTTCTGGTTCTTCTTCTGAGTAGCAATGGTGAATTTCAGCTACTGGTTCAAATGTTCCTAACTCTGTGCCTTTGGTGATCTTTTGCTAGAAGTCCTTCAAATTGACTGTTCTCTCAGGTATCGATGGTGCTCCAGCTGTCTGGATTATCTGGTTCGATGACCCCCACCAACCCTTCGATGTCGTCATCTATTCTTAGTTTTATAATGCTCTCGAAGTGGCTCCGTTGCACTCGATCTTTCTTCACAATGACCTGAAGGAAAGCCAGCTTCGTCTTAGGATTTGATATTCGCATTGTAGAAGTGCCGATAGTTAGGTCTATCCTGTGTTCTTGTAAAAGGCACTACAATGATGACACCATCTACTGTATCGACCACTAATGCCCAACTACGGAAGATCACATTTCCAATTCTAATTTCTACGTTGCATTTACCATGGATTGATGAAGCTTCTCCGGTCGCTGTAGTCAAGATTATTTTCTTTGTCACGGGCCGAATTCGCCATTCCGATACTGTATCAGGTCGAACGATACTATTCGATGACCCATGCGGACAACCATTTTAAAATTGTTATGATTTATGTGTACCTCTATAAATAATGATTTAGTCCCGTTCAGTCCTTGAGATGATGACTTCTTCGAGGGCTTGGTAAGGTTGAGCCAATTTGCGCCTCATAAAGTTGGCTGATCTTAGTTTTCCGACTGTCGTCTAGATGCGCTGGAAGATCGTTTTCTATTTGAGATGCACTCTTGGCAGGTGTCCTATCCTTTCGCAATTCCAGCACTTCGGCCAACCACTGTAGTTCTTCTAATCTCTAGCAAAATGACAAGCCCTTCCGCATTCCCAACATTTTGAATTTCGTTCTTCTGTATCTAGAGCATTGATTTTCTTTGTATCCAATAAACCTTCTTTGCTAAGTGCCACGGTACTATCCTTTGTAACCGCGCCCTCATCAATTTCTACTTGTCGCACGTGCATAGTGCGTCGCTTGGGTTCTTATGACGTGCTAATCGAATGACTTGCTATAGATCGGTGTCCCTTTCCCCATCGATGAATGTTTACACTGCTACTTTTCTATAAATTCCGGAGGAGCAAAGGGGTGCGCTTACCGTACGAGGCGTTGCACAACGACTCACATTGTGGAAAGTTTTCGTTACTCCTTTGGTTTCGGCTTTTTAGTTGTGTTTGATATACATGTTTCATTATTGATTAGATGATGGAAGTCATTTTGTTGAGTCTCTGGTATTCCTTGGAGTAAATTCAGTGCCTTCCTTCGAACTAAAGATATCAGAGCTGTCAATGTGTTTGTCTCTGCTGCTGCTCTAAACTGTTTCAGGTAAACGAAACACGAGGTTTTCTCATCAAAGTTGGAGGTGCAATCTTTGCTAAGCTTTTTCCGGAATCGTTTGTTATCATTCTAATAAACGGTCTTTGCTTTTCAATTTCCTCCATTCGGCTCTCCTAAGCTTCGATACTTGTATCCAAAATCACGCCCAATTTTGTCTCTTGCTGAATCACTTTTTCCTCTAGCTTCATTTACATCTCGTTTCTAATTTCAGGCATCTTCTCCTCTATTCTCACATTCTTCGTATCTTCTACGTTGTTTATTTCCGCTTTCACTTCCTGTTTCATTTCTTCATGAACTGCCTTCAGTTCTCTATGTCTGTGTCATTTCTGCTTCCCTTTACTCCATTTTTAGTGACGTTTCCACCATCATCACCATGAGAGCCTTTATTTGTTCTTCCATGTTTACTGCGGTACTAGCGGTTGTAACTAGCATAAGATTACTTGGTTCCTACTAGAACGTTTAATGATATCCTTCCCTGCCCTCAAATTCGATTTAATCGTACATTCGAAACGAAACGAAATAGGAAGATTCGACTTTCACCATTAAGTTGAGAAAGAAATGCCCTATCGTCTCATATCCAAATTTAATTCAATTCGCCTTTATTAAAATAAAACGGAACAGCTCCTATTTCTAAACCTTTAAACATCCATGTCTTCATTTTCTTAAATAGAACGGTATACTTTTTTGTGCAATTTAATTCTCTATCGATTTTATATTAATACATGTTGGGCTCTATCTCTGACCGTTTCTGATATAACCGGAAGTTTGTTATTTTTGGTTTTTTACCTACATATGTCAAACGTATTAGGCCATGAAGAACGAAAAATGATTCGCAGATAATTCGCACTTTTACAATTCGCTCACATTACGTAAAATCGACAAATTTTAATTTTTGTATCAGTCTTGATGGATACGATACGTGAATCGATTTTGAGACGTCAGGTATCAGTTTCACAGTGAATGCAATGAATGTTTATACTCATGTGGCGGAGTGCTTCTTAGATAGCGAGTTTTTGATTATGTTTTGTTTCACACAAATACACAAATCGCAAACTATATATATACAGGGTGTCCACTAAAGATGCGGCCAAAATTTAAGGGGTTATTGCTTGGACTATTTTAAGAATATTTTGTCCTTTGATGATTTTTGAAAAACCGCTTTGTTTGATGATACAGGGCGAAAACCATTTTCGAGAAGATCAATGTGATAATTTTTATCGAATGCAAAAACATTGTACGATGCAAAAAAGGTTTTTTATTATTCATTTTATTGCTATCATTGACATTAGCTGTCAGCACGTGTATTTTCTGTCTTCAAGAATTTAACTTGTGTGAATGAAGTCCTTACCATGAATCGTTATACGAATGCTGAGATGACCGACATGCATTTTATTTATGGTCTTGCTGAAGGCAATTCGCGAGAAGCTAGGCGGTTGTACCTGGAAAGATTTCCTAATCGTAATGTTCCTGATAGAAAAACCTTCCAACGTATCCATCAACGTCTTCATGAAACAGGCTCATTGAGACGAAGTGGAGGATCAGGAAGACCAATGACAGTCATAACGGTAGAAGTGGAAGAGAATGTGCTGAATATGGTAGCTGAAGATCCAGGTGCGTCCACTCGAAGAATTGCAAATACTTTGAATGTAAGTAAGGGGACTATTTGGAACATTCTTTGGTACTATCTGTTGTACCCATACCACTTACAACGTATTCAGGCACTTCTTCCTGTTGATTTTCGTCCACGTATTGAATTTTGTCAATGGTTGTTCCACACATTAGTTCTAATCCATCAACTGTTGTCTGTGATTCTTTTTACTGATGAAGCGTTTTTCTCAAGAAATGCAATACGGAATTTTCATAATAACCATGTGTGGGCTGAAGAAAACCCACATGAGACATGAGATACTTGAGGATCGTTTTCAACTTCAGTTCTCGTTGAACGTTTGGGTTGGAATTGTGGGTGACTGGCTAATTGGAGCGCTATTTCTACCAGCAAGACTTACCGGTGAAGTGTATCGCAAGTTTTTGGAACACACGCTCCCTGAGTTTTTGGAAGATGTACCATTGGCAACAAGAAATAAGATGTAGTTTATGCACAATGGTGCACCAGCGCATTTTAGTATAGTTGCTCGTCACTTTTTAACAACAACATACGGAGATCGCTGGATTGGTCGAGGTGGACCTCACTTATGGCCTGCTCGTTCCCCGGACTTAAACCCTCAGGATTATTTCTTATGGGGACACCTAAAGTCATTAGTTTACACTACTCCAGTGGAAAATATCGACGATTTGAGAAATCGGATAATTGCTGGGTGTAACACAATACGAAACGACCCAGGTATATTTTAACGAGTCCGGCAATCAATGAGGAGAAGAATGGACTCTTGTATACAAGCTGGCGGTAATCATTTCCAACAATTTTTGTAGATTAAAAACAATTACTTGTAATCTTTCTGAATAAAATGTTATTGTCGAAAATAGTTTTCGCCCTGTATCATCCAAACAAAGCGTTTTTTTCAAAAACCATCAAAGGATAAAATATTCTTAAAATAGTCCAAGCAATAACCCCATAAATTTTGGCCGCATCTTTAGTGGAGACCCTGTATATATCACTAAGGGTCGGTTTTACAAACACCGAATATAGCACGGAATAGTGCTATTCGGCGAATAGATGCGAAAACTGGTTTTACAAATCACGTTTATTCTACGAATAGCGTATACGCCGAATAAACAGAAGAATAAACTATTCCGCCGTTGAAGTGGCCGTTTAAGATCTTATCCTTGGAATAACCTCAAATTAAAAGTTTGCTTTTTGTTCATTGGTGATTGTAGGATGGATGTGTTTGACGTGGAAATATTTGACTCTTCAGATGACGAAAATGTATATCAGAGGCGAATAAGAAGGCCTCAAAAATTCAAAGAAAGAAAAGACTACTTTGTAGTATTGGACGAAATGGATTTTTTCCAACGTTTTCGTATAAGAAACAGCAAAAAGGGTGTTGGCTGAAATCGAGCATCATATCAGAAGCCAAACTAACCAAAATAATGCGGTTTCACCAGCAACAAAATTTTTATTAACATAAAAAATAAATTACTTAAATCTAATGTCTATTTATAAAATTTAGGTTACTGAAATTAAAAATTTAAATACAATAAAAACTTAAATCTACAATTGTTGTTTACAGTGCGTACATTTATTTTGCAATGCAAACATTTCGAGGGCATGCTTCTCAGCATTTCGAGCTTCTCGAGCTTCGTATTCCCTTTTCAAGATGTCCATCTGTAGCCGCAGAAATTGTAATTTGGCGTGGAGCAACAGTTTATATTTATTGTTGGATGATTCAACACGCTTCCGCTTATTTGGTATCTTAGTTTCTGAAAGAATGGAACTGTAATGTTATTCTGTATCGTTTCCTTGTGGTCTTTTTCCAAGCATCCCACTTCAGGCGGATTTGCTTTGTAGTTCGGCTTGTTCCAACCACCCCATTAAAATTATCTGCAAGCTTCTCCCATTCTGCGTCTTTGTCGCGATTGCTTACTGCGTCGGTAACTGCACAATGTCAAAGTACACATACTTATTACTTTCTGGTAGCTTTCTACTAAAGCCAATAAAGCCTCCATCTCAGCAGATGAGAAATTGGTGCAGCGGGCTCTCTTGGCTTTTTCCATTTTAAACTGCGATGGTGTAATAAAGCAATATTGTATTTTTTTACAAAAAAAAGCTTATTTGCACATGTAACTGTCATTTACAACGCTAGCTCGAAACAAATATTTACTACCAACATTAGTTTTTTTTTTGTTACTCTTGGAATAGTTATTCTGCGAATGAAAGTTGCTTGTAAAACGGTAGCCCGCTAGTCCGAAGTTGTTGAATCTTATAAATAATAATAATAAGATAATACTGAAATTTGAAACGGGATGATTTGAATGGGGTTTGCCTAGAATAAACATAATTTCATATTATTAACGTTTAGCGTGGTGCATTCACTAGAAGCTCAGAACTAATATCTGATGATTAATAACTAATCTCAATTTCATATCCAATAAAACTGATACAAAAGTTAAAAAAAATGTCGATTTTACGTAAAGATGGCCTAACATGTTTGCGATAGGTAGAAATTCCAAAAAAATAATAAAATTCCGTTTATTTCAGAAACGGTCAGAGATACAGCCCAACAAACGGTGCATTATTAAAGCGACCTTTATTTTTAATTAGAAATTCAAAAATGAAATAATATATAGGGTGTTCCATTTAACAAAATGAAGTCACGTAGCGCTCAGACGAAACGGAACATACTGCAGACTCGAAAATAATTTTAGAGTGTGAAACTTTAATTTGAATCAGTTTTTCGTAAAATCAATATTAACGACACAATCTTCCGTGTTCTAATTTCAAGTTTCAAATGCTTTTATTGGTTTTAATCTGCCGTAACCCTGCATTTCGTTGAAACTTTCGTATTTCAACAGAGTTCGCGAACATTTATTTCCCAACAGTTGGCGTTAATTTTAATTTTTAAACAATTGAAAACTTATATTCCGGACTATGAAAAGCTTCGATTGAGTGTAATAAAAGCGTTTCATTTAAATGGAAAATCACATGTAGTTTACATTAACTGCACGCCTCTTTTTCTCTCACAATGGTTTTGTGTCAGTAAAGCAGTCAGTAATTGCTTCCTACAGGACTATATCCAAATTAATTGACCTTTATTTTCTAACAATTAGAAATCCATGTTCTCTAAATCTCTAATTCTCTGCTTCTTTATCGATAAAAGGAAAGGAGCAAGTTTGAATGCTTTAGTTATTCTCCATCGTTTCAATCTCTGGAAACACAAAATGAAATGCCATTACTGTAATGTGGAATCTCTACAGTGGTATATTTTGTATAACTTTTCGAAGATATTTTCCGTTTCATTAGTTTAATAGAACTTTTCGGGTTGAAGTCTTCGTTTGACTGAAAGTAAACAGCTTATTCGTTAGTTTAACAAGCGGTGTGATGTTGTGACGAATATTGTAGTGGTTTTTTACAAGAAATAAATTTCTTGAAACGTTACTTGTGTTTTCTCTTATACAAATATACATATTCTTTATATGTTCATCTTTCGGTTCCTCAGAAACGTAATTCACATTTTATTTCATTAGAAAGAAAAATGCCAAGGATCGAGGAGGGGTTCTAAATGTGGATGCCCCTGAGAAGCAGATAAAGAAGGTCTCAGTTTAAACCCTTCAATTACTGGCATCCTTTAAATTTTAATAGACATTGTTAGAGGTAAAAAGTGAGCTTCAACCTGACGGATAAGCGTGTTCAAAGGCGAACAGAACCTGTTCCGCAGCGAAAATTGGAAGAGCATATTTAAACGCTTTGAGACCTTTCAAAATTTTTGTTTAATAAATGCTGTGTAAAACCCGTCCCTTATAAGAAATTAGCGCTTTTAGTTTAATGAGAGGCTGGGTCTTTTCGTGTACGGACCGGATTTAGAACAGCAGAGCGACGAATAGCTGCTGCTGTTGACGAGGCTTTCGCTGATCGCTTTATAATGAGGATTTTGCGTGTTATACATTCAATGAAAACTCAAATAGGATGTTTGAAAAAGAGGCGAATGAAGGGACGATGCCACTTTCTGTCCTTTTTATTTTAACAATTATCTCTATTAAAACAGATTAGCGAAATTAGTAGCGATATGGGTACCATCGTCATGTACCATCAGTAGTTGTCGTTTTATCAGCGAACAGAGTAATCCAATTGCTACTATTAACGCAAAGTATTTGAATTTTTTTATAGTCATACCATTTTTAGAAATTCATCAACGCGTATTTCTCACGCACTGCTCATCAGAACCTAAGTTAGTAAAATATATCTTTATGTACTATAGGAGGAGACGGGGGCGGAGAAGAGGTTAATCAGTGGTGGGTTATTTAAATCTATTTCTTTCCTTTTATCTTTATTTATTTTTACAATTTTACGTACTAATAATTTAAAATTATTGTTACTGTTAGTATGTAGCGATTAAAAGTTATCATTTAAACCTTATATGTAGTCACCCGGTCATATGATCATATAGTCGAGGTGGCGTTTTCCAGTCGGGCCCCACCCTGCACGATTCCTTTATCCCCAATCTAACGACCTAAATGTAAGATAGTTCGTTCATACTGAAAGGAAAATAGAACAGAAAGATCTGAAAAACTGTTGTCCCTGGGATCACACCTGAACCTTCTCGCAATTTTTTGGAGCCCATAGCGAACATAAATATTTCTCACCAGAGTTCATAAATATTATTTGTTTTGTATATTATTGAGCTATTTAAGTTCAAACCATAAAAATTTTACGTTTTTGGAAAATGTTTACAGAACAATTAAGATGTGTATATTTGATGGAAGTTGAAGAATTTTAGTTCACTATTATACCTAAATATAGTGCTTCTATTAAAGCAGCCTAATATTTTAGCGACTTTGCAGTCAATAGTATCAGATGTTTGGACATTCATCAAACACTTTCGAGCAATTGAATGAAGGCATTTTATTACTGCATTTTATTGATTGTTATTCAATGGACGTTACAAATTGGGCGCAATTCGAAGGAAAGAAAAGGAAATAGGAAAAGAGGAGAAGTGGAATGAAAATCAACATTTCGTATTTAATCTCAAAAGGATACAATTACCTTGAACGGGGATTATTATGTTCCCTAAACGGCCAGTCAACCGACCACCCTTCCATCGCCTTCATCGTCGACTACGGGAAACGTGATTTTGATTTGTGGTAATGGCGGAAACGTCTCGTTGGCCGAGCACCTTAGATAAATCCCCGATGAGGAAATGATCAGTGATTGCGACACCCTCGAGACTGCAGCTGTCCGGCAATTGTATCGGCCGACAGCAGTAGTCGGGATTGATCGCAATTTATTTATTTTCGCCATTCGTGCATTGAAATAACAAAGGAACAGCCAGGAAGGAGGTGTAGGAAACGAAGCAAAGGGAGTGGTTGTTTTTGTGATAATAGCAGCTCCTACGAGAGGACGACGCACAATTATTATTGTAGGCGGAAATAGCAGTACTTTGTAAATATAACTGAAACCGTCAGACACCAACGTCTAATAAATGAATTTCTGTTTTCCATAGTAAGTAGATAAATAAAGTATTGTAATTCATTTGTGAATTAACTTTGCGCACTATTACTTATACACGGTCATTCAAACTAAGTGCTACATTAGATGTTTTAGGGAAACTAAGCACGTTAGCGATTTGAAAATTTGACAGTAAAGGTTATCAAAGGTGATTTTCTAACAAAAATATTTTTATAATAATTTTAATGGCGAAAAGAGAAATGGATATTACGGCACAACAGAAAAATGAGCAGGATTTGAATGAAAAATTAGTGGATGCTGTGGAAAAATATACTTACCAGGATATTCTAGAAAAGATAAAATAATTTAACTGAGTGTCTGCCGAGTTCCTTAGCACCAATAAACATATTCTTTTTTTTTTAGTTTCTTGCAATAAAATAATGCACCCACCATTTCCTTTTCTTAGACTTTCGAATTTTTCCTATTTTGCAAGTACCAGTACATTGCAAACACGTCGTCGTCTTCACATGATGATATTGTTCATTAACTGAATTTGTAAAAAACACGTTGCTTTGGTGGGACAACTCCATGACGCCTGTTTGTATCATGTCGAAATTGCGTCGCTGTTGCGTTGCTTAGGTGGGACAAAAGCCTTAATTCTAACTAAACACTCCTCGGCGAGCGAAAAGCTCACGTCATTTCCTCGCTCAGTCCGATCGCTACAAAGAACGAGCAACGATCTTTCGGTTGTGATTAGTGGACACTGTAGGTGTGCACTCTTCATTAGATATTTATTCGTTTATCGCATCTATGTCATATGGCAAAAATAACAGTATGTTGAGAATGAAAACAACCTTACCATAACGTAACCTTTAAAGGTTTCTTAATTATGTATGGGATGCTTTTTTAAAATTTATTTTCAGCTATTTTTTTTCTTTAATTTACTTACTAACGAAAGGTTGCTCTAGATCAGTGATTCCCAACCACTGTGCCGCGGCACTGTTGTTTGCCGTCAAATTCATGAAAATTGCCGCCAAATTTTATAAATGCCAACAATAAAAATTAATTTATTAGAATCGAATGCGATTTTACAATTCGTATAAGAAACTAAAATATTTTACCCTTTACAGCTTCTGATTGTGGTATTGTAAAATAGTTCCTTAGTATTAGTATATATTATGTCAATGTAGGCTTTTACTCAGTAATTAACCTTTAATTCGGTAATTATATAGAATCATGGTCACTTAACCTAACCTTCACGACATCCACCCTCAAAATCACCCGTACCTGCAACTCATCCTTCGGAGCAGTCCCATCCTCATCTCTATCACCACCTACACCATTGGAACCACCTCAAATATCAACCTCACTTCGAAACTACCAAAAAAATTGTGAAACGATTTTATAAATAATTGATTAGAAACAAATTGATTATTTCTATTAATGAGTGGGTAAATTATCAATGATAATTAATCGAAAAACCATTTCCGTTTTTAATTTTTTTTTATTTGCTCGTTTTTTCATGTATATTATGAAAAGACGAGCCCGTGTTGTTAGCGCCGTGCAGTTAGCGTTGCGACCCTCTGCAAAAAAGTGAAAACAATTTATGACGGTCTTTTTTTTAAAAATATGTTCTTTTCTGAGCATTTAAAGTTTGAAAACTACTAAAAACTGATTCTTTTTGTTTTTGTAATTTTTATCCTCCGTAATATGGAACAATTTTAAAAAAATCATGCCGACTTTGGTCCATTTGTCTTTAATTCCACTTGACAAAACTTGGTTCATTTTTGCGTTGTAAAGATCAAAATTTTATATAATGTTTAATAGGTAAGTAAATTTATTTTTAGTGTGCCGCAACAACAAAAACGAACTATTCATTATCATAGCATACGGAATTTATGTTTTTGACATATCGCGATCTTTGAAAGAAATCGACAAGAAGTCGAATCCGTCGCCTGACATTAGTATATAGGTATAGTGGAATCTCGATAACTCGAACTTCGAGATAATGAATTTTTGACTTAACAGACTTTCAAGATAATGAACTCAATCATTAATATGTTCTTTGAATTGTATAAAACGATAAGGATCGATAAGGATCGAGTTTTCGTTATTTTTTTAGCCTGAATTACAAATTAACTGGTGTCAACATTGAAGATAATGCTGTGAAACATTACTTACCAATAATTTTCTTGTGAGACTCTTTACATAAGGAAAGAAACATTCAAAATAAATAATCTTCACGTATCTTCCATTCTAAACCCTTTATTCTGTCTGAAGACTATCAAATTAAATGATAATGAGTTATTTAATAATTCTGCGGTAAAGCACAATGGAAAAAATAATGTTCTAAAGGTATTGGTTTCCCTCTAGCGGCGCTTTGATTTTTCTTGCACAAAGTCAATTACTTGTAAAAATTTCAATACTACAAGAAATTTTTTGTGAAAGAATTTTTATTATTTGGATTGCGGTAGCGATTTTTTTAATAAATTAAATTATCTCAGAAACTGTTCATCGCAGATATAGACATTGGTTAACAAAGTCACTTTAAAATTTTGTGTTTAATGCGAATTCAATTCCATTTAAAATAACATAACACGTGCTTAATTTCTTTAAAGCGTCTAATGTACCACTCAGTTTGAATGATTATGTGTACTGGTTGGACCCGTCCATATTTTGACGATGGTCAGTTTTATTTAAGAAATTATAATCACGGCCACCATTTAATACCATAACCTCATTTACTTTTTGCGAACTTCTTTCTCAATTGTCTATATAATTAACACTATAAAAATTTCTACTTACGCCGATTGATATGCTTCAACATACCTCATTTATTAATCTAGCGACTGGCCACTGTCTAATCAACCACTAAGGTACTGTCATACATTGAATTATAATAAATAAATATAATTAATACGGGGGTGCAATTAGATCTAATAATCGAGGCAACTGTAATTTTCATGTATCACTATCCGGAGAGTGTATATAATAAAATAAGGCAACATTCTATCTATTTATTCGCCTCATACACACCTTCTTTTTTCTTTAAGTCTTTAAGTATCGAAAATCTACAGATTGAATAATGGGAGAAATCCGTATAAGGAACTATAACTGTAGATTAAATTATGTGCACTGTCAGTTTTTGTTTTTGCCCAACAATGTAAGAACTATCAGTACACGTGTTTTGAATTTATTGTGTGTTCAGAGTTGATTGCCGGAAAGTAAGTTCGAGTTGACGATACGATCTTTGGCAAAGTGCACAACAAATGGTGATAGATTAAACAGTTTTCGGGGCCCGACTGGCATTTTTATTGGATCTCACCAAAGCGGAAGTGTTTATATCTTTAGCTGCATCCCTAAATAAATCATGGAGAAGGAGCAGTGGCTCTGTAAATAACATTGG
This sequence comes from Agrilus cyanescens, assembly GCA_947389935.1. Lineage (NCBI taxonomy): Eukaryota > Metazoa > Arthropoda > Insecta > Coleoptera > Buprestidae > Agrilus > Agrilus cyanescens. The sequence continues at coordinate 18,036,223 of OX376707.1, forward strand.
ACGGTCTACAACGGTTACGGTCAAGATCTTGAATTATTGGAAAGCCTTCTTCTCTCGGGCAATAAATAACCAGATTTATTGTTCTCTGGGAAAATCTACTTTGGACTTATTACATTGGTAATCAGATCATTTGTTCGAGACCGGCTAATGTTCATTTCCTCTGTTAACGAATCTATTCTTTCTCTTGTTTTCTTTTTGAAACAGTTTTCATTACTTTGGTGACAAATCAGGATAAACGGTTGCAATTTTTATTGAAACACGGTGTGTGGTTGTTCAAAGACTGAACTTTTATTTTATTAATACAGAGTAAACAGACAAATATCAAGAGATGCAAATAGTTGTTAACAGATGGCATTATTAGTATAAAAATAGAAGGAATATTATTTTGATAGTAATTTTAACATCTCCACTTATCAAAATAATCTAAACCATACATAACAATTCAAAAACCACACTTGCATACTTAGCTACTTGAAATATATTGTTTCTGCACAGGTAACAATATGCATCATATATATCTAGATCACACAATAATATGCATACCTAGCTTTTTAACAAAGTAGTTATGTTTGACACTACTCAAGCCTTTTGTCAGCAGGTCTGCAGGCATTTCAGATGTTGGCAGATAAACTATCTTTACATGTTTGTTAGCGACTGCTTCTCTAACAAAATGGTGACGCACATCAATGTGCTTGGTTCTTTTATGGAACAATGGATTTTCTGTCAATCTCTGAGCTCCCTGATTATCATTGTACAAGACTATCGTATAATTACAAAAATCTACAATCTCATTCAACAAGTTTTTTAAATATATAGCCTCTTTACAAGCCTCAGTTATCGCCATATATTCGGCTTCTGTACTGGATAAAGCTGTAGTTTGCTGTTTCTTACATTCATATGAGATAACAGATCCTGAAAGCTTAAAGTAAAAACCTGTATAAGATTTCCTATCTAAGGTATTTGAGGCCCAGTCTGCATCAACGAAACCCTCTAAGTTACAATCATCTTTAGTAAACATAAGCCCATAAGATTTAGTTTTGCTAATATATCTTAAAATTCGTTTTGCATGGTTCCAATGTATGAGTGAATAACAATTATTGAATTGGCTCAAATAACTTACGCTATAGGATATATCTGGGCGAGTTAAGACACTTAAGTACATTAAACTTCCTATTAGTTGTTGAAATGGGTATTGTTTACAAACTTCAACACTTTTCTCTGGCTTTAAATTATTCTCAATGGGAGTATCGACTCCATTACAATTTGTCATATTAAATTTATTTAATATACAGGGTGTCCCCTCTCAATTGGAAAAAAACTTCTAGGGCATATTGAGGAACCATAGACAAGCAGTTTGAGATATTAGACTGATGCTGGCCAAGGGACGGGACCACCTATACCAATCCACCTGTTGTTGTAGGTTTAGTCGAGGTAATTTCAAGAAAATCGGTCAACGTGCCTTTGAGATATTGATAAAAAAAAGTTTTTTGAAAAAAACATTGACACCCTGTATTTTGAAAACCATGCACTTCCGGACATCAGTCTAATATCTCAAACTGCTTGTCTATGGTTCCTCAATATGCCCTAGAAGTTTTTTCCAATTGAGAGGGGACACCCTGTATAATCCACAAAATGTTTTTGATCAAGTGAAATGCAACCATTTTTATACATTTGAATTCTAATGCCTAGACATCGTTTTAACTGACCCAAGTCTTTTATCTTGAATTTTTGCATTAGTTCATTTTTAATCTCATTTACCATATCTTGACAATTTGAAAATATGAAAAAATCATCTACAAAAATTGCTATTATAATCAGCTCCTGTTCACGCCTTTTTATGTATAAACATGGTTCTAATTTTGACCTAACAAAGTTGGACTTTAATAAACAATCATTTATTCTTACATTCCAAGCTCTGGCTGATTGTTTCAGACCATAAATTGCACGTTTCAATTTAAGTACACAATTTTTATTACAATGTAAATTAGGAGGAGGATACATGTATACATTTTCATTGAGATAACCATTTAAGAAGGCTGTAGTGACATCCAAATGAGTAATTTTAAAGTTAAGTTTCACGCTTAATGCGAATAAAAGTCTCAATGTAGAGTAACGTAGCACTGGTGAGAATGTCTCGGTATAGTCCAAACCTTCTTTTTGGGTAAAACCTTTTGCTACCAGTCTAGCCCTATAACGCACTCTATTATCACTTTCGAACTTTTTCTTAAAAACCCACTTACACTGCACTACTCTATCAGCTGCTTTTCTGTCAACGACTTCCCATGCTTGATTATCTTCAAAAGCCTTTAGTTCTTCTGTCATCGCCTGTTCCCACAGTTCTCTCTCCTGACCATTCATTGCTGTTTCATAGCTCAGTTCTTCACCACATGATTCCAGCTCATCTACAATGCAGAGAGTGGAATAGTCGAATCTTTCTACTGGCTTTCTCTTGCGCTTACCAAGCTCCTCTGAATTTTGAGCATTTTCTTCTAAAATAGATTCTAAGGTTGACTCATTATCACTTTCATACACCGATTGATATGAATCTTCATGGGAATCTGATGAGTTAAAGATATATGTAGGATCGTTAGCCTCTATCGCAGAATTTTCTGACTCGCTTTTCTCTTTCTCTGAGTTTTCAACTTCCTCTAACATTTCTTCTCTGTTTTCTGATGTTTTTTCTTCATTATTTACTACTACCTGAGCTGTGTCAGAGTATTCTTTCTCTATTATAATGACATCCCTGCTCGTAGTAATCTTCCTAGTTTTGGGGTTATATAATCTGTAACCTTTCACGTTATCGGGATAACCAACTAGGATTAATTTGTCAGCCTTCTTATCCCATTTTTGTCTTTTCACTTTGGGAACATGCACCATTACTTGACTTCCAAATATTTTGACATGGCTTAGATCTGGCTTCCTGCCTGTCCACTTCTCAAAAGGTGTCATCATGCCTAAACTGGCGGCTGGCGTTCTATTCATTAGGTATACTGCAGTATTAACCGCTTCACCCCAAAAACTTTTTTCTAGATTTGATTCAAACAATAAACATCTAGCTCGTTCAACTACAGTTCTGTTGAACCTTTCTGAGAGTCCATTCTGTTGTGGAGTGTGAGGATTAGTCTTCTGATGGATGATTCCTGTTTGTTTTAAGAAACGTTCCATTTCTTGTGAACAAAACTCACCTCCATTGTCAGTTCTCAATACCTTTATCTTGTTTCCCGTTTGATTTTCCACCAAAACTCGAAATTCTTTGAAATGTTGGAGTACCTGGTTCTTCTCCTTTAAGAAATAAACATAAGTCATTCTGCTGGCGTCATCTACGAACAGAAGAAAATATTTAGCTTGACCAATCGATTTGGTCTCCATCGGCCCGCATAAATCTGAGTGTATTACTTCTAGCGGTATATCACTCCTATGGTTAGCAGATGGGAAAGGGAAACGAGCCTATTTCCCCTCGCAGCACACTTCACAGTTCTGGATCCGAATATCAGCCTTCTTGTCAAAAGTAACCTCTTCCACGGCACCTTCTTTCATCTTTTCTAGAGACTTGCTGTTTACATGTCCTAGTCTTCTATGCCACATTATCATGGCCGATAATGCGCTCTCTGATCTTTGTATTTGTAGCTTGTACACACCGTTTGTTAAGTTTGCAACTCCTATAAGCTCATTCACTTGGTTATATATCAAACAAACATCCTTTTTAAACGATACTTTGTTGCCCTTTGCTATTAATTGGCTTACTGATAATAAGTTTGTTGTGAGCTTCGGTATGTACAAAACATTCTTCACAATAACATCATGCTGAGATCCATTTACTTTCGTCGTTATCTGTGTTTCACCAACACTTACAACGGGCACAGTCATTTGATTTGCGACTACTATTTCTTTGTTTACATGCACGGGTCTATTTAGCAGTAAACAATCTCGATTTGCCGTCATGTGTGCGCTTGCACCCGAATCGACGTACCAGTCTTCTGTACTAAAATTTCCGTTGAAAAATGCAGCACTAAAAACATTTAAGGTCCTCTTTGTTTTTAGCTCGGGGCATTTATTCTTAAAATGGCCTATTTTCTTGCAATTATAGCATTTTATTTCTTTCCTGCAGTTTTTATTTGCATTTGCACTGTCATTATTTGACGTTTGCGATTTGACACCGCGGTTAGTGTTGCCACTTTTCCACCGCTGTTGTTTTGACCAAAATGCAGAATCTTTTTCAGTAGTGCCAACCTCCTCACACATGTCGAGCAATTTTGTCTTGATGACGTCAGCGCTAATGGCGATTCCAGAATGCTCGATCGCCATTATCATTGGTGAAAACTTATCTGAGAGTCCCGCTAAAAGTAACGACCCGATCCACTCATCTGTGATCTCAAAACCTGTTCCCTTCAATTTCTGTGCCGTTTCAACTATTTGAGATACGTAGCTTGTCATGGAATCACAGTCTTCAAGGCGAATTGAAATTAACGTTCGAAGCAAACTGATTTTTCGTTGTCATCGAACAATTGTTTCAATTTATTCCATACATCTCTTACTGTTGTCTCACTCTTAATATGCGCGTATAATGACATCATGGTCATCACGAGTTTGGCTTTGGCTTTTTTCATCTCAGCTTCACTGATTTCCGCTGGCAGGTTCTCCAAGTCAATTCCTTCGAGTAGCAAAAAATTACTTGTCGCGAATGCCCAATCGTCATAATTCTCACGACCTTTTAGTTTTGGCACATTGACTAGGTAGCCCGACGTCGACATAATTTACTTTTAGGACACAATTGAACAAAAAACAACTTTAAAAAAATTTAGAAAATGTGGGACTGGGCCCATAACCTATTGAAACACGGTGTGTGGTTGTTCAAAGACTGAACTTTTATTTTATTAATACAGAGTAAACAGACAAATATCAAGAGATGCAAATAGTTGTTAACAGATGGCATTATTAGTATAAAAATAGAAGGAATATTATTTTGATAGTAATTTTAACAATTTTCACTCGCCTAACTCCCAATACCTGAAAATTCGATATATAATGTATATATCACGATTTCGGATAATTGAAATAGAACTATAACGATAAACCATTTATAAAATTTTATATTGAATACTCCTACATTTTGTTTAAAATTAAGCATGGATAAAAGTTAGCATTTTGTTAGACACAATACATTTAATTATTAGAGACAATACTGTTTCGTGTTCTTTGACAATAAGCAAGAAATAATTATTATTATTATTGCATTACTGCTTTGCAGCTAAAGTTAATTAGACGCAACACATTTATTTTGAATATATTTATTATATGTACATTGCGACCCTTTCGACAGAAGGTCAGGAAAACACTACTCTAAAAATTTACAGACTTAGGTCCTAAGGGGGTTTAAAGATGCGGGGTGTGTCTTTTGAATTACGACACTACCTTTATTCTCCGAAGGTCATCCGGACCCATACAAAGCTAAACTACTATATTTCATTTTGACAACATATAGAACTTATTTTGAAATATCTGAAGAATCGACACAAAGAAAAAGAAACTGACAAAAAATGTGGAACTAATAAAAGAGAAACTGAATATGATTCTTAAGACTAGTAAATTATTATATGTATAAAAAAAAAAAAAACAACAAATTAATTCTTTTTATATATACATACGTTCCGTTCGGGACATGCCGCCCGCCTTGAACGTACGTCGTTCAACTAATAAGCGCACAAAACTTGGTTTAACCGGCACTATGTGTATGTGGTGGTAGTAATTAGTCACTTAATAGGCAAAGGAGCAATGCGCATTATGCAACGTTTGTAGGTTCCTGTTTTTGTTTTTACGGAAACTACGCGAACTCTTCCATCGTTTCCAGAGAACACTTCCGCAATTCGCCCAAGAGGCCAACGAAGTGGAGGGGAATTTTCCTCTTTTAGAAGGACCATGGTTCCCACCTTGATGTTGTCAGATGTTGGATGTTGCCATTTTGTTCGTGTCGTGAGTTGATTTAAGTACTCCTTTTGCCATCGTCTCCAAAAGTGTTGCCTAATTACTTGAATATGTTGCCAGTTGGATAAGCGGCCAACTGGTTCCTGCAGATAAAGGTCAGGCATAGTTGTGAATAAATCTCCAATAAGGAAATGAGCAGGAGTTAGGGCACGCATGTCGTTTGGATCATTGGATAATGGAGTGATGGGACGGGAATTTAAGATTGCCTCAATTTCAGTCGCGTAAGTGTATAATTCTTTCAATGTGAAAAAAGCGTCACCAACAGTTCTAGTAAAATGGTGTTTAAACGATTTTACTGAGGCCTCCCAAAGTATCCGAAATGTGGTGATTTTGGAGGTGAAAAATGCCACGTTATGCCTTTGTCGGCCAAATACTCCATCGTCTCTTGTGATTGGATATTTTTAAATAAAACCTCAATTTCATTTTTAGCCCCGACAAAATTTGTTGCATTATCGGAGTATAGGTTAACAGAACGTCCGCGGCGCGCAAAAAATCTACGTAGGCATCCAATAAATGCGTCTGTACTTAAGTCGGTAACCAGCTCAATATGTACCGCTTCTGTTGCAAAGCCTACAAATATGCATGCGTAAACCTTGACTTTACCGCGATTCCGATATTTTTTCTCCTTTACAAAGAAAGGACCACAATAGTCAAGTCCTGTGTTTAAAAAAGGTCGCGTGGGCGTTACTCGACTACGTGGAAGATTGCCCATAAAGTAGGGACTTTCAGTTGGCTTTGCCCGGAAACATGTGATACATCGGTGCACAATTGCTTTTGTTATGTTTTTACCATTAATAGGCCAATAGTTTGACCTAACTGCATTAAGCGTTGCTTGAATACGCTGTGTAAATTAAGAAGATGTTGCTCTTTGACTATTAAATTGGTAACGTGATGATTCTTTGGAAGTACTATTCGATATTTTTCAGCGTATGGAAGGTTTGAATTTTGTGCATTGTGGCTGTTATTTCCCGAATTTCCGCGACTCTATTCGCGACAAACGTCTTTAATAGATAGGGTTGGGTATTTATCCATTGTAAAGTGATTGATGAATCGGACCATAAATAAATGTCTTCAATGTTTTTTGTTATTGCATTTAAAACGGTCTTCATTAAACGGGAGAGTAATAGTGCTGCGCTTAATTCTAGTTTTGGTAGTGTTATCGTTTTTAATGGTGCAATTCTATTTTTTGAACACAACAAGTTTGTCATAACGTTACCGTTATGACCAACAGATCTTAAGCCCGCATCACACGAGGCTAGATTACGCGCTGGATTGTTAGCTGAGACCTCTGCTAGCAACCAAGCTGGCTGCGGAGGTAGAAAATGACGTCACTGCGGGCTTGGTTGCTTGGGAGCCTGCTGGATTTTACGGATAGAACATGCGCTATTTTTCGAGTTAGATTTGCTGCTGGATTCGAATGAGAGCCAATCGGGAAGCAGTATTTTATCACGTGGTTGACATGCGCATAAGATGACAGATGATATAATATTATTTTTCATAAAGTAATGAAAAAGCAATAATTGCAGCTCGTCTACGATTAATAATTTCCGCAATAATCTTATTATTGGCCACTTTTTGTTTATATTGGAGCTGTCACTGCGCATGCAACAAAACCAGCTTCAAAACTTGCACCGTGTGAAGCCAAGCGTGAAAAAAGCTATCACGACATCTAGCGTCATAGCACGCTTCAAATCTAGCTACTAAATCGAGCAAAGATTCCAGTGCGTAATCTAGCCTCGTGTGATGCGGGCTTCACATACAGGCACGCGTCATACGCCCGTTCGCTGGCATCGCAAAACCCGTGAATTTCTGTGTGAGCGACATTTTTTATTATCGTTTTACGATCAAATAAGACATTGTTCAACAAAGTTAATTGATCTCTTATGTTAGTCAACGAGGTGTAAATATTGTGTGGAAGGGACTCATCCCAACCTGTATTGCATTGCCATATGCTTTGCATTACCATTTTTCGCGCATACTATTACTGGGCCTATTAAACCTATGGGATCATACAATTGAGCTATATTAGACAGCACATTTCGCTTAGTACATTTCTGAATAACCTTATACATAATTTGGTCAGATGAGCTGTCCCATTGAATCCCTAATGTTTCGTTTCTGAATTTTTTCTACTAATAAACTAATATCAGATGGCCCGTTCAATACACCCCCCACGATTTGTATGTGATTTGAAATCCATTTTCTTAACGTAAATCCACCAGCTTTAGTTATACCGATGAGTTCGTCTCGTATTTTCTTTGCGTTTTCTATATTATCTGTGCCTGTCATAACGTCATCGACATAACAATCACGTTTAAGAATCACACTAGCCATCGGGAATTTCGTTTTTTCGTCACTTGCTAATTGATCTAAAACGCGGGTTGCTAAATATGGTGCCGATACGCTACCAAATAATGCGACCGGAATCATAAACAATTTTAATTCATCCGCTTCATTTTCTCGCCATAAGACTAACTGAAATTGTGAGTCTTCGCTGTGTAAACGTATCTGCTTATACATTTTCTCTATGTCCGCAAGCATAAATATCTGATGAGTACGAAATCTAAGAGTGATATCCCAGCTAGAACTTTGAACGACTGGGCCGACCTTTAAACAATCATTTAGCGATATTCCGGTGCTTGTTTTCGCTGACGCATTATATACAATTCTGACCTTTGTTGTACTGCTAGTTTCTTTAATAACAGGATGATGGGGTAAGAAACAGTGTTTGTTTTGAATTTCATCACCTTTAATTTCTGTCATGTGATCTAAATTTATCGCTTCGCGCATATTATTAATGTATTCTGCCTTCAGAGATAGATTCTTTGAAAGTTTTCGTTCTAATGAATGGAATTGTTTTTCGGCCATTTTACAAGATTCACCCAAATTTTGAATTTTATTGTTAAACGGTAAACGAACAATGTATCTTCCGGTTATTGGATCGCGTTTTGTGTTTTCCTTGAAATGTTCTTCTGCTTGGTATTCTTCTTCCGATAAAAACATTTTGCTTTCAGGCTCTTCGATTTCCCAAAATTTTGTGATGTCTTTGTGTATTGCATTGAAACTTAACATACAGTTGCTGCGTTTATTTGAACGGTTATCGTTATCTATTTTCCCGGAAATAAAAAAAAATAAAAACAACAAATTAATTCTTTTTATATATACATACGTTGCGTTCAACAAATACATTTATATCATCCTGTATGTTAATTTTCAAACTTATAATTTCTGAATATTAACCATAAACAGTTATTGCTAGTAAGATTAGAGATAACAGAATAATGTTCACATGTATACAATTCCAACTCTTATTTGTTCAAATATAGATTAAACAGTATTTTCATTTAACTTTCTCAGACGATTATTATGATATTTAAATTACATACAAAAATCCTATCTTTGCTGTCAGAGTAGTCGTCAGCAACGTAAACATTAATTCAATGTAAAACCTTTGTTTTTCAAATTAGTATTAGTATGATTATTAATGTTGAAGTTGTTAAAATAAGGAGTAATCGCTGTTCGTTGCAACTTCCGAATTTAGAGTAATAAAGTCGTTTTAGTTATTGTTTCGCCGTTTTCATTTTGATTTAATTACTCGTGTCAACACACGTAGCAAAAAACTGTTTGGTATCAGAAGTACCTATACTACAATTTGTTCATTAACTTATCTAATATTAAGTAATACGTGGTAGTGGTAGTGATAATATTAAATACCTAATGTGATTTAATTATTCAACCAACTAAAAATTATCTCAAGTTAATGAGTAAACATCTATTGCTGTCATCATGCCCCCGCCAGGATTCAAACCCGGGTTTCTGGCTTTATTTAATAACTGTAACAAAAAACAGAATTTTGTAATCTACTATACTCAGTTATCTACGAAATTTTTGGATATAGTTTTCCTTCAAATTAATTGCGCCAATCAACATGACATCATGCTTCAGTGTCTAGAGGGTTAAAATTAGTATTTTTTGGAAATTTTGGATGTTTGTTTCCGGACAAATTTCATTACTAATATTATAGGGCTCATCGTCCTCTATAATATACCTATTTATACTTCTTATTTATGAGATTACTATTTATCAAATCACAAATATACACAAAATGTAAGTAATCTCATGTATTCATTCCTAAAAGGTGTTTTAACACGCCGCGTCACTGTTAATAATGATTGAGATATTTTGAAAATTGTGTTCCTCTGTTTTAACGAAAAAAGTGGTTTGAAATTTAGAACATGTTTAAAAGCCTTTGCTTAAAACATTTCTAATAACATCTGAAGGCTTCTTACTTATGGACAACCAGTTTAAGTAGTATGCATTATAGTTGTTGCATGCACGCATTTATCATTAGAAAAATAGTGTATTAGTCCAGTAGTATATTTGTAGTTATTTTTTTCAAATGGAAAAGTTGTACTTTTGAAACGAATTAGAGTAGTACGTATAATAATGAGCTGGAATTTTACTGTATTATACCATCTATAGAAGTCACTGCCATTCCCTTAAATGATAATTAGCGACTCTAGTTTTACAAAACAACCTAAGTGTTTTCAGTTTTTTTTTGTATAATTTCACTAGAATTCTCGTTATTTGATACCGATAGTAATTGTTTTAATTTTAAATAGCTCTACGAAGTTATTCTTAAAATTCCCATGTCACAATATTACTTTCATAGATATTTGTATATAGTAGGTTTACGGCAGTTAATTAAAAGATATTTTTCTTTCTTTCAGGTAAGAAATAGTTTGATCAACAAGTCGCCCTTTTTACATCAACACATGTGAAATAGGGTAAGTGGCAATAAACTTGTCCATGATTTATAAGCTTGGTAAGTGGCATTTATTATCCATTGGCACAATAAGGGGAAAGGACAGTAATAAAAAAAAAAATCAATGCCTCTTCAAAAGTGCGTCCTGTATTATCTTCACCTCCTTCGTTCACTTTTGTCATATATTCAACTTACATAGATGTGATCGGCTAGTAAGGAAACAAAGCGTATGTCAGTACCGACGCGCGACGGGGGTTTACTCCTCGAGAATGATGTCTTTTTTTCAAGTGAATGCATTGATGGTCGATAGAAAATATTTATTTATGATATATTTTATATAATTAAATAATATTAATAACATTAATACTTTAATAATCACACGACAAATCGTTTCACCTTACAAAGGCTTCATCAGGTGATGACATGTACAAAACATAAACATTTACAAACTATATAGGTAAATATACAAAATTATGAAGGAGTGGGAAAAAAATTAAAAAGGGGTGACTAATTAATGTCTAACTGGTCATTAAGGATAAGTTTTAGGACATTATACTTATTTATTGAAGGATTCGAGAAGGTTTAATTTATATCCCTTATTTTCTTTATGTAAAATTTTAAATTCAAAATTAGGCTGATACTTCCATCTTCCGTAACGGACACTTGAGTTGGTTTTACGCTCTATATTTCTCATACCCCGAGTCTTTTACCAATACTTAAATAATTGTGATCGACAAATGTTGAAAATGTGTTGTACATTTTATGGGAGGGGTAATAGAATGAGTAGAAAAACAACGAAAGAATGGTAGAACACCACCTTCCAATTGTAAGACATGAAATGATAGTTAAATGCATTAGATTAGAGGTAGAAACAGAAGTGGAGCAAAGGGAGACTTCGATTAGAGCTACAACATTTGTCCTACCAACTAACTGGTTGATGACTAAACTTTTTTAAATCTTAAAAAAAAATTAAAATTTCCATTTTGGCTGTTGAGAAAGATAATAGATGTCTTCGAAAGGAATTAATCACTGGTAAATGATCTGCTATTGTTAATAAAATTTATATTCTAAAATTTATAATTAAAAGCTGCATTGAATTAACGTGTGGTAAGTAAAGTGGTGTGAATAATTATGCAATTTGTGAAAAATGTAATTCCTGCTGACCGGGTATTATGTACCTACCTTTTGCGATGTGCCTTTTCACATTAGCGGACGCATCTTAACAAATAAAAAGTGAGGTGCTAAATGCGTATATGGAATACTATGCGGTATGAAATTCGTAGCTGGAATGTTGCACACTCGTAGAAATTGTGGGCGGTTATTTTGTGTCAATAATCTTCAATATAAGAACAATTATATACTCAGGCCCGATATTTTCATCTCTGGATTAATCCATCTGTTCAATAATTCCTGTGCAACAATTTATGCCTCAGTTGTAATAAATAAATTTATCTAGACGTGAAAATATCGGTCATTAAACGTTATTAAACGTGGAAGCTGATTAGACAAAATCGTATTATATATGTTTAAAAACCATTACCTACACGATAAACAAAAAAAATATTTTGAAATCAAAACAAGTATGTATTTCTTTTTCAGGATCCTTCGCCATGTTTACTTTCATTGGCTTGATTTTTAAAAACTTACGTTTGTAGGTCTCTAACCTGAAAAAATAATACCTACTTTAATACTCATCCAACCGTTAACATATATATATTAATATGTATTCCGGGTATGAGTAATGAAATGTATGAATGTAAAGTAAATGAAATCAATTTATAGAATTTTCAATAATTAAGAAATACAAGATGATATATTATTTCACTCACCTTTTTAAAAATATTATTTAATTCACTCACAATTAATGAAATTAAAACTTGAGAATAATTAATTTTGAAAGTATTATGAATTAAAGTTGGGCGCCAGATATTCACATAAGTGAATATCAAAACAGAAATAAAAGAATTATTAAATTTGAACAAATTAAAAATCATATTGAATAATAAATTGGTTCGAAGAATATTGATACAAAATTTTAACATGAAAATTTTAAATCAGTTAGTGAGTTCTAATATTTTAAATTTATAAGAATGAAACAATGTTAAATACCTTTTAAGAAAACCATTAAAATTAAAAATTACCCTACAAACACCCTATCTAGCTAAATCTCTTATTAAATTCAAGTTCTTTTTAAAAATTAACAAAGTAACAAATACAATATTTACAAATAAATTTTATAAAAAAAAACTCACTTTGACGAAGCCAAGTTTTATTTTTTTTCAAAGTATCCTCTGTAATTGGTTCAATGTGTATTCCTTGGTGAACAGTAAATCAACCTCTAGATGCTGGTAAAATCAATGATCCACTTGTAGTTTGATGTTTTACAGTTAGTTATGAATACACAGCTTCAGCTTCCACACAAATTATGTTCAAAGTTCTTTTAATTTCACTTTCAAACACTTTTAATTATTTGTTTATTTTTAATCCATTAATATTTTTAAAAAGGTGAGTGAAATAGTATATTATTTTGTATTTCTTAATGATTGAAACTTGTATAAATTGATTTCATTTACTTTACATTCATACATTAACATTATATTCTCTCCTTCATACATTCCAATGATCACACACCCAAGTTGAGATATGTCTAATTAGGTTACAGTAGTTGGATGGTTGGGGGCGGTTGTTGAAGGGAAGGGCCGACTGCTTATATCGCGACTTACGTTCGCTACGAAGTGTTTCTCACATTGTAATTCTTCATTTGAAAAATGAGGATGCGACAAACCCTCTTCAATACGCCAAAATTTTTCAAGATCGTATTGCACAGTTGTAAGATTACATTTATTTATTTTTCCTAATCCTTTCGCAGTTTCTTGCCCGCCAATTATCCAACCTAACGTAGTCTTCTGTAAATACAAATCCATATTTTTTGTCGAAATATTTCTTTGTCCGATCGAAAACATAGGAAGAGTTGGTCCAGAGCCCAGTAACACATCTACGGATGCCGGTTTATAAAATTCCGGATCAGCAAGTTTAATATTGGCCGGAATTGCGATATTTTTTCTGGAAACGTACTCGCTCGGAATTTCGTCTGAAATATTTGATATGGTCAGAAAATCGAGGGTCTTTTTATAGTCGCTATAGCTGGATTGAATGGTCGCTGTGACCTTATGTTGTGTTATAGTTTCCAATTGATTGAGAGCTCCCACAGAAACTCGACACGGTCTTTTGGGAAGATTAAGTACATTAGATAAGTCCTCTGTCATTAAATTCACAGAAGCACACGTATCAAGTGAAGCCCGACACTGTATTTTATTATTTTTATTGTCTAATATATTTAAAACTGCACTTGTTATCAATTGATTTGCGGATGATTGTTCTAAAGAAGCGAGACAGTGTCGATTTGTTTCTGTGCGCGCATCTAGTCAACTTTTATTAACAGCCTTATGCTCATGTAACAAAAAGTTCTGCGGACGATCACATGCAATACATTTTTCAAATTTGCAATTCTTATCGCCATGATTTCGAAGACACATTTCACAAAGAGAATTATTTTTTACTAATTGTAACCTTTTTTCAATGGAATTTTTTTTGAACTCTATACAATGGGTATTTTTTATAACAACTAGGGCAATTGTATTTGGGTGTTGTTAAGAACGCCTTGTTGTTCTTCAGTTTTGCTCTTAACGTCTTAAAACCTGAATCACCCTTGTTTAGTGACGATGATGTTTCATATGTTCTGTGACTATCTCGTTTAGAAATACGCGCAGCGGTTTTATATAATAAATTGATCATTACTTCGAGTTTCGGAAACACATTACTGTCTAACGATTCCTCCCATTTTTCAGCGGTATTTTTGTGTAATTTCTCTTCAAGATTCTGAACTAGGATGTCTTCGGAGATTTTAACATTAAGCACGGCGAGTGATTCAACGCGTTGCTTTGTGTCATCTGCCAATCTACGTAGCCCGTCAGCTGATTCGGATTTTTGAACCGGTAATTTAAGCAACAGACTTAAATGACGAGAAATAATTAAGCGTTCGTTTGCATAAGACTTTTGTAAAAGATTCCATGCGCGTTGATAATTTTCACCGGAAACGCAAATGTGTTTTATTTTATTGGCTTCTTGACCGATCACAGCTGATTTTAAATACTGCAATTTCGCTACATTACTGAAATCCTCTCGTTTATCAATAAGGGACGTGAATGCGCCTTTAAAAAGTAACTACTCTTCATAATATCCGCTGAAAGATGTTAAAGAGGCTTCTGGCAACTTTATTATTCTCAAATATACCATTGTTATTTCGTGATTCTACATTATTATTTAAACCAGTATGATCCGTTTGAGAAGCAGACAAATCTTTAGTTTCGAAAATTTCACTTATTTGACCTACTGACTCATTTTGGTGAATTAAGGTATTATTGTTAGGCTGAGTTTTAATTTGTAATAGCAAAGTTTCGGAATCCGCTAGAAGATCAAAATCAACATGTCTTGATAATTAAATCGTTCCACGGAAATTGTTTCAGCTTTCCCAGTATCTACCAACAATTCTAATTCATCGTGAATTGGATCAAAAGATTCATAACTATATTTTTATTTCTCAATTCGTATACGCAGTTTCATTTGATTCGGTTGTTTTTTCTTATATTTTTCGAGAAATGTATTAAATGATGTAATTTGTCCCTTAATAGTACCACGTTTTTTGTTACACTATCGTGCTCTAATGATAGTGCCATTTTAAACAACCTTTGGAACAGGAAATATTTGATATGTACCAAGGAATTAGGTGACTCTTTTATTAATTTCGACAAACCTACCTTTGACTGCTCTCCGGTTGAATTGGACAACAATCCTTTTCAATCCTTCAGTGTAGGGTTAGGCCGTGGTCTGCTCGGCTAATTTATTCCGTATACTCAGCGTGTTGACTGTATGATGTACAGGAATTTTCTTGTCTTTATAAACTTGGAAGTTACGCCTGATTTAATTCGTGAAAATTTGTTTACTATTCACAGTTCAATCTGCGGCGGTTCCTTGAAAATTCAGAGTCCTTATTCGTCGACAAACACGTAAATTGTCCAACTAATCGCGCACCCTTTTTTATCAATGTTTTTCCGATTAAATTTTCTTAATAATCCGGCTCGAAGGACCATGGAAAATATTGCTATTATTTATTCCGCAATATAGTATCGCTCTGGATGTTAATCGTAAGCGACTAGATGGGTTGGATTATTAAGTAAATGAAAATAAAGCAAATAAACCTTCACTTAATTATCAATTTAATCGGTAAACTATGGTGTTAATATTATGCGAGACAGATACTGCTTCTAATCTTAAATTAGGAATTTTGAAAATAGATTTATATAATTTTGCTGTAGCCAAAGTAACTTGGAGTTGGAGTGTGTTGTTGTCGTCTACCTGCTCTCTATGTAGGGACGCCGGAGAAAGCGACACTCAGGGGTACCTCTTACCCCGGTTACAAGGTTTTATTGCACAAAGTTTGTCTCGTTTTCCTCTGAGAATATTACAAAAATAATATTATATTGAAGACAAATCATATTAAATTAAATTAAACTGTATTAACTTAACTAAAGTAAATTCACTATCAATAAAGTCATAGTTCGACAGAACAACTACTTTTGAAACCCAATTAAAAGTGATTTTGTTATTCCTTTCCCTTATTTCTCACAAAATTATTTTGTTTGCAATAATAATAATTAATCATAATGATTCAAATCAAAAAATACAATTAAATCTTACAATTCTTTATTATTTATTTTAATTTATGTAATATTTATGATAATCTAAAAAGACAGGTAAATTCCTGTTTCGTCTAAATAATTAAGGATTACTAATCCCACACTTGGAACGCGTCCTATACAATAGGTACAACGAACCACAAGCCAATTCTGCGACCGGTACCGACCTATTGGGTCTCTTCAGGCAGAAGCAGGCAAAACACAAACTGTAAAGTTCACTTGAAAAACAAGACTGACCGGTCGCAGAATTGGCTTGTGGTTCGTTGTACCTATTGTATAGGACGCGTTCCAAGTGTGGGATTAGTAATCCTTAATTATTTAGACGAAACAGGAATTTACCTGTCTTTTTAGATTATTTTATCTACGTCTAACATGTATGTACCTTCAGATTCAATAGTGTAATTCAATGCCGGTAGGGGTATTAGCCCTCGGAGTAGTTGTTTCTGTTGTTTCTAGTCAGTCTTAATATTTATGAATTTTGCTAAAAATGGGATTTATCTTGATAAATTCTTGAATCATCTTTAACTAAGTTTTTAAAAATAGATTACCAATAGTTCAATATTTAGCAGTAAGTAACCCTTAAATTCCAAGAACACAATCCGAATTACTTCTTAATTCAAATTCTTCGACTGTTCGCGATGCAGTCGATTTCGCGAGTAAGAGGAGTAGCATATGATGTAAACATGTATTAATTAATTAATGTTTACCATCTGATTACGTGAGGTCAATCCTACGATAGAATTATTTACTATTACAAAGTATTTAAACAAAGAAACTAATTTCAAACACGTTGAAATTTAGTGTTTTCTTAGTCCATGGAAATCAGAAATGATCATCATATTGTACGCATATTTCACAAGTAGAATATAAATAGCAACCCCAATGAAGACGTAATTAACCCTCCGATCGTTATACCGTACGCTTATTGCACTGTATGTTTTTTTCACGACACTATCCTTAGCACCTGGTAACCTGGCCCTTAATTTTATTTTTGCGAATATCTAAGTGGAGCAAGGCTGTCGCTTTCTCATTTTTTTTTTTTCAACTATTTGTTTTTATGTTCGCTATGAAAACTGTAATGAATATCATTGTACGATTATTTATAAATTACATTTATTTTCTCATTTTGCACCTTTCATAAACGTTCTTTGATAAACGTCAAAATAAACCTCAAACTGCCAAGGTTCGAATCTACACGTATACAAGTAATTACAATGTAGACAACAGTTCCGTCTGAGCAATTGTTTCTTAAGAATCCGGACATGTCAAAATTAACGATCTTTAATTATAAATTCTATTTAAACGATACCACCTTCCGTATCGAAAGTAGGCGCAAGTTCGTTTTGGTCCTTAATTTGGACGTTTTAATTGTCGGCAAATTGCAGATTATTCTGTAGCGTGTTGCAGCTAACATGTGTGAGGTGCGTGCAGTAATGAGGTTCTGAGGTTGAGACGTGGATGCCTATTGCAGCTTCCGTGATTAGAATGAAGAGCGAGTCAAAGTTAGATTAATTTTGTTGAAATATTTAAATCTATTTATACAAATTCTATTTACATTGATCATATGGATAGTGTGCCGTCAGCGGTCTACGCTGGTGTGTGTATTTGGTTCTGACCTACTTTTTGGACAGAACTGTCGATGTTCTCTGTAAGCAGAATTTACATTCCGCAGTACAGAGTTTGCTAATTATTGTATTTTGATATGTACTGAGTGTTCCCACAGGACCCCCTTCCAAGCGTTGAAGCTTGAAAGTATTCCGAATGTAACGTTTGATTTTGTTATGAATGTTCAATTCATTATATTATGTATGATAATGTAATGAGCAATTGGGGGGGGGAATCGAGCCCGTCGTCCGGAGCGGGTGGTTTTCTTCTGTGGGGCATCCACGTTGGTCATTCTAGTTCCAGTGGAAATGACGCAGGACTTATTTGAACCAGGAATGTGGATGTGTTGCAGTAATACGGAGTTGTTTGATTTGCGGTAGGATTGCAGTTCCTCATTGGTGTGTTGTTCCGTTGCGAGGTTGTCCTTGTCGGAAATGTGCTGAATGTTCGTGGTAACTTAAATGGCGGGACTGTCTGGGGGAGCGCTTGTCAGGGTTCTGAAGTTCAGAAGTTCTCTGTCAAAAGTACTGCATTTTGTCTCCGCGTTGGAGTTTCGTAGAGAAAAATGCTAGTGGCTCCTATCTTCCTTCATGAAATTGTTGTAACGCGGCGCCCAAACTATGGTCGGAAGCGTCACAAAATATTGCTAGCGTAGCATTTGGTTGTGGATAATGAAGGACAGTAGTTTGTGTAAGCTGTTGCTTGCTTATGTTGAATGCTTCATCAGCCGTGGTGTCCCATTGAAGCGGTGTGTTACCTTTAATTTTCCTTTTAAGTAGTATATTCAGTGGTGAGTGGGTACGTGCGGCATTTGGCAGGAATTTTCTGTAAAAATGTAGTATACCCAAAACTTGTCGCAATTGTTTTGCGGTGTTTGGTTTTGGGTAGTTGCCGATTGTTGTTACTCTGTCAGGTAAAGGACGTATTCCATTTGCTGTGACCGAGAAACCCAGAAAAGAGACTTCCTTCATGCCAAGTTTGCATTTGCTAGGTTCAGCAGGATTCTGTAAGACTGCAATCGTGAAAAAACAGTATTGTAACGAGCGTATATGTGTGCGAGAGCGGCGACGAGATCCGACAGCAGATAAGCTGAGTTCAAAGGATGCCGAAGTCGGTCGGCGCTTTGATGACAATAAACAAGGCCATAAATTAAACAAACACAATAGGCTCTCCAGTAAAGTCTAGTACGTCATTCTGGAACCTTCTGGATTGTTCCTAGTCTGTATAAATACTTGTTGACGTGGTCAGTGACAGTAGTCTACAGTTAGCTTCCGAACGAGTAATATAAATACCGAACTACGATATACCGAGTGATATAAATACGCATTTTCCTTGTCATATAAACAAGTAGTTGAATTGTTATTAGTGTCTAAGTATTCTATTAGTGTTTAAGTGTTAAATAAGTAGTTGTAAATAAATATCCGTTAAATAAATAAGTTTAACTAGAAAGGTCGTTACATTGGTGTCAGGTGTGGGGTGCTCAGCCAATCGATCTCCCAAAGAAGAGAATTTTCTAGTAGAAGAAAAATAGTTAAATAAATCAAAATGCCGAAAAAGTTGTTGGAGTTGAAAGTTGCCGAACTGAAAAGTGAACTCGAGGAGCGAGACGAAGATACATCTGGTAACAAGCTCACCTTACAAGGGCGACTCGAGAAAGCTCTGATACGAGAGGGTTTCGATCCGAATACCTACCAATTTTAGGATGAACTAGGCAATGGAATTGGAAGGGAAACTGAAAGAAAATCTGGAAAAGAAAATGGAAAACCTGGAAGAGAAATTAACAGAAAATTCAAAAGAACTGAAGGAAAATTTAGAGAAATTCGATCCAAAATTGGCCGAAACAGAACAGAATTTTGCAGGAAAATTTCAAAAAATAGATTCACGAATTAAGGAAATAGAAGAAAGGTTTCTATGTACGACAATGTCCGAACAGATCGATAATGAAGCTAGAAGTGTGAAGCAGGAGAATAGGAACGGTGTTTCATCGAAAGCATATACGAAGCCACGTAGCCACGTAGTCACGAAGACCGGCGTTTCAGTCGATCCGCAGAAGATCACAGCTGTACAAGAATGGCCAGTACCTACTGACGTACATCAGGTCAGAAACTGCCTTGGCCTGTGTACTTACTATCGACGCTTCGTTCCTGGATTTGCCAATATTGCCAAGCCATTGACTCGACTAATCGAAAGTGGCAGACCATTCTGCTGGGAACCGGACTGCCAAGCTGCCTTCGAAAAGTTAAAGCAAGCTCTCGTTTCCACACCTGTGTTGAGTTATCCGATACCAGAGGGGAAATTTGTTCTGGACACCGACGCTAGCAATGTTGGGTTAGGCGTGGAGCACTTTTATAAGTACTTGTATGGAAGGAAGTTCCTGCTCCGAACAGATGATGCTGCATCACGGTGGTTACTGAGTTTCAAGAATGCAGAGGGTCAAGTCACGCGTTGGATAGAAGAGCTCCAAGAATACGACTTCAACATAGAACATCGAGCTGGAAATAGCCATAAGAACGCCGATGCCTTATCCAGAAGACCATGTTCCGAAAATTGCAAGTACTGCAAGCGCCTGGAGAACATGAAGAAGTCCGGAGAATAACCGTCACGGATGAGCAATGGCATCCGGATAACATCAAGACGGAACAGGGTTCTGATCCGGTCCTGAGCGTGTTCCGAGGATGGAAGAATGAAGGCCGACGACCGACCTGGCAAGACATTGCCGCTAAGTCTGGAGAGGTGAAATCGTTGTGGGCGCAATGGGACTGTATTTTTGAGGAAGATGTACTCCTGAAGCGAATAGTGGAAAACCAGAATGGTACTGAGAGCAAACATCAATTGCTTGTACCGAAGAGCCTGGTAAAGGAAGTCTTGAAGTGCCTCCATGACGATGCTTCGGGGGGACATTTTGGTGTTGACAATACCCTTGGAAGAGTCCGTGAGCGGTTTTACTGGGTCAATTGCAAAAAGGACGTTGAAGACTGGTGCAAGAAGTGTACAATTTGTGCAGCCAGCAAGAAACCACAAAGACGAAGGCGTGCTCCTATGCGCCAGTACAATGTCGGCAGTCCATTCGAACGGATTGCCATAGACATCGCGGGACCGTTTCCAGAGACCGATGGTGGCAATAAATACATGCTGGTGGTAATGGACTACTTCACGAAATGGGTTGAAGCGTACGCACTCCCTAATCAGACAGCCACCACGGTAGCAGAGGATCTCGTAAACCACCTGATCAGCCGGTTCGGCGTGCCCATGGAGCTTCGTTCTGATCAGGGCCGGAATTTTGAGTCGGCCGTGTTCCAAGAAATCTGCAAGATATTAGGCATTCACAAAACACGGACAACACCTCTGCATCCTCAATCGGACGGCATGGTAGAGCGAATGAACAGGACCATTAACAAGTACTTGTCCAAAGTGGTCTCCAAACACCAAAGAGACTGGGATCGCCATCTGCCACTGTTTCTTATGGCCTATCGATCATCAGTTCACGAAACTACTTGGCAAACACCAGCAAAAGTACTGTTTGGTCGGGAGCTACGGTTGCCATGTGACCTGAAATTTGGCGGCAAACCTGGTGAGGACGTTGCCGGAGAAGACTACGTTAGTAATCTCCGCAGAAGACTTGACGATATCCATGAGGAAGTACGTTCCGGGATGCAGATAGCTAGCGACCGCATGAAGGACACCTACGATATACGGGCGACTGATGGAGGTTTCCAGGAAGGAGACATGGTGTGGTTATACAATCCACAGCTCCGTAAAGGTCTTTCGCCGAAGCTACAGTAGCACTGGGAAGGCCCATATACAATCGTCAAGAGAATAAATGACGTTATTTACCGGATTCGACGCACACTAAATGGAAAACCGAAGGTTGTCCATTTTAACCGTTTGGCCTCATATGCCGGTGACAATCACGAAGAAGCACGGATCAGGCTTATGCAAGCTCGTTCTCCGGATCCCCAGTATGACGAGTTTATGGCCACGCCGAGCTTATATGCCAACTCCACACTCGGTGTCACCTCCGAGAGGTCCGAAGATTTGTTTTCTGCTTCGGACTCGCTGGTTCATTGTGTGGCCAAAGACTTGAGGATGGATCGCGTCATTGCCACCGTATTCAAGAAGAAGTTTGGCCGCTTGTCAGAGCTTAGAGATGGAAAGAAAGTGCTAAGTCTGGTGGACGGGAACCGATCCATTTACTACCTGGTCACTAAGGAGGCGTCGACTGAAAAACCCACCTACCGCTCGTTATGGGATTCGTTGGTGGAACTAAGAGACCAACTGCTATCCACGGGTACCACAAAATTAGCCATGCCAAGGATAGGATGTGGGTTGGATGGACTGAACTGGAGAGTGGTGCGGAGCATGTTGGAGGTCCTGTTCCGGTGGAGCGGCGTCGAAATAACGGTATACACCAATAATCCCCAACGAGATCCCGCACAGCCAAGGACGGTGGATTGCTACTTCCATATGACGACCAAGTACCGGCATGATCCTTTGAAGGAACGGCAGAATGTGATCCGGGACGGATCACTCTTAAGGAGGGGGCAGTGTAACGAGCGTATACGTGTGCTAGAGCGGGCAGTGTAATGAGCTTGTATGTGTGCGAGAGCGGCGACGAGATCCGACAGCAGATAAGCGGAGTTCAAAGGATGCCGGCGTCGGTCGGCGCTTTGATGACAATCTGGGTCCAGCCGTTGGTTTGGTGACATGTTATTGCAGCTATTAATTGGCGATGTAGTCGTTCCACCATTCCATTTGCTGCAAGGTGGTAAGCAGTTGTATGAATGCGTTTGGAGTTTGTCAAGCGAGACAATTAGTTGAAAAGTTGGTACTCGAATTGTCGGCCTTGATCCGTTGTAATTCTTAGCGGTGTACTAAATCGACATATCCAACCTTCGTAGAATGCTCGGGCTACCGTTACAGCTTCTTGGTCTTTTAGAGGGAAAGCTTCCGGTCAGCGTGTGAATCGGTCTATGCATGTTAGACAGTAACGATATCCTTCTGAGTGCAGTAAGATGACGATGTCGATTAGGACATGATCAAATTTTTCTGCTAGTAGATCACCTGCACCTGCCTAAGGGAACTGAAACATGCCGAGATATTTAGGCTTTTTGTCAACTCATGCATTTACGCGCACAACTCTACTTGCTGATGGCCAAATGAACCGTTGTGTTACCAATTTGCTTGATGCTCGAATGCCGGGATGCGTGAGTGAATGTAACTGTTTGAATGCATTTTGATATGTACTGAGTGTTCCCATAATTCTTTCTTCGGAAGAGATAGATCTGTACGATATGACTTTTAACCAAAAACGCGTTTTTTCCCATTTTCATTTGCTAATATCATTTAAACCGCTTCATAGATCGGAGATGAAATTTTGCAAAACACTACTTGGTTTTAATCTTAATCGATATCGTTTAAGGCATTTTGCGAGTCTTTTGCAGTTTTTCGACAATCATTAATCTAAAAGTACAATTTTCGATACATTTTTCCATGCCCAACTGAGTGGGGCTCAAACAAACATGATGATGATGATAATAATAAAGCAAGAAAAATAAAATTGAAGTAGCTGTTTTACAAAACCTTTAGCTTCGCGATAACGTACACGCAGTTGGATTACCGAAAAACCATTGACATTTATTAACATTTTTTGTCAATGCTAGCCATAAAATCGTAGTCCCAATCTACTTGTTTGGAGATTAGGTATCAAAAGAAATCCCTCACATATGAAGATATCGTGATTTTCTACTACAACATATGTTGTACTACAGCAAGTGGTAATTGTTTTCTTGCAAATTGTTTTGAAGAAAACATAAATAATTATTGTTTTTATTGTATCTACATTCGTTATTGTTCTTGTTGTATTGTACTTTTTATTCGTCGTATTAGTGGTTTGTTGTTTATTCCGATCATGTACTGTTTATTTTGTAGATTAGATACAGAATAATTTTTAGTCTTTACATTCTCCCAGTCGAACTCATGGTCATAATTGAGTTATTACATTATAGTATTTTGGATTTCTACCTATATTGGATCGGTGTTCCTTTATCCTCTTCGATAATATTCGTTCAGTCTAGCCTATGTAAATTTTTTTACAGTTATGGGCCATGCAATTAATTTGATAGACTACATTCGTTTGATTTTTCCCTTTCGCTGTTGTCTTTACCCATAACTATTATTATGTTATTTAGTTTATTATGAACAGAGGTAACTACATTTTTAGAATATTCGTTATACTTAAAGCTGTGTGGTTGATGTATGATATTATAGTAATCGATTTCTAGTTATTTGTGTAATTAAACTAATATTCTACTTAAAATTATCTCATATATGATTATAATCCTACATTTTATCATTTAAAGAGTTACTATTTTCTTATTCCTCCAGATGTTATATATTATTTTGGAACTTTATTATTCTGTTTTAAATTTAAAAACAATATCAAAATCAAAAATATTGTAAGAGACAATAATTACATTTGATATAATGTAATTAACGTGACACAAAGGAAAATTTATAATATTAGTATTTATTTCAATTACAAATTCATGGCTCTATATCGATTTTGTTAGTATTAAATTGTATTTCTAATTATACAAAAATTACAAATAGAGTATTCATTTGTTAGGAAAACTGTGATAAGAAAATATATAGAATTTAATTGTAACAGATAAAATTTGACATTCAAGGAAATTTGGTTTAGAAAATAATCTTATTAAATAATATGTTGTTTTGACTTGAATATATAATTTATTTAAAAAACAAATAAATTTTATTTGAATTTAACAACGTGAGGGTTAAGATATCAAAAAACTATATTAAAAGGGTAAACGAATATAAGAATAAGAAGATATGAATTTAAACAATATAAAATATTAAACATGATTTATTGTAAATGAATATGATAATCTGTCAATGCGTCATGTATGTATATAACTTACAATCTGGAATATAACAATTGTAATAGAATAAAATTGAATGCAGTGGTGTTATTTAAAAATCTTTATATGTAATTTGGTGTAAAGGAGGAGTTTTAGCTATTTTGAAACTTATATTAAACAAACTATTTTAAAATTTTGAAGGATAACATTTTGAACTGGAGATATTTTAGCATTCTTTGGATTATAATTCTCTTTTGTAAGTGTTTTAAGAAATTATAATTTGATAAAGAAAGTGAATGAACAACTTTTCAAACATTCATACTAAATTGAAACTTTTATAATTTTGTTTATGGTTTTAATTTAAATTTGCAATTGTTAATTGAATTTCATTATTGTTATTATTTTTCAATTTTAATTATCAGCCATTTTGGAACCCACTTACGTTCGTTAAGTAAGTATTAATTACCCAGCCGTTCAGAGCTGACGAAAAAGTCGTAAATAAAAACGATGAATGGGTGGCAATACAAGTGACAGGCACCCTCCTTCCGACCAATAGAATTTTGTTTAAAAAAAATGTTTTAAAAAAATATGGATTATTGATTAAATAATTAAGTATTTACGTTAATTAAACTTTTAAAGTTGTGAAAAATAAAATTTAATTTAAAAAAAAAATTTTGGAAAAGGAATTTTAGAAATCATTTTGAAAAGGCAGAAGCATTTTGAAAAAAATAGTAGTAATAATCAAGATTGTTTAAATTAAAAAACAAAAGAATTAAATTTTATTTAAAAGTAATATGTAGTCGAGAATTTGCTTATAAAAATTTACCTATTTAATATCTTGGAACTTATTTCAATTTCTAATTTTGTTAATTTTTTTAAAATTGTATTGTAAAGGTTAGGTTCTTGCCTTTTTGACTCTCTCATTTACTTTAATGTAACATGCTTTCGTATTGTTGGGCTAAATACTAAAAGTTTAAGTAATTTTTCCATTTCAAACAGTTGTCATTACTCAGTCCTTTTTGTAATATCTATAAACTGGAATTTGACCGAAATCGTCCAGGGATGTTTGATTTAATTTTATACATCTCGTATTGTTTGTTACCTAAAAAAAAAGTTCCCGTAGTCATCGGTCATTTATGAATGCACTGTATTATAGCATTGCTTTATTTATTCCAATACCGTACATACCTTACAATATGTATATGGGACTAAGTCGTGGAGTACTCTAAAGCCAGCCCGACCTAAATGTCGAGCATTCGACTGAATAAAAAATTAGCGAATAGAATACCTTTTTAGAAAGAACCGCATATTGGACTTATTATCTACTGTAATACGTATATGCAGGTAGATGAACAATATCGAATAAATGCTAATTTCAACCATCTGCGTCTGGTTAATTTTGTGTTGAAAAAAAAGCTGTTAATTTAATTAATTAACAGTTAATACAGGCGTAAATGACGACGACACAAATGACGCAGACGCAAAGAAAACTATAGTACTGGCGCTATATCAAGAAGTACCTGTCACTTTTAAGGGTAGTACCTAAATAAATACGGTAATGGTGGTTGGCCCCGCCTGTTGCATTTACCCGGTTTGAAGGCATTGACGTGCAAACATAATGAAAAAAATAATAATTTACTTTAATTTTTTGATTTTAATCAAATTTAATTCTATTAAATTACATTTACACTAATTTTTATATAGGTAGATATATAAAAAATATAGATACAATTAAAAAATGGAAACAAATATTACAATTGTGTTTTCACAAATAATAGCCAAATAATAACTTTCCTTAATCGCCAGATCAACTACAGTAATTTTTTTAACATAAATAAAAATTTTTGTTATTATGAATTTCACTGCTTGGTTTGTTCTATCAGAAATCTTCAATTTCTATAATCAGTGTGTTTCTTACCATAGGTATACAAATTTTAAAATTGTATACTTATTCCTTTTCAATTATTATAATTCTTATGTCTAATAATTCAATTAAATAGTAATGGCTATTTACGTTAATAGCTGAAATTATCGTTATTACCTAAATTCTAAGCACCTGTAGGTAATCGCCCTTGCTATGATCCCTTCTATGTATATGTCATTAAAGGTATCCCATTAATTTGTGATTTCCACTAGATGATGATTGTAAAGTTCATAACAGGTTACTTCTAAAATTTATCCTTCTTTAAAAATTAACGTTAGTTCGACATCATCTGTTATAACTGTAGTGTCTATTGTGGAGAACAACCAAAGACGATTCTAGAATGAGCAATTTAGGACGAAATAAAGTTCTTCAAAATCAAACAAAGAAAGTAATATACAATGTATTTCTGTTCATGGTTAATTTGCGGAAAGACGAAAATATTAAGACAAATTTAAAGGCTGTGAAAAGTGAAGTGAGTGTAGCTATAGGGGTCTTGTTAAGTAGTGTAGAGAGTGTGATTAGGGAAGCGAAGAATCAGAAAAGTACAATATTCCGAAATTCAGTGTACCTACCAGTAAAACACAATTATAAAAGAAAATGTCCTGTTACTAGTTTTGGAGAATGAAAATTTTGAGCTCAGTGACATTCGCAATATAATTCATAATTTTAATTTCATATAAAGATTTTTGTTTTACATTTCACAAATAGTCGTGTTATCGTGTACGAATAAAATACTGAGAACGCCACTGAATAGTAATGTAATGGCTAGTTGCACAGACTTTATTGTGGTACACAAATGCCGATTTAACTTGATTGGTTATAACACAAAGATGAAACCAATGAAGCACCCATCCCTATGGTAAATGATTTATGAGATTTATTTGTTGAAATAGTGCCCGTATTATACCTACATCGATACCTAATTCTATGTTAACTAAAGTTGGTTCCTTAAATTTTTTTTCTAGATGTTTTCTTGAGACATTAAATTTTTCTTTTGCCTTTTCTAGTAAAAACCACTTATTTTTGTAACTGTTAGTAAAATGCTCATGTAAATCCATTGTCCACCGGCCGAGAAGTCGTAAATTGCTAAACATGTTTATCCTCGCGATCGCCTGTGCATAGCTGCGTAGTGTATTAACTACTTTCGCGTCTGTAAACAACTACACGTCTGTAAATCTGATTCTAACCAATTCAGTGGAACAATGAAAATTGTTTGTCTAGTATCATCTATTGCGAACCCAAAATGAGCAAATTTGTATGGAGCGTAAGTAGTTTGTGGTACAGGATTCGCATACATGGATAGAAAGGGACCACTACCGAACTCTTCTAGATAATTAAATACATAGTACGCTTTGATTGTAGACGTAAATTTTAATTTACGCACCCAGATCATCCTTCTGTAATGGAAAATTCATCCGGTTCGGTTGTTACATATTAAACAAGCAAGGAAAAGTGGCGTAAATAATTTCAATAAATGTGTTTTTAAAAACCTCATAAGATAGAATCTTTTACCTAGTTATCTACTATTAGGATTATGGGATAATTAAATAATTAACACAGTGAAAAATGTTTTCCTATCTTTTATTTAAAGCGCACTCGGAAGATGCAAACGTATTCTTTTGGAGTCAAAATAAAACTAAACTACATGCGTGTATATTTTAGAGTCAAAGCCCTTTAAAAGGGGACCATCAGACCAAACACATTAATTATACTTTTTGTATGTTTCTGTCAATCGGCACGCCTCGATATCGTACCCTTCTTGATTTCCTAAACTTAAGTCTAGGTCCATTAAAGTGAAACAATAAACAAACAGAATTTTTGGAACATTTTAACTATAAAAACCACACACCCCCTCAAAAATTAATTTACTAAATCAAATTCAAACTTAAATAAAACATTTACATATCATACATTTTTTTCAATTAAACCTTATTATGCATCTTCCTTGTGCTTTCTGGAACATATATACAGATGGTCCAACATTCGTTGCAAGAATTGGCGTAGTCCTGATTCGGGTCTATAGGCCGTCGTTGGTTGGGATTACTTCCTAAAGTTTCGCTGGCGCGAGTGGCGAGCTTCTTCAGAGGTCTTTCCATCTTCGATGTTGGATGTAGACTGATGAATTCTCGGACGTAGGTTGTATCTATACTTGGTAGGGGGCGGGGCTTGTTCCGCTTGTTCTGCTTCTGTTGATATCGGTGTATTTTCCGGCATAGATCGACAGTGTCTCAGGATAGGATTCCAAATCCGATTAAGTCTCAGGGTCTCCTCCTTCTTGTTAAAATTGTTGGGATGTTTCTGGATTTCGATGGCTTCCCTGACCAGTCTGTTGTAGTATCCGTTGACCGAAGCTAGCAACCTGCAGTTCTCAAAATATATCCTGTGGTCCCCGTTGTTAAGTGCATGTTCAGCTACTGCAGACTTCTCAGTTTGTCCTAGCCGGCAGCTTGCCTTGTGCTCTTTTAACCTTGTTCCCATAGATCTTTTAGTGGTACCAATGTAGACTTTTCCGCAAGAACATGGTATGCGGTAGACTCCTGCGGCCGAAAGTGGGTCCCTTCTGTCCTTCGTTGATCTAATGGTCTGTTGGATCTTCTTTGTTGGCCTGAAGATTGTTCCGATGTCGTATTTCCTCAAAACTCTCCCAATTCTATCCGTGACTCTTGGGACATACGGAAGATACGCTTGAGACGTGGTGGGTCGCTGTTCGAATTTCCTTGGCCTTGATCTCATTGATCTTTCGATCTCCCTCTTGGTGTAGCCATTTGCTTCAAAAGCAGATTTTAAGTGGTCAAGTTCCTCCTGGAGCTTCTCCGGTTCGCAGATCCTTCGAGCCCGTTCCGTCAGGGTTCTGATGACTCCATACTTTTGACTCGGGTGGTGGTTGGATAGAGCGTGTAGGTATCTGTCCGTATGTGTTGGTTTTCTGTATACTGTATGGCTCAGCTTGTCACCCCTCTTCCCCACTAGTACGTCCAAGAAAGCCAGTTGTTGGTCCTTCTCAGTCTCCATGGTGAACTTGATGCTGGGGTGCTGACTGTTGAGGTGTTGAAGAAAGTTGTATAGTTTGTCTCTGCCATGTTCCCAAATCACGAAAGTGAAAGAAGATTGAGGAACTCTTAGATTCCGAAAGTTACAAACTCTTGAAAAAGGATCCTACACAAACCAGACTACGCCTCACCAACCGTCTCGTCAAGTCATCGTCGCTACCAGAGGATATCAAAAAACGCATTGTG
Source organism: Agrilus cyanescens (assembly GCA_947389935.1). Classification (NCBI taxonomy): domain Eukaryota; kingdom Metazoa; phylum Arthropoda; class Insecta; order Coleoptera; family Buprestidae; genus Agrilus; species Agrilus cyanescens. Next base: position 18,066,369 of record OX376707.1, read on the forward strand.
AAGACGGAAGCTGTTCCACCAAGGCTCTATGGACTACCCAAGATCCACAAGTCTAATGTTCCTTTGAGACCAATAGTAAGTGCACCAGGATCACCAACATACTACTTGGCGAAATACTTGGCATCACTGCTCCAACCACACGTGGGAAAGGGGGCCAGCTACATTAAGGACTCCGCCGACTTCGTAAGCAAGATTCAAAATATCAACGTTAGTCCCGACGACATCCTAGTAAGTTTCGACATCGTCTCGCTCTTCACCCAAGTACCTCTAAAAGAGTGCCAGGACCTGGTGACTAGTCTCTTCCCAGCGGACATCTGCAAGCTCTTTGAGATCTGCCTTACCGGAAGCTACTTCGTATGGAAGGGAAACTACTACGAGCAAGTAGAGGGAGTAGCAATGGAAAGTCCACTAAGCCCAATTATTGCCAACCTGTTCATGGAAAAATTTGAAGAAAAAGCGATCGAGACTTCGAAATACAAGCCAAAGAAGTGGTTCCGGTACGTGGACGACACTTTCGTGATTTGGGAACATGGCAGAGACAAACTATACAACTTTCTTCAACACCTCAACAGTCAGCACCCCAGCATCCAGTTCACCATGGAGACTGAGAAGGACCAACAACTGGCTTTCTTGGACGTACTAGTGGGGAAGAGGGGTGACAAGCTGAGCCATACAGTATACAGAAAACCAACACATACGGACAGATACCTACACGCTCTATCCAACCACCACCCGAGTCAAAAGTATGGAGTCATCAGAACCCTGACGGAACGGGCTCGAAGGATCTGCGAACCGGAGAAGCTCCAGGAGGAACTTGACCACTTACAATCTGCTTTTGAAGCAAATGGCTACACCAAGAGGGAGATCGAAAGATCAATGAGATCAAGGCCAAGGAAATTCGAACTGCGACCCACCACGTCTCAAGCGTATCTTCCGTATGTCCCAAGAGTTACGGATAGAATTGGGAGAGTTTTGAGGAAATACGACATCGGAACAATCTTCAGGCCAACAAAGAAGATCCAACAGACCATTAGATCAAGGAAGGACAGAAGGGACCCACTTTCGGCCGCAGGAGTCTACCGCATACCATGTTCTTGCGGAAAAGTCTACATTGGTACCACTAAAAGATCTATGGGAACAAGGTTAAAAGAGCACAAGGCAAGCTGCCGGCTAGGACAAACTGAGAAGTCTGCAGTAGCTGAACATGCACTTAACAACGGGGACCACAGGATATATTTTGAGAACTGCAGGTTGCTAGCTTCGGTCAACGGATACCACAACAGACTGGTCAGGGAAGCCATCGAAATCCAGAAACATCCCAACAATTTTAACAAGAAGGAGGAGACCCTGAGACTTAATCGGATTTGGAATCCTATCCTGAGACACTGTCGATCTATGCCGGAAAATACACCGATATCAACAGAAGCAGAACAAGCGGAACAAGCCCCGCCCCCTACCAAGTATAGATACAACCTACGTCCGAGAATTCATCAGTCTACATCCAACATCGAAGATGGAAAGACCTCTGAAGAAGCTCGCCACTCGCGCCAGCGAAACGTTAGGAAGTAATTCCAACCAACGACGGCCTATAGACCCGAATCAGGACTACGCCAATTCATCAACTGGCCGCGAAAGCCTTAACCATTTTGTCATTCGTTGCAAGGATCAAGGAAAAAACCAGAAAACAAAAACCTTGATCAGACCATTTTACGATATTTTATATACATAAACAGTATCAATACTTTTATTTCAAAATGTTGTCTCGCAGTTCCTTGAATTTAGGTGCCGGTAATGGCTTTGTAAGTGCATCTGCTAATTGCTCACCTGTCGGAATATACATTAATTTTATTACATTTTTAACTACTTGTTCTCTAGAGAAATGATATTTTATATCAATATGCTTAGTTTTCTTGTGATTACTTGGATTATTTGCAATGCTGATACATCCATTATTATCTTCATAAATAATAATTGGTTCTAAAATATCTACATTTATACTATTTAACAAAGATTTTAACCATAATGCTTCCTTAACGGCTTCATATAATGCCATATATTCAGCTTCAGTTGATGAAGCAGCTACTGATAACTGTCTTTTTGTATTCCAAGAAATAGTCTTATTTTCAAATAATTTAAAAATATAACCTGTTGTACTTTTCCTGTCATTTTCGTTACTTCCCCAGTCTGAATCTATATAGCTTACCGAAATATTATTTTTAAGTCTATGGAGCCTTTCAAATACCTAAGAACCCTTTTCAAACATTTCCAAAGTTCTTCATTGTTTTTATTTGTATACCTACTCAAAATATTAACAGCTGCACTCAAATCTGGTCTTGTACATACCATTAGGTACATTAAACACCCAATAAGATTTCTACAGGGTGCGTCATATTTCATATCTGAATTTAATGCTTCATAATTTATCTTACTTTCATGAGGTGTTAAACATGGCTTACATTTGTGCATTTTGAATTTAAGTAGAATTGTCTTTATATATGCACTTTGATCCAAAGTTATCGTTCCATTATTTCTTATGACTTTAATTCCAAGAAAAAGTTAAATTTCTTTTAAATCAACCATAGCAAATATGTTCATTAAATAAATTTTAAAATTATTAAGTTGTTCAACATCAGCTGTAATTATTACTAAATCATCAACATATAATACTAAATAAATGTTTTTATTAATGTCATTTCTATTTAAAATATAAATACATGAGTCAACTTCAGAATTTTTAAAATCTATACCTTTTAAAGCTCTATCAAAAACCTCAAACCAACACCTAGCTGCTTGTTTAAGACCATACAAAGCTTTGTTTAGCTTGCAAACTTTATTTTTGCTATTTTGAATTCCCTCAGGTACTTTCATATATATTTCCTCTTTTAACTGACCATTCAAAAATGCTGTTTTAACATACATATGATGGATTAATAAATTAAATTGATTAGCAAAAGTTATTAACAATCTAAAACTAGTAATTCTGGCTACTGGTGCAAACGTTTCGTTATAATCCGCAAGATATTTTTGACTAAAACCTCTTGCTACAAGTCGTGCTTTATACTTTAATGGGTTCCCAAATTCATCATTTTTGATAGTAAATACCCATTTACAATCAACAACATTTTTACCTACAGGCTTATCAACTAATGTCCAAGTTTTATTTATTATCAAGGAATTAATTTCTTCATTAATAGCACGTTCCCATTTTTCCCTATCTTCTCTACCTTTTATTTCTTGATATGAATTAGGAATTTTACAAACAATTGATTGAGCACACAAAAGATAATCGATCGAATCGGTATCTTCATTATAATAAATTGGTGTACATGTTTTAATTCTTTCACTACGTCTTGGTTCTAAACAAAGACGTTTGTTATTACTTGTGTGAAAAGACGAGGACCTATTTGTTTGTTTACCTACTGCATCTTTAGTGCCTGATCGTGAGTCCCTTAGACCCATTTTATCTGATTTATTACTATCTGATTTATTTTTATCAGATTTATCATCAGATTTACTTTCCCAGGTTTTGACAGACTGTCTAACGTATCAGTTTTATATCCTTCATCATTACTTGTTTCATCTGGTTTTTCATCACCAGATTTTTGCACTTTTACTGATTTTGATTCACAGTTAGAATCAGAAACATCAGTTTTACTTTGAGGTTTTACAATAACCCCTTCATTTCTTACTACAGGTCTTGACACTATAAAATTCCCTTTATCTACTATTACATCCCTAACTATAAAATATTTTTCTGATTCCACGTCCCACACTCTATACCCATTTGGTTCATATCCTACCAGTATTCCTTTCCACGATTTATTATCAAATTTTGACTTGCTGGTTTTACTGTGCACATAAACAGTAGAAACAAAAACTCTTAAATATTTTATTTGTGGTTTCATATTGTGCCACATATCGTATGGTGTTTTATTTTCTTTTATGGCTTTTGTTGGTGTCATATTTATTAAATACGTGGCAGTGAGCACTGCATCACCCCAAAAAGCCTTATCTAAACCTGCACCTATTACCATTGCTCGAGCTTTCTCGACAATAGTCCTATTCATACGCTCAGCTACACCATTTAGTTTTGGGGTTCGTGGAACAGTTAAATGGTAACTAATACCTTTTTCTTTACAAAAATCTTTCATTTCATTTGATAGGTACTCTCGACCATTATCACAATATAAATTAACGACTTTCAAATTAAAATGAGCTTCTGCTTTACCTACATAATCTTGAAATTTTGAAAATACTTCTGATTTGTTTGTCATTAAATATATTACACAATAATCAGTGAATTGGTCGATAAACGAAACAAAATAATTTTTACTCGTAATTGTAGACGGAGTGATCGGACCATTTACATCTGAATGCACTCTAAATAACGGCCTTTGTACATGACTTTTATGTTTTTCTTTATTAAACGGCAGCCTTGTTTGTTTACCCTTAATACATGTCTCACATAAACTGTCATTTGGATTTAAATTTTTAAATAATTTTACTTCATTTATCATTTCCTTGTTTTTCAATTCTAAGAATTTACTTTTGCTAATATGTCCTAAGCGTTTATGCCATAATTCATAATCGGTTTTGATAACGTTAAACATTCCTATTTGGCTCATGTCAGTTTTAAAATCGATGGTTATTAAATTGTTTATTGACTTACCCTTCATCATCATCTTACCATCTTTGCAAATTTTAACACCCCCTGGACTGAATATTACCGTCAATCCAGTACTTTGCTTTTTTGATACTGACAGCAGGTTGTACGGCACATCAGGTGAGTAAAGTACGTTGTGCAGTTCTCCTCTTACACTTAGATCGCTCATCACTTTTAATGTTCCCTTCTTTGTCGCCGTGATGTAAGTCCCATTCTTCGCAACGGATATTTTTATCCGATTCGTCAACTGCTCGAATTTGCTGGTAAGGTCTACACGATTAATTATATGATCAGATGCTCCGGAATCCAGTAAAAATGTAATTTTCTGTCTTTCGTCATTAGCTGCGCTGTAGTCTCCAGTCATGAATGCAAACCCTGATGATTCTGAATCTCCGCTTAACTTTATTGTTTGTAAGGTTCTCTTTTGTACATTTTCTTTGCGTTGATGGTCTCTGTTGTAGTAATAGCACTCGTTTCTTCTATGTCCTTGTCGTTCGCAATGATGACATTTTCCTCCAAACGATTTTCCATTCGACTTAAATTTATTGAAACGTTTTCTTGCAAATTTGTTAGAAACAAACTTTGTAGGTTTTGATGACTTAAAGATATATTTATTTCTGTGATCATTTATTTTCTCTACGTGTAAAACTTTTGTACTCGTGTCACTATTTTCTGTTACTAATTTCACTTCATGTTCTAACAGTCTCAACTTTACGAAAGCCAAACTTAATTCATTTTTCGTCAAAGTCTCAATTGCTCTAGCCGCACCATCGTACGATTTCGGAAGAGTCAACAGTAGCTGAGTTATCTTATCAGATTCGTCAACTTTTGCGCCAGCTCCTAATAATTCCTCAATTAATTTATCAAACAACGAAAAATGTTTTGACAGAGATGTATCACTTTGTAGTTTCAATCCACTTAATTTTCTTCGTATTGAAACTTGAGTTGCAATGCTTTCACGTTCGTATAGAGCATCCAGATTTCGAAACATATCCCTCGCGGTGTATTCTGGTTTCCCATACGTAATTAAAAGTGAGTCAGATAAATAGTTCGTTATAATGTCTTTTGCACTAATATTTGCCTGTGTCCATTCAATTGTTCTTTCCACTGGAGTTTCTTCATCGATTACATTTATAATATTTAAATCAGTTAGCATGGAACGAATTCGATATTTCCATATAGTATATTTTTCACCATTGAAAATTTTAATGTGTCTCTTCATTTTTGCTTTCTCCATTTTTATCACCAATTCTTTTACACTTACACAAAAATATTAATCAGTATATGAAGTTCAAACTTAACACAATAAGAATTTAAACGCACTAGGTTATTTATTTAAACGAATGAATTTTTATTTTAAACACTGCACGTAACTGGGCCCATAACCTATTAGGATTATGGGATAATTAAATAATTAACACAGTGAGAAATGTTTTCCTATCTTTTATTTAAAGCGCACTCGGAAGATGCAAACGTATTCTTTTGGAGTCAAAATAAAACTAAACTACATGCGTGTATATTTTAGAGTCAAAGCTCTTTAAAAGGGGACCATCAGACTAAACACATTAATTATACTTTTTGTATGTTTCTGTCAATCGGCACGCCTCGATATCGTACCCTTCTTGATTTCCTAAACTTAAGTCTAGGTCCATTAAAGTGAAACAATAAACAAACAGAATTTTTGGAACATTTTAACTATAAAAACCAACATCTACCACTAAGATTTGGCCAGACATGCATGCACACAAGTATGGTAAATATTTGAATATCTTTTTTTATTGAAGCGTAATCATCTGTGCGTTGTGCGACTTTTAGTAGTGAATTCTTCTTCAAAAAACTTGCAAATTCGCGTTATTCAATCCAACCCAGGACGCTCATTAAAAAGAGCCTTATTGAACATTAAAAATCAATTTTATACAAGTCAATAAATAAAAATTTGGGCGACAATAGCCGTTCTTCAGGTTTAAATAACTTGTAAACTCAACAAATAAAACAACAACGGAAAACGTTTCACTATATATTTAAGTCAAATCTCGACAAATTTGTTTCGGCCCAAACGGCCATTAACTAGAGAAATACAGATGATTACTAAAATATAGAAGATGTACAATCATATTTATACATTACAATTTATAAAATAAGAGAGGGGAGTTATAGGTAGTGAGTTCTATTTGATTATTAACTAAATTCAGGTTATTGAAAAGGGCTTTTTTAATTTCAAAATTCTCTAAGAGTGATAATTTTCTACATTTAGGGATATTAGCATGTAAAAGTCTAAAATTGCTTATATCTAAAGAGTGGTTCGTCTGTAAAGAATGGTCGACCATACCACTTGAGTTGAGTTTCTTATTTTTAATAGCGGAAGCGTGCTCAGATAAACGTTTTGATATAGCTCTGCCTGATTGACCAATATAAGTGGCGTCACAATTACTACAAAAAATTTGATACCGCATTTTTCACTATTTGAAGAACTTCTACTGTGATTAACTAACAAAGATCTAAGATTAATTGAACCGTTTTCAATGATTTTTAGCGATAACAAGAACCCAGCAGTGACGATAAAATACTTTTGAATGAACAAATGGAAGCCGAAAGATAACAATGTAACGCAGATCACTTGTGATAGAAGTCAATTCCACTTCGAAATTGTAACACACAAACTCGCTTTTTTCTTTTTTTTCAAAAGGTTTATTATTAAATATTTGTTGGTTAGCTTACATCGACCAGCATCTCAAAATCAATTCTTACCAAAAATTGTTCTCGCTCTCTTTTGTCTTTTCTATTTATACCTTTGTCCCCATTTAGTTCTAATAATCCTTTTTTCCAATCAGTTCATAGCATTTATTCAACAGCCAGAATTCTCAAACCAATCACATTCAAATATTTCCAAACGGTCAGGTTAGGTTAGGTTAGGTTAGGTTAGGTTTCAAATCCTTTCAGAAGTCACGTACACATTTTCTCAGGCTTTCATTATTTATAAACAATATTTTGTCGCTATCGCATAGGTATCCTGGCGCCATTCGCTCCTTATCTAACTAATAAATTCTTAAAAACTATAAAACTTGTTTTGCACATTTAAAGGAAATATTTTGTAAGTATAAATTAAAAGCTAACGTTTCAACGAAAAATTTTATGCAATCACTCGACAATTGTTTCGACAAACATGTCATTATCAAGAGTACAAAGATAATACTAAAGTAAAACTGGTTATTGGCGCGGTATAAATACATAATTCGAGAGTAGAAACCTAATTAAACGAAGATGATCACAATTATCTTTGTACTCTTTATAATGACATGTTTGTTGAAAGAATTGTCGAGTGATTGCTTTAAATACTTCGTTGAAACAATTTTTTTAATTTATACTTATTAAATATGTTTCATCATAACACCACCATAGTAAGTTTTAACAGTTAGTTGAAATATTTTGTATTCTACGTTAGTTTTACGGCCATGATACACGTAACTGCTCGGCCGAGTCGACTTCATGTCATACGAGGCGGTTTAACAGTCGGCAGGCGAGAGACGGAATTACAGGATGCTCAATTTTCTTAAAGTAAAAACGAGGAAGAAAAAGGGACAATATTCTTAACATTTTTGAAGAAAATATTCCAGTTCTGAGGGTAGAAAAATCCTTATTATGTTTTTAGTTATCATAAGAGAATTGGCGTAGTCCTGATTCGGGTCTATAGAAAGCCTTAACCATTTTATCATAAGAGATGTAAAAAGTTAATAGAACTTCCAAGATTTCTCTTTTTGAAATATATTTATCGCTTAAAATTAAAACTTGCTGTAGTATTTTGTCTTTGAGTTATAAACAAAAACTAAAATTTGTCGATTTTTAACTGTACGCAAAATATTATTTCTAAAAAATTGTCTGTACAATCGCCAAGTATAATTTATTAGTATTATTTTAATCTCTCGGCTACCGAGTCGGCCGCGCCGCCTTGTGTCTTACCACATATAAACCAATGCAAGTGTACTCTTTGACAATGGCATTCATTATATTCTGAACACATGTTAGAAGAAAAATAAATTTGTAAAACAGATTAACTTAATGATTTTTACTCAATTTTTTACCCAGTTCATTTAAAAAAATTTTTCGATAACCAATTATTCCATTTTTACCCTTCCTTTTGAAATATTAAGTACTTTAGATGTTATTATCCGATATTAAATATTGACTTATACCAAATTTTTCTTATTCAAAATTTTTTACTCCACAAAAACATATAGGGGTGTTAAATCAAGAAAAATTCCAATAATTTTTGCTTTAAAATAAAATATCCGGGTATTAAAGGAAGGAAGTGTAGCTGGTGCATAAATATGTATGTAAATGTGTTTTGCAAGTTTCAAAGCGTAATCCCAAAATTATCGTTAACGTAACGGCAAAAGCGTGATCATTTCAAAAATTATTTCCGTATTTGAAAGTTTTAAGAAACGTGCACACTTTTGGGCCCCTCGGGCAATGCTTCTTAACAAAACTTGGAAGATAAAGCGACTTAGACTAACTTTAAATCCGTCTACGGTTTGCTTTTTTAATATAACAGGCACACCATTAGTAGCAAACGTTAACTAAATGCTTTGGTTACGGACACAAATACACTTCATGGTTTAAAGAGAAACATGCAATTTATAACTTTATGGATATTTTATTATTCTTTCCTTAAAACAAAAAGTGTATTATCATTGCTTGCTAGTATACTTAATCATTTCACTGTAGAAGTGCAATAAACTAAAGTAGATGATAACCGAAATGGCCTTTAAATAAATAAATGGAAGTTTAATCTAAGACCAATATTTAATTAATCATTTCAACTTACTACTGCATTTAAGTGAGTAAAACATCAGCTTTTCTATAAACGAAATTGGTAGGTATCAGTAAAATTATAGTTGTATTCTTTTGTATCTATTAAAAATTATCTGAAAAAGATAATTTTCTGGCCATTCTGCAATTTTAATAATCGAATATACAGGGTGTACCAAGGAAGTCCTCCGTTAGAACTTTAAGAAGGAATGATCGGAATTTAATTTTAAAAATTTCGCTTACGTAGTTTAGGAAACGGAGGTTGATCTAATTATAAAGAGAAGTAGGCTTTGTTTAAACTTATTTATTTGACTCGCGGAGGCAATGTCTAGGACTTGTTTTCTTGTTCACGCTGTTTTACTGAATCCCGTTTTCGGAACGGTTATTCGAAAGCTACCCCCGGTCGGACCTTCGTCCAAGGGCAGCTTTCTTTACCGTCATAAAAATATTTTATATATAATATATTGGGTCCTCTACACGTAGTAACTTGATATGAACCTTTTATCATCATACCAAAATTAGAATTGCTAGTTAATTTAAAGGTAAGTCGCATAGCATGAACCTACCCGAAAACTCCACCGCTTAGGAAATAAACGATCTTCATTTTTTTTTTTTTAAATAGGATTCCAAAAATAATTTTATAGCGTCAATAATAATGATCATTACTTAACCTAATTTTTACTGTATCAACTACTGAATGATCTTTGATATCATCTTATAAAATTTTCGAAAGTTATGCAGGGTGTTCAAAAACTTAAACTGAATATTGGGAAATTCAGACAATAACTTTCTTATTTTAAATGGGACATCCTGTATATTTTCCCATATTCGAAAACAGAATTCCATTCCGAATCGTTTGATATGTGGGTACCCTATACCTTTCATTTACCATTAAAGAAAAATCACTGATTTAGGTAAATAATTTAATGATTTTATATAATGTCGGCCATGCATTGAGTTATCATTTCAATTTTTGAATGTTTTTGAATTATGTAGTACTTTCTTAGTACTTCGTGGCATAAACCAACTTTTTTGGGGGTGTGTGTTCTTTCTAAATCACAAAAGAAAAAAGATTCAATTAAGTTAAAATGGAAAACGAGATCAGAAGTTACACAAACGTAGGAATTTTAGATTCATTTTGCACACATGGATAATGTGACAAAATTGTTGCTCGAACATGTCGTTTGTTTAACGAAAAATATCCTAGCAAACTAAATATGGTAAGAGATAAGTTTGGAAAAGTAGAATGTAAATTAAATAAAATTAAATTAAAATAGGGATATCGCTAGAATTAAATTACCTTGTTCCGGTGGAAAAAAACTTCTATAAACAAATACGTTCAGTTTCTATAAGAAGCCCTCTCAGTCATCTCCAATTTGTAATTTTTCGAACAAAAGGCTCTTAACAAAACTAAGGTTCGCGCTTACAGGCCGCGGTCGAAAGGAACTATTCCTTCCAAACGTTTTGTCGGAAACCGCGGCCGACATCTTCAGTGGATTAGTTTTGACATGAGCGAAGATTATGTCTCAAAATCCCGACAACCGCTAAGTGGAGAACTGGATGCGCGTTAATATTTATTCCGGGCGGAGGTAGCCGTGCCGCAGATGGATGGATGGCATTGATGTGGAGAAAAAAAAATTGGTAAGGGCTTGATCACCATGACTGCATGCAACGAAGGTATCATCCACGTAATGAAACCAACATTTAGGCTTCAGAGGTGCTGAACTGAGAGCCATTTGTTCGAAAAATTCCATGTAAAAATTGGAGTTCATTGGGCTGAGATGGCTTCCCATTGCAAAAAATAATTTATTAACAGTTGTTGGTTGTTGGCAAGATTACCTTTTATTAATATTTTATTCATACCGACAAAATTAAGTTCATATAAATCAGTTTCTTTTTTCCAAGTATTCACATAGAAACTACTCAACCTTTTCAGTAATCTCTTCATTCATGTAAGCGGTTGCTCCGTTTATTTGTTTTTTTTTTCTTTTTAAGTTTAAGAGAACAAATGTTTTCAGATGTCCGTTATAGGTCGGTCTTCAAGCGAAGATAATTCTAAAATACCATTATTTATTACCAAAAATCCTTTCACCTCGATAAACATTTTTTCAATTGTCACTATAGGTCTGCATTTATATTATGGACTTAACTGTTTTGAAATATAAATATCAATGGAAAGTTTATTCGTATGTTGGTTTTGTTGAGTCTGTGCGTTTTGCGCCGTGCACTTTGCGCCGCGACCTTTTTCCGTATCGTTTGCGCCGCGACCTTTTTCCGTATCGTTTGCGCCGCGAGAAAGGCAGGTAAAATTGCAGCGTGCTGTTTGCGCCGCGACTATATAATTGATATATAGACCTATGTACAGTAATAATTATTTAAAACTCTACACACTCTATGTTTATGCGTTCTGTGTTTGTATATTTTAAATGTAAGTTTTTACTTTCCTTCGCACTTTATGCGGTTATTTTGAATGGAGAGGTTTTTTTTTTATTAATTATGATTAGATACGGAATAATTTATAGTCCTTTATCTATAGGTGATACATGATACTGCTTGTTTGTTTAAACTTTGAAAGCGGTTATTCTTAGTGTGTTACGAATACAAATTTTGGGAATGGGTGAGGGTTATGTAAATGTAAAGACACCCATCCTGAACCGTAACCTATTGCAATACACGCGGACGTATAATGACAGTTTTTTGTATTCTATGACATCTTAATACTGGTTTTGAGCTTCAAACATTAGAAAACTGTCATAATACTTCCGCCTATATTTAATAGGTTACGGTTCAGGATGGGTGTGTTTACATTTACATATCCCTACAGTTTTACAGTTTTAAATAATAATTATTACTGTACATAGGTTTATATACCAATTACATAGTCGCGGCGCAAACAGCACGCTGCAGTTTTACCTGCCTTTCTCGCGGCGCAAACGACACGGAAAAAGGTCGCAGCGAAAAGTGCATGGCGCAAAACGCACGACACCGTTTTCTTCAAGCGATGAATTCTGGTGTCGGGACAAAATCGCCTCTTTCTGATACCTGGATACCTGGGGTAATTAGCAGGTGGGTCAAAATCGCCTTTGTTATTACATTATATACAAATGTCTTCGTACTGGTTTTGAGCTTCAAAAAATAGGTTACGGTTCAGGATGGGTGTGTATACATTTACATATCCCTCACCGTTTCCCAACATTTGTATTCGTAACAAACTAAGAATAACCGCTTTCAAAGTTTAAACAAACAAGCAGTATCATGTATCACCTATAGATAAAGGCTATAAATAATTCCGTATCTAATCTACAAAATAAGCAAACACTACACGATCTCAATATTCGAATAAATCAACAAACCACTACTACTAATGGCGTTTTACAATAGACATGGAAGACAAATACACGAAATGAAGAAGCTTTTTAAAAGTGTAAAACAAGGGGCAGTATATATGTATATAACGCATGTACTGACACTCTTAAATAAGCCTGTTAAAAGTGTGAAGGGAAATAATATACATAACATACACATACACAATAAGTATTTGTATATAATGTAATAACAAAGGCGATTTTGACCCACCTGCTAATTACCCCAGGTATCCAGGTATCAGAAAGAGGCGATTTTGTCTCACAGGCGATTTTTGTCATAGGCGATTTTGTCCCGGAATTATGAATTCTATTTTAATATCTTTTGCGGTGGAATACGTTATTGAGTCAGTACAACCGTTTTTGCCGCTTCTTTGATTTTGGCCGTTCAAATAAAAAAACGGAATGCTTCTACATTACTGTAACAATCAACGCAAAAAAAAGGAGGTTTAAATTTATGTATTACTTCGTTTAACGAGAGATACTTCACCAATTCTGTTTCAATAATCACCACTTCTCGTTGAAATTTGTTAAAACTAACTTAAATTACGAGAGTACTAATACGAAACATTTCAGTGACAACGTCTCTTCGCATCTACGCATTTATCCTTTTTTAAAGGTTCTAATTGACACTTGCATCAAAATAAATAATCTTCTCTTTTCGATCATTTCAATGTCTTCGTTGTCGGCGTCTTTTATTTAGTGATGATTCAATTCCTAGTCTAAATATAAAATGGCGGCCATCAAAGCACAGTGAAAAACTTTGAATTACAAATTTCAAATTCCAAAAATCACGATGAATCAGAAACTGGAGAAACTTTGGCGGTGTTGTAGAACGAACTAAATAGCTCAAACCCCAACGCCAAAATTTGGATCAAAAATGTCCGAAGCACTTTTCGATAACAAAGTTATCTTCTTCAAGGGCTGAAGTGAACTAAATGCTAGCGGTAAAATTTACATTAAAAATACTAACTAATGTTACGGTTCAGTGAACGATGTTCAGTCAAACGATCACAATGTTCAGTGAACCTTACAGTATATCCTTAATTAGACTAAATAACGGAGAGCTGGGAATAGGACCTTTGTCACTGTTGCGGGAGTTCAATCTATTTTTATAAATATACATACTTTCAAACCTATTGGGGGCAGATCACCCATACTTATACGGCTAGACCCTTTGGGCGTCATTAAAAAGAAAAAGTTAGTGGTGAACAAAAGGGTTTGTTTGAATCGAAAGTAAAAATGTTAAAGCGTATCTCAATAAGGGTACAAAAGGAGCAGAAATAAGAAAGCAAAGTTTGGAGAAACGGAAGTGTGTGATGCTTGTTTTTGGATCACTGATTCTGAATCCGCAATCCGTTTGATCCCATTACTTCAGGTTTCATAATAACCTCATAAACGCGTATAGGATAATTGCAGTAACCACATTGCTTAATTTTTTGCCTTGATTTTTCTTTACGAACATACCATTTAAACGGAAAATATTTATTATTATAATCCCGGTAAGCTTATACATAATCCTGTTACTCCAATATCGTCGTCATGATCATCTTATGACTCCGAAACCAATAACCCCTCGTCTTCTTTAAAGTTCGATCTTTCGTTTCGATTAAAAATAATAGGTCCATCGTCACTACAGTTACCCAGTACACACCATCGACGGCAATTCTGAAATTGAATGTGAATGTATTGATGGTGACAATAAGGACAAAGACTTTGTTCCTCTCATCAAGCAATCGTCACCGAACTTAATGGTTATGGAGTTATAAGGTTGGAGGAATTTAGAGCTAAATATATTCAATGTTTATAGTGTCCTAATACGCTCCACATTGAGAAATGGAATGATAATACTGAGCAATGTGGTTGTTGAGGTTATAGATTATGGGGCAATAGGACTTATCAACTTAGGTTGTTGGGTTATGTGGGATTACTAGTGAAACCTCACGTCGTGTTGAATGGATCGGGTATTCAGATTTAGCGAGCATAAAAGCGTACGGTAAACCTAGTCTGAAAAACAATTTTTTTTTTGTTGTATTATTATTAAAAGTACAACTTTTAGTGTTCATTTTAACAGAAATACAGCGACGATTAAATATAATGTAATTTTAAGAAAATTGCAAATATCATTTTCTTTAAAATACGATTTAGCCCAGGAAAAAGATCTTTATCGATATATCGTCTTCGTCGAATGACTTCTTTACTGAAAACAACGAGAAACAGGGGCCTCGTGTTATCCGAGCCTGAATTTACGATCTTCTCTCGACGTTTACATAATTCTGTTTTTGTTGCGCGATTCCCTCCCTGTCAAGGATTTATGAATATATTTAAATACGTACCCTTCGAACGCTCAACTTCCGTCTAACAGCTTTTATGTATCGCCTCTGTTTTCCGTAATGCTTTATCCTTAAGTTCGAGATATTTTTCTCTTCAAGCGAAACTTGTACAACGTTGGTGTCATTATTGTCCGCGTCGGACTGTATTCCGGAGAAATGCTCCGTCGACTGCTTTTATTTAAGTACTAGCGGTCCGTCCCGGCTTCGCAGGGATAGTAGTAAGGATCCCTAATTTTTTAGTAATAAATATATCCTACTACCATCGTATAAATATTGACATTAATATTTATACGATACTAACGTCACCCTATTATTTTGCCTTCTTGACTTGGGAATATAGAAAAGTCTTGCTTTTATACTTTTTAGACAATTTCTTAAAATTTTCTCTCCGTAAGAACCATCCTCGTCCTTCAGAGAATATTATAAAAAAAGAATTAGAGAAATCGGTTCAGCTGCTCTCGAGATTTGCGCTTTCCAACACATTCAAAAAAACGTTTTTTCCTTTATACTTTCCTTTCAATATGATTGCTTCTATTACGTTGTTCAGTAATTTTTTTATCGCTAATCGTGTGCCGTTACAAATTTGCGGTTGGTTAATATTTCGCAACATTACTAACTACAGATCCAACCTTCAATTGAAGATTGTGAGGCGGCAATCCTGGCAAATCAAGTGATTTTAAAAATTCCGGTGGATAGTTCACGACATCATCTTCATTAGTTGACGTATCAACTGATTTATATGTCCTTATTTCGCCAGGAACGTCATCTTGAATTTTTGACATTAATATTTATACGATACTAACGTCACTCAATTGTTTTGCCTTCCCGGAACATGGTAATATAGAAAAGTGTTGTTTTTAGACTTTTTCAGGTAATTTTTTAAATTTTTCTCTCCGTAAGAACCATCCTCGTTCTTCAAGGAATATTTTAAAAAAAGAATTAGAGGAATTGGTTCAACTACTCTCGAGATTTGCTCTTTCCAACACATTCAGCGATTCATTTTTATATTATAGACTAGCTGGCCCGGCGCACTTCGTACCGCCTAACAGTCGATTCTTTAATTTTTTTTTTTTTTAATACTTATTCTGCTATTCGGGACACCGGGTCAGCTAGTGAGATAAACAAAGAAAAAAGAAAGTTTATAAGTCAACAATTACATTATGTCAAAAAATAAAAATTATAAAACACTTAAAATTCTTTTAATAGTCACTAAAAATCAGAATGAAAATTACAATTTCAGATTTCTTTATTATGATACCTACTTTAAAATGTTACAGCCTTTTCAAAACATTTTCTTCTCCTTTATACTTTCATTTCAATATGATTGCTTCTATTGCATTATTCAGTAAGTTTTTTATCGACATTATTGACATTGACATATTAACATAAATATTTATACGATACTAACGTCACTCTATTGTTTTGCCTTCTTGACTTTTTAGTATTATTACGAATCTTGTATGGGAATACAGGGTGTTACTGATATAACTGCGGATATTTAAGGAGGTGATAGGGCAGTAGAAAATAAGAAAATTAAGCAAAACTTCGCAGGTCCTAAAGTTTACCGTTTTCGAGAAAAACGTATGTGAAAATACAGGCAAAACCGAGTACGGTCCTGTGCAAGACGTGTCCTCGATTGACCTGGTCGTGTGTAGTGGCAACGCTGTCTTCAATCAGCTGACCGTGAATGAGGTTACTCGGTTACTGTAACCACTGTAACGTAAACAAGTATGTTCGAAAATGGCGTTTAGTTCATCAGAATTTTGTGACAGTTGCCAAATGTGTTGCTTAAGTCAAAGCGAAAACGCACAGGACCGTATTCAAATTAATTCATGTTAAGATGTTTTTCAAAAATTTTGAAATTTTTTTTGTTTCTTCACCGCGCTGCTGTAGTGACCATTCGATTACATATTGCATCTAGTTGACACCCTCCAAAAATCCGTATTTATATCAGAACCACCCTGTATAGAAAAATAGAAAAGTCTTATTTGTATACTTTTTCAAACAATTATTTAAATTTTTCTGTCCGTAAGAACCATCCTCATACTTCAAGGAATATTATAAAAAAAGAATTAAAGAAATCGGTTCAGCTGCTCTCGAGATTTGCGATTTCCAACACATTCAGCGATTCATTTTTATATTATGACTAGCTGGTCCGGCGAACTTCGTACCGCCTAACAGTCGATCCCTTAATTTTTTATTTTTTTTTTAATACTTATTCTGCTATTCGGACACCGGGTCAGCTAGTAAGATAAACAAAGAAGAAAGAAAGTTTATCAGTCAACAATTACATTATGTCAAAAAATAAAAATTGTAAAACACTTAAAATTCTTTTAATGGTCACTAAAAATCAGAATGAAAATTACAATTTCAGATTTTTTTATTATTATACCTACTTTAAAATGTTAGTCTTTTCAAAACATTTTCTTCTCCTTTATACTTTCCTTTCAATATGATTGCTTCTATTGCGTTATTCAGTAAGTTTTTTATCGACATTATTGACATTGACATATTAACATTAATATTTATACGATACTAACGTCACTCTATTGTTTTGCCTTCTTGACTTTTAAGTATTATTACGAATCTTGTATGAGAATATAGAAAAGTCTTATTTGTATACTTTTTCAAACAATTATTTAAATTTTTCTCTCCGTAAGAACCATCCTCATACTTCAAGGAATATTGTAAAAAAAGAATTAGAGAAATCGGTTCAGCTGCTCTCGAGATTTGCGATTTCCAACACATTCAGCGATTCATTTTTATATAATAGACTAGCGCTCCGTCCCGGTTTCGCACGGGTAGTAGTAAGGATCCCTAATTTTTTAGTAATAAATATATCCTACCACCGTCGTATAAATATTGACAAATATTGACATTAATATTTATACGATACTAACGTCACTTTATTGTTATGCTTCCTTGACTTTTAAGTATTATTACGAATCGTATGGGAATATAGAAAAGTGTTGTTTTTATACTTTTTAAGGCAATTTTTTAAAATTTTCTCTCCGTAATGTAACGATCGTAAGGGGGGTACCCTCACTTTCTAGTTAAAATTGAGAAAAGAAAAACAAACAAAATTTAACTTTTCAAAAATCTTTATTTATTTAATTTACTCGAAGAATTTGGCTGTGAATGTGAATCGTCTAGTGTTAGGACCTTTTACTTACGTTGTGTTAATAGAATGTGGTAACTTAGATTCTTTTATGAGTTCCGTACAAGTTATATGTGCTAACAAAGAAAACACCAGAAATTTTAACCACATGATTTATTTACAAATATACACATTTACCATTGCCCTTGGTATCGGTTCGGGAAGACAAGCACCTTTTTATTTTACCATAGAATTTAGGGTTGGGACAGATGTGCCATCAAAGACATTTAATAGCCAAAGTCATGTGTTGGTACAAAGTTCGAACATCGTCAAACAGTGCAACAACGAATTGTGTAGGAAAAACCCTCGCATGTTCGTCTTGAACCGGGAGAAGGAAAGTCGTGCAGATCGTGAACTTTAACCGTCGAAAAAGCCACAACCGCTGTAAGCCCATGGGCTACCTTGGTAGGCCATGTTAGAATACCTGTTGTCTGAAGATGCCATGTCACGGGAGTATGTATATATAGTTTGTTTGGTGTGAGGAATCGGGCACACTTGGTAACTACGAAACCTTTTTATATTTTTTTGTCGGACACATCACACTTTGTGAAAATAGCCTTTTTTGTGTTTGGCGAGACACGTCACCTTGGTGAACGTAGCGTCTATTTATAAGGTGGTTCGAAACACGCCACTCTTAGTGGACGTCGTCTCTATTTTATGACAGTTCAGAACAACAAAGTATGTCAACTTTCTCGACTTCCTTCTCTCTGATTAAGAGTTCTTCAATTAAGAGTTTCGCCTAAATTTAGACAACTGCAAATCTGCTATCCTTTTAAACACATCTGTTACCAAGGCAAAACCTTGAGATGCTCAAACAGTGTTAGTGGTTCAAAGATCAAACCAAAACGGATACCTTCAACTGAAAGAATAGATACCGCCAAATTGATTTAATACGGTAGCTACACGTTCACCTGAATTAATCATAGGAGTGTAAACCGTAGGGAGATCCTTCTAAATCCCTGCTGGTAGTTTTACTCCCTCAGGCCGATTTAGTCAACATCTACATTTACGTAATTTTGTGGTAAATATACCAGTATTAAAATGAACCCATTCTAAAACAACTGATCAAACTTCTCAGGCTATACTGATTTAATAAACCAAATTAAAGTGCTTGTCATACACCTCCCTAGTACCAGGAAGCAGTACATGAATCAGTGAAAAATTGTACATGGTCCAAAAAGGAATCGAATTAGACGATTGAATCTTAAGATTAATGACACGAGATAATCGCAATCAAACAGTATAAACTCATTAAAACTGAAGGCTAAAATAAGGCAATGGTAGCAATGTAATCCAAATTAAAGTAGCGATAAATGAAATCATAAATCTGGCAAAGTAAAACGACCTCAAAATACGAATAAAATATCGGTCAGTAAGTTACCCACCTTTGTATTGTATGTCATCGGCCTCGGCAGCGTCTGGCTCGAGGTTGATGGACGAACGACCGCTAATGGGGTAGTTTAAGGTACTCGATATGTCGGTTCCGCGGTGGCGTCGAACGGTATGACTCCTCGGACAACGCAATAACTCTTTAAAACTTCTCTGACTTTCTAACTTTAACTCTGCAACTCTACGACGGTAACTCAACTGTAACTTTGTTTAACCCTCGGTATCTACTTTACTGAAACCTAACTGTAACTGTCTGACTGTAACTGTTTGACTATACTGTTGCATTGCAACCATTTGGCTGTCACCCTCTGACTTTTACTGTCAGACTTTAACTGTTTGACTATACCCTCTAATTTTAACCGTCTGATTTCAACTGTCTGTCCCATTAAAACTTGCTGTGTTTTATCCCCAAAATTTTACCCTCACCATCACACGATTCTACATCTCGCGAGCTTCCCCTCGCTTCTCTACATCCCTAAGATACCTATCGTTCGAAACTAAAGACACAGATATTTTTCCTTCAACCCACCGATAGTTGACTTTCACTTGTTCATATTCCACTGACTTGGCAGTGGTCGAAAACACCCCCTTTTCCCCTTTACGCCCCTACACACCCTCTGGCTAACCACATGGTCTCAGATTGCATTCCGTTGTACGAAAGTTGCCACAAAACGCCAGTTTTAAAAGACGTATTCCGTCCTTTTCTTACTCATTAAGTACAAAAAATATTTTATAAGAAATTATTCAATCATATTCTCATTTCAAATAAAATCAGAAAAATAATCGAAATTAGACATACGAAATAAAAAAAGAAATATTAAGATAAAGATACGAAAAAAAATCTGCTATTCAATTAAATAGAATTATTATCAGATAAAACCCACCTGCTAAATAAATAAATATAAGTGAATTATTTATAATCTTGTAACACCCGGGTTAATTTAATTAATTAATTAATTTATTAACTAATAAACTAAACGAGTGGTATTTGAAAGCAGATAATGATTTATTAAGCGTCTTTTCGACATAACGACATAACTGACACTATTCATAATCAATATCCCCGTATAACCAAAACAACCCCTTAATCATAGCCCTCGCGATAATGGCTAATAACACACGCGCCGATAAACACAGATAACATTATCGCACATACACTTCGCTTATCCTAACATTAATTTACTTACGTCTTTATCCAATAGATGAAAATAATAGTGTACCCCAAAGAATATGTACCCGATTTATTACAGTACAAAGTTTGAACTTCGTCAAAACCGTGCACCAATGAGTTGCGTAGGTAAAACTCTAGCATGTTCGTCTTGAACTGGGAGAAGGAAAGTCGGGCTAATCGTGAATTCTAACTGTAATCAAAGCCACAACCGCTGTAAGTCCATTAAAATCCCTATTATCTGAAAATGTCATGTAACTGGAAATTTTATATTGTTTGTTTGGGGTAGGAACCGGGCACACTTGGTAACCACGAAACCTTTTATATATTTTTTTTATCGAACACGACACACTTGGTGAACATACTCTCTATTTTATGACAGTTAAAAACAATAAACAAACCTAACCTATTCGACTTCCTTTTCTCGGAATAAGAGTCCTTCAAAAAGGACTCGAATTAAATAATTAAATAATAAAATTAATGACACAAGTAAACCGAAATCAATATATACAGGGTGAGTTACTAAAGCCGAATCGGTCTGTAACATACGTATATTTCAAAATAAAGAGAAATATTTCAAAGAAAATTTGCCCAAAATTGAGCGGGAAAAGGCGTAAAAGTATTTTTAAATAACATCCGGTTATACCGGAAATGTACCCTAACTTCGTTATTTTAAATGGAAGTGCCTTTATATTATTGCCTTTTTGAATTAAAAATAAAAAATAAATGTCAGTTTATTAAAAACACAGATTTCGCAATCCTTGCAACCATCGGAGACATTGGAAATGATAACACAATACATGAAACATATATATATATATTTAACTTGCAATGAAACTAAAAGTAATCCTAATATAATAAAAAAATACAAATTTCAATACATTAAAACGCAAAACTACCACATGGACGTATCAAACTTTTTATCAGAGCTGCTACTGGTAGACGCACCTGCATTAACATTATCATCATCATCACTTGAAGATGACTGAACATTCTTACTGTTTTTAAATTCAGTCAGTTGGTCAAATCCAAAAGACCGGCGTTTTGGCACTTTATCAATTTCATTAATTTTCATGTATGCTAAAGACTACGTTAAAATCTAAACTAAAACCACTTTTGGTAATCTTAAAACCTTTAACCGAAATCATTAAAGCTGCGTGCATGTATGACGGTACTATCAACTTTTTCCATTTTGAAGGATGTATCGTTTTACCAACAATCTCTGCTAAACTCACATGTATCTGACTGGGAACGTTTAAAGTGTTTTCTATACGAAGGCCAAAGACCCCGGGTGTGGTTTGACTATTTATATTTTTGGTTGCAGACATTAGTTTTGTTCGTAATGCTTGCAATGATTCCTTGATATCCACAATGCCAAAGCGCTGATCTAACCTAACCTGACCTGCAGCCAAACATTTCATATCATTGATGAAACGCTCCAAGAAAGCTAACATCATCGCTTTGCTTTCTGCATTCCACTAATGTTGAATAGTCGGGACTAACAATGAAACCCGATGTCGCGGCTGTAACGCTCTAATGTCGTGAATAGTCGATTTCGAAAAGTAGTCCTCGGAGGTAGTGATTAAAGCCCCATACGTGTTAGTTACAATGAATAACAATGGAGGTTTCTTATATTGAAATTGACAAAAATGGGTTTTATTAATAGCACTTTTCCGGAACTTGTAATTCATGTCCTGCAATTCAGCGGCTATGCGAATAGAATGACAATCTGGTAAAGATCTCTTGTAACGGTCATAAAAGTTTTCCAATTCAGATGGATCAAACAGTGTACCTGTAAAACATGAAATAAAAAACTTACCAACAAGTTAAACATTATTGCCTAACGTACCTGATGGTGGTTTAATCATGTAAGGACTGTTGCCAACGTCATCGTGTTCGGCCTCATCAGATGATGACGAAACACCCGGCAAAAATGTACTCTTTAGTTGTTGACGATTCGGCGATGGTGCAACAGAACTCTCTCGAACAATTTCAGAATGGACATCTACCGATACCACTGCATTATCGTTATTTACCTGTACCACTTCATTGTCATTATTTACCTGTACCACTTCATTGTCATTATTTACCTGTACCACTTCACTATCGTTACTGAATTTCCGAATCTTTACACTGTAACCAGTCGTAGGGGGATACCCTCACTTTCTAGTTAAAATCGAGAAAAGAAAAACAAACAAAATTTAACTTTTCAAAAATCTTTATTTATTTATTAACTCGAAGAATTTGGCTGTGAATGTGAATCGTCTAGTGTTAGGATCTTTTAATTACGTTGTGTTAATTGAATGTAGTAAGATAGATTCTTTTATGAGTTCCGTACAAGTTATATGTGCTAACAAAGAAAACACAAGAAATTTGAACCACAGGATTTATTTACAAATATACATATTGACAATTGCCCTTGGTATCGGTTCGGGAAGACAAGCACATTTTCATTTTTACCATAGAATTTAGGGTTGGGACAGATGTGCTATCAAAGACATTTAATAGCCAAAGTTATGTGTTGGTACAAAGTTCGAACATCGTCAAACAGTGCAACAACGAATTGTGTAGGAAAAACCCTCGCATGTTCGTCTTGAACTGGGAGAAGGAAAGTCGTGCAGATCGTGAACTTTAACCGTCGAAAAAGCCACAACCGCTGTAAGCCCATGGGCTACCTTGGTAGGCCATGTTAGAATACCTGTTGTCTGAAGATGCCATGTCACGGGAGTTTGTATATAGTTTGTTTGTTGGCAGGAATCGGGCACACATGGTAACCACGAAACCTTTATTATTTTGTCGGACACGTCACACATGGTGAACATAGCCCTATATTGGTTTGTCGAGACACGTCACCTTGGTGAACATAGCCTCTAATTAAGGTGGTTCGAGACACGCCACTCCTAGTGGACGTCGCCTCTATTTTATGGCAGTTCAGAACAACAAAGTATGTCAACTTACTCGACTTCCCTCTCTCTGATCAAGAGTTCTTCAATTAAGAGTTTCGCCTAAATTTAGACAACTGCAAATCTGCTGTCTTTTTAAACACATCTGTTTCCAAGGCAAAACCTCGAGATGCTCAAACAGTGTTAGTGGTTCAAAGCAAACCAAAACGGATACCTTCAACTGAAAGAATAGATACCGCCAAATTGGACTAATTACGGTAGCTACACGTTCACCTGAATTAATCATAGTAGCGTAAACCGTAGATAGATCCTTCTAAACTCCTGCCGCCTACAGCTTCAGGCCAATTTAGTCAACATCTACGTTTACGTAATTTTGTAGGTAAATATACCAAAGTTAGAATGAACCCATTCTAAAACAGCTGATCAAAACTTCTCAGGCTATACTGATTTAATAAACCAATTAAAGTGCTTGTCATACACCTCCCTAGTACCACGAAGCAGTACATGAATCAGTGAAGAATTGTACATGGTCCAAAAAGGACTCGAATTAGACAAATGTATCTTAAAATTAATGACATCAGATAATCACAATCAAACAGTATAAATTCATTAAACCTGAAGGTCAAAATAAGACAATGGTAGCAATGCAATTCAAAACAAAAGTAACAGTAAATAAAATCATAAATCTGGGAAAGTTAAACGACCTCAAAATACGAACAAAATATCGGTCAGTAAGTTACCCACCTTTGTATTGTATGTCATCGGCATCGGCAGCGTCTGGCTCGGGGTTGACGGACGGGCGACCGCTAATGGGGTAGTTTATGGTACTCGACGGTCGGTCAGGCGGTGGCGTCGAACGGTACGCCTCTCGGGCAATGGTTAATTAGCAGGCGCCAGTGGCGGGGTTGAATACGACTCCGATAAAGGGTGGCAGCGGTAAGAAGCCAGGTTACGACCACGGGAACAGACCGAATGAAACCAATCACCAGGGGATGTTGGACTGCGCAAACCAACAGCCATTTAACTCGTTCAATACAATTTAAATTGCGTTACAGGACCTCTTATACTGTAGAACGAGGTAAGCTGTTTTCCGACTAGCCTCGCAACAGTTCGAATCCAATATAAGGCATTCAAAATGACGATTTGACCTCTTATACTGCAGATCGAGATAAGCCGTTTTCCGACTAGCCTCGCAACAGTTCGAATCAAATGTAATGCGTTCAAAATGGTTATTTGACCTCTTCTACTGCAGCTCGAGGAAGCCGTTTTCCGACTAGCCTCGCAACAGTTCGAATCAAATGTAATGCGTTCAAATATTTATTTGACCTCTTCTACTGCAGCTCGAGGAAGCCGTTTTCCGACTAGCCTCGCAACAGTTCGAATCAAACTAGAGATAGTGAGCCAACAATATTCAAGCTCCCTATGAAATCCTGTAAATACTCGCAGCTATTTATACCCAATTTCTGCCCTCTCCAACACACGAATCCTGCATCTCGCGAGCTTCCCCTTACGTTCCTAAATCCCTAACAAGCCTAACAAGCGACACCACGAGCGCAGATATCTCTGTCTCACTTTTGGATAATGCTCTCTCCTTTGTTCTTATTGAAACGTGAATTCCCAGCGTCCGAAGATATTCCCTTTTCCTCTCTACACCCTCGCCTAACTTCTAACAGAAAGATCAAATTCGCAGACTTTCCCTTTCGCTTCTCTAAGGCCCTCTCGCTCATTCTTATTACCAACCCTAAGCGCCCTAAGGTGTTCCCTTTACCCTCCTATATACCAGCGACTACCTACGGACGAACGACCAGACCAGCTGATTTTCTCTCTCGCTTATTTACCAGAAGCTACTGTATTACTTTCTTTCTCCTGCAATAACCACATGGTGGTGACCCAGAAACTCCGAGGTACGCCGTTTACGCCAAGTGCATGTTTCCAGGGTGAAATCTGTCCTTTTCTTACTCATTAAGTCCGAAAAATATTTTAAAAGAAATTATTCAATCTTATTCTCATTCCAAATAAAATCAGAAAAATAATCGAAATTAGAAATACGAAATAAAAGAAATATTGGGACAAAGTGACAAAAATACCTGCGATTAAATTAAATAGAATTATTATCACATAAAAACCCACCTGCTAAATAAATAAATAAAAGTGAATTATTTATAATATGGTAACACCCGGGTGCGGGTGGTTACAGACGCGCCTGCGCTTTGAGACGATTAGGTCAGAAGAACCTAGAGGAACAAAGCGAACATAGGAAATACATCGGGTCAACGATGTCAAGGATGTAAATTTGAACTAATGCTCTGCAGTGGACGAATTCACTAATGCCATAATATCGATCAATTAAATCTCAACCAAAACCTTACGATGGACGAATTTCCTAACATCCCAATTAATCAGTGAATTAAATTTCGACTAAACTTTCCGGTGGACGAATTTTCTAACATCCCACTTAATCAGTGAATAAAACTTCTACCAAACCTTCCTGTGGATGAATTTCCTAACATCCCAATTAATCAGTGAATAAAACTTTTACTAAACCTTCCTGTGGATGAATTTGCTGATGCCACATCAATGATCCACCTAATCCTCTTATACTTGTCAACAGTCTAAGAAATGTCACAGAAACGGTGCCATAAATGAAATATTTAGAACTGGCGTTTACCCTAAACCATCAATAATCAGCACCACAACAAAAGCACAACCCAAAGAGGGTATCACTTACAACACTCGCTCGTTTGGCGACATAGGACATTAGCAGAGACCCTGGGTACACAGATAATTAACCGTATCGATACCACATGGTTTAAAAGAATGCGAGACACACTTGTTCACCAACAAACATACGAAGAAGTAAATAACCAGGAGGCGAAGGAAAATACAAAAGAACAGAAACATTGACTAATCGACATAAAAGGACACAATGTGAGCAAAACAACCACCTACTACTTCACAAAAGCTCGTCATTAAAATCAGACTTCGTTCATTGCTGAAAACCATAAACCTCTCGTACCTTCAGAATATAATTCCTATACACAATGAGTGACACCCAAATATTTATACCCACCTAAACTAATTCATAAAACGAAAAACAATGCTATAATAGTATGTACCTAAGAAATTGTCCCCTATAAGTGTCAGCTGACGCCTAATTAGTACGCAACTTCATACTCTAATTCGCAAACGCAAGGCAATACCTGGTTGATACGCTCCTAAGAAAATATTTCTAAACAGTTGTATGGCGCCTAATTCATACGCCCCTAATCTATTACTAATTGGCGCCTAATTAATCCGTACCTAGTAAGTCAATTCGCTAAACGCAAGACGCAACCTAATTAGTGTGCACCTGAGATACTCATCCCTAAAACGTTAAACGCTACCTAGTTCATACGCCCCTGAATTATCTAATCTCTACCTAGATTTATTCGTGTACCGAGTGTTCGCAAAGACGTCGGCGACAGAAAGAGACTCAACCTTTTCGCTAGAACGAACGCATATGGAGAAAGGGGACCGATGTGAATGACGAAAATAATAATGGGAAACCCACAAGTGACATACAATACAAGAATAACCCAAAATTCAAACAAAATTTACAATAATCTTAACATCACTGTGCATAGCTACCACGCTTTCCTTAAATTACTGAAGACTCTTGGTGGTTACTCCTAGGCGATTATTCCTTGGCGTTTACTAGGAATCAGGTGTCTCCTAGGTGGATGGCAAAATTATTGAGAGACTGGTTTCCTCCAGGGGTCGAACAGCTCCTAGATGGATGGATGACAATCACTGGAAGGTTGGCTTCTTTCAGGGGTCGAATATCTCCTAGATGAATGGCAATTACTGGACGATTGGCTTCTCTCAGGGGTCGAATATCTCCTAGATGGATGGCAATTACTGCGATGTTGTCTTCCTTCAGGGAGCAGACTTTTATTTGGCGGTTTACCTCAAACAAAGCAGTATCAAAAATCATATTTAAAAGTTGGTTTCCTTTAATTAGCACGGACTTGTACGGATTAAATGACTCATAATCCTGGTCACGGCACCACTGTAACCAGCCGTAGGGGGATACCCTCACTTTCTAGTTAAAATCGAGAAAAGAAAAACAAACAAAATTTAACTTTTCAAAAATCTTTATTTATTTATTAACTCGAAGAATTTGGCTGTGAATGTGAATCGTCTAGTGTTAGGATCTTTTAATTACGTTGTGTTAATTGAATGTAGTAAGATAGATTCTTTTATGAGTTCCGTACAAGTTATATGTGCTAACAAAGAAAACACAAGAAATTTGAACCACAGGATTTATTTACAAATATACATATTGACAATTGCCCTTGGTATCGGTTCGGGAAGACAAGCACATTTTCATTTTTACCATAGAATTTAGGGTTGGGACAGATGTGCTATCAAAGACATTTAATAGCCAAAGTTATGTGTTGGTACAAAGTTCGAACATCGTCAAACAGTGCAACAACGAATTGTGTAGGAAAAACCCTCGCATGTTCGTCTGGAACTGGGAGAAGGAAAGTCGTGCAGATCGTGAACTTTAACCGTCGAAAAAGCCACAACCGCTGTAAGCCCATGGGCTACCTTGGTAGGCCATGTTAGAATACCTGTTGTCTGAAGATGCCATGTCACGGGAGTTTGTATATAGTTTGTTTGTTGGCAGGAATCGGGCACACATGGTAACCACGAAACCTTTATTATTTTGTGGGACACGTCACACATGGTGAACATAGCCCTATATTGGTTTGTCGAGACACGTCACCTTGGTGAACATAGCCTCTAATTAAGGTGGTTCGAGACACGCCACTCTTAGTGGACGTCGCCTCTATTTTATGGCAGTTCAGAACAACAAAGTATGTCAACTTACTCGACTTCCCTCTCTCTGATCAAGAGTTCTTCAATTAAGAGTTTCGCCTAAATTTAGACAACTGCAAATCTGCTGTCTTTTTAAACACATCTGTTTCCAAGGCAAAACCTCGAGATGCTCAAACAGTGTTAGTGGTTCAAAGCAAACCAAAACGGATACCTTCAACTGAAAGAATAGATACCGCCAAATTGGACTAATTACGGTAGCTACACGTTCACCTGAATTAATCATAGTAGCGTAAACCGTAGATAGATCCTTCTAAACTCCTGCCGCCTACAGCTTCAGGCCAATTTAGTCAACATCTACGTTTACGTAATTTTGTAGGTAAATATACCAAAGTTAGAATGAACCCATTCTAAAACAGCTGATCAAAACTTCTCAGGCTATACTGATTTAATAAACCAATTAAAGTGCTTGTCATACACCTCCCTAGTACCACGAAGCAGTACATGAATCAGTGAAGAATTGTACATGGTCCAAAAAGGACTCGAATTAGACAAATGTATCTTAAAATTAATGACATCAGATAATCACAATCAAACAGTATAAATTCATTAAACCTGAAGGTCAAAATAAGACAATGGTAGCAATGCAATTCAAAACGAAAGTAACAGTAAATAAAATCATAAATCTGGGAAAGTTAAACGACCTCAAAATACGAACAAAATATCGGTCAGTAAGTTACCCACCTTTGTATTGTATGTCATCGGCATCGGCAGCGTCTGGCTCGGGGTTGACGGACGGGCGACCGCTAATGGGGTAGTTTATGGTACTCGACGGTCGGTCAGGCGGTGGCGTCGAACGGTACGCCTCTCGGGCAATGGTTAATTAGCAGGCGCCAGTGGCGGGGTTGAATACGACTCCGATAAAGGGTGGCAGCGGTAAGAAGCCAGGTTACGACCACGGGAACAGACCGAATGAAACCAATCACCAGGGGATGTTGGACTGCGCAAACCAACAGCCATTTAACTCGTTCAATACAATTTAAATTGCGTTACAGGACCTCTTATACTGTAGAACGAGGTAAGCTGTTTTCCGACTAGCCTCGCAACAGTTCGAATCCAATATAAGGCATTCAAAATGACGATTTGACCTCTTATACTGCAGATCGAGATAAGCCGTTTTCCGACTAGCCTCGCAACAGTTCGAATCAAATGTAATGCGTTCAAAATGGTTATTTGACCTCTTCTACTGCAGCTCGAGGAAGCCGTTTTCCGACTAGCCTCGCAACAGTTCGAATCAAATGTAATGCGTTCAAATATTTATTTGACCTCTTCTACTGCAGCTCGAGGAAGCCGTTTTCCGACTAGCCTCGCAACAGTTCGAATCAAACTAGAGATAGTGAGCCAACAATATTCAAGCTCCCTATGAAATCCTGTAAATACTCGCAGCTATTTATACCCAATTTCTGCCCTCTCCAACACACGAATCCTGCATCTCGCGAGCTTCCCCTTACGTTCCTAAATCCCTAACAAGCCTAACAAGCGACACCACGAGCGCAGATATCTCTGTCTCACTTTTGGATAATGCTCTCTCCTTTGTTCTTATTGAAACGTGAATTCCCAGCGTCCGAAGATATTCCCTTTTCCTCTCTACACCCTCGCCTAACTTCTAACAGAAAGATCAAATTCGCAGACTTTCCCTTTCGCTTCTCTAAGGCCCTCTCGCTCATTCTTATTACCAACCCTAAGCGCCCTAAGGTGTTCCCTTTACCCTCCTATATACCAGCGACTACCTACGGACGAACGACCAGACCAGCTGATTTTCTCTCTCGCTTATTTACCAGAAGCTACTGTATTACTTTCTTTCTCCTGCAATAACCACATGGTGGTGACCCAGAAACTCCGAGGTACGCCGTTTACGCCAAGTGCATGTTTCCAGGGTGAAATCTGTCCTTTTCTTACTCATTAAGTCCGAAAAATATTTTAAAAGAAATTATTCAATCTTATTCTCATTCCAAATAAAATCAGAAAAATAATCGAAATTAGAAATACGAAATAAAAGAAATATTGGGACAAAGTGACAAAAATACCTGCGATTAAATTAAATAGAATTATTATCACATAAAAACCCACCTGCTAAATAAATAAATAAAAGTGAATTATTTATAATATGGTAACACCCGGGTGCGGGTGGTTACAGACGCGCCTGCGCTTTGAGACGATTAGGTCAGAAGAACCTAGAGGAACAAAGCGAACATAGGAAATACATCGGGTCAACGATGTCAAGGATGTAAATTTGAACTAATGCTCTGCAGTGGACGAATTCACTAATGCCATAATATCGATCAATTAAATCTCAACCAAAACCTTACGATGGACGAATTTCCTAACATCCCAATTAATCAGTGAATTAAATTTCGACTAAACTTTCCGGTGGACGAATTTTCTAACATCCCACTTAATCAGTGAATAAAACTTCTACCAAACCTTCCTGTGGATGAATTTCCTAACATCCCAATTAATCAGTGAATAAAACTTTTACTAAACCTTCCTGTGGATGAATTTGCTGATGCCACATCAATGATCCACCTAATCCTCTTATACTTGTCAACAGTCTAAGAAATGTCACAGAAACGGTGCCATAAATGAAATATTTAGAACTGGCGTTTACCCTAAACCATCAATAATCAGCACCACAACAAAAGCACAACCCAAAGAGGGTATCACTTACAACACTCGCTCGTTTGGCGACATAGGACATTAGCAGAGACCCTGGGTACACAGATAATTAACCGTATCGATACCACATGGTTTAAAAGAATGCGAGACACACTTGTTCACCAACAAACATACGAAGAAGTAAATAACCAGGAGGCGAAGGAAAATACAAAAGAACAGAAACATTGACTAATCGACATAAAAGGACACAATGTGAGCAAAACAACCACCTACTACTTCACAAAAGCTCGTCATTAAAATCAGACTTCGTTCATTGCTGAAAACCATAAACCTCTCGTACCTTCAGAATATAATTCCTATACACAATGAGTGACACCCAAATATTTATACCCACCTAAACTAATTCATAAAACGAAAAACAATGCTATAATAGTATGTACCTAAGAAATTGTCCCCTATAAGTGTCAGCTGACGCCTAATTAGTACGCAACTTCATACTCTAATTCGCAAACGCAAGGCAATACCTGGTTGATACGCTCCTAAGAAAATATTTCTAAACAGTTGTATGGCGCCTAATTCATACGCCCCTAATCTATTACTAATTGGCGCCTAATTAATCCGTACCTAGTAAGTCAATTCGCTAAACGCAAGACGCAACCTAATTAGTGTGCACCTGAGATACTCATCCCTAAAACGTTAAACGCTACCTAGTTCATACGCCCCTGAATTATCTAATCTCTACCTAGATTTATTCGTGTACCGAGTGTTCGCAAAGACGTCGGCGACAGAAAGAGACTCAACCTTTTCGCTAGAACGAACGCATATGGAGAAAGGGGACCGATGTGAATGACGAAAATAATAATGGGAAACCCACAAGTGACATACAATACAAGAATAACCCAAAATTCAAACAAAATTTACAATAATCTTAACATCACTGTGCATAGCTACCACGCTTTCCTTAAATTACTGAAGACTCTTGGTGGTTACTCCTAGGCGATTATTCCTTGGCGTTTACTAGGAATCAGGTGTCTCCTAGGTGGATGGCAAAATTATTGAGAGACTGGTTTCCTCCAGGGGTCGAACAGCTCCTAGATGGATGGATGACAATCACTGGAAGGTTGGCTTCTTTCAGGGGTCGAATATCTCCTAGATGAATGGCAATTACTGGACGATTGGCTTCTCTCAGGGGTCGAATATCTCCTAGATGGATGGCAATTACTGCGATGTTGTCTTCCTTCAGGGAGCAGACTTTTATTTGGCGGTTTACCTCAAACAAAGCAGTATCAAAAATCATATTTAAAAGTTGGTTTCCTTTAATTAGCACGGACTTGTACGGATTAAATGACTCATAATCCTGGTCACGGCACCACTGTAACCAGCCGTAGGGGGATACCCTCACTTTCTAGTTAAAATCGAGAAAAGAAAAACAAACAAAATTTAACTTTTCAAAAATCTTTATTTATTTATTAACTCGAAGAATTTGGCTGTGAATGTGAATCGTCTAGTGTTAGGATCTTTTAATTACGTTGTGTTAATTGAATGTAGTAAGATAGATTCTTTTATGAGTTCCGTACAAGTTATATGTGCTAACAAAGAAAACACAAGAAATTTGAACCACAGGATTTATTTACAAATATACATATTGACAATTGCCCTTGGTATCGGTTCGGGAAGACAAGCACATTTTCATTTTTACCATAGAATTTAGGGTTGGGACAGATGTGCTATCAAAGACATTTAATAGCCAAAGTTATGTGTTGGTACAAAGTTCGAACATCGTCAAACAGTGCAACAACGAATTGTGTAGGAAAAACCCTCGCATGTTCGTCTGGAACTGGGAGAAGGAAAGTCGTGCAGATCGTGAACTTTAACCGTCGAAAAAGCCACAACCGCTGTAAGCCCATGGGCTACCTTGGTAGGCCATGTTAGAATACCTGTTGTCTGAAGATGCCATGTCACGGGAGTTTGTATATAGTTTGTTTGTTGGCAGGAATCGGGCACACATGGTAACCACGAAACCTTTATTATTTTGTGGGACACGTCACACATGGTGAACATAGCCCTATATTGGTTTGTCGAGACACGTCACCTTGGTGAACATAGCCTCTAATTAAGGTGGTTCGAGACACGCCACTCTTAGTGGACGTCGCCTCTATTTTATGGCAGTTCAGAACAACAAAGTATGTCAACTTACTCGACTTCCCTCTCTCTGATCAAGAGTTCTTCAATTAAGAGTTTCGCCTAAATTTAGACAACTGCAAATCTGCTGTCTTTTTAAACACATCTGTTTCCAAGGCAAAACCTCGAGATGCTCAAACAGTGTTAGTGGTTCAAAGCAAACCAAAACGGATACCTTCAACTGAAAGAATAGATACCGCCAAATTGGACTAATTACGGTAGCTACACGTTCACCTGAATTAATCATAGTAGCGTAAACCGTAGATAGATCCTTCTAAACTCCTGCCGCCTACAGCTTCAGGCCAATTTAGTCAACATCTACGTTTACGTAATTTTGTAGGTAAATATACCAAAGTTAGAATGAACCCATTCTAAAACAGCTGATCAAAACTTCTCAGGCTATACTGATTTAATAAACCAATTAAAGTGCTTGTCATACACCTCCCTAGTACCACGAAGCAGTACATGAATCAGTGAAGAATTGTACATGGTCCAAAAAGGACTCGAATTAGACAATTGTATCTTAAAATTAATGACATCAGATAATCGCAATCAAACAGTATAAATTCATTAAACCTGAAGGGTAAAATAAGACAATGGTAGCAATGCAATTCAAAACGAAAGTAACAGTAAATAAAATCATATATCTGGGAAAGTTAAACGACCTCAAAATACGAACAAAATGTCGGTCAGTAAGTTACCCACCTTTGTATTGTATGTCATCGGCATCGGCAGCGGCTGGCTCGGGGTTGACGGACGGGCGACCGCTAATGGGGTAGTTTATGGTACTCGACGGTCGGTCAGGCGGTGGCGTCGAACGGTACGCCTCTCGGGCAATGGTTAATTAGCAGGCGCCAGTGGCGGGGTTGAATACGACTCCGATAAAGGGTGGCAGCGGTAAGAAGCCAGGTTACGACCACGGGAACAGACCGAATGAAACCAATCACCAGGGGATGTTGGACTGCGCAAACCAACAGCCATTTAACTCGTTCAATACAATTTAAATTGCGTTACAGGACCTCTTATACTGTAGAACGAGGTAAGCTGTTTTCCGACTAGCCTCGCAACAGTTCGAATCCAATATAAGGCATTCAAAATGACGATTTGACCTCTTATACTGCAGATCGAGATAAGCCGTTTTCCGACTAGCCTCGCAACAGTTCGAATCAAATGTAATGCGTTCAAAATGGTTATTTGACCTCTTCTACTGCAGCTCGAGGAAGCCGTTTTCCGACTAGCCTCGCAACAGTTCGAATCAAATGTAATGCGTTCAAATATTTATTTGACCTCTTCTACTGCAGCTCGAGGAAGCCGTTTTCCGACTAGCCTCGCAACAGTTCGAATCAAACTAGAGATAGTGAGCCAACAATATTCAAGCTCCCTATGAAATCCTGTAAATACTCGCAGCTATTTATACCCAATTTCTGCCCTCTCCAACACACGAATCCTGCATCTCGCGAGCTTCCCCTTACGTTCCTACATCCCTAACAAGCCTAACAAGCGACACCACGAGCGCAGATATCTCTGTCTCACTTTTGGATAATGCTCTCTCCTTTGTTCTTATTGAAACGTGAATTCCCAGCGTCCGAAGATATTCCCTTTTCCTCTCTACACCCTCGCCTAACTTCTAACAGAAAGATCAAATTCGCAGACTTTCCCTTTCGCTTCTCTAAGGCCCTCTCGCTCATTCTTATTACCAACCCTAAGCGCCCTAAGGTGTTCCCTTTACCCTCCTATATACCAGCGACTACCTACGGACGAACGACCAGACCAGCTGATTTTCTCTCTCGCTTATTTACCAGAAGCTACTGTATTACTTTCTTTCTCCTGCAATAACCACATGGTGGTGACCCAGAAACTCCGAGGTACGCCGTTTACGCCAAGTGCATGTTTCCAGGGTGAAATCTGTCCTTTTCTTACTCATTAAGTCCGAAAAATATTTTAAAAGAAATTATTCAATCTTATTCTCATTCCAAATAAAATCAGAAAAATAATCGAAATTAGAAATACGAAATAAAAGAAATATTGGGACAAAGTGACAAAAATACCTGCGATTAAATTAAATAGAATTATTATCACATAAAAACCCACCTGCTAAATAAATAAATAAAAGTGAATTATTTATAATATGGTAACACCCGGGTGCGGGTGGTTACAACACGCTCACGGTATCGTTTATTTCGTACACTTTTTGTTAACGGCGTTCTCGTGCTTAACTCACAAGAATTACTGTCAGCTTCGCATAAACGTTTCCGCTCTCGATATCGCTTACACTTTTCGCTATTATTCAAACTTTTAGAATCCACAAGTACCTACGAAATATCCGCCGATACTGAGACGCTACTGCATAAGAATTAAGCGAATAGGTGCGGGTACGGCGCGCAACGGCTTATAGTATAAAGCCAACAACAAAAATTAGCGGATACGGATAGAAGCGAACTATATTGCCGACGTTGTCGGGAGACGGCCTTATATTCTAGGTGGCGCTGGCTGAACGCTTGACCTCGACACCGCTGTCTTTTGACTTTGAACGAAAACTCGTAATCTGGCCCGCATATACGAACATAAACATTTGTAATGTTAAAATGTATGGGACCTAGGTTGCATCGTTTTGGAGTTATTTCACCTTTTCTTAAAAAATTGACGTTTGCAGCGTTTGACGCCACTTTGAATATCTCGGTAAAGAAAGCACTCAGAGGATGCGGTTTTTACGTTTCGATTCAGAAGGAAATAAATTATTATCCACAAATATTGCGCACACATGTCCTTTTTAAATACTATGAAATTGGTCGATACTAATTTTCGATAATTCAAACGGGTACAACTTATTTTTATTAAATAGTACCCCCATATTGTTTTGAACGTTATACAATGCAGAATTAATTTTACTTTCTACTGATATACTGTTGTTGGTACCTGCTATTTACTTTTTTTGAGAAATAAGCATTTTTCTAGAATTTTTGAATAATGTCTTACTATCGCGTTAGCCACTGTTTTAGTTCAGCGATTTTGTTTTGTTTTTTTGGCAGCAATGTTTGTTTGATGAGTAAATAGTACAATAAGACAAGAAGAATAACAATTGTAGATACAATAAAAACAATAATTATTTATATCTTCTTCAAAACAATTTGCCACAAATCGCAGAAAATTTACCACTTGCTCTAGTACAACATATGATGTAGTAAAATCATTGTTTCCGTTCGGCGATTTTGTTTTGTTTTGCGGCAGTAATGTTTGTTTAAACAAGAGCAGTAAGATTTCATAAATTGATGGAACCTACTTAATTGCTAAATTACGCTGATGGCGTTAAACAATTATACAGTAAAGACTAGCAAAATAAAACAAATAATAGTAAAGAGGACTGAAAGCAAGGAAAATAAACTAGAATTGGCTGTTTTACAAAACCTTCAGTCTCACAATAACGTACATGCAGTTGGATCAACGAAAAATCATTCACATTTATCATCATTTTTTCGTCGATGCTGTTTAACGCATTGCGAACTAGTTCCATCATATCTTCCTGTGTTGGAACCTAATAAGGTAAAAGTCGCTTTAGTACAACAAAAAAAAAGTAATTCGTTAGCCCGCTTTCACTCCTACGGTTTTCGAATGGTAACCGTGCCGGAGCCGTGCCGCGGTTTAATTCGCTTTGTGTTCACACGTATACGGTTTCTAGTCGACACGGCACGGCACTGAACCTTCCTGTGCTTCAGTTTTGTGTGATACATGCACAACGATGGATGAAAGAAGAAGACGCATGTTATTAATAATCATATGGAATCATCGTAGAAAATCACGAAAAACAAAATTTTTTCTGGCAATTCGTCAAAGTTATCTTTCAAACTTCTGCAAATTTCTTTCCAACCCTCCAATGTCTTCTATTTTTGTAACACTCTATTGCCTTAGGCCTTTTTCACACGTATACGGTTCCATTCGGTACGGCCCATGTTCTTCACACTCACGCGGTTCATATCAGGGATTTGATATCCGAAATATTTAGTCGCTCAATACTCACCATGGAGAGAAGTCAAATTATTTTTATGGTATTTCTGTATAGAAGAATTAAAAGACGGAAAAGGAAAATTCGGATTTATTGGGAGCACCCCATCATCTCCAAACGGTTGCAATTTTGAGTATTTTACACCGTTTTTCCCAAATTAAGAGAAAACAAAGAAAAATTTTACAACTACTTTAGAATGTCAACAACATCATTTGATGAATTACTTCTAGTGCTAAAGGATCATGTTCAACATAAGAATACGTTTATGAGGGAATGTATTCAACCGGTTCAGATGTTGGCCGTAACTCTCAGGTAAGTCAAAAAATTCAATAACAGGTAAACTGCACATTTTTACTTAAAAATAGCTTATACTTAGGTCGACAAGTCAACGTCAAAAGCAAAACTGAGTGGTAACAAAATCGTACAAGTGTGAACGCGGTGCCTATTAGATTCTTCCACGTGCCGCACTAATCGGTTCACACTCGTCGGGGGCAACCGAAAACGAATCGAACATGGGCCGTACCGAATGGAACCGTATACGTGTGAAAAAGGCCTTAGGCCCTAGGCCGCTTTCACACGTACGGTTGTTTTACCGTAACCGTATACGGCAACGGTGCCGTGTATCATAGTAACACATTGTCTTAAATACAAGGTTTCACACAAGACGGTTTATTGCCGTAGCCGTACACGGTTGCCGTGGTAGCACGGCAAGATGACCGCAACGGCACGGCGCCGGAGCCGTGTACGGCAACGAAAATACAGGCAAAGGTATACAAGCATTCACACGAGCCGTGTTTTGATTACTATTCACACGGCAGATATTTCATTTAGTATCGCTTTTCCCTTTGAATTCCTTTGGCATAAAAATGGTTATTGAAATAGATAATGAATTATTAATTACACTCGTTGAACAGCGACCCGTGTTATGGGATAAAACAATAGAGGATTGCAAACATAGAAACAAGACATTGGAGGGTTGGAAAGAAATTTGCAGAATTTTGAAAGATAACTTTGACGAACTGCCAGAACAAAATTTGTTTTTCGTGATTTTCTACGATGATGCCATATCATTATTAATAACATGCGTCTTCTTCTTTCATCCATCGTTGTGCATGTATCACACAAAACTGAAGCACAGAAAGGTTCAGCGCTGTGCCGTGTCGACTAGAAACCGTATACGTGTTAACACAAAGCGAATTAAACCACGGCACGGTTACCATTCGAAAACCGTACGTCTGAAAGCGGGCTTAAACTAAGACAGTCACGTACAGTAAAGCTGTTTTTATTATAGTAGTAGATGTAGGGGCTAATTGATTTGTTACGAGCAATAAACATTATTAAATGATCTAAATTCTTAATTTATAATTCAAAAATTGGCAAAATTAAACAACAGTGTATAGATTCCAAATTTTAAGAAACCGATCAAGTCAATAACTTATTAGCGAAATACTAAGTAATTGTTAGTGCCATTTTCTTCACCAACATTCGCGAATTTCCTCGTCGTCCACATCGTTTACTTTTATACAGAATGTTTAAACGATTGAAAATTATAATGTTTTGAAAAACTCAAAAAAATCAGAATCAGAGCAATGGTAAAATAACAAGTAAATTCTAATACAAAATATATAACTTCTTAATAACATAATGTAATGATGTGATATAAGATAATAAAAATATGTTATGATCTGATGAGATACAATACGATTTTTTTAATTTAAATTATTTTATTTAATTTGAATATTAAATTTTTAAAATTGAAGAGCATAAATAACTCAGTGTAAGTTCAAAAAATTAAATATACAGTTTTTTTTTTTTTAAATTAATAATAAGTTGTAAGTTTGTATTAAGTACAAACTCTTGTATCTTTTGATAATGACTTCACAGTCGAAACAAATTTGTTAAGAATTTTTCAATATATCAAGTGAAACCTTTCCAATTGTGTTTGTATTCCTTATTATTAATTTGAATTAAAAATGTTTCACAACACATGTACCACAAACTCCTTATGTTTTTTTTTTATTTTATTCTAATATAAAACTAATTAAATATTATTAACAATTTTTTAAATTACTGAAAGTATATAGTTTTTCTATTAAATTATGGTTTTAAAATCAATCAAAGTCCACTTAAAAACTGCATTTACTAAAATATGATGTCATTATATATCCATATTAATTTTTCTATTTTTCCTTTTAAATTAACTTCTTCTTCTTTTTCTACTTGTCCTTCCACTTGTATTATTAAATTGACTCTGCTTTTCTTAAAAATCTTGAATTATTCATAAACTTAAATTCTTCTTCAAAATATCATTTGTTTTCTTCGCAACTTTAATAAGTTCTATTTTATTAATTATATTTTTCTAATTTTAATTTATTTTCTTTTCATTTCAAAAACTCCGTTGTTAATTTTTTTTATGTCTAATATCAACAAATTCTCAACTACCTGGATATTTTAAAGAAAATTTTTTTTTTTTTTAAATTCATACTATCTTAATTAGTATTACTATTTTGAAATGCCACAGTCTTATCAAAACAATTACCCAAACATATGTTTTTAAATTAAAATTAATTTTTTTTGTTACAACGTAAAGATTTGACAATTCATTGTTCGCACCTGTGAAATTAGTCGCATTATCCGAATAAATATCACTGCGTATACTACTCTTTGCTTGAAGGCATTAAGAAACACTTGAGTGCTTCACTCACAAGTTCTAAGCGAAGCCCTTTATTTTCCACGACTTACAAAAATGCAAATACATACAGCTTGGCTAAAGTAAGGTGAGCTCTCAAAATTTTACAATCGGCGTAGAAGAAAAAAGGAGAACGCATTTGGAGGAATAAAGATTCAATCTACGCTCGAAGACTACGACAAATAAATATAGTATTTTCATAACAGGGGTACCTGATGTCTACGGTCCGGTACTCGTCAGTTTAATTTATACCTGAATTTTTCGGTACTGTTGGTGACTCAAAATTTTATATAAATTTCTATTAACTAAACTTATAATGGTAAAATTTGGTTCCATATAGCCAGCCTCCATTATTTAATAATATGCGGGTATTTATTGATACCTATAGAGGATTTGATATTAAATAATGCTAACGCTGTAACAAGAAAACCCGTATAAGAGCAAGAATGTAATTACTTATTAAAAAACAGATAAGTGATTCCAAATTAAAATTCACATCAAATGATAACAGAAAGAACAAAGATATGTAAAAAAATTGAGGCAATAAGAAGCTTATTATTATGGTTACATACAAATACATTAAAAATTAATAGCCTTATGACAACTTCGTTAAGAATTAGGGATGCATTATCATAATTATTTTGAAAATCAACTTATTTTAATTAGATACTTTATAATCCTATAGAAACGACCTATTTTGTTATATTTTGTAAAAAGAAGATATAATTGTTACATATAATCACATATTAAGTAAATTGCTGGACGACTTAGTGAGACTAACGAAGAGTTAGAGAGCCGACATAGAAATGAGGTCTCTCAATGCCTCTGCGGCTCTCGGCAATAAGTCGCAACAATTGCCATTGCGCATCCTAGGACTAAGCAAAAGGAGAGCGCATTCTAAAATAATTAACCTGTACAGGATTCAATTATATTGCGGTTACAAGTCAATTCATCTTCAATTTAAACCGGACCCGCAAAGTACACAGAACAATTTGAGAAAACCCTGAATAGCGTGATGCGACATTCTGGTAGTTCGTTCATTTTCTGCTGAAGAATTTGTGAAGTTTTCATAATTCCGTATGACTCATTTCACTTCTGATTTTCCATTTAATGGCCAATAGTTTTGACGAATGCGTGATAGGGTGGTATAAATGCCAGTCAAAATTGCGTGTATTGTAATACTATGTATATAATTAATCGAGTAAGTGCATTGTGTATGTTTGCAAGGTAACAGAATAGGATGTCTTTGATTAAAACATAATTTCGAATTCTTTAGTCTGCCGCGAATTGTTATTATGGAATTGTTATCCAAAAGAGGACTAAGAGAGCTTAATTTACTGCTTGGTTTAGTCGATTTGTCTTTCCTAAGAGCAGCTAAGTCGTTAACAAGTGTATGAGATTGAAGTAGCCTAATTAGTTGTTGCATTCTACCCATAAGTTCCCGGGGAGTTAATAATCCTACTATTCTGAACACGTCTTGGAAGCTGGAAAGACCAAATCAGCAGAATCGAATGGCATACTTATATCAAACTTTTTAGTACTAATTTAGTACTAATTTGTACTATTAAAAAAAAATTTGTACCACGTGCCATTACAAAGAAAACAGTGGCGCTGCTCAGTTCATAGGGAGCTAGCAGGACCATAAAAAAAAATTAATAAAAAAAACCAAACAAGTACATAAATAGCAATAATAGAATCTGTACTAACTTGCACTAGCTATTAGGAAGCAATATTTACATTTATTCGTTTGAAAACATCCCTTAATAAATTTATGAACACTATAACCACCAAAAATGTACCACTTTTTATCAGCAGAATCGAATCGCGTTTTTTGCAATGAATACGGGATAATTTGTGCCGCAAAGATATGCAATGGCAGATTTTGTACCTTTTGCCGTTCACCGAAAACTACCCCGAAGGGACATTACGTATAAGAGTAAAGTACCATTTTTCACCAGCAGAATCGAATCGCGTTTTTTGCAATGAATACGGGATAATTTGTGCCGCAAAGATATGCAATGGCAGATTTTGTACCCTTTGCCGTTCACCGAAAACTACCCCGAAGGGACATGACGTATAAGAGT
The DNA here is from genome assembly GCA_947389935.1 of Agrilus cyanescens. NCBI lineage: Eukaryota > Metazoa > Arthropoda > Insecta > Coleoptera > Buprestidae > Agrilus > Agrilus cyanescens. Next base: position 18,108,598 of record OX376707.1, read on the forward strand.
AAAGTACCTACCATTTTTTACCAGCAGAATCGAATCGCGTTTTTTGTAATGAATACGGGATAATTTGTGCCGCAAAGATATGCAATGGCAGATTTTGTACCTTTTGCCGTTCACCGAAAACTACCCCGAAGGGACATTACGTATAAGAGTAAAGTACCATTTTTTACCAGCAGAATCGAATCGCGTTTTTTGCAATAAATACGGGATAATTTGTACCGCAAAGATATGCAATGGTATATTTTGTACCCTTTGCCGTTCACCGAAAACTACCCCGAAGGGACATTACGTATAAGAGTAAAGTACCATTTTTTACCAGCAGAATCGAATCGTGTTTTTTGCAATGAATACGGGATAATTTGTGCCGCAAAGATATGCAATGGCAGATTTTGTACCCTTTGCCGTTCACCGAAAACTACCCCGAAGGGACATGACGTATAAGAGTAAAGTACCATTTTTTACCAGCAGAATCGAATCGCGTTTTTTGTAATGAATACGGGATAATTTGTGCCGCAAAGATATGCAATGGCAGATTTTGTACCCTTTGCCGTTCACCGAAAACTACCCCGAAGGGACATGACGTATAAGAGTAAAGTACCTACCATTTTTTACCAGCAGAATCGAATCGCGTTTTTTGTAATGAATACGGGATAATTTGTGCCGCAAAGATATGCAATGGCAGATTTTGTACCCTTTGCCGTTCACCGAAAACTACCCCGAAGGGACATTACGTATAAGAGTAAAGTACCATTTTTTACCAGCAGAATCGAATCGCGTTTTTTGCAATAAATACGGGATAATTTGTACCGCAAAGATATGCAATGGTATATTTTGTACCCTTTGCCGTTCACCGAAAACTACCCCGAAGGGACATTACGTATAAGAGTAAAGTACCATTTTTTACCAGCAGAATCGAATCGTGTTTTTTGCAATGAATACGGGATAATTTGTGCCGCAAAGATATGCAATGGCAGATTTTGTACCCTTTGCCGTTCACCGAAAACTACCCCGAAGGGACATTACGTATAAGAGTAAAGTACCATTTTTCACCAGCAGAATCGAATCGCGTTTTTTGCAATGAATACGGGATAATTTGTGCCGCAAAGATATGCAATGGCAGATTTTGTACCCTTTGCCGTTCACCGAAAACTACCCCGAAGGGACATTACGTATAAGAGTAAAGTACCATTTTTCACCAGCAGAATCGAATCGCGTTTTTTGCAATGAATACGGGATAATTTGTGCCGCACAGATATGCAATGGCAGATTTTGTACCCTTTGCCGTTCACCGAAAACTACCCCGAAGGGACATTACGTATAAGAGTGAAGTACCATTTTTTACCAGCAGAATCGAATCGCGTTTTTTGCAATGAATACGGGATAATTTGTGCCGCAAAGATATGCAATGGAAGATTTTGTACCCTTTGCCGTTCACCGAAAACTACCCCGAAGGTACATTACGTATAAGAGTAAAGTACCATTTTTCACTAGCAGAATCGAATCGCGTTTTTTGAAATGAATACGGGATAATTTGTGCCGCAAAGATATGCAATGGCAGATTTTGTACCCTTTGCCGTTCACCGAAAACTACCCCGAAGGGACATTACGTATAAGAGTAAAGTACCATTTTTTACCAGCAGAATCGAATCGCGTTTTTTGCAATGAATAGGGGATAATTTGTGCCGCAAAGATATGCAATGGAAGATTTTCTACCCTTTGCCGTTCACCGAAAACTACCCCGAAGGGACATTACGTATAAGAGTAAAGTACCATTTTTTACCAGCAGAATCGAATCGCGTTTTTTGCAATGAATACGGGATAATTTGTGCCGCAATGATATGCAATGGCAGATTTTGCACCTTTTGCCGTTCACCGAAAAGTACCCCGAAGGGACGTTACTGTACAGTACAGTGTCTGGTAAAATTTAAAGTCAATCAGAGGATTTCCGTTCGATTGTATTAGGATGTCCAAGCTGTAAAAAAAATCATCAAAAAAACTTTTTTCGAATCACCAAAAATATTTTTAGGTACTGTTATCTAGTGTAGAGTAGTCTCTGATAAAAATTTCATGTGGTTCTGAGTGACCTTGTTTTCGGATCGTCAGCCAATTCGAATATATAGTGTATCCTTTAAGTTGGCGGTTTTCTTTATTCGATTGCAACAGTATATACATTTATAATATTAGATTGTCTCTTTTTTAAATAACAAGTTATTCAGTTGTTTCTGATATAGAACTATTTTCACTGAAAATAACACATTCTAACATGCACTCTTTTCGAAATTTTTGAAAATGTTTTATTGAATTTGATGTAATTACGAAGATGCAAATTAATAAATCGCATTTTAAAATAACAATGGAATACAGATGACAAACGTCGGCTAGAAACAATAATATAAAAGCAAAATGAAGGCTACAATAACTTTATTTTTAATACTCTACGCTTACACAACAAAAGCTACCCGGATAATTATATATTTTCAATAACAAAAAAATTGTCTTGCTTGCTAAAAGGTACCCAAGTGATTCTTAATTAAAAAAGTACTACTTTATGCAATTATTTGATAAACAAATGTATGTATGCGCTGAAGGAATTCTATAAATTGTTTTTAACTTTATAATCTATTACCAAATGAACTCAAAACCATCGAGGGTACTAGAATAACAATTAATAAAAAGTTAAAGACTTGGATTAAAACCAACATATAATATAAATTTTTTAGGGTACTATTGTATAAATTTTAAACATTATGGTCTTATTACGGATTAAAGATATGTTTATATACACGTTAATTGTAAAAATAAAATTACTATTTCAAACTTCTTTCGTCCTACTATACCAAAGCTGAATTGAGCGATATAATAAGTATTAAACACATCAAGGATACACTACAAGTTACCTTAATTTCTAGCTTGTAAGTTTTGAATAATTAGTATTAAGTTATTTGTAATTTATACCAGACCCACGATCAGGTAAATAATTGCCTATGTAGGATTACTTTGTAATTAACCTGGTAAAATAAATAAATAAATAAATTCAATGCACGAATGACGGCGTTACCTCTAAAAAATGTTTATTACGTTTTGCAGAACTATTGTAAATTTTGTACAAGAACTTATAAAAAATACCTATTTATTTTTGAAAATGAAATTGATGATGCTTCTATTTTTTGTAACTATGATCACAATAAATTAAAACACGAAAGGTTACAAAGAATTGTTTATTGAAAATCCACAATAATTATTTCACCCCACAGGGACTACTTCAGGTGGAAGAAGATTTCATCCTTCTTTCTGAAGAATTATTTGCAACCATTCGTGTTTTATCATATTGTACTTATTATTGAAAATTCGGGCGCCAACTTTAGATGTGTCTTCAGTGCTTTTTCTTCTTCGGAAAATATTATATCTGCAAACATATTCTAACCACTTTTTTAATAACAATCCAATGGCATTCTCAGACTTTTTCTATCACCGTCAATTTTATTAGAAAAAAGCAAAACATTTTCTTTAACAAAAACGACACGTCAATTTGGCTTATGAAATTTCTCGTATTAAGCAATTTTCGATGATACAAGTTGTTCACATTTATCTTCAAAAATGTCCGAAATATATTATTTTTCTTTACATTGCTGTGCACCTTGTGTTACTTTCATATTTACCTATTTTGTTTAATAATTTATTAAATGTCATAATTTTACATCATATTTGCAAAGAGTTGAAAGACCAAAGCCAATTGTGGTTATAAAGTCGATGTTCTATTCTGCTGATAAAAAATGGTACTTTACTCTTATACGTAACGTCCCTTCGGGGTAGTTTACGGTGAACGGCAAAAGGTACAAAATCTGCCATTGCATATCTTTGCGGCACAAATTATCCCGTATTCATTGCAAAAAACGCGATTCGATTCTGCTGGTAAAAAATGGTACTTTACTCTTATACGTAATGTCCCTTCGGGGTAGTTTTCGGTGAACGACAAAAGGTACAAAATCTGCCATTGGATATCTTTGCGGCACAAATTATCCCGTATTCATTGCAAAAAACGCGATTCGATTCTGCTAGTGAAAAATGGTACTTTACTCTTATACGTAAGGTCCCTTCGGGGTAGTTTTCGGTGAACGGCAAAGGGTACAAAATCTGCCATTGCATATCATTGCGGCACAAATTATCTCGTATTCATTGCAAAAAACGCGATTCGATTCTGCTGGTAAAAAATGGTACTTTACTCTTATACGTAATGTCCCTTCGGGGTAGTTTTCGGTGAACGACAAAAGGTACAAAATCTGCCATTGCATATCTTTGCGGCACAAATTATCCCGTATTCATTGCAAAAAACGCGATTCGATTCTGCTGGTAAAAAATGGTACTTTACTCTTATACGTAAGGTCCCTTCGGGGTAGTTTTCGGTGAACGGCAAAAGGTACAAAATCTGCCATTGCATATCTTTGCGGCACAAATTATCCCGTATTCATTGCAAAAAACGCGATTCGATTCTGCTAGTGGAAAATGGTACTTTACTCTTATACGTAAGGTCCCTTCGGGGTAGTTTTCGGTGAACGGCAAAGGGTACAAAATCTGCCTTTGCATATCATTGCGGCACAAATTATCCCGTATTCATTGCAAAAAACGCGATTCGATTCTGCTGGTAAAAAATGGTACTTTACTCCTATACGTAATGTCCCTTCGGGGTAGTTTTCGGTGAACGGCAAAGGGTACAAAATCTGCCATTGCATATCTTTGCGGCACAAATTATCCCGTATTCATAGCAAAAAACGCGATTCAATTCTGCTGGTAAAAAATGGTAGGTACTTTACTCTTATACGTCATGTCCCTTCGGGGTAGTTTTCGGTGAACGGCAAAGGGTACAAAATCTGCCATTGCATATCTTTGCGGCACAAATTATCCCGTATTCATTGCAAAAAACGCGATTCGATTCTGCTGGTGAAAAATGGTACTTTACTCTTATACGTAATGTCCCTTCGGGGTAGTTTTCGGTGAACGGCAAAAGGTACAAAATCTGCCATTGCATATCTTTGCGGCACAAATTATCCCGTATTCATTGCAAAAAACGCGATTCGATTCTGCTGATAAAAAGTGGTACATTTTTGGTGGTTATAGTGTTCATAAATTTATTAAGGGATGTTTTCAAACGAATAAATGTAAATATTGCTTCCTAATAGCTAGTGCAAATTAGTACAAATTCTATTATTGCTATTTATGTACTTGTTTGGTTTTTTTTATTAATTTTTTTTTATGGTCCTGCTAGCTCCCTATGAACTGAGCAGCGCCACTGTTTTCTTTGTAATGGCACGTGGTACAAATTTTTTTTTAATAGTACAAATTAGTACTAAATTAGTACTAAAAAGTTGGATATATGCCATTCGATTCTGCTGATTTGGTCTTTCTAGCTTCCAAGACGTATTCTGAACTGCCGATTTAATCGACAATTATTTTATAAATCGCAAGCAGCAAATAATGACAATGACAATAAACGTTTATTTGAAAATAACGGAAAAAATAACACTAAAAGTAGTTTCACCCATTTTATTAAAAACTTCCTAACAAGTTTCGGTCTACGCGACCATTATCAAAGGATGAAGAGTAAATACTTATACTAAAACTTAAAACTAACACAGCTCTGTTTATAGTTATATATTTAAAAGAAGTAGTGGGGAATCCGTGAAGCTTAATTCGATTTGATTATTTACAATATTCTTGTTCTGAGAGACAGCCCTTTTAATTTCGAGATTTTCTAAGTGACAATTTAAAGCTTAAACTTTGAATAGTGCACTTTTTGTGAAACATTTCAAATAAAAGATAAAAATGAAAAAAACAAATAAGTTTCAGGAAATTTTTATTGTCTCGACAATAAAAACCCCTTAATCAATAATATACATCTTTGGTTCCGTTATGTGGATGATATATTTTGTGTGTGGAAAGGTACCGAACGTCAATTAAATAATTTCTTAACATGCTTAAATAGTTTAGATAACTATATTACTTTTACAATTGAAAAAGAACTAAATAATAGTCTAAACTTTTTAGATCTCACTATTTCTAAAGCATCGAATATATTCCAATTCAGTATTTATAGGAAACCTACCACTACAGATACTATCATCCCATTTGATTCATACCATCCTTCACAAACCAAACATGCTGTATTCCATTGTTTATTACACAGGTTAACATCTATACCTCTTTCCCCTTTAGATTTTAAGAACGAATTAGATATTATTAAATACATAACGGTTGCCAATGGTTATCACTCCAACTTAATAGATAAAATTTTAACCAAAAACCTGAAAAATTAAGCCAATAAATTATTACATAATAACGACATAATTGAAAAAACCATTCCTACGTTCGGTAGTGTAAAATTTGTTCAAAATATTAGTCATAGATTCAAATACAAATTAGAAAATTCTTTTAATTGCAAAATTGTAGAAAACAGTCCAGTTAATTTAAAATCTATATTTTGTAAAAATAATAAAAATACTGATCCCTTAGAAAAAAGTGGTATTTATCGTTTAGGTTGCAATTCGGGTAATGTCATTTATATTGGACAGAGTGGCAGGTCTATGTGGTTTTGCTGAACACTGCATTATTAATAATCATCTTTTAGACTTAGATAAGATTAAAATTTTACATTGTAACATCCCAAAAAGCAGGAAACTGTCTTTACTGGAAAACTTAGAGATCAAAAAAGCTGTTTACAATAAATGTAATCCTGTAAATAACCAACTAGAATTAGTATCCCATAATTCTCCTTTAATTTTGTATAAATTATAACATTATTCCCCCCAACACGATTCTTGTAATGCAATAGTATAAATTGTTCGAACATATTTTTTGTATTTAGTAATCTTTTGTACTCTCTAGATAATGGTCGAATCGACCGAAACAATATTGTCGAGACAATAAAAATTTCGTGAAACTTATTTGTTTTTTTTCATTTTTATCTTTGAAGTGACAATTTGCTACTTTTATTTATACCACTGTGAAGGACTAAATTATGGTTGAAAACAGTACAATGTTCGGAGAAGCTGGTTTTTTTGTCTTTTTTATTAATATCATAAATATGTTCCTTTATTCTTAAACAGATGGCTCTACCACTTTTTCCAATATAGAAAGCATCACAACTGTTGCATTGTATCCTATAAATTCCGCTTTTCTCTAGAAACTCTACCCTAGGTTTACATTTAGATAAAAAGTATTTTAAATTATAACCGTTATTTTCGATTAAATTTACATTCTTCTTAAGGGCATGTTTAAATTTGCTACTAAATAAGTCAATAAATTTTACCGAGGCATAAATTTTGTTTTGTGCAGTAAAGGTATTGTTAGATGGGGTATACAGTAACTTATAAGTAATGTTTCTTTGTTTGGAAAGTAACAGTTTGTCTACGACTGAGGGGTGAAAGCCATTATTTACAGCAATATGTTTTATGATATTAAGGTCTGTTTTGAAATTGAGATCTGATAACGGGGTATTTAACAGTCTGTTTAATAACGAGTGGAAAACAGCGAGTTTGGTTTGTTTAGGATGGTTGGAATTAGCTGGAATTATTGTATCAGTACAAGTGGGTTTTCTAAATATTTTGAATATTAGTTTATTGTTGGAATTGGTTATGTTTAGATCTAAAACATTAATGCTATTGTTGATGGTAAATTGTATACTTTAATAAGTATTTACTCTTCATCTTTTGATAATGGTCGCGTAGACCGAAACTTGTTAGGAAGTTTTTAATAAAATTGGTGAAACTACTTTTAGTGTTATTTTTTCCATTATTAAAATATGTTTCACAATAAGTGCACCCTCCGCAGTATTAAGTTATTTTGAAAGCTTAGAATATCTTCCGAAAATATTAAACTCTTGTGGAGAAATAAATGAAACTTGAAGCTGTTTGTGTTTAAATTTGGACATATCGAATTGAAAATTGAATAGATGAAGCTTTTAAGTAGTGTAACTCCATAATTAATAAATAAAACACTTTAGATGAGTTACAAATTATTTATTGTTACCACAACAAATGTTTCGACACACAGTGTCTTCTTCAGGTGGTGAAGTAATACAAAAACAACATAAACTAAAACTACTTATATACCTAAGAGTTAAAAGGAGGGGTTACAGAAAGATCAAATAGTTAAAATAATTAAAATTTTTACAAATTTAATAATGGGGAATTAACCACATCTGTCTGGTCATTTAAAATTCTTTTGATGTTTGTAATCTTTTCGCTAGTATCCCGCCGAACGAAGTTATCATAATAGTCAAAACACATCTAGAAACTAATAAGGTAAACCCCATAATTATAGATGAATTAATAAACATGTTAACAATTTGTTTGAAACAAAATTACCTAGTATTCAATAATACATTTTTTGAACAACAACAAGGTTTAGCCATGGGCAACCCGCTGAGCCCATTATTAGCAGACATGTTTATGAATGATTTAGAAATTATTATATCTACCAATAGTTTATTTAAAAATTGTATATATTGGTACCGTTATGTTGACGATATTTTGGTAGGTTTCAATGGTACGAATAGACAATTAACTAAATTATTTAATACACTAAATGCTTTACACCCTAAAATTAAATTTACGTTGGAAATGGAAGAGGATAAATCTATTAATTTCTTAGACTTGACGATCCATAATTTAAACAATAAACATTCGTTTTCTATTCATCATAAGGCATCCCAAACTGACACCATAATACATGCAAAATCATGTCATCCTATGTCCCATAAATTAGCTTTCTTTCATTCTAGTCTTCACAGACTTTTAACAGTACCAATGTCTTTAGAACATTATAACAAAGAATTAAACCGGATTTATTTAATTGCAATCAATAATGGATATGAACCCTCACTAATCAAGTCGTTACTAAATAAAAAACAAGAGAAAAATACCTTAAACTTAGTTTATCCGATTAATAATATAAATATTTCAAATAAATTCTACTCAATACCTTACTTAGGTAATATATCTACTACTTTAGGCAAAGTTCTATCAAAATTTACAGATGCTCGTATCTTTTTTAAAACGAATCATACCCTAGGAAGTTATATTAAAAATAACAAAGACGTCACAAAAAAGGAACATAAGTCAGGCATATATCAGTTGAACTGTGGCAATAAAGCTTATATCGGACAGACAGGTAGATGTTTTAAAGATCGATTGAATGAACATAAAAAATGTTTTGATAATAAGAACTGTAATAATTCTACATATGCTGAACATTTACTGTTAAACAACCACAATTTTAATGAAAACTTTAAAATTTTACATGTTCAGAAAAAAGGTTTGAAATTAAATTTATTAGAGTCCGTAGAAATAAATAAATTAAATAAGTTAGGTTTAATTTTAAATGACCAGACAGATGTGGTTAATTTCCCATTATTAAATTTGTAAAAATTTTAATTATTTTAACTATTTGATCTTTCTGTACCCCCTCCTTTTAACTCTTAGGTATATAAGTAGTTTTAGTTTATGTTGTTTTTGTATTACTTCACCACCTGAAGAAGACACTGTATGTCGAAACATTTGTTGTGGTAACAATAAATAATTTGTAACTCATCTAAAGTGTTTTATTTATATCGAATTGAGTTGATTCACGAGAGTAGTTAGAAAAAGCGTATTAATTATCTTGACTCTTCATGAGGTAATTTGGACCGAGCTACCAAAATGCAGACTGAACCATTTCGCGACAATTTTGACCACGTGATATTATATCTGCTGGGTTGTCACATTTTATATAGATCAACAGGAATGGACTCATCCCAACCAAGGATCGAATATTTGGGCGAAGCAGGACAACATTGTTCTTTTCGTGATATTATAGCGTTCTGTCAATGTCGGTTCGGAATTGCATTCATCTTGATCGGTTAAAATTTTATTTAGTAAATCGTTGCTTTTAGAAGTAAATTTTCTTAACTCAAATTTCTATGACCGATAAGTTTGACCAGGTTTCGTTGGATAAGTAATTAGCCTGAAATATCGGATACATCCGTTGACAAATGTCTACTATGTAAAATTCGGTCAAAAGTCTTTCATAAAATTACATCATAAATTCCTTAATACTCCCTTTTTTTTTCACCATCCATTAGTGAAATTTCTTAAACCAGAGGACTCTGTTTGTGGTGAACCTGTTTTGTAGCTCAATTATGCAGATAGCATTAAGCTTGCAGTCCTTCAAAATTATTTCGCTTTTCGTAGGGTAATTATCCATATTGTCGATATCTATCTGCAATATGAAGCAAGGCGCCAAAAATAAAGCTGAGGCCATTCCGTAAGTAACAGTGTTCAATTGAAGATGATTTAAATCTTATTTGTGATTTTTTCGAGATAGAATGAGTTGTAAATTTCGTTGTGAAGTATCGATAAGAATTTGAAAATATATTTTAGCGATGTCGTCAATAAGTCACCACATTGTGTTCACGAAAACGTAATTTGTACCTTAGGACTATAACCACCCGCACCCAGGTGTTACAATTTTATAAATAATTCTCTTGTATTTATTTATTTAACAGGTGGTTTTTATCTGATAAACGATTCACTCATCTTATTAAACCGCAGATAGTTTTATCTCTTCGTTCTAATATTTCTTTTACTTCGTACTTTCAAATTTCGATTATTTTTCTGATTATTTGAAATGAGAATGGGATTGAGTAATTTCTTTAAAAATATTTTTCGTATTTATGAGTACGAAAAGGACGGAATATGGATTTAAAACTGGCGTTTTGTGACAACCTTAGTCCATCGGAATGCCATCTGAGGTCATGTGTTCAGCCAGAGAGTGTGTAGGGGCGTAAAAGGGAAAAGGGGGTAGTTTCGACCACCGTAGGATCGGTTAGAATATTAACATGTTAGAGTCAAGTATCGGTGGGTTGAAGTAGAAATATCCGTGTTGAACTTCGAACGATGGGCATGTTAGGGATGTAGAAAAGCGAGGGGAAGCTCCCGAGATGCATAATCGTGTGTTGGTGAGGGTAAAATTTTGGGATAAAACACCGCGAGTTTCAATAGGGAAGATAAATACAAACAAATTTAGAGACTTAAAGTTACAGCTAGGTTACAGTCAGATAGATACAGAGCGTTAACCAGAATTACAGTTGAGATGCAGTCAGAGAGTTACAGTTAGTCAAATAGTCAGAAAGTCAAAAAGTTACAGAGAAGAAATAATAATCTGAGTTGTATACAACCCCGTCACTGACGCCGGCTTATCAATTATTGTCCGAAAGTTGTCTACGTAACGGCCTATCCGGTCCCATAAACTACCCCATTAGCGGTATCTTATCCAGATGTTGTCGATGCCGATGACATACAATACAAAGGTGAGTAAACTTACTGACCGATGGCTTATTCGTATATTGTAATCGTTTTACTTTGCCAAATTTATGACTTCTTTTATTGTTACCTATAATTTTGAATTGCATTGCTACCATTGTTTTATTTTGCCCTTCAGGTTTTAAAGTATTATAATACTGTTGGTTGCGATTAACTTGTGTCATTAATTTTAAGATTTAATTGTTTAATTCGAGTCCATTTTTGACAATGTATAATTTTTACTGATTCCTGTACTGCTTCGTGGTCTAGCACTTCATTTTCGTTTATTTAATTTGTATCGCTTGGAGAAGTTTGGTCAGCTGTTTTATAATGGGTTCATAATAATTTTGGTATATTTACCACAAAATTACGTAAACATAGATGTGACTAGACCGGCCTCAAGCGGGTGGCCGCAATGGTTTAGAAGGAGCTGCCTCTTACACTCTGATGATTAATTCAGCAGAAAGTGTAGCTACCGTATTAATCAATTGGGCGGTATCTATTCTTTCAGTTGAAGATATCTGTTTTGGTTTGATTTTTGAACCACTAACACTGTTTGAGCATCTCAAAGTTTGCCTTGGGAACAGATTCGTTTAAACAAAATGTTATAGTAACAGTTTTATCTACATTAAGGCGAAACCCTCTATTGAAGAAGTCTTATTCCGAGAGAAGGAGGTCGAGTAAGTGACATACTCAATTGTTCTGAACTGTTACAAAATTAAATCATAATAAATTAGAATTGTACCGTTAAACAGTATCAACCTAAACATTTATTATTCAGAAAGGGGATAGCTGTGGGGTTATAAATAAAACTCACGGAATCGCCTGCAGTTTTGAAAACTCTGTTTTTGTCCTATGTCTTACATGGCTTATGATAACTTGTAAGGGTGTAGATTGTGTACTCGATGTGTGAACCACGCTGGTTCTTAATTATTCTAACTTTAATAAAGGTTGGTTCACTAGCAAAGTGTGTTTAATTGAAAAACAAATAAACAACAAAACAAGGAAAGCTTCAATCCCTAATTATTAAATTTAGTTGGTGGAACTGCCATTTACACAGCTGGGCAGTAGAACACAATCATTGACCAAACTGCTTTAAAAGGAAGCGAAAAAGAAAATATTTTGAGTACTATATTAGGTATCAAACGAACATGTATTGAATTAATAATTTCCCAAAACTCGCTACTTTTTTCCACATGTCTTGAAAAATATCGCTTTTTAGAAAATGCAGGAAAATTTTGGTGCTGAACTCAGATATGCGCTAATTGTATCGAAGAAACTTTAATGGATCCAGTTTAAATATTAATACTACGTATCCGGAATGATCACATTATTTTATTTTATGATCACATTCGTTAAATAAATTAATCTCAGGATTTTACTATTTTTCGAAGTGAATTCATTCATTCTTTGCCCGATCTCTCTGCTGCGTTTTATGATCAAAAGCAGTACAGTTGTGGACCAAAATAAGGATTGCATTTAAAAATCCGAAGAAGGTGAATGTATTTATATTTCATAAGGGATACATTACGGTTCCGCTTAAAAAAGTTAAAAAGAAAAATTCAGTGTTAATTATAATATAATTTATACGGTCACAAAGTTTGTTGAGTTTTAAAATTGTTAATTGGAACTGAAGAACTGCCGTTACAAGTGTAACCGGCGTGGCATTAGAATGCCAGACCGGTTAATTTATTGAAATTAGGAAATCTGGGCAAGTGGCGCGCCGTTGTACCTATTAAAAGGGTGAAGCAATTTCGGATAAACTAATTAAACTTTTAGCAGCTACCGTTGCCATTACAATGTACCATGTATGTATCAAGGGTGTAATTTCTAAAATTAGACTGACCGAACGCGACAAACTGTACTAGTGCGACTGTAATGTTGTAGTAAAGACATGCGAATGTACCGACATCTGGGCTATTTTTACGAGAAATTTTATTTTGGAACCTGCTGTGATTGAAAATTATTTCTACCACTGTTATAATTTATAACGCCTACTCTGGCCCACGCATACTACAGATTTTTTTGTCTTACGACTATTGCGTTGGGTTAGCCAAAAGACACCAATAGAGCAGTTTTCTCTTTTGGAGAGTGCGTCTACTATACAGGTCTGCCGTGGGCCTGTTTTGTTATTGGGTCTTTGATTTTATTTATTTTTATATATTTATGATTTGTTTGTTTCCATTTTCAAGAATTGTCTACGTTTCATACGGTGTAAATAGTGTCGGGTTATAAGCGCCGTGCATTTATTTGCGTGCAGTTATCGCTGCGAAGGCTGCAGGTAAAATTATATTGTGCATTTAGCGCCGCGAGTATACCATCAGTACAATGCTTCTATTTAATACTTTATCCATTCTGTTTTCGTCTATTTTAAACACAAATTCTTTCTCTCCTCCATACTTAGGACTGGTAGTTTTGTTTAACAAAACAGGCGCGTTTAAGAGTATAATCACCATACTATATACGAAGAAATTAAATCTAATTTACTCGCCATGTTTTCCATACCCCGGGCCATATTAATTCTTAAGGGGCCGCATCAGTGGTCAAAGAAATAATTTTTGAAATAGGCATCCTCTTTTACAAAACCTGTCAAAATAAAAGGGGAGTGTTTCTAATATGGCTTCCTTTGGAACAATTTTATTAGGGTAATAATTGAGGTTGCAGTTTCTTCGGATCGTCTACTTGCTTGTGTAGGTACGCATAGTATCTGTTAGCAACAGGTTTCAATGGTCTAAATGAATTTGAGAGTTGTTTGGGTTATGGATGGCGATACGTCATCGAGTGATAGCGAGCGGAGGTGCTGGAGAGGCCGGAAGGGGACTTGGTGCCGGGACTCCTTGCACAGCAGTCGTTGTTGTTTATAGCTGTTATTAGATATTTCCTATATTTGGCCTATTTTACACATAAATTATTATATTCATTAAAGAAGTATTAAAACAAAAGCTTGCATATCGTTATACGAAGTTCTATGTAGTTATTGACAGCTGAAGAAATAAATTTGTTCTTTCTAAAATTTGATATTTACTTGTACCTAATGGAGAAGAGAGTCATATATAGTAACGATTATAGTGTAAGGGTACTGTTTTAAAATAGTAACTTAAAATTGATTAAAAGTTATTAATTAATTATTACTCCTAATAATTGTTAATATTAAAATTTAATTAAAATTGAACGAATTGAATGAAACAGGAAATGATGTGGAGCAGCGAAGCAAAAAGAGGTTGACTCTAAAAACTAAATAACAAAATATGTAATGAGGTGTCAATGTTTTCATACTATACGTAATTTTAAAAACGTTGTTTACATCTAACAAAAAATCGTTGTACACTTTCGTGTGAAATAAAGCATTAAAAAATGATTTTTTAACAAAATCGCCTGTGAGACAAAATCACCTCTTTCTGATACCTGGATACCTGGGCTAATTAGCAGGTGGGTCAAAATCGCGTTTGTTATTATATTATCTACAAATGCTTATGTACTTATTATGTATGTGTATGTTATGTATATTATTTCCCTTCACACTTTTAACAGGCTTAGGACTGTCAGTACATGCGTTATACATATACTGGCGTGTTTAAAAATTAATTTCGTTCGAAGAACCGTAAGCTATTGCAATAGACACGGAAGTATTACGACAGTTTTTTGTATTTTTTTGAAGCTCAAAACCAGTATGAAAATGTCATAAAACACAATTAATTGTAGATTCTGAACTGGTACGCCGCCGTAGTTTAAAGGTTCGCAATAGATAATTTATCCTCAGCAAAATTTTGAGTTATTGCCAAAAAAGTGACGATCTGACCTGCGCAAGACCCCGGAATCGGTCTAAGGCCAGGCAAATATTGAGAGGAGCCACACCTGATCATAGGTGGTGTTTGTGTAACGTTTGCGAACGCCAAGAGGCTTCCCGGGCCTTCCAGACGCCGCAACTCGCCGCACAAATTGAGAACCGCGAATGACCCCCGAATAACGAGTGACAATGATAACATTCTGAGGAAATTCGCGTGGTTAAGACTAGGCTGCTTCTGCAATACTCCTAACCTAGGTCCTTACTGTAACCTGGCGATACTGATCACCCGCGAATGTTTAGTCTGAGGTTCCCTATATCCCTAATAACCGCCTAATGTTCCCGACACCGGCGCGTTCATGCCGCCGGCGGCAGTGTAGAGCTTTCTATACTTGTTGTACGGTTTGTTTACCAGTCCAAATTGCCTAATTTTATAAAACCTAATGAAACTACAAGTCTTTACATGCTATTTGTCTGATGGGAAAATTTCTCTCAAACCGTGAACCTAATATTTCTGGGAGTAGCGCACTATAATAAAATTAATTTATAGAAGGCATATTGACATTATTTCTTATTTCTATGCGCAAAAGTAAACAATTTTAACAAATACGGTTCCAGGTATAAACTTGTTTGCAAAGCTTCGACGGATGCTGAGTGTAGGCGTTTACTAGTGGCTGGTTAATGGCACCTAATAAATCATGCTAATCCGTGTAAAGTTGGTTGCCTATCATAATTTTTTTAGACCATGCAGTTCACCAAAGGAATAAAAATATCTCTGTTTTTATAACATTTATATAAAATCGGGCGATGTACCGCATGTAAGAAAGCTTTGAACTAACGATTTCCGAAAGCGCAGGTTGTAGCTATTAATAGTGTAGCTTTAATTTGCTAACAAATAATTACGGTTTTTTTCTAATCAACTAAATCAAAAACGAAAAGTCAATCTAAAAAATGGTCGATGTACCTTTAATTTGAAGCATCGATCACTCTTCTAACTTGTCTACATCAAAAGTAATTTCAAAATGAAATTCAACAAAATCTCATATACCTAAAAGCTACTGATGCGGCCCCTTAAGGAGTAAACTCCAAAGACGATACGTTGATGCTGTTAAAACTAGACCGTTTTAACCAAAGTTTCTTTACTCTAAAAATACGCGACATACAAAAAAATACACAAACTTATTCTAAATGAAACGTATATACAACAATTATATGACAGAAAACAATATTACAACTCTTATTCTAAATGATTATATCTATAATATAAAAATGAATCGCTGAATGTGTTGGAAAGCGCAAATCTCGAGAGCAGCTGAACCGATTTCTCTAATTCTTTTTTTATAATATTCCTTGAAGTACGAGGATGGTTCTTACGGAGAGAGAAATTAAAAAAATTCCTTGAAAAAGTCTAAAAACAACAATTTTCTATATTACCATATTCCGGGGACGAAAAAAATTGAGTGACGTTAGTATAGTAACATTACTCAAAACAAATTGTGTATGGTAAAATGTAAATTGTCTGTGGTAAAACGTCACTATATTACCATATTCCGGGGAGGAAAAACAATTGAGTGACGTTAGTATGGTTACATTACTCAAAACAAATTGTGTATGGTAAAATGTAAATTGTCTGGGGTAAAACGTCACTTGAAATGTAAACGTCTCTTTGCTGTGCATATATAATATTACTTAATCTAAAAGCCACAATTTTCTATAAAATTAAAAAAGTGTTGTGTGTTTGAGAATGACTAAATATACCTCCTATAAGGCGGCGGACAAATTTAGGCAGAAGAACCCGAAATGTGAACGAATCAAATTAATTATCAATGTAATCGTACTGCCCAGGAACGTGAAGATCGCAATGAACGTAAAAAAATTCGGTTAAGACAGACCCGTGAAGCGCGACATTCAAATAATAATAATGGTACAAGTTTGAATCGAGCTGCTTTTTGTTACGATATGTCAATTGATTACAGTGCCTACAACTGTGTTGCTATTGGACCTATAAACACAGTTTGCCAATATTGTAAGGCATTGAAATACATAATGTAATTGTTGCCTTATCAACTTTCTTTTTCCTTTTTTTATCTTACTAGCTGACCCGGAGTCCCGAATAGCAGAATAAGTATTAAAAAAAAAAAATGAGCCGTCGCGGGACGCCTGGCAGATGTGAAACATCGAATGAATTAAAATGATGACTGTTTGTTTATTCATTAAACGTTTATTTATATTAAATACAATAGGATATATGAGATAAAAATTATATAAATTTTAATCTACCATGAACAATACAATACATAAATATAATCAACTTACTGATGACTTGATAGTGTTTGATAGGGTAATGTTGCTCTCTTTGCAGGAGGTTGTTCACTTTTACTATCTAAATTATCACTGTCAGACATATTTTATTGTTTAAAATTAACTTTTGTTTATTATAATACACATAACCTTGTGTGTTTTATTTAAAAAATTAACTTTTTATGACAGGTTTTGTGTACTATAATGAATAAACAAAACGACTCGGCCAAGCTGAGTAGGAAGAGAATCGCAGTTGCTTCTACCGTAGACACTACTACCCATACACTGTATATTTATAGGTGTGTATAGCGTCGCCACGCCAAAATTCAGTTTTTAACCCGCGTCAATAGATGTTTCACATCAAAAAAAAAATTAAAGAATCGAATGTTATGCGGTACGAAGTTCGCCGGGCCAACTAGTATACAATATTTATATGACAGTAAAAAAAGGAACAAAACAACTCTGTCATGAAACAACACGAACATGAAAGAACCAAAAGAAACGCTTCAAATTAAATAATGACAGTGACTGACTAAAAAAGTATTATGCGAAAGTATAGACAAAAAAAAAAAGAAAACAAAAAAATGGTAACCAGAGCTCGCTCTTCCTTGCCACTGGTCGGTGGAAAGTCGGAGCTGGCAATAAATTGGTGTTACTAACAATTGAGGTTAGGGTTAGGATCGCTCTCTCTTGCTTACCGCTGGTCAGTGGAATAACAGAGATGCTGGTACAGATTTTTTTTTTGTTTTCGTGGAAGAAGGGAAATCTTCAAAGACACCTAGCCGCCCGATGCGACTGGGTTGTGTTGGATTCCTGAGAAAGGTGGCCTCAGACCTACCGACTAAAACCCCTCTACCTCAGGCCGTTTTAGGTCCAATTGTTGGACCTCTTCAGCCATGTGTTGAAGAGTTAGCTGGTACAGAGTTTTTTTTGATTTCGCGGAAGAGGGTAATTTTCAAAAGACGAACCGCCCGATGCGACTGCGTAGTGTCAGATTCCTGAGGAACGTGTACTCAGATCTACTGACTAAAACCCCCTCTACCTCAGGCTGTATAGGTGCAATGGTTGGACCTCTTCAGCCGTGTGTATGTTCAAATTTAGGTGGTTGTCTGATATGTTGGTGAGAATGTGTAAGGGGGTGTGTGTATGTGTGTGTGCATGAGGGTAGGTGTGTGTGTATGGGTGTTTGGTGGGCTGGTACAGAGGAATGCATCTGGTATTTATACAAACCCCTGTACCAAGCAAGGGTTGGGAAAAAGAGGGGTCGAGAGTGGGGTCGAGATGGTAGAGTGAAAATTAACGATAAAACGATTTGTTTAAAAAGTCAATCTCGCGGTGAAAAAAATAAAAAAACAGATAGCGGGAAACAAGTTGGGACAGGGTAATTAGGATGTGACGTCACGGGTAAAACCAGCAGTTCACGAGGCTGGTCGGCGGATAATTCGTGGAATAATTTAGCGACAAAATAATTAGTTGGTCACAACATTGCAATCAATGTATTTTCCTTGAGTCTTTTGCAAAATCATTGAATTAAATTAAAAAAATGCCTCTTATCGCATAATATCAAACATTATAGGCGGCATTTTTGACACTTACAATCTACGATTTTGTATCGATTTTGTTTTTTAGAATAATCACAGATATTTGATAATTTCGTCAGCTACTTTGAACCATTCTGTTTATCGCATCTGTTAGATTGTCACGTCATACGCGATGATTCGTGTAATTGGAGATTACCGGTGTCGACCGAAATAATACTATTCCAAGTGCACCTCGAATTACACTCCTGCTCGATGATGTTGGCTGCCTGATCGTACCTGTCATGTTAGACCGAATCTTAAGGGAATTAGTTCATAACATAAACAGAACACGAAACTTACCAATTGTGCACGTTCACTAAATTGTCACACTCAATGATATGTTTTAGAAATAATACAGCTTGTATTATGTAATTGTTCGAACTACAAAAGACTTTCCTGTTTATTTTATTAATTGTGGATATTTCAGTCTTACAGTTCACAAAAAACAACCCTTTAGGAAACGCAAAGTAGATATTATAAAATTAGCATAAATGCAGAATTTGTGAATTAAACTGTGAAGGTTAGTTAAAAAAAGTTAAATATGTGAATAAATGAAACGGGATATCTACACTATAAATATAAAGAACACTTTAGCCATTTCAAAATGAATCGTTAACAACTGAGAATCCGGTTATAGTGAATGTTTGTGAAGCAAAACATTTACTCTTATGAAACAAATACAGAGCTAGACAAGTTTTACCCCGAAACTTCTAATCATTTATTACTATAAAACTTATCGCAATTTCATTGAAAATTCAGCCGGAGTAGGTAGGTTCCTTAAATTATACACTTAAAAATAATTTAATGTAAAATAACAGAAAAAGCAACTTTTCCGTAGTACAGAACTTTCAGTGCACAAGTTTGATGACCACGTTTCTTTTTTTTATTTTTACTTATTGCTAGTTGTGGCAAACGAAGGGGATAATTTTATTGATTGCCGTGGCCGTGACCTTTTCTTTAACATAACAGGAGCCTTACCAGCTTTAAGTACCGTCACTATAAATATAACAAGAGGTCGGTAGTAGCGCGTCGGCGTCCCTGACGCCCCTGTCTTACTTACCTAAATTTTCACATCTTCCCTCCTTTTGTTCGTTCATTGCTACGTTAATAAACCATTAACTGAACGATGTTGTAAAACCGCAATGTAAATGTACGACTATCTTTTGTTGGTCCCTTCAGGTGGGTACTCGAATGTAACAATAGCTAATGATATAATAGGCAGTTCAGAACAAAAAACTGAAATGTGTATTTTATTGTAAAATTGCTGAGGATGGTCAGCAAGTTATTAGTTTATCGCCACTCTAATAACTCCAATCGTCCCTTTTTCGTATTAGTTAATTCACGGGTTGAATGAACAAGTTTATAGATGCAATTTATACCATCGTTTTTACAGCATCTGTAGAGAGCTGTAACATAATAAAACCTACGCCACAAAACCTGCTTCAGGGAATTAACTAGAAAAGGAACGTATTAGTGGAGGTAATTTGGTAACCATCCTCAGGAATGCCTTGAGATATACAACACGTTCTCTATTTTTTACTCTCATTATAAAACGGGAAAATTAACAGGAACGTATGTTATGTAGCATACAGGTACAATTGTAACGTTCTCCATTTCACTATATACATAAAAAGATGTAACTTACAATTCAATACGAGCAAAAAACAGCTGTTTTATTACTATTTATTTATGGTTAAAAGAAGGTTAAAATAAACATTAAAATTGAAGACGTAAAATCAAAAGTTTTTTACATTTAGAAAGGTAAATAACCTAGGAAGAAAATTCTCGAAACTTGTTAAGATGAGTTGCCTTATAAAGAACATGAATTTACGTTTGAAGGCCAATCACATACATCAAGCTTGGTGTTGAACAACAGTCCACTTGGACAAGACTGTTCAACAGCAACTCCATTGGAACATTGGTAAAATTTGGAACAATCACTTTCGTGGGGTAAATAGATGGAACGATCTATTGGATCGACTTCAGGGCACTTTGCCCTCCGACAATTTACATTTTGTGGCCAGTCACACACGTCCAAATCTGTGTTAAAAAAGGTTCCATTGGGACATTGGAGTAGAATTGGAACTCCGTTACTACACTCGTAAAATTTGGAGCAGTCATCTTCATGTGGCAGATATACTGAGCGATCCAGAGGGTCTACATCAGGGCATTCTAAAACTATTTAAAAAGAAATAGTTAATTTTTCAAACAAAAGTAACTTTTTGTTAAATAGCGTTAGAAGATCAGTAAAAAGTGCTCACCTGTGTTTGTAACTGAACTTCCCTCAAAGCATAGGATGGTGCACAGTAATATTACTAGATCTAGAAATTTTTAGGTCAACAAAATTAGAATTCTCAATATTTTATCAACTAGGGAGAATAAAAGTTTTTAATAATGTATATTTCATTTGATACTCACTTAGAAGTGTCTTCATCTTACAAGGACCTGTAGGAACCGAATAACTTTACTGAGTTTCTTTTATTATTAAAGAAATCAAAAACAGTAGATGTTTCAACAAGATTTAATAAATACTCTTTTGATAAACTCCTTTATATATCAAGATCCATGAAAGCTAATCTTGCCAATATATATTATTTTATTTTGATAAGATATGGCATTCCCGTGCAGTAAATAAATTTATGTGTAATTTCAGAAAATAGTAATCACTTCAAGTACTTCCTGCTGATAGATGGCTGATACTGTGATGCTGGTGATTGAAAGTCAATTTTTAATTTTGGAATTTTGCTTTATAGTGAAAATATTGACGATATTAGGATCGTAAGAGAAGGTAGCTATTATGATTTTGAATTTTATGCTTTCAATCCAAAGAGTCGAAGAATGCTTTTGAATAGTAGTAACGCTGTTGGAAATGTAATTTGATATTTAAGATTTTTTCTTTTTGCCACTCAATCAGTTCATATAATACCTGTTTATTGCTTTACATACACAACTGATAGTATATTCTGAGTATCGTGAATGACTCATGTCCGGCAGTTTTTCAACGGTCTTTTGTAATGTATGTGTGCTATAAAGGCATATTGTTGTATTACAGTGTTAGTGTTTTGCTCATACTCCTCATGTTAACATACCAACCTGTAACTTTTGTTGTTCGTAGTTCCAAATATAAACTTAATCAAACTACCGATCCGATTTTATTCAACAGGTTATGGGCCCAGGTACGTAAGGGTGTCACGGAATGAAATAAAAATCGCGTTCGATCGTGAAAAGTAATCGCGTAGTTTGCCGTCGGTTTGAGTCCGTGTTTTAAGTTTAAAATGGCAACAGCAACCAAAGTTGACTTAGTGAACACACCAAAGTTTGATGGACCAAACTTCCAACTGTGGAAGTTCATTATACAGATCCTCTTGAAATCTGAAAAACTTCTGAGTGTGGTAACTGGTAAAGAAAAGGAACCAGAAGTCAAAAGTTCCTCAGAATGGGCAGCATGGGATTCCAAGAATACCCGAGCTCAGGTGATTCTTTTGGCAACAATCGTCCAGGATCAACTTCAGTATCTGCTAAACTGTGAAGATGCAGCAAAAATGTGGGCTAGGTTGATGTCCATCCATGAGCAGAAGACGGAAATCTCTAAAGAACTTCTCTGGCAAAATTTCTACGAGTACAGGATGGCTGAAAATGGAAAAATTGCAGAACACATTTCAACAATTGAATTATTGGTAAAACAACTCGAAAGACGTCAGTGAAGAAATAAGCAACAGTGCAATTTGTTCAAAGGTAATAAACAGTTTACCATCAAGGTACAACAATTTCCGGAGAGCGTGGGATTCAGTCGCACATGATCAACAAACTTTCGAAAACTTGACGGCGAGATTATTAAAAGAAGAATCTCGAATGGCCAATGATGAAACCGAAATATCTCGTCTTGCGCTAGAAGTCAAAGCACTGCAATCAAAGCTAGATGCAGCAAATGACAAAAAGAAAAGCGTCAAAGAATTAAAGCAGAAAACTAGCTGCCACTACTGCAAGAAACCGGGTCATTGGGCTCGTGAAGGCAAAAAGAGAATTGCAAACAGTGAGAAAAACGAGAAGAAAAATCTTGAGAAAGATACAGGGGGTTCCAAAAGTGACGGAGCTGCATACATATGTGACATATCCTCTTTGTATTTATCGAGTCAGTGAATGGATATGTGACTCCGGCGCTAGCGTTCATATGACCAGCGAAAAACAATGGTTTGTGGACATGAAGCCAATTGATAAGCCAACATATGTCAAAATTGCAAACGACAAAAAGATAGTAGCAACAGGAATTGGCACTATCGAAATCCAGGCTTTTCTTGACGGACAGTGGTTTAACAGAACAATGTACAACGTCTTGTATATTACAGAACTTCGCCATAATTTGTTTTCGGTGGGAGTGATGACGGACAGAAACTTCACATACCACTCGTACAAAAATCGTTGTGAATTTCGCGACAGAAAAAACAATTTATGGGTGATGAACTTTCGAGTAAAAAATCCGTTTGAATGCAACGTAAGCAGCAAAAATTTAAATGAAGTTATGGCATGAACGTCTAGGGCATGTTAATACAAAAACAATAAAGAAAACAGCTGACAACAACATGGTCAAGGATTTGCAAGTTGACAACGATGAAGATTTCTTCTGTGGATCATGTCAATTTGGTAAGCAACCCAGAAAGTCGCATAAAACTTCAGCAAGAACACATTTTGAAAAACCGGGTGAAGTAATTCACACTGATGTGTGTGGTCCGATGAATATCCCATCCCCAAGCGGATCAAGATATTTCGTATTATTTAAAGATGGCTGCAGTGGTTATCGAATTGTTTATTTTCTAACCCACAAGTCCGGCGTTTTAAGTAAATTCAAAGAATACAAAAATCTCGTTGAAAACCAAACAGGAAATAAAGTAAAAGTCTTACGAAGCGACAGAGGCAAAGGTGAATATGTCAACCAAGAATTTGAAGATTTTCTAAAGAAAGAAGGCATTATTCATGAATATTCAGCGCCATACACGCCACAACAAAACGGCAGATCTGAACTTGAGAATTTTTGGAAGCGTGGCATACATGTCAATTCCTCAACAATTTCGAAAGAAATGGGATCAAAAATCGAAGAAATTATTATTTGTTGGTTACGAGGGATATTCAACAAATTACCGGCTGTGGGATCCAGAAAGGAGAAGAATCGAAATTAGTTGTGATGTAAATTTTAATGAAGAAGCAACATTAAAAACCGGAGAAAAAGACATGGCTATTTTAAGTTTCGGAAATTATGAAAATGACAATCAGGAAGAACTGGATGAAAATCAGATTGCCGAAACACATAATTCCAGCAACAGTGACTCGCAAATATCTCATGATAATATAAATGACGAGGACTTCGTATACGAAAATTTTGACGAAGAAAATGAAGAAAATATTGAACCCAAACAACTAAGAGACCGAACCAAAATACGTTCTCCCGATTATTATAATGCAGTATATTGTTCATTATTTGAACCAGATTGTTATAATGAAGCCATGAAGTGTGAAGATTCGGAAAAGTGGTTCTGTGCTATGCAAAAAGAAATGAACGCTTTAAAAACAAACAATACGTGGACATTAGTAAAATTACCGGACAGTGCGCGCGTAATTGACAGTAAGTGGGTTTTTCGTATAAAAACCGATACTGAAGGAAATCCTATACGGTATAAAGCGCGTCTTGTTGCACGCGGTTTTACACAACGAAAAGGTATAGACTATCAGGAAACATTCGCGCCGGTTGTGCGTTATGATTCTATTCGCATTTTGCTTGCATTAGCCGCAGAAGAAGATTTAAAAATCGCCAATTTTGACGTGAAAACAGCGTTTTTATATGGAGATCTAACAGAAAATGTGTACATGAAGCAACCAGAGGGATTTGTAAACAAAGAAAATTTAGTGTGCAAATTGAGCAAAAGTCTTTACGGGTTGAAACAGTCTCCTAGGTGTTGGAACCTAAATCAAGTAAGCCGATTTGTAAATAATTGGGGTCAAGAACACTGGACAGCTGTAAAAAAGAATAATACGCTATTTAAAACATACACTCCAGTATAAGATCATGTATTCAAAAACTTTAAAGATATGTGTAATTGGCTACACTGATGACGATTATGCTGGGTGTACAGACACACGGAAATCAACCAGTGGGTATGTTTTCATAATGGCAGGTGCCCCAGTTACCTGGAAATGTCAAAAACAAACAGTTGTAGCTCAATCAACAACTGAAGCTGAATATATTGCGTTAGCTTTGGGTGCACGAGAAGCATTGTGGTTAAAATATTTCCTTCAGGAACTGGAGATCGAGCTTATACCACTAAATATTTTCGTCGACAATCAATAAGGGATAAAGTTAACCCAGGCACAGCAACTCCACAGCAGGACGAAACACATGGATGTGAAAGTGCATTTTGTGCCCGATGAATGTGTAAAGGGCAATTTATCCGTAAATTATGTGAGTTCTAGTGATCAGTTAGCTGACTTTATAACAAAACCGCTCGGCAAAGTAATGTTGTATAATTTGCTTGCGAAATTAAATATATGTTAGAAATAAGATTGCAATTATTGTTTAAAAGTCATTTGTTTGTAAAATATTAAATAAGTGGGAGTGTTGGAAATGTAATTTGATATTTAAGATTTTTTCTTTTTGCCGCTCAATCAGTTCAGATAATACCTGTTTATTGCTTCACATACACAACTGATAGTATATTCTGACTCATGTCCGGCAGTTTTTCAACGGTCTTTTGTAATGTCTGTGTGCTATAAAGGCATATTGTTGTATTACAGTATTAGTGTTTTGCTCATACTCCTCATGTTAACATACCAACCTGTAACTTTTGTTGTTCGTAGTTCCAAATATAAACTTAATCAAACTACCGATCCGATTTTATTCAACAAACGCAACACTGATTAATAAAAAAAGAACCATTAAGAAAAACAGGGCCACCTTTATCATATAGTCGCTTCTTGTGAAATATTGAATCAATTACGTTGTGTTAATAATATAATTAGTAGTAACTTAGATTCTTTTATGAGTTCTGTACAAGTTATATGTGCTCTTTCAAAAATTGTTTGGACGAATGAATCAAAAGCTTACAAGAAAGGAAATTATTAATAGAAGAAATCCATACTATTCTGCCCAGGAAAATCCGCATATAACTAGAGAGAGAAATTATCAGAACAAATTCAGTTTTAACGTTTTTGCTCTTTTGATGAACAATAATGCTAAATTTGAACTTTGTCGGGACAATTTGACTGCTGAACGGTACGTGCAGTTACTTCATGGAGTAGTGACGAATTTCTTGAACAGCTTGCCACTAATAGTAATGTAACCAGTCGTAGGGGGGTACCCTAACTTTCTAGTTAAAAATCGTGAAAAGAAAAGAAACAAAATTAATCTTTTCAAAAATCTTTATTTATTTATTTAAATCGAAGAATTTGGCTGTGAATGTGAATCGTCTAGTGTTAGGACCTTTTACTTACGTTGTGTCAATAGAATGTAGTAACTTAGATTCTTTTATGAGTTCCGTACAAGTTATATGTGCTGATAAAGAAAACCACATCGTTTATTAACATTTTGATACGTATATACAAACACCCTTGGCAATCATTGGCGGGGACAAGCACCTGTTAGACACATCGGGAAATTCAGGGGTGGTAACAAGTGTGGTATCAAAATTGAACTACCAAAAATTAGGGGTTGGAGCACAGTCCGAACTTCGTCAACACCGTGCAATAAACAAATGGGGGCAGACAAAGCTCTAGCATGTTCGTCTTGAACTGGGAGAAGATAAGTCGTGCAAATCGTGACTATAACTGTGATTATAACCACAACTGCTAAATTCAGGGGTGGTAACAAGTGTGGTATCAAAATTGAACTACCAAAAATTAGGGGTTGGAGCACAGTCCGAACTTCGTCAACACCGTGCACCAACAAATGGGGGCAGGCAAAACTCTAGCATGTTCGTCTTGAACTGGGAGAAGATAAGTCGTGCAAATCGTGACTATAACTGTGATTATAACCACAACTGCTGTAAGTCCATGGGCTACCTTGGTAGGCCATGTTCAAATATCTGTTGTTCGAAGTAGTCATTTGCACGGTAATAATATATATAGTTTGTTTGGGGTGGGGGAAGGTATCGGGTACACCTGGTAACCACGAAACCTTTTATTTGTTTGGCGAGACACGACACCGTAGTGAACATAGCCTCTATTGGTTTGGCGAGACACGACACCGTAGTGAACATAGCCTCTATTGGTTTGGCGAGACACGACACCGTAGTGAACATAGCCTCTATTGGGTTTGGCGAGACACGACACCGTAGTGAACATAGCCTCTATTTTGTAAGGTTGGTCGAGACACGCCACGCTTAGTGGACATAGCCTCTGTTTTATGACAGTTCAGAACAACAGTATATGTCAACTTACTCGACTATCTTCTCTTGGAATAAGGTTTCTTCAATAAAGAGTTTCGCCTTAATTTAGACAAAACTGTAAATATGATATTTTACGTCACACCGGTTACCAAGTCAAAACCTTGAAATGCTTAAACAGTGTTAGTGGTTCAAAAATCAAACCAAAACAGATACCTTCAACTGAAAGAATAGATACCGCCAAATAGGTTAATACGGTAGCTACACGTTCACCTGGATTAATCAGAGTGTAAGCGAGAGTGTTACTTCTAAATCCCTGCGTACAGTTCGTACCTCAGGTAGATTTAGTTACATCTACGTTTACTGAATTTTGTGGTTGACATACCAACGTTATTAGGAACCCATTCGAAGACAACTGATCAAGCCCTTAAGATAAATTTTGATTAAACCAAAATAAAGTGCTTGTCGTTACCTACTGAATGCCAAGAAGCGGTACAGGGATCTGTGAACAAAAGTGAACATGGTCCAGGATGGACTAGAGTATGTACAAGATTTCTGATATACCTAAGAGTATAAAGGAAATTGAAACATTATAATAATTGAATTAAAAAACCAAAGTGTTATTCTAAAATGAATTAAAATTTTATACCTAGAATGTAAAGATCTAAAGAGAACCATAATGTAACCTAAATCGTAAATTATAAGCAATGGTAGCAATGTCAAAGCAAAAGTCAAGAGTGGTTTAATGAGGGATTATAACTAAGACCGACAGTGAAAAGTATCAAGTTACACCGACACATATATGGGTCAGTGGTTTACACGCACCTTCGCTCTGAATGTCGTCAACCTCGGGGACGTCTGGCTCGGGGTGAATGGACATGGTACCGTTATCGGGGTTGGTGGCCAGGTGGGGTCGTATGGGCTGGCAGTGATGAGCTTCCAGTGGCGTAACCAGATGGGTGTACCTCAGGCGGGGTCGGCAGTGTTTGGGCAGGCAATGTACGTGGACGGGCGACTCTAGGGCCTCTCACATACGAGCAGGGGGTGACGACGACAGCACGAGAAGACGGGTCAGGGGTCAACCTCAGGGGCAGCGGTGGCAGACACTCAGCGTGGCAGTGGTGGCAGTGGCAGTCACTCGGACGTGGCAGTGACGGCGGGGACAGAGACTCGGGGTTGGTAACGTAGTCAGCGACAGGTACAATGGCGGGGCAACCAATTTACAGGAACGGACCAAAACCAGATCTCGATGGACCGCACAACGGCAGTCTTAACACTCGTCAACGAGTTCAATCACTGCGACTACACTTATTGACCTCATGTACTGAGGGACGAGCTAGGCTAATAAATGACCGGATCTCACCAACAGTCGAATCAACGTGTATTCGTTTAAGGTTGCTTATCGATTACTAACACTGAGGGACGAGCTAGGCCAATAAATGACCGGATCTCACCAACAGAAGAATCAAGCGTGCGTTCAAGTGCCTTTTCGATTGCTAACACTGAGGGACGAGCTAGGCCAATAAATGACCGGATCTCACCAACAGAAGAATCAAGCGAGCGTTCAAGGTGCTTATCGATTACTAACTGAGGGACGAGCTAGGCCAATAAATGACCGGATCTCACCAACAGAAGAATCAAGCGAGCGTTCAAATTTGCCTAAGGACCTCTTTTACTGAAGGACGAGCTAGGCCAATAAATGACCGGATCTCACCAGCAGCCGAATCCAGCAAAGATAGAGAGCCACAATGACCAAACTCCCTATGAAATCCTGTAGAAACCCGCAGCCTTTTATACCAAAATTCTACCCTTTCCACCGCGCGAGTCTGCGTGTCGCGGGGTTCAAGCGCGCATATTCAGAAATTCCTATCTCTCTTGCTTACCTAGATCAAGCTAGTTCACTCGTTCTTTCCAACGTAGTTTGCATACCGCGTGGTCTCCCCTTTACTACATTCCAACCTAATCCACCCTACGAACTGACTCAGGGGTGAAATAATATCTAACTCACTTCTATACGTGGACAACCGATGAAACCTGTCTCTCTCACTTGTGGCTGACCGGATATGGGTGTCTAGACGAAACATTCCTGGTCGCTAAGTCGATGTTAAAATGCTCGCTTTTACGAAGTTTTTAGTTCTCTTTCACTCATTAGGTACAAAAATTATTTAAAATTTATTTAGTTTGCATTGGCATCCTTACTTTAATTTAAGTAATATTCAAGATTAATATTTCTCAAATGAAACTATTATATACAGGAAAACTATTTACCACTTTGAAACAGGAAAGTACAAATTAATTAAATACTTCGATTAATAAATTCGAACGAAACAAAACAAAATTTAGAATTATTACGATATAAATAGTAAATAAAATATAATACCTTTAATTTAGTTTAAACAGAAATGACGTCATCCAGTTAAATTGCCTATTAAATAAATAAACAAAAGTAATTTATTTAAATTATTGTAACACCCGGGTGCGGGTGGTTACAGTAAGAGTTGTCAGAAGTTTTTGGTATGAACTGGATGGTGCTGGCGTATACACTGCGAGGGCATTTGGAGGCAAGTTTGGCTATCAACAGATTGAAAAAAATGGGCACTTACAGTGACCTCCTCAATCGTCTGATTTTTTATTTATGGGGTTTTATTAAGGGAAAAGTTTACGACCGTCCAGTTAGTACCATACAAGAATTAGAAAGTTGAAGTGGAAAGAAGAATTCGTAAATATATAGTAAATAACGGCGACCACATAGAACACATCTGAAGAAATATGTTTCTTATTCCTTTAAATTTGATTATTTTTATATTCCTATTTTAATTTAATTTTACTTAATTTACATTCTACTTTTCCAAACATATCTCTTATCATATTTGGTTTGTTAGGAAATTATATTTCTCATGTATGTAAAATAAATCTAAAATTTCTGCGTTTGTGTAATTTCCGACCTCTTTTTCCTTTTTAACTCAATTCAATCTTTTTCTTTTGTGATTCAGAAAGAACACACCCTCAAAAAAGTAATTGCCAAGAATAGTACTAAATAATGCAAAAACACCAACAATTGAAATAACAATTCAATGCATAGACGACTTAATATTTATCATCATTTACAAAAATCAGTGATATTTCATTAATAGTAAATGATAGGTATAGGGTACCCCCATATCAAACAATTCAGAATAAAATTCGAATATGGAAAAATATGTGTTCTACATCAAATAAGAAAGTTGTTGAAAAAATTGATTGAGGAGGCCTCTACTTTATCAAAGTTGATCTTACTGAAAAATCAGAAGTTAAAACACACTTACATAACTTTCACTACATTTGGTTAGAAATCTTCACAAGTTTCGACCTACTTCGACATTCTTCTTCTGAAGGTGACCTTGTAGGTCAAAACTTGTTAAGATTTCTAAAGAAGGGACATATCAAACGAAACTGTTTTCCAAAAAATGAGCCAATGAAAATAGCCGACGAAACCAAGAAACAAGCACTAGATGGCAAAAAATATTAAGTCAAGCCCAAGATTAAAGCCCTTTTTACGGGCCTTGGAGTAAATCATCCAATCAAGAAAGATAGCTGGTATATTGACTCAGGTTCTACTTGTCACATGTCAGGTAGAAAAGACTGGTTTGACAAATTCAATGATAAAGTCTTCGCACATGTAACTTTAGCTGATGACTCTGAAATTAATTCAGGTGGAATAGGATAAAATGATCAAAAACTATTGAAAATGTGCAATATGTGCCTATCTTAGGTACTTATCTTTTGTTAGTGTCAGCAATGACTAAAAAAGATTTAGCTATTGTGTTTATTAAGGATAATTAAATTTGTCATATTAGTGATTTTCATTATTCGGGTACTGTTGAACTTAATGTTATCAAGAAAAGTGATTTACACAAATTAATTAATAACTAATGATTCTGTCAATCATCCGAAAACAAGTGAATCATGTAATGTTGGGGAAAATTCTTATAGGGTACTACTGTTTTAATAAATTCATTTGAAATATGGCAAAAGCGTTTGGCACATTCGAATGAAAGGGATTTGAAAACCTTGTTTCAAAAGGAAAGTTCAGATGTGGTTCTAGGAGTAAATAATCACAATTCTTGCATTTGTTGCCAAGAAGGGACACAACACGGGGAATCTTTTAAAGGTTTAGAAGGGACTCGTGCAACTGAAAAGCTGGAGGTAGTTCATACGGATTTGACGAGACTTTAAATTAAATATCTTAGCGGAAGTATCTTCTTATTTTCACAGACGATAAGACAAGAAAAATGTGTCCATATTTTCTCAAAAGTAAAGACCAAGTAGTAGATAAGTTCAAAGAATTCAAAGCTGAAGCAGAAAATCGAGCTCGAACAACAATAAAATTTTTTAGGATTGATAATGGAACAGAATTTATGAATAATAACATGAGACAAATCTGTTCTGATGCCAGTATCATTCATGAAACTAGTATACCATACACAGCTGAGCAAAATGGATTGTCAGAAAGGTCAATTGCACAATATGTGAGAAAGCTAGATGTATGATGAGAAATGCAAAGCGTCCTAGTGTCTTATGGGCAGAAGCCAGTTCTACAACGGTTTACTATGCCAATCGCTCCCCTCGCTCAGGTCTTGGTGGGACAATTCCTGAAGAAGAATGGTCTGGAAATCCAATTCCCATAGAGAATTAAATAAAAATAATCTAGAGAATGGTATTATTGTTGATAATGAGAACGTTCCTAAAGCATATTTTATACGTTCAAGCAGACAACTTCAGGCTATAGGAAAAGAAAGTTTGTTTGCTTAAAAGAGCAATCTATGGCCTTAAGCAGGCCTCAAGAACCTGGAATCAAAATATCAATCAGACTCTAATTAGTTTAGGGTTAACGCAATGTCCCAACTAGCCATGTTTATATTATTTCGTGAAAGATAATATTAAAACGTTGATGATGCTTTCATTTTTAGTAACAACAAGACTGAATGCGCAAGAATTACAGACGAATTAATAAAAAGATAATAGATGCAGGATCTAGGTGAGATCCGAAATTGTCTTGGCATGAGAGTGACCAGAAACAAAAATAAAGGTAAAATTTACCTTGATAAATCAGAATACATTGATTATGTGCTTTAATAATTTAATATGACTGACTGTAAAACCATTGGTACACCAATAGAGGTAAACTTTAATTCTACACTAGCAATAATTAAGGATGAAAATGATAGAAAGTTGCCATATCAACAAATGATAAGGTATACTTGTGTATTTAGCTGTGAATTCACGTCCAGATATTGCATTCGCGGTCAATAAGCTAAGTCAGTTGTCAGTCAGTGTCGAGTTGATAATAAAATTAGTGAAAATTAACCAAGTGTTTCTTTTATACCATTTATTTAAGTCAGTACAATTATAAGTAAACTGTGGAAATCTGGAATCATGCTTAACGAACTTACACTGACATTCAAATGCACCAAAGAAGCTACTTTGCAATGTTATATGGATGCTAATTGGGGAAATGACTCTGATCGACGATCGTACTCTAGATTTATCTTCATATACGGCGATTCAACAGCATCATTGGGTAGTAAAAAACAACGATGTATAAGTTTATCGTCAACAGAATCAGAATACGCTGCGATTTCTGAAGTCGTTAAGGAAGGGTTATTCTTGAATTCGATCCTGTGACAGTTATTCAAACGTGAGAAGAAATGTTTCTTTGTTAACAATGACAATCAAGGTGCAATAGAATTTTCCAAAGATTCAAGTCAGTCTAAAACGAAAAATAAAATTCAACTTAGATATATATCTTAGAACGAATAAAATTATTGTGGACTATTTAACTAAACTAGTATTGAGGGGCAAGCATGTATTTTGTGCCCAGCATCACTGGTTTAAGGGGGAGTGTTTAAAGTTGATTTTACTATTAATAAACCAGCGATATTTGATCTTAAACTTGTTATTGTCCTTGATATTTTTATCGTTTACTTTTTAGTGATCTGTCTACTGTCAAAATATATTGTATCAATTGTATCGTTATGTTATAGAAGTGTCAAATCTTTTATCTATTATTTTCCAAGTATATGGAATCTGTCAGGAAGAAAGTGTCGTGTCATGAATCATGTTTAGTTTCTCTTATCGTCTTTTATCAAAGAATGTTAGTTTTATTTTCAAGTTGTGGATGAATCATTTTCATTATTCAATCAATAAAAATCAATAAAAAAACAAATAAATTAAACAGAACTATACAATTTAAGCTCAGAAATTCAAAATGGGACTATTAATGTTTTCGGAAATAATGGATAACCTTCTATATAAGTTTACCGAACACAATGTGAAAAGGAGCGTAAAGTAATTAGATTACTGTAATAAATCAAAGAAAATTTCTAAAAACTTCTATTTCTTTAAATTTATATTGTATTTGCAACTTTAATAAAAAAACAACAATCTTTCGAAAGGTTGATCAGGAATGAATCATGCCCCTCTGTATTTTTTTATTCGCCTCCAGTCAGACAAACTTGGCGACCCCGCCATGTAGTACTAGGATGGTCAACTGAATCACATATTTGGTATAAGTTAATCTGATTATAGTTATGTAATGCTAGATCAGAAAGTGTCACTCTATTAACACTTTGTCTGCCAGAGACATGGTCACACTAAGTTATAGGATACTGTGTCTACTAAAGACATGGTCAGACTGAGTCATCGGACAATATGTTGTCACATGGTCTCTCTTTTAATGACAGGTAACCCACGGTTTTATATTTTCCATTTTAACTGTCTCAAAATACGGAATGCGGGACCTCAGAGTACCCGGAATATCCCTTACCGTTTCCGACTATATCCTGTAGCTACTGAGGATATAATTTTTATTAGTACCAAGTCGGGACAGCACAATGCTTGAAATCAAAACGAAGCCCTTGTTCCTTTTGTTGCTGTCCATTTTTTTTAGCATTTTGCATCGGATATTAGTCACATCGATCGGGTTTGTGTCATCATTTTCGTTTTCTGTCACTGATGTTAGTCGTGTTCGGAAGCCCATTAATGCTTCGCTAGGAGAGACACCAATAAATTTATTAAGAGTACTGTTAACGCCAAGCTGGTTATTTGTAACATTTTCATAGTTATGTACAAGTTTCCGAGTTTGGACTTAACAAATGGACCTATGTGATCCAGATCGATAGTGTGGAAAGGTTCCGGTTTCTTGTGAATTGGATGAATGAAGCCTGCCTTCTTACCGCTCGGAGACAGTGTAAACCGTTTTTAACATATTTATTAGTTCATCGTCGCATTCTTGCAAATCAATATTTACCGGATATTAACTCATGGGTTCTTTCAATACCAGGATGACCAACGTCATCGTGGCTTAATTGCCGGATTTGAAAACGGGTCATTTTTGGCACCACCCATCTGTGTATGTATCATTTAGATACATTACCTACCTTCTCACTTTGAGATTTAAATCTTTCTTTTCAAAAGTACTGCGAACAGCTGCGAAATCGGTAATAATTGTAAAAGACCTACTATAAAACATTGGTCTAAACCGTTTGACTGATTCTACGATTGCCAATGTTTCTAGTTCAAACGAATGGTTGTTTTGTTCAGTTAGTGTAGTTTGTCGGCTAAAATAAGCAACTACATGTTCACGGTTTTGTTGTTCTTGTACTAAAACTCCAGCTAAGCCTAAGCGACTAGCGCCCGTGTACAAGGTTGTTGGTAGTTTTGTATTAAAAACTGTTGAGGTAGGTTCAGAAACTAAATAAGTCTTTAACAATTCAAAAGCTCTTTGTTGAGCATTGTCCCATTTCCATTTTTTACAAGAATGTGAAATAACTCCAAAAAGGTGCAACCTAGGTCCCATGTATTATTAATACACTGACATTTGTTTTTTATGTGTAATTCAAAAAGGCAGTAATATATGGGGGTTTCTATTTAAAGTAACGAAGTTAGGGTACATTTCCGGTATAACCGGAAGTTCGCCATATTTGAAAATATTTTTACGTCATTCTACGCTCAATTTTGGGCAACATTTGTTTGAAATATTTCTCTTTATTCTGAAAGATACGCCGATTCGGCCTTAGTAACTCACCCTGTATATTTGATAAGATAATGTGAAAAAGTTTTTAAAAGTAGTTTATTTTGTTTACAATAATTATTTCTATGAAAATCATTATTTTCTTAATATAACAAAAATTTTTAAAAAAATATGAAACTACTCCATTTGTATTATAAACGAATGGCGTAATTTTTTTTTACCAATGTCAACTTTACCACCCTCAGGTAGTCGGCCATTGCCCCAAAAGGGATGCAGCCGAGGGAAATTTGGCAATAAAATGTACGTGACGAATAGCACAAATTCCACACTATAAAATCCTTAGAAATGCCAACTTATAATAAACTCAAAGAAAGCGGCAAAATAGTCTGTTTACCCAACATGCCGGCCACCTTGAAAGATTCACTTTCAACCGAATTATACCTCCGTACACAATTGTTTATTCACCGGCAACACGCACAATTTATTTACAGAGCGTTTAAAAATTGCACCACTTCCGAGTTTTACCGAAGCCACTCTTGTGATGTTGTCCTTTCCTGGGTGGAGTTGCACGATTTTTCCCAGCCGCCAGGACATTGGGGGAGAATTGTCGTCGCGAATCAGCACCACATCATCAATTTCGACCGGGGCTCCATTTTTGGCCCATTTCGTTCTTTGTTGTAGACTATTAATATATTCTGTACTCCATCTCTTCCAAAAGTGCTGCACCATCAGCTGAATGTGTTGATAATGCCGCAGCCTATTAGTTGGTGTGTCGTAATACTCGATGTCCGGTATGGAAGTTAGTCTTCTCCCAATAAGAAAGTGCGATGGGGTTAGGAGTTGAAGGTCATTAGGGTCAGACGAAAGAGGAGTTAAAGGTCGGGAATTTACAAGTGCTTCAATTTGCACAAGAAGGGTGTAGAAGTCTTCGAAATCCAAATTAATGTTAAAAGCAATTTTTTTTAAATGTGATTTTATAGAGTTTACACCGGCTTCCCAGAGTCCTCCAAAGTGTGGAGAATCAGGGGGAATAAATTTCCAGTTTATATTGTCTTGACCAGACAATTCTTGAATTTCTTTCTGATTCGCATGATCACTTAAAAATTTACGTATTTCAAGCAATTCTGAGTGAGCCCCTTTGAAGGTGGTATCGTTATGAGAAAATATAGTATGAGGACGACCTCGACGAGAAACAAACCTTCTCAAGCAAATACAAGCCTTTTGAAGCTTAGACCCCTGCCCTTTTTTGTTTTTATTTGAATTGGACCAGCATAGTCCACATCGCAATTAAAAAATGGAGGTGACGGATGTAATCTTTCTTTGGGTAAATTTCCCATTAAGTATTCAGTTGGTTTCGGTTGGACTCGATAACATTTTAAACAGTTAAAGATTACTCTTTTTACGCAATTTCGTCCCGAAATTGGCCAATAGTTGTCACGTAAAGATGCTAGGAGTGAACTTGCACCACAATGTAGCAAGCGAATGTGCTCATGTTTAATAATTAAATTTGTTAAAGGGTGAGATGGAGGTAAAATGATTGGGTGTTTTTTCTGATAATTGAAATTTGAGTTTTCCATTCGGCCTCCAACTCGTAACAAGCACTTTTTATCAATGAATGGATTTAATTGTATTAACGTACTACTGCGTGGTAGTGATTTTTCCTTAGATAAACATATCATATCTTGTGAGTATATTTTGCCTTGACCTAATTTTAGTAATATATTTAGGCTGTGATTTAATTCAGTAACTGACAAGCAACCACTATTTCTGTCATCTGTCGGACCCCTTGCATTTTTAACGAAACGTAAACAGTAAGCAACAACACGTTGTAGTTTTCTTAAGGAGGAATATCTATTAAAAATATCTAGCGTGGGGACTTTAGTAGCGACAGTAATTACTTTACGCACTTCGGTATCAACTTCCGAATGTATAAAAGGTTCCGGCCAATTGGGCTCATCACTGATAAGCCAATGTGGCCCGTACCACCACAATTTTAAATTCTCCAGTTTTGATGCCTGAATACCGCGAGATATAAAATCGGCGGGATTATTAAAGGTTCTGACATGTCTCCAATCACTGGCATTGGTTATATTATGTATTTCTGTTACGCGATTAACCACGAACGTTTTCCATCTATTTGGAGATGAATTAAGCCAATTTAAAACTATAGTCGAATCGCACCAGAATACGAGTCTGCTAAATGAAATATTAATAGAATTTAAAATTTTCTTAGACAGCTGGGCTAAAAGTACAGCTCCGCACAATTCCAATCGTGGTAGCGAGATTGTTTTAAGCGGGGCAACACGTGACTTTGAACATAATAGGTGAACTTGACTACTGTTATTTGAACAAGTGCTTTTAATGTACAAACATGCCCCATAGGCCTGCTCAGAGGCATAACAAAACCCGTGCAATTCAACTGATTTAGAATTATGAGATGATACATATCTTGGAATTTTTAAAAGTTTCAATAAATGTAATTGTTCGACATATGTCGACCATTCGGTGTATAGATCAAACGGAATAGATTCATCCCATGAAAGTTTACATTGCCATAACTTTTGCATAAGAATTTTTGCTTTAATTATTATTGGAGATATTAAGCCTAAGGGATCAAAAATTTCAGATATTCGAGAAAGTATTGTTCTTTTAGTTATATGTTTTTGAGAAGCAAATTCTGAAAGGCTATAATGGAAGCAATCTGTTTTAGGATCCCAACAAATACCTAAAGTTTTTGTCTCATCGTTTTTCGAAAAATCTACTATATTATGATCCAAATCGGTGTCAAAACTTATATTGTTGGTACTTACGTATTAACGCCACCGCGGCAAAAATTTAATGGTTAGCAAGTGTGGACAACCTAAACCTAAATTATTGATGAGTAAATATAAAATTTATGTTTACCAATAGAAGGGTTAGACCTCAAGGGTGAGGGATATGTAAATGTAAACACACCAACCCTCTATCCTAACCTATTGCAATACACATGGAAGTATTACGACAGTTTTCTTTTTTGCATTTTTTGAAGTTCAAAACCAGTATGAAGATGTCTTAAAATACAAAAAACTGTCATATTACATCCGTGTGTATTGCAATAGGGTGTGTTTACATAAACAGAATGTATTCATTTTTGTA
The DNA here is from genome assembly GCA_947389935.1 of Agrilus cyanescens. Taxonomy (NCBI): domain Eukaryota; kingdom Metazoa; phylum Arthropoda; class Insecta; order Coleoptera; family Buprestidae; genus Agrilus; species Agrilus cyanescens. The sequence continues at coordinate 18,147,108 of OX376707.1, forward strand.
CGTGAAATCCAATAAATATCAATCTTGAGGTCTAACCCTTCTATTGGTAAACATACATTTTATATTTACTCATCAATAATTTAGGTTTAGGTTGTCCACACTTGCTAACCATTAAATTTTTGCCGCGGTGGCGTTAATACGTAAGTACCATATTTTTTAATATATAGGAACTGTTTGATGTCCATTTCCGTAAATGAAATGACCCTGAACTTAATATTTTACCAATTTGATGCTGTATTTCGATTGCTTCATTCTCACAGTCAAATCCAGTAAGCAGATCATCTACATAAAAATCTTGGTTTATTATGTTACATGCCTTTGGATGAATATAACAATAATCTACTGCAAGTTGTTTGAGGCATCTTATTGCCAAAAATGGAGCTGATGCCATACCGTAAGTAACTGTATTTAAACTAAAGCACATAAGTGGCTGAGTAGAGTCCTCGCGCCAAAAAATTAGTTGTAATTTTTTATGTTCGTCTGTAATTGAAACTTACCTATACATTTTGGCAATATCAGCTGTTAAGACATAAGCATGTTTTCTGAATCGCAACCAAATAGAGAATAAATTATGCTGAGAATAAATTATGCCTACACATTGAATGTCGTTTAACGAGATGTTATTATTACATTTGGCTACGCGCACCTTCGTCGTCGAACTACTTTGTTTAACTACGGCGTGATGGGGTATAATATAAGTGTGACCTTTAATATTACTTTAATTTATTTTTGACATATGACCAAGCTTTTCGTATTCAGTCATTAATTGTTTATAATTTGTTTTTATTTGATCATTTTTTGGTAGTTACGTTCTAAAGAGTAAAATCGTTTCAATGCTTGTTCCCGAGAATTGCCTAATACAGAAGTATCAAACTGTAAGGGTAGTTTAACTATGAAGCGTCCTTGGTTATTTTGGATGGTATTGGCTTTGAAATGATCCTCGCACATTTGTTCCTCTTGTGTATAATTTTGATTTTCCCTTTTCTCAATTTCCTCGATATTCCAGAATTTTTCTAATTGACTATTTAAGCTATCATTAATTTGTGAACTAAAACAGTTTGTTGTGAGAAACGAACATTTTTCAATAGTACCTGTCTCTATAAAATTGCCGCCCAGTATCCACCCTAGCTTAGTTTTTTGCAATATTGGAAGATTTCTACCTAATAGGTGTTGGCCGACACATAAAAGTTCCCAGAATATACCGGCACCTAAAAGTATATCGATCTTTCCAGGATTATGACAATTATTGTCAGCTAATCGAATATGTTCTGGTATACTGAGACTTGATAGATTAAAAGGTTTATTAGGTAACTGATCAGTTATTTTGTTTAAAATAAGACAAGAAATATTAGTAGAAAAGTCGTTAATATTTGATTTGAATTTTATATTAGTTTTAAAAGTGATAGACGATATAGCCTGATTTATTCCACAAATACTCAAATTAAGTTTGGATTTCTTTGAATTTAAAATATTACAAAATTCTTCGGTTATGAAATTTGATTGTGATGCAGGGTCTAATAATGCCCTGGCATAATGAAGCTTGCCCTTTACGTCGTATACCTGGATACGCGGAGTTGATAATAATGTTTGTTCTGTATTTGTATTGGACGAATGATTAACATAAGCTACCTGCTGTGAAGCTACCGACTGCTTATCGCTAGCCTCTTGTCCAGGGTTATCTAAAGGTTTTTTAACCGAGTGAATTTCTGCAGAGTTATTCGAAAAATTATTATTGGCAACTTGTTTTTGGAAATTAATATGCAGAAGGGTATTGTGTTTTTTATTACATATTTGACACATTCTGGACGTGCATGCTGAAGTATTGTGGCCTCTCTTTTAACAGTTCAAACATAAATGCCGACAATTACTTTCTTGAATTCTATTATTTACATCTGATTTTAAAAACTGTTGGCAGTATCGTATGTAATGTGCGTCTTTGCAAAACGAACAATTCGATTTGTTCGTAGTTACGTATGCGTTTGACTGTGATTTAGGCGCTTTGATCACGAAGGAATTACTTTGAAATAAATTTGGTTGAGTGTTTACTGCAATCTTACCTAAAAATTTACATCGTTTTTCTAAAAATTCTAAGAATTCTTTAAATATGGGAAGTTCGTCTTTAGTTTTGTACATTTCCCATTCGTAAAGTGTGGTTTAGCTTAACTTACTACTGATTATATATATTAATAACGTATCAGCCAAAGGTTGCTCGTAGTTCTTTAATGATTCAGTAACGTTAATTATATTATCAAGAAATCTTTGTAATGTGATGTGAGAGTCTTTCTTGATATAATCTAAATTAAACAAAGATTTAATATTGGTTTGAATTATTAATTTTTTATCTTCAAAGCGTTTTTTGAGCACATTCCATGCAATTGTGTAATTTTCGGACGTAACCTTTAATGTTTTAATTGACTGAGCTGCTTCGCCTTTGAGACATAAATTTAAATAATAAAATTTTTGAATATCCGTGAGAGAACTATTATCATGAATCAAGGAACAAAACAAATCAGAAAATTCATTCCACTCTTCTAAATTGCCGCTAAAGGTCGGTAATGATACACTAGGCAGTTGAACTAAGCCATTGTTAGACTGTGATAATTGTTCGCGTTGAACCTTTGATTCAGAATTTTTTGAATTTTTAGACTTGTTGTCTAAAAAGTTAGTTACACTAGCTACTATCTTATAAAACCCGTTTTCAAATTCCTCGAATTTAGTTTCATGATCAGGGTCGTCAGATAACTCTGTAATTTCAGAATAAATACCCTCATATTTCTTCAAAGAGGGCTCAAAGTTTTCGAATCGTCTTTTTAATTCTGTTATCTTATCTTGATCAACATCTTCAGAATTTTTAATATCTTCAAACTTATTTGTAAAACGAGTTAAACGAGTTTTTAATTTCTTTCGTTGCTTAATTAGTGCACTTAACTCTTCCATGGCAAGTTGAAACAGTTAGGGAAAAAAATAAAGATATGTGTAAATGAAAAGGAATCGCATTTACCCAAATTCCTTGATTTTTCCTGCGCCACGATGTAACAGTAGATATATTAAAGTATGGCAGCCTTGTCGAAATCGATAGAAAATCGACCTTTCTTCGAAGAAAATGGACCCTAAATATGACGTGATGTTCTGACAGGAAATTTGCAATTTCCTTGAAGATTTTGGTTCACTCGATCCGGCTCGAAGCACCAATGTTTGGTGTTGATAGCGTTTTACTTAAACCACGTAATTTATGGTTTTAAAACGTATAATCACTAAAACTTTAATCTAAACAAATTTACTACAATTAAACTTAAAAATATCTCTTAAACCGAAAACTAAATATAAAGTGATTAAAATCGAAACGATATCGGATATGGTATTATGAAGAGAATGTTCTCTTCAGCGAGTCTATAGTAGAACTAAAAATGATTATTACAGTCAACACACTTTCGAATACCAATGTCAACGTTACCACCCTCAGGTAGTCGGCCATTGTCCCAAAAGGGATGCAGCCGAGGGAAATTTGGCAATAAAATGTACTTGACGAATAGCACAAATTCCACACTATAAAATCCTTAGAAATGCCAACTTATTATAAACTCAAAGAAAGCGACAAAATAGTCTGTTTACCCAACACTATAATTCACTTAAAAATCAGTATTATTTTCCCGAAATGAAAACAAAAATTAACGAAATCATAAATAAGTGTGAAACATGTCTTCAGGCAAAGTACGAACGTCATCCGTACAAAATTCAGTTTAGTGGACGACCAGTTCTTGCTAAGAGACCGTTTGATATTTTACTTATCGACGTATTTACATTTAATAATAATAAGTTTTTAACGGTTATTGACTTATTTTCTAAATACACACAATCATATTTTATTAAAGATACTACGTCCATAACAATATTGAATAAATTACATCATTATTTTTGCCATCATAATTACCCGAAAAAAAATTGTTTGTGATAACGGATCCGAATTTCAAAATAATCTACTCAAAGAATTTTGTGACTTGTTCAAAATTGAATTGCATTATACTACCCCTCATAATCACCATTCTAACTCTCCAATCGAACGCTTGCATTCAACCCTTCTCGAAAAAATTCGTGTAGCTAAGTTAAAAAATCCCAAAGATTCTATTAGAGATTTTATGACGACAGCGATATTAATTTATAATCAGTCTGTACACACAACAACTGGGTTTTCACCTTTTAATTTACTATACGGCCCATATGAAGATTTAAATGTACACGAAATTGATTTAGAACGGTACATATACGAACAATACAATCAAAAAAGAAAAGACGAAGTGTTGCCCTTTTTCGAACAATTGTACCATAAACAAAAGGACAAAGGTTCTAGACTTTTAGAAAAACCTAATGAAAATCTCGAAACAATTTCTATTAACGAGCCTGTCGTTTACATTCGTAATGAAAAATCGAATCGTAACAAAAGTAATCCTCGTTTTAAGAAAGTTGATGTTATATCCACAGAAAAAACAAACTAATAGGGTTCAATAATAAAACAATGCAACGAGTTGAGACTCATTTCAGAAATCTTCAGAGAATCAGAAAAGATTTTTCGTTACAGTGACACTGACGACCCTCAACCAGGCCCTTCTCATTGAAGACGTGCCCAACGTAGGATACTTTTTAGAAGATTTAGGTGTAGCAAAAATGCTTAATCATTAGCATAGGTTTTATTTTTACATTAATATTAGTGATTTTAGAGTAAGGTATCAAGAGTTAGAAGTAAATTTAGCGATTTTAGTAACTATGAACACCGATAACGTGTCAACTAACAATTAAAGAAATAATTTAAAATTAATTGAAAATGAGCTATTAAAATTTGAATCAAGAATACACAAATGTGCGTTGTTTAACTTCATCGTCAGCTATATAGTTTATCACAGGAAATTTAGATCAAAATGATTATGACGAAATAAACACGAATATATTAAAGTTATTTGATAACCAAGAGAAAACTACCAAACAAATTAATAAGTATGACTCATTTGCTAATCATATAACAAAACGCTACGAAGACGACATGTTATTGATTAGAGATTCAATTAATACGTCCCTTAACGCAGTCAAGGTTTTAAGAAACGAAATTAGTATTCAACCGGCAATACAGGGTAATATTTACGCCTCCCAAAATTTGTTAAATTCTCTCCAAACTATTCAAAGAACTATTTCCCTAGCCTTAAATGATATCACAAATTTGGAAATGTTAACTTTATCAGATCTTAAAGACATTTTAGCACATCTTAAATTATTATATAAGACGAGTCGTGTGACATTTCGAGGTACGAAGTGGACGCAAAATGCAAGACGTCATCCATCCGTCCATTTTTCGTTCATCAGATAAAAAAATATTTAAGGTAATTATTTAATTCCTTTTTCTTTTCATAAAAATTTTCATCATCCATCATGGGTTTTCTTCTTGGTAATTTTGCTTTTACAGATCCGTAATTACTAAAGTATCGTAAAATAGTTTTCACTGTATTTGGAGTTGGTTTCTTCTTTTGCGGATACCGTTGCGCCAAAATCTCACAAGTTCTCGTTAAAATTTTATAACATTCCCTGTAAATAATAAAAAGAATTAAATAATCTTCGTTTGTGTAATTTAAACGCCATGGCACTATGAATACTTGGGAATAAGGAATATCAGTCGAGATTGATTGTTTAACTTAGCCTACTTACCAAACTTTAATTATAAAATTAATGCTGGAAAAAAATAATTTTATGCCAATTCCAATATCTCAAAAACTAAGTAGGGTAGGTAAAAAGTTATGTTATAATAATCGGCGTAGAATTCGATGCTGAATTCGTTTATTTAATAAAAAATAGGCCATTTCATTTAAAAAAATGAACGTATGCCATGATGAAGTTTGCCATTTCCAAAAATTAAATTAAAAAAAACACTGTACGCTGCAGGCTGGCAAACTGATATTGACTCGCAAGAACGAACCTTGCTTTATAACCTACAAAAATGAATTCATAAGTGAATGAATTAAATTCGTTTTCAATTTTTAAAGGGTGGAATGAAAATGGGAATTTTTTGACAAAAACCAAAATATCTCAATAACCATTGATTTCTATGGTGTGGTGTTTACCATAAAAAATTCTTTTAATAACATTCAGAATCTGAAAATAATAATAAAAACATGTAGTGCCATTTAAAATAAGAAAAATACTATGAACGACACATTTCCGCGTCCAACATATGTATATGTATATGTATTCTTGATGAGCATGAATAACTCTACAACATACCTTTTTGTTCAATAACGTCGAAAAGGGGTAAGTTATTGTGCATAATTGCACTCGGCAAAAAAAATAGTATCTAGTAGCAAAACAGGCAATTTTCTTTGATAGATATTAACTGCCACGAACGGCAACGTGTGGCGGTTAGAAAAATGTTCAGGTGGTCGATTATTATAGGACAACTGTAACAGATTGTCAAGTCACTATTGTATAACACTGTATTGATAGAAATGAAGATGTTCTAACAATAAATTAATCTTTTTCATTTTTTTACAAAATAAAGCCCCTAAAAAGAAAATTAAATAAATCCGTAATAAGTATAACAAAATATTTTATTTGTAGGTACCTATTGTCAACTATTAAGGAATTATTTATGTGTACAAAGTACTGTAACCTGAATGCAGGAGACAATGTATAAGGTCGTGGATATACATTGCAAAACAAGGGGTGAACTGTCCCACTTCAATGTTCTTATTTTCTTAAAATATACATATAGATTTATAGTCAGGGGGTAAAATGTCCCGGGGCTGAAGTGTCCTGACGCCGTGTAACCTACCTTACCGTAACCTAATTAAGTTATTTGATGGACTTTGTGGAAACAACAAACTACCATTCTTTATGATAACCGCTGCTCTCAATTGTCCTACACCCGCGTATTATTGGTAAAATATTAAATGTTTTTAGGTAAATACTACACAATTACTGGGCACAAATAATAATAACTTACTGAAAATATATGTGCTAATCAGGTAAACAATTCTGGTAAATTTGCAATAATGCCCTTTACAACGCCTATACTTCTTAGTTCAAAATTTATATTGATGTTGACCACTGTCCAATTGTCATTCAAACTTTCAGGTATATTTTATCCCCATGCACATTTTACACTTTTATTGTATGAACTGTGCAATAAAGTTATATAGATGGGCGGGTGGAGGTTGGACTTACGAATTAAATTCAAAAAAATAGATACCAGCGCCCAGTAGCGGAATTCAGTTGTCCCTAGAACATTACAAATAGCCTTAAATCTAACATTTATGTTAATAATGGCTTCAGCTTTTCATTTTCTGTCCGAATTGAACAACATGAAACTGTAATTTTTACGGTATATATTTTTTTTCTATATTTTAGGTTCCTCTGTTAACTTTTAACTCAATAATTGAATAGAAGTTTCTTGTTACTTCGTTTAAAACAAATAAAACGCACTGTTTATGTTACAAACGTACTTTATTATTGTATCCGTAATAGTCATTTCGACTGCAGAGGGTCTTCTTCAGGTGGAAGATTGAATAAATTAAAATACGATACATTGTTCTTATATAGTGTAAAATCATACGTATAGTATATAAGAACAAAACATGTTCTTGGTCAGTATTCTGTCGAAATCACCAGACACGGATCGCGATTTCGAGCTTGTTGGCTCTCACCAGCGTGTCCTAGGAGCTTCCGACAGAATACAGACCAAACAAAGTCTTCGAATGATCTACCCGTTTTCCCTACGTAGTCACCTGAAGACAACTCTGTGCAGTCTAAATAATTATTGTGGATACATTCAATGAAGTACATTTCTAACAGTGCGTTTCATTTGTGATTTAACCACGGTCGTACATACAGGTCTAGAAACTCACTCAATTATCAATGGTGGGGATGGTCCCCATAGTACGCAATATGGCTACAAGAGGCGTTATCATACTAGCATACTTAAAAGTACTTCACAGTTTTGATTGTTAATCTTATTCATATAATAAAACAAAAAAGGAGCCGTGATGAATTCAAAATGCTGAAGAGGTTATTATGACAATATCTTAATTTCTTTCTAAAAATAGATACTGCAGGTGGATCAATATAATATGTTTATCTATATAGTTTACTCATGTTTTTGAATGTAACCATCAATTCTTATCACTTCAAGTGCTATTTAATTTTTACATAGTAATTTCAAGTGTTTATGTCGGATGCATACCGATTCTTGTTATTTGTCTAACACTTAATTGATCACAAAGGTAATTTATTTATCGCTTGATTTTGTTTTCAATGTTTCTTATACTGGATGTAAGTCAGTTGTGCGCAGCCGTCAGTTTGTGTTGTGCTGTAGTTTAAGTAACTCTAGAGGTCACGGATGAATTGGTCATCTGCGCGCCAACATGAGATTATTACCAGAATCAAATTTCTATTAAGAATTAATTCCGCTTTGACAAAAATTTCTTTTAATCATCTTCAAAAAGTTATTGGCGCAACAAATAAATCAAAATGGCAAGTGGCAAAAATAATTCAACGATTGATAAGCAGCTATTTATAAGCAAGGGTTGTTAGGTTTATGAGGGATGACAAATTGAGGGCACTACTAATTACGAAGGTCCAGTTGAAAGTATGGACCTACCCTAAATGAATTGTTGTTTTAAACTGTATTTGACAGGAATGAAAGAAGTAGCGAGGATAACTCCTCCAAAACAAAATTAAATCACCCAACATATATATCACAAATAAAGTTTTGGCGAGTGGGTCTACACATAACATGTCAGGTATAACAAATCGGCGATTTCTAAGCTTTATGTACAATAAGAAAGAAATTTGAAAAGAACTTGGCAGTTAAAGGAGTAATATACGTAACTAAATGTTTTACTGAAACTAATTTTAAGTCATACTGCATGATACAATACAGAATAAAACTATTACATTCAAACACAAATCATCTTGATATCCTTTAAGCTGCGCGTTGAATGGTATACTATAGAAATGATTAGGGGGAAGCACATTCATCTTATCCGCGCGTAAAATAATTTTCGAAGTAGTTGGCTGTACAGATACAGGCAGTTGGTTCAAAATTTATATAATTTCAATACCAGTCTTGACATTGTCTGACACTACTTTAATTTCTATTTCACATTCTATATTATCGATCTTTATGTTGTGCTTCACCATTCCCAAAGTTGAATCCAGTGAGTTTCCGTATCCTTGGATAATTATAGTTTATTTGAAGACTATATAATTAGCCCTAATTTATTAGATTCCCTTTGAGTGATGTTTGTACACGATCTGAAGTTGTCACTATAAATTTAAGTGGGTAATATTTTATTATGTTATTAGTACATCTCTGTTTGAATATTTACCGTTGCTATCAATTTTGGGTTCTTCTAGTCACAAGGTGGAATATTTTGGGGATTTATTGCTTTCTTTAAATATCTACTCTCGTCATTACTCGGTTGCACTTCTGCAGTGAAGGACTTGTAACCGGCTTTAGCATATTTGGATAATTTTACTTCGGCTGAAGTAAACAACTCTCGCGAATTCCACAATTTATCCTTCGGAAATGCCCTTTCTTGATTGTATGTTAATTCTTTAGTTTCGCATGTGTTGTGTTGTGGAAATCGTCTAAAGATAAGAAAGTAAATCTTTCGGTCACGTTGTTGCCAGCCCGAGCTGCTGTATCCAGAGTCGTCAAGAAGACCATGTATAATACACGAAGCGGCTCCTTTACATTTTTTGTTTCCACACGTATTAAAGGGGGCGAGCTTTTCAAACTAACAGAGAACGTAGGTTTATATAGGCAGCTTTTCACGCTTCAATATTTCCTCCACCCTCTCAGCATAATCTCTGGTGTACGGAAACGCTCTTTTTAATTTTTCTTTCCATTCGTCCCACGACATTCTCGCCGATTGTAAGCTTCTGTACCATGTTAACGCTAATTCCCTCAATTTGGACATGGCAAGATAAATTGTGGCGGTAGCCCAATTAAAGATGTCCTTTAACTATTACATTTTGTTACATCTAACCTAACCGAACCTAACCAAGTCTTGGTTAACATCCTCTATTCCCATCGGATATTGCAGGTCTAACAGGGGCAAAATTGGCAAACGTATTCTTAAGAGCTTTCTCGAGTTCTTCTACTGAGTAGTATGTCTTCATTGGAACCGAAAAGGTTAACAATGCCATGATCTGCAGCGTCCTGCACATTTTCTATTAAACTAGTATGTGAGGAGGTGGCCTCAGATATAAGAATACTTTTCTGTTCATAGTTACTTAAAAAACCTATAGACATTGTTTTGTTCGTAATCGTAAATAAATTGTGGATTGTACTTTTTTTACATTTTATTTTTGGTTAAACCGCCCCCAGTTGCAGAGTCAACACACACTGCGAAATCATACGTTGAAAGACCAACCCTTAACGGTCACGCGACTCGTGTCGTCACAAGGTAAAAAGTGTAGCAGCACAGTAACTACCATACCACAGCGCGATTATCAGATACAGACATTGTTATCGATTTGAGAAAATTCAAATTCCGGCAATTGTTTAAAGAATTTGTTCAAACAAATTGAACCCTGATTTGAATCCGGCAAACATTGAATACTGATTCAGGAACATTTTTTAAAGGGGGCTATGGAAAAAATCTCGCGAAATAATTGTCTATTGAAAAGCGTGATTTTAGTTTAGTAAATTACAGCAGAAATGTTTGCACTGCTATGTAAATTTATCAACCAAAAACAGGAGGTTATCAAAAATATATACAATAATTGTAAACTTAGATAAAAACACTCGAAATTGTATCAAATCTTAATTGCGTCTATTGTCTGGATTGCATCTAAAAAAATGGAAACGAACATTTTTAGCGCTTGTCTGTACACCTATCGGGTAACTTATTATGTTTATATTAAATTGTATGTCTTGTAATTCTTTCGGAGGAGACTTTTTAATGTTTTCACACCTACCTGCTGTTATTGCGTTTCTTCGCTATTCACAACATTAGACGATTGACTGAATGAATCATGTTGACTTGATTGTAAGTTAGTTAGTAGTTCTAATGTAGACCGTTTGCTTTAGTCCCCGAGGAAGGTAACCTTGTTACCGAAAAATGCTTCAGTAGTTTTGGCGCTGGGATTTGAACTCTTTGGAATGTTCTACACTTTCAGTATTGCTAAAAACAGTTTGTTATAAAGTTTTTTTCTAAGAATGAATTTCGACAGTAACAGATTTTTACTGTTTAATTTGAACTTGATTGAATAATTTAATTAGCATTAATGTAGGTATTTAAAATCACTTCTATTAGGCATTTCCTAGTATATCGTTTCTTAACGGATTTGTTTGATATTTCAGCTGTTAATTAAAATAAATTTAATTAAGCAAAGTTTCTACCGTCAGTAATAAAAAATAGTGGTCGAAAAGTGGTGGCGTGGGAGATAGAGGTAAAAACAGATAGGTATATTTCATAACATATGTATGGACTTTTTGCACGTAGGGTAAATATATTTTAGTTTCAGCTACCTCATTCGCTTTACCTACTCATATGTCTGATACTCGAAAATGGATATTTACCTTACATAAAAATCTATAAGCCCATTTATTTATTACGAATTTTGGATGTGGAATTAAATCATTAGATCCCTTCCCTTCGTGTTAAGTATGACAAACGGTTATATACGCAATTTCGAATGCAACATGTTTTAAACAAGTCCGTTAACAGCATCATTTTAGTAATCGGGTAAAAGAATTAAAAAATTATCAAAAAATATGCATTGGAATATAATATAGAAATATAGGATTTTACTGCTACAATCCATAGAAAACTACTGTTCGAGCTTGTAAGCCGCAGTCTATGTGAATTGTTATATCCAGACAACAAGGAATATGTCTCGATATGGACAGCATCTGTATTACATAGTTGAAGACGAAACGTCTGGAAAAAACATTTCACATTAGTTGTACTATACGCATTATAATCTACAAACAGAAAAAGAACACAAATATAGGGCATCTTCCGATATAGACTGTGAGCACTGGACAAGTGGACAGTAATGCCATTATACATAAATCCGTTCCGATATAGGCTTCCAGTGCACTATGACAGTGCTAGAGAGAAACTAATAACGTCATATTTGCCACCATCTTTGTACTGGAAGCGTATTACCCACGAAGTATAGATAGAAGGAGGCCGAACGCAATGTTAAACGAACGGCCAAATTTCTGGTGCAACATCCTTGACCGATAGATAGCGCAGCGGTTCGAGAAATCTGCTCAAATTCTTGCGCGCGAACGGCTGTCTACATTGTGGAAACATATTTATTTTCTTATTGATTAACATCATATAATTCTGATAAAAAATATTTAAGCAAATGTAAAATAAAATCAAATCTAAAAGCAACGAATATAAATAATATATAATATAGTCATAGTAAATAGAGTAAAAAGCAACTCCTATTTAAAAAAAAAATGAAATAGGCAGAACTTTTTTCAATTCCTACTATCGGCACATGTAAAAAATGTAGGTTTTCTCGCTTTTCTCTCATTATTACTTAAAATATAAATGTTTGTTTTAAAATTATTTTTTCTGTAATTTTGAAGGCAACAACTCGAAAAAACACGGTATGGTTTAAGAACAAAATTAAAAATAACAATCAAAATTTATATAATTACAAAAAACATTTATTTCAAATAATTTAAAAAAATATTCATATAAGATTAATAAAATCTAATCTTGCAAATAACCAACAACTTTTTAGTAACAATTAGGCAACGTTTCGACCGTCAATTTCGGCCATCGTTTGGCTAAATACAACATCAATTACTTTATAAGTAATACATTATGACATAGAACTATTATTTCTAAACGTTTCGTTGACAAATTCAGCTGATATTTTTATATATACATATAGTGCCATCATGCAGCACTTATCTACTAGATTTAATTACATCTTCCGTGTTAAAATGCTTTTCACACACAAAGCTAGTTTGCTTTAGCTCCTGATCAATGGCACTCCATTTTCTTAACATTTCACTGTTCTGTTAATCGAAAAAAAAACACTTTTTTATGTGGTAATATATTCAAAAATATATCAAAAAGTAAACCTAAAAATATCAAACTTTTGCTTTATTAATACTAAAGTTGTTAATAATCTTAAATAAAATCAAAAAAAATATTTTCGATATTAATTTGAGGTTACTTACTTTGGGAGCTTTAAACAACAAAATTTTCTTAATTTGGCCGGTTGTATTTCGGCCACTAGAACAACCATTTATTGAACAGCACTTTACCATATTTTTTTTTAAATTCCAACGATTTAAATGTTTTTATTAATTTTCTTTCTAAAACAGCGCCTCTCTTCTCTGACGTTTGTTTACAACGTTTACAATCAGCCAGTACTCTTTTCTACCAACCGTGGCGTTCGGGTTCGCTTAATCTGAGATCGTGTAACTGTTTTTTGTTAAAATTATATATGTAAAACCCTATCCCGTTCGGACTCCTTCTATCTATACTTCGTGGTATTACCTCTGGGAGGTAAGGCGCTTCCGGTGGTTTACCACTAGATAACAATGGCAGACATGGCAAGAACACAGACCACACCACAACATGGACCAATATTTTTATTCAAACTTATAAAAAGCTAAAAGATCCCTACAATTCATTAAAAGATTTAAAATAAAAGAAATTGAAACATTCTTTACAGTTTTTGTAATTTGTTTGCTACTTAAACCACTAACCACCTTTTTTTTCTTAAATTTATTCTGAAAGCGTAGACCTATTCAGTCTTGTAAAAGAAGGAACTTTTCATCATTCTTTTACATTGTATTCAATCCACTAGGTCTGGATGAATTTGAAAATTGTGAAAAACGGAAATAGTAATTTCTGAAGTGATTTTTACTCTTAACGTTTCTCTGCATATTTTTATTTTGACATAAATTAGGATTAAGTAGATTTGAAAATAACGATTGCGATGTTCAGATTGTTACTAACATAATTCACGAAAAAGATACGTTCGCAGACTTTATCAAAAAATCCTTTCACTCAAAATCCAGTAGAAATCTTAATCAAGATCAGAAACTTGTAAAATCCATCAAACAAAAATGTATTGACAACAATCTAATTATTTCTAAATCAGATAAGAGTAACACAGTTGTGATCTTAGATAAAGAGGAATTCTTAGAAAATATGAATGCCCTCTTAGATGATAGTTGCTGCACATTAGTTAAAAATGACCCCACTTCCAAGTCCCAAAACACTGTTGTAAATACTTTAAAATGCTGCCGAAGTATAATACCAAAAAACGAAATTTGGAAGTTTAAAGTTATGAATCCACAATCCCCGACCCTTACGGTTTACCAAAAATTCATAAAACTAACATTCCGTTACGCCCAGTTGTCTCCTATATTAACGCCCCAGCGTACAAACTTTGTAAATTCCTTAATAATTTTTTTGAAATCTCATTTAGACCTTACTTCCACATATAGCATAAAGAACTCTTTAGAATTTCTCGAATTAACTAAAAACATTCATATTCCCAACAACGCTATTTTTGTTTCGTTTGGTATTGTTAGCTTGTTTACATCAATTCCCGTTAATGAACTCAATCTTATCTTAGAAAACATCATATCAAAAAGTAATTTTAATAGGACTTTACAAGTAGAATTACAGTTAATTTTAAACACTTGTATTTCCCAATCATATTTTTCGTTCAATAATAATTTCTTTGTACAAAAGGAAGGGCTCCCCATGGGATCTCCGCTCTCTCTCCTGCTGACAGAAATCATCATGTCATATTTCGAAAAACAATTATTCAATTCTAATAACAAGCTCGTTAAATGCATTCGGTTCTATTGTAGATATGTCGACGATATCTTCTGTGTGTGGCAAAGTACACAAAGACAACTTGACAACCTTTTGGTATATCTAAACAGTATTGTAACGAGCGTATATGTGTGCGGGAGCGGCGACGAGACCGGGAGCAGATAAGCGGAGTTCAAAGAATGCCGGCGTCGGTCGGCGCTTTGATGACAATAAATACGGCCATAAATAAAACGAACACAATAGGAACTCGAGTAAAGTCTAGTAGGACATTCTCGATTCTTCTGGAACTTTCGGTGTCTGTATAAATACTTGTTGACGTGGTCAGTGACAGTAGTTTAGAGTTAGCTTCGGAACAAGTAATATAAATACCGAACTACGATATACCGAGTGATATAAATACGCATTTTCCTTGTCATTTAAATAAGTTGTTGAATTGTTATTAATGTTTAAGTATTCTATTAGTGTGTAAGTGTTAAATAAATAGTTTTGTAGCGAACGTGGCGTAGGTGCGTGTAGAGAGGATTGGTCCTGATAAGGACCGTTGAATCGGAAGCGTGTTTCAGGATCCAATTATAAGCGAGTCAGGATTAGACTAATTTATTATAAATAAATCACAGTATTTATACTAAAAATAATTACATGTATCTTATGGCTAATGTATGGTCAGCGATTTCCGCTGGTGTACGTATTTGTTCTGACCTAGTTTGGTGGCCAGAACTGTTACAATTCTCGGTCAGCAGAACTTAGGTTCCGCATCAACACTGGCGAAGCGCAGCCCATCCGTCAGAAACCAAGGAGGTTACCACTGGCCGAAAAGGAAGAGGCCGAAAAGATTATAAGCGACATGCGGAATGACGGAATAATAGAACCATCGACCAGCCCATGGACGTCGCCGGTAGTTTTGGTCAAGAAGAAGGACGGGTCTACACGCTTCTGTGTTGACTACCGCCAGCTAAATAATGTCACCAAGAAAGACAGCTACCCCTTGCCATGCATCGATGATACCTTGGACAAGCTTGCGGGGTCGACAATATTCTCAACGCTAGACCTAAGAAGTGGATACTAGCAAGTAGACCTGGATCCTGAGGCCAAAGAGAAGACGGCATTTTCGATCGGAACCGGGCTGTGGCAGTTCAACGTGATGTCGTTCGGGTTGTGTAATGCGCCAGCCACGTTTGAACGACTTATGGAGACGGTCTTGAACGGCTTGATTGGGAAAACTTGCCTGGTATACCTTGACGACATAATCGTGATCGGAAAAGACTTCAACGATCACCTGAAAAACATGGAAGAGGTACTTCGAAGGCTGCGTGATGTCAACCTTTAATTAAGCCCCAAGAAATGCCAGCTATTTCAAGAGACAGTGAATTACCTGGGGCGCGTAGTCACGAAGACCGGCGTTTCAGTCGATCCGCAGAAGATCACAGCCGTACAAGAATGGCCAGTACCTACTGACGTACATCAGGTCAGAAGTTTCCTTGGCCTGAGTACTTATTATAGAGGCTTCGTTCCTGGATTTGCCAATATTGCCAAGCCATTGACTCGACTAACCGAAAGAAGTGGACCATTCTGCTGGGAACCGGACTGCCAAGCTGCCTTCGAAAAATTAAAGCAAGCTGTCGTTTCCACACCCCTGTTAAGTTATCCGATACCAGAGGGGAAATTTGTTCTGGACACCGACGCTAGCAATGTTGGGTTAGGCGCAGTACTCTCACAAATACAACACGGAGAGGAAAAATTCATCGGCTATTTCAGCAAGTAACTATCCAAGCCCGAACGAAACTACTTTGTAACCCGACGAGAACTACTGGCAGTAGTAAAGAGCGTGGAGCTCTTTTATAAGTACTTTGTATGGAAGGATGTTCCTGCTCTGAACAGATCATGCTGCATTACGGTGGTTACTGAGTTGCAAGAATCCAGAGGGTCGTCGCGCGTTGGATAGATAATCTTCAAGAATACGACTTCGACATAGAACATCGAGCTGGAAATAGCCATAAGAACGCCGATGCCTTATCCAGAAGACCATGTTCCGAAAACTGCAAACACTGCAAGCGCCTGGAGGAACATGAAGAAGTCCGGAGGATAACCGTCACTGATGAACATTGGTAACCTGATAACATCAACATCCGGTCCTGAGCTTGTTCCGAAGATGGAAGAATGAAGGCAGAGGACCGACCTGGCAAGAGATCGCCGCCAAATCTGGGGAGGTGAAATCGTTGTGGGCCCAGTGGGACTCTATTGTTGAGGAAGACGGACTCCTGAAGCGAATAGTGGAAAACCAGAATGGTACTAAGAGCAAACGTCAATTGCTTGTACCGAAAAGCCTGGTAAAGCAAGTCTTGAAGTGCCTCCATGACGATGCTTCGGGGAGACATTTTGGTGTTAACAGGACCTTGGAAGAGTCCGTGAGCGGTTTTACTGGGTCAATTGCAAAAAGGATGTTGAAGACTGGTGCAAGAAGTGCACAACTTGTGCAGCCAGCAAGGGACCACAAAGACGACGGCGTGCTCCTATGCGCAAGTACAATGTCGGCAGTCCATTCGAACGGATTTCCATAGACATCGCAGGACCGTTTCCAGAGACCGATGGCAATGGACTACTTTACGAAATGGGTTGAAGCGTACGCACTCCCAAATCAGACAGCCACCACTGTAGCGGAGGAGCTCGTAAACCACCTGATCAGTCGGTTCGGCGTGCCCATGGAGCTTCATTCTGATCAGGGTCGGAATTTTGAGTCGGCCGTATTCCAAGAAATCTGCAAGACATTAGGAATTCACAAAACACGGAGAACACCTGCATCCTCAATCAGACGGCATGGTAGAGCGAATGAACAGGACCATTAACAAGTACTTATCCAAAGTGGACACCAAAGGGACTGGGATCGCCATCTGCCACTGTTTCTTATGACATATCGATCATCGATCCACGAAACTACTGGACAAACACCAGCAAAAGTACTGTTTGGTCGGGAGCTACGGTTGCCATGTGACCTGAAATTTGGCGGCAAACCTGGTGAGGACGTTGCCGGAGAAGACTACGTTAGTAATCTCCGCAGAAGACTTGACGATATCCATGAGGAAGTACGTTCCGGGATGCAGATAGCTAGCGACCGCATGAAGGACACCTACATTATACGGGCCACTGATGGAGGGAGACATGGTGTGGTTATACAATCCACAGCCGCGTAAAGGTCTTTCTCCGAAGCTACAGTAGCCCTGGGAAGGCCCATATACAATCGTCAAGAGAATAAATGACGTTATTTACCGGATTCGACGCACACCAAATGGAAAACCGAAGGTTGTCCATTTTAACCGTTTGGCCCCATATGCCGGTGACAATCACGAAGAAGCACGGATCAGGCTTATGCAAGCTCGTTCTCCGGATCCCCAGTATGACGAGTTTATGGCCACGCCGAGCTTATATGCCAACTCCAGACTCGGTGTCACCTCCGAGAGGTCCGAAGATACTGTGTGACGTAAGGCGTCACAGTGCTCACAGTGTATATCGGAACACGGTCATAATGTTTATAAGCTGTATCGTCGGTTGTAGACGATAAGTGGCGGTATGCTGCCGAAGGTTCGTTTGGATATATCGTACTTGAATGGTTTAGTGCAAACTAAACCTCTCTCACTAATCACAATAAGTGAACTGCATTTTTATATACAAATTTATTTACACTATTTACACTTCTTGATTGAAATAATTGTCTTTATGTACAATGTATTTATGTTGGCAAATGAGTTGCCTTCGTGGTCCTTTGTATTGATTGAAATTTGAATTAGTATTTAATTCAAATGAAGAATTTGAAGAATAATGTTGAGTTTAAGAATAGAATGCAATTAATTGGTTGTTTATAAAATTTTAAGCAACGAGCTTGAAGCGAGTTACAATGTCGACCTTTGAATTGTCACTCACTACCCTTCAACCAGTTTAGAAGTTTTTGTGAAAGCAGTAAATACAAGAAACCGGTCGAAGGATGAACGTATAAGGGTTGTTGGAAGGGGTGTCATAAAGAGGCCCCGCATTCAAAATTCAGAAAGTCCCGTGACTAAAGTTATGTACAAGGACAACTACAACTCAAAGACGAAAGAACAGACTACATCTTAAATTTAAGATTGAATAGATAGTATATAAACACAGAAGTTCGTTATATTTACACAGACACTCAACATAAGCATTGTTCCGTGTTATTGAACATCCTCGATTATCTTAATTTCTAGGATTGTTGAATTGAATTGACTTCAAGGCATACATTTAGGTCTGTGTTAAATACAGTTCCTGGTGAACATTGGAATACATAAGGGACACCGTTGGAACACTTGTATAATTTTGAGCAGTCATCCTCATGTGGTATATGGACTGATTGAACCACTGGGGCTGCAGTTGGGCATACTAAAAATGTAAATACCGTTAAAAACGGCCACAACCACGTTATATTATAGTTACTCACGACAGTTCCTTGGTCGAGAAGAATATACATTTCTAGGATAATCACTCACATTCAAATTAACATTAAATAACAATCCACTTGGGCTAATTCAACAGGGACTCTGTTAGAGCACTGATAGAATTTTGAGCAGTCGGATTCGTGTGGAAGATAAACAGAATGATCTAATAGATCAACAGGTGGGCATACTATAAAAGTAAACAGATTTAAGAACTGGCTAAGTTACGCAGAAAGGTTGTTACTAACCACCGCATCCTGATGATCCGGAACCACTTCCGTCATTTTCTCCGTCACCGCCGTTTTCATTACTTCCGTTATGATCTGCAGAATTTTCTGGTTCTGCAGTGGTAGTAGTTGCTGTAAGAAAATTTATTTTTCAGTAACGTCGGATTCTTTGGAATGTCTCTGTTGATCAATGTAGAGTGTGAATTTAGTTAATGCGTGTGATCAAACAAATGGGATCTGCTGCAATGTGATATGCAACAACTGTCATGAGCTACAAATTGCATTAAGTTCTTTCATGTATTTCGTTGTGATTAGATCTTACATGGATGATTCGGTTTTGATGAGTTTCCTGATCCCGGACAAGAATCTACATTAGAAGGCCAATCGCATACATTAAGTTTGGTGTTGAACAGCAGCCCACATGGACATGATAATAGAACAGGCACTCCGTTGGAGCACTCGTAGAATCTCGAACAGTCGGATTCGTGTGGATGGTTCACCGAATGATCGAATGGGTCCACAGTTGGGCATACTAAAGAAAGTAGACAGGTTCAACATCTCGTTTAATTCCGTTGGACGTTTGCAACTTACCACCGCGTCCTGATGATCCGGAACCGTTTTCGTCACCATTACCGTTGTTGTTTCCGCCGATATCATCCCGAGAATTGCCTGGTGCGGCAGTGGTACTAGCGGCTGCTAGCAAATTTATTTTTCAGTGGTATTTTTCACTTGATACATACTTACAACTGTCTTCATCTTATAATAGTCTACATGAACCGAACAATTTAACTGAGTTTATGTTGATAAACTCTTTTATATGCCTATATTTATATACAACTGCATATACGTATGTATTTGTGTATAATGGTTGATTATCGTTTATATTGGCAAGAATTGATGTCGAAAGATAAGACATTCCTGTGCAGTAAATAGGTTTTGGTTTGATTTCAGAAAGTACGTCACTTCCACCTAGCAATCATTTTAAGTACCTCCAGTGTTCCAGTTGATGGATGCCTGATGCTGTGTGATATTGGTGATCGAAAATCAATTTTTAATTTTGAATTTTGTTAAACTTGAATAGTATTACTTTACTTTTAGAGTCGTTACACAGCTAAACTTTTTCCAAAAGCCTTCGAAAAACATATAAAAAACTAGAAGGGGTAAGAAAATAGCAGGACTATCATTAAAAATATTGAATTATGAAGAGGTTTGAAAACATTAGTCCTCTAGAAGAATGGGAAATGTGATACCTTCATTTTGTAATTTCAAAGATATGCATCAGGTGTGAACAAATTTTTATCTCTTAGGGGCTGCTTATTCTTTAAAACTGTAAAGTATAGTCTGCCGTAGACTATGAAAATGGGTAGACAATTTTTTGTAGTGACAGCAAGAACTAGGAATCACATTTTAAGTGAAATCAAGTTCTTCAACTTTAGTTTCGCGGGCTACTTTCAAAACCTTTGGGGTCGACATATTGGCCGCCCCTGATATACGCACTGTGCGCTCAAATTTTACTTTTGTTCAATAAAATTCGACACAGTGTGATATAAAATTTATTATATAAAATTGCACCATACACCATGCTTACGGTAGCAATGACTATGATTGAGTGAAGTAGTAAGACAAAGAAAGAACTGGAGCATTGTTCCCGTATGAATGACGTCAATCGTGAATGATCAACACCAATAAATATTGAAAAATTAAACAATATAGAGTACGTCACAATTTCGTACACGCACTGAGACTTTAATTTTACTGTTCCTTTTAAATTAACCTACTTAAGTAAGACATGTAATGTAATTTCATTATTCTTTTAAATTATGCAATGGAATGTCATAGATTGACCAATTCTATTGTTGTGTCATTGTTTGTTATTAGGTTATTCATGTTAGTCTGATGAAGACAACCGAAATTGATGGTAGAAACATTGCACAATAATTATAAATATTCTCATCAACAACTGTTGGTTAAGATCAATAAAATCTAATCTTGCCAATAATCAACAACTTTTTATGTCACATATTGACCAGTTTTACTATGTCTTAATTTATTACTTATAAAGTAATTGACTTTGTGTTTAGCCTGACGATGAGCGAAATTGACGGTCGAAACGTTGTCTAATTGTTAATAAAAAGTTGTTGGTTACTGGCAAGGTTAGATTTTATTGATATTAAATTATTTTATATATACCAAGAAGATTAAATTAATTCATTGAAAACTGTTGGTTATTTTAATCACACCAACAAAATTGAATTTGTATTACTGAAAATTCGTTAAAATTAAGTTTTCCTATATTTTCGAATTGTAATTGGTAAATATCCATTCTAAAACACAAAAACTTTTAGATTTCGTTCTGCATTTTTGGTAGGTATAACAACAGATTAAGTATTAAATTGTCTTCCTTTTTACTTTATCTTTCCTTGGAAACAGCATTTCGGAAAATTGTTTATCTCGAGAGGATAAAAAGCAAAAGATGTAATATTATTTACTGGAATTTTCAATATCAGCACAATAACTTACTGATTTAACTAATCCGTTTATTAATATTATTATCACGAAATGATGTACGATTTAATTGGAATACCTATTTTATCAGTTTTGGCTACTTTAAAAAAAATACCGTCATACTTCGATTTAAGAAAGGCGTGAAGGAATGGATAACATACAGATTTATTTAAAGAACTCCAAAATTAATATGTGCTATATAATTTTTAATTAAAATTGCCAAACTGAATTCCTCAGTTGGTTAAAGTTTGCAAAATACGCACTTTGGTTGGATTAGAGCAAGTAAGTTAAATTTTATGAAATGAATGATACTTGACTGTCTTTTGTTAGAGTGGCAAAGAAGTTTTGAGTTAGTGCTTAATTTTCTGCTTGACGAATTTTGTACCAAAAGGCGAAGTACCTAGCTAGCGCAAACACAAATGATAATAAAATGGGAGATCAAAACGCCTACTCAACTTTAAAAATGTATGAAAAAGATATTCAAAAAAATCATCAGTTCCTTTTAATTTTTTTGCCCTAATAAAAACTACAAACTACAATTAATTGTAAAAACGCAAGAAACGAACGCAATTATTGCCGCCAGGACATCAGCTGTTGCGAAGGTCAGAATTAGTATGAGTGTGTGTTATGTTCAATTACGGGCGTTTTCGTAGCTTACCTGTTGAGTCTTGTAAATTCATCGACTGCTCATTAACTAAGGTACTTTTCTAGCATAATTTTCACAGCCCGTAGGACCCAATTTTTCATTTCCATGTACACTACCGTAACTCTACATTTCACCATTACAATATACATACACTAAGTAAAAATGATATTAAGTTGAAATGTTCGTAGGTTAATTAATTTATACTTAAAGACTTATATACAGCAAACAACTATTTATTTACACTAATTATGACTTAAACTTAAAACACTAATGAATTACGACTAAACTTGGATTACTAACTACAGTTATTCACATTTCACTGGGTGCATTGGCGCCCTCGGCCTTTTCTGTGCTCCATTACTCGCGGCACAGGTGGTACACTTCTTACACCAATTCGTGACTTCTTCCTTACAATTCACCCAATGAAATCGCTCTCGAACAAAATGGCCACCAGATGATCCGTCATGAAGATACTGCAACACCTCTTTAATTTTGTTTAGAGAAATAACCAGTTGCTTCCTATCTTCCTCTCCATCTGTACATTAATTTAATTATGTATTTTTAATATTGTACAACATACTGTGCAATCAATAAACTATCTATCTATCTATCTACATTCAACAACACGCTTCGGGATTCCATCTTCCAAGACCATTGAATCCCACTGAGCCCACGACGATTTTAGTATTTGGATACAGGAAGAAATTTGTTGCCACATTGGTCATTTTTCCATTCCATCACCTTTTGCAAGTCAGGGTCGTTTTCTTGGTCTTGTCTCATATTTTTAGGTAACCACTCGTCATCAATTACCGTGATGCGTCGAATTGTTTCTTCCTTCTTTTCCATTCGATCACACTGCTTGCAATCTGCTTGACAGGATCTTCTGAAAAGTGCATCGGCATTCTTGTGTCCTGTTCCAGGCCGGCGTTCTACGTCAAAGTCATATTCCTGTAGCTTCTCAACCCATCTAGCTACTTGGCCCTCCGGATTCTTGTAATTCAGAAGCCACATTAATGCAGAAGAATCGCTGCGTAGGGTGAATTTTCGTCCATACAGGTATTTGTAAAGGTGTTTTACGTCTTTGACTGCAGCCAGCATCTCTCACCTAGTAACACAGTAATTTCTTTCGGCTTTTGACAAGGTCTTGCTAAAATAACCGATTACCTTCTCTTGGCCATCTTGTAACTGCGAAAGAACGGCTCCCACTCCCACATCGGTGTCTAAAATGAACATTCCATTGGGCCGAGGAGATTCCAGTGCGGAGACTGTGATTAAAGCCTGCTAAATGTCTCAAATGCCGTTTGACAATCCAAATCCCAATGAAATTTGCGGCCACTTTCGGTTAAACGTGTCAAAGGTTTGGCGATATTGGCGAATCCATGAACATAGCGACGATAATAGCTGCACAAACCCAAAATGCTTCTTACTTTATGGCTTTGAAAGTATATATATTTGTAAAAATAGATTACGTTCTCTTAATAGTGGCAAGGGACCTATTCCTATCTTTCCGTTGTTTTGCTAATGTATTCGAGTTTTTATTTTATAAGGTTCACTAGCATTACGGTTGACTAACCGAGTTATGTAATGAACTACAGCAATTATCAGTATTTACAATGTAACTTTGCTCTTAGTTGTAAAGAAGATAACCCTGTTACCGAACAGTACTTCGGACGTTTTTGTCTACGTTTTGACGTTGGGGTTTAAGCCACAAAAAAGGTAAGTGTCATTTTTGTTCATTTTTCAGTTAGCCCGAGTAATATAAACAGGCACATATATCTTTAGGAACTTTTTTGAAGTGCTATATGCCTATCTTCATTTTCGAATTGTTGTTGCTAAATCTCCACTGCAACAACCAAAAATACATGGATTTTTTTTCTGTATTTCAGTAGGAGTAACAACAGGTTATATCATTAAGTATCTTCCTCTTTCTTCATCTTTTCTCAGAAACTGCAATTCGAAAAATCAGAGTAAAAACTGACATGTAATTGTTTATCTCGAGTGGATGTGTAAAGGAGGTAATTCAATTTAGTGGAATATTTTTCAATATCAATGCTATATCTTGTTGATTTAAATAATCCTTTTATTATTAATATTATCATAAAATAGTTTATTGCTTACTTCAAGTATTTATCGGTTTTCCATCAACATTACTGGTTATTTTTAGGAAAATACTGTCCTATTGTGTTCGATTTAAAGGAGGTGTGTGATGGGATGTATCACCTTCAGTTTTTGGGTGCTGTGGCAAATAGACGTTATGTAAGGTGAATCTCTTGTTTAACATGAAAACATTCGATTCTGTAGTGCTAATCACTCTAATACTATTATAAACAACTATGAAGGTTTTAGATGTTTTCATTATTTACTTCATTTAATTGTTAATTGTTAATGGTTAATAAACATTTATTTATTTCAAACCGCTTCTTAAATAAACAACACAGTGACATTCGTCGAATACTAACGAAGTAAACTAAATAAAAACTAATCCCGAAATTCATTTCAAAAAACGTTAAGAAAACTAAACTCGTTAAAGTTAAAGACTGAGTCATATGAGCGCTACAGAAGAATGTTAAGCTATCTCCTATTGCTAAAACTTAACGAATTTGATTCTGCGAGTCCATGCGAATAAACTACAAAACCTTCACTCTGAAATAGATAATTTATCGCTAGAGATTTTAAAAGATCATGTAGAATGCAATGGAAAGACTTTTAACGTACATCTGCTTCGTTGACGGCTAGTTGACCGATATTGTTTTCGCGGCCTAATGGAAGAAAAATATATTTCTATGTTATGAAGACGAAGATCCTGGCAATTCAATGACTCGTCAACGCGCAGTCAGTTGAACTCTAATTTTGTTTTGTAAAAAAAAAATAAGGAAGTATATTTTAGGATGGAGACTCAAACTGAATATGAAATGAAAAATTAGCATTTTGACCTCGAACATTGTAGGATTACTATTAAAAACCAACAAGCAAGCACGTATTTAGAGATTATCCGAAAATCAACCAATTCGGAGGTGAAAATTGGGTTCAATTTTGTGTCAAAAAACGCACAGTCCAAACTGGTACTGGGTCTAGAAACTTACTTGAACTCTTTTCCAGCATAGTTGAGCACTAAAAAAGTATTTCCTTAAATTCAACTCCTAGTACAATTGGGGGACCAAATTTTTTACAGAAAAGTATTACTAAATAAGCATAAGCACGGTTATTAAACCAATACGGTTGCCTCACTTGCCGCCAACCAATCAGAGTGCACTAGTCGATGACGTATCTCAGAATGTACAGCGTAGAGGAAAGATATGCGAAGTAAATGCAACACGAAATATAATTAAATTTACCGGTTTTTTATTAATTCTATCGTATTAAAATATACTTAAATAGGTGCTTTTATGTATTTTTAAGAGAATGTTCATGTATGTTATTAATAATAGGTACCTAATTACGTTAATTGACAATTCGCTTGAATTTCTTTAGTCACCGAACGTGTCGCTGTTATTCTTCGTTTCAGAGATTTTTCCTGAAGTTGTAAATTTAAATACTTAATTTTTATAAATATTCTTTGGCGGCTAATTTCATGGATGATAAGAAAACGTGCTGTTCTTTTTGGAATATTCTTTCCAACCCTAATTCTCTTGTTTCCGTGAAATTTATTAAATAGTTCTTCTAAATATTGAATAATAAATCAACTTTTTAACATTTTACGTAATTTTGACCAATGTACGAGACAAACCTACCATGAAATTTTAACTTTTTTCTATAGGGAACGTTTAGAAGTTTGGCTTCAAAGTTGTATCAAAATCTGAAGATAAAGTGTAGGCTACAAATCCGGGCGTTTATTACATTAATTTTATCGACTCGATGACATCGATTTATCCATTCTTTTTTTAATTGAACATCTTTTGGGAATGAATAAAAAGACAAGTCCTTATTTTTCCCCTGTTGGCTCTTACAAGAACCGAAACTACAGCGCATTCCTTCTCCTACTATTTTATAAATGGTCTACAAGTTGAAAATAACCTTCAGAATTGAGTAATATATGCTTTATTTATATTAGCTCATTCATAATTGCATTATTTTACAGAAAAAAAAATTGTTGTCCAGATAATTTTAAGTAGGTAGCTTAATTTTTACATAAATAGTTGCCAGTTAGAATAGAATCAGTTGTAACTTTATTTGCATGTAGGTTGTAGAATTATTTTTATAAAATCATTTCAATTTAGAGGTTCGAAAAGTGGTCATAACTCATTACTTACTTTGAATTACTTATATTATTACTGGTGTAATTATTAATGGCAATTATATAATATTGAAAATAGGTAGGTAGGCACGTATATACAAGTTTATGTACTTATAATGACAATGGCTATGGAAATGTAAAATATTTGGTTCGTTTTTATATATACATATATATATATATTGCATGTATACAATCTCTTAATTTAAACTACCCTTAAGCACTAGTTCAGTTTATTAAAGAAAACTAAAAGCGAGTAGCCGACACACTATTGGTGTTGAGTAAGTCGCCCGTGGTTCGTACATTCTGAGGTACGTCACAACCTAACTAGACCCCTCTCTCCCCGCGCCAACAAGCTGATCGAACTGAGACAACCGTATTAGTTTAATAACCGTGACTATATACTACATGAATATACGGGCAAGAGATAATGAAATGTGGAACGTGACTTAGAACGTAAGAGTCGCAGTTGGTGAGTTGTTAGGTGAATACTGCCTTGAGTAGACGATGAGCTGTCAGCGATGCTGACGTAATGGAAAAGGGTGAAAATGAGGTAACAGCTATAAAGCACTGATAGGCAGAGGAACCCAATGCCAAGGCTATAATTTCCCACGAGCGTACTGCCGACAGCGGTGTCATTCTTTTGAATAAGTATTTTTAAGCAGCACTGAATTTATTTATTTCCATGAGTTTCGCTTCCGTTTAATCGGTGATACCTCCAAAATAATACACGTAATAAGAACGGAAGAAATTTTCGGAAATTGAATGACGATACAAATACAAAAACAAAAAATTAAATTACAGAATACATTGAAAAAAAATGGCTTAGGTGCTATTGAATCCAGTAGACTGATTAAATCTCATCCATCATACAAATGTCTATCTGTCTATCATACTCGGCTTTTTGGAGATTATTTAACGTAAACAACTGTAATTTGAATCTAGAAGTGGTAACACAAATTTAAAAATGCATTATAAGTACCTTCGTATTTAATGCTTTTGTGAAAAAGCGTTTAAAAGTGGCCGTCCTCCCACTTTAATTAATAAATTTTAAATATTGTTGTTTAGTTCAATGGACAGTTAGCCGAGGAGTGAAATGTATTTAAACTTTCTAAAAGATTTTTGGAACTTATGGAATGTTCCATTCGGAATGTTATAATTTTTTTTATGGTGGTTTGGAATGTTTGAATATGGTCCAGAGTATTGAAAAATGTAAAGGACTGTTCTACAAAATTCCAGAATGACCTACAGTGTCAAGCACTGCATGCTCTAGGCATGGGCTATTTAAAAACGCGTTTTTGAACATTCCAGGATAATTTAAAATGCTCGAAAATGATTTATAATATGCCAAAATATTAGAAAATGAGTTGGAATGTTTCAAGGTCAAGTTTATATGAGAAACAATTTTCTATATTCTATTGGTTCCTTTCAAAATTATTTCCCTTACGACGCTTTGTTTTTACAATTCAATTTTATACCTATAATTGTATTTGTTATAATGAACAATAAGCCCGGATTAATACTGGCGACAACATGAAAATGATGGAAAAAGCGAATAAATAAAAATTTGAAAGGAAAAATAAGTAGATGTATACGATTCGTAATAATGATACTAAATGGCGGGAATGTGGCTATTAGTCTCATTTAGGAAAGCCACGGAAAAGAAGATGAGGTCTATTTTTTATTTTATATTGATCGCAGGAAGACCCATTAATTTCTGGTAATGTATATAAATGTTATCTAAACTAATTTAAGCCCAGATCGACCCTTAGTTGTTATTCAAATGAATGGAAACTATCAACGATACATTATGTAAGTATAATAAAAATTAACACCCTAAAAATATATATCATTGAAACTAAATAAACTTATACTAATAGTCATGATAATTCATCAAATTATAATGATACATTAATAAAATTAATTAATTAGAGAGACTCACCCCTATTACCACAAAAACTAACATTTAGCGGACACGTGTTTTGCCCACTTTTAATGTGGGCATTATCAACGCGAGACTGGTTCTTAAATTCAAAAATTATAATTTATACTAAAACTAAGGTAGTTTACTGAATTTTGGGAGGACCTAAATAAATGTTAACCAATTCGGACAACTTAAAACTGACAAGAGGGTGGAGGGAATGACTGAATCTGAAGGTACACACATGTTAGACGTAGATAAAATAATCTAAAAAGACAGGTAAATTCCTGTTAGGTAACCTAACCTAACCTGTCTTTTTAGATTAAAATTATCTATTTAGGTCTATTTAGATAATTATGTTATATTTTGCATTTGGGTTGGTACAGAACGTCGACTACAAATTTCTTAAATTACAGGGGGAGTTCTTGACCCCTTTTGAAACCCCCAAATACTGCAACCACTACCCTCTGTATCTACCACCTAGAACGCACTCACTACTACCCCACCTTACACCACAACAGTATTCTTAAACGTTTTCCAGGTGATTCTCAACTTTCAGTGTTTGGAATTTGAATTCTCAAAGTGGAAAACCATGTGAAGGGGTAATTTCTGCGGCCAGCATACATTTACAATCTTCTTATAAACGCGTACAATTACCATAACCTGATCGATAACCTTAATAACACACCCCATATTTTACTGTTATAGTACCAACTACCCGTCAAAACTTGGAAGTGGTGGTGCATAGCATTTAGTGGAATTTACCGTAACCTATCGCCGGTTGACAATTTAGTATCATGACCTCAGTTGCTTTTTGCAAACTTTTCTCTAAATCGTCTATATAATAATTATTCTGTTTTGGGAAAAGTTACATAACTCTGAAAATTGTTGCAAACGTTTCTATTTAAACTGACTGCTTTCCTTCACCATACATCTCATTTTTTACTGTTATGAATACTATCCGTCAAAGCTTGGACGATGGTGCATAGCACTGTAACAAATTTAATCAGAGGGGCCGCTTTGTACCGTAACCT
This sequence comes from Agrilus cyanescens, assembly GCA_947389935.1. Lineage (NCBI taxonomy): Eukaryota > Metazoa > Arthropoda > Insecta > Coleoptera > Buprestidae > Agrilus > Agrilus cyanescens. Next base: position 18,176,930 of record OX376707.1, read on the forward strand.
CACGGTGGTGCATAGCACTTCTCCTATTAGTGCATTGCACTTACCCTATTAGTGCATAGCACCTATCGGCGGTTCATGGCGAAAATCATGTGTTTTTTTAATTTTGTTTTATCTAAAAATCGTAAAATACTTCAACCCAACTTTTAGTATTTTTGACGTAGAGCACATCTTATTATTTTCAAAGAGGCCCTTAAATACCAAAACGTATTCTACATAATGCATTAACCATTCTATTGCTTCAAATATTTCTTATTATTTAATTATTTGCGCCAAAGTTAATAATATTTAGCATTTTACTGTGTGTATATTATTTCTTTTACATATTTACGTTTTTATGTCTAGCATGAAAGCTGTAATGAATACTATGTACTATTCATTTATTTTCTCTAGGCGGGTGACCTTTAGTATGATCTGCGCAAAATAGGCCAGAAGAGAAAGGAGACAACTCTTTCAACAACTTTCAACCGCTGACTAGCAGATCAAAGTACAGTACTCTACGGAAAAAATGTACCATTTATCCACTAAAATTGCATTGTTTGAATGTGCTATTATTGGTACCAAGTACTATTGACAATGTTTTTGTCAACAAATAATAAACAAAATTTTTGTTAACAAATAATAAACAATATTAGTCTCCAGTGAAATGCAAACTGGGAGCAAATAAGTTTACATTATAGAATATAAATCAACAACATATTGTTTGTTTCGAATATAAATCAACAACAGATTGTTTGTTTCCAATATAAAACAACAACAGATTGTTAGTTTCACAAAAGTTTATCAAATGTTTTCCGTATATTTATATTTTATGAAATAAGTTATTTTTTTAAATTCAATTCGTCGTCTAATTTAAAACTAACGTTTCGATCGGCAACAAATCGCTTCAAATTGGACCAAACGTTTTGAATAGTTCTAAGACTATATCCCGTTGCGGCTGCAACACGTTCGTGGACTTTATTAAACGGAATAATAAAGTCCTTTTGGTCCCTTTCTGCTTCAAAAAATTGCAAAACGTTTGCAATTACTTCTTTGTACTGGACATTTAACGCTTGTTTTCGACTCTCACTACTATTCATGTTGGAACAAAACTTTCGGCAGGTACTGTACGTAAGACTATGTTTAATCAACAAGTGCCGATAGTATAATGAGCATAGACAACCTCCTTTATCCCTACCTACGATTTTGCTAACGCGCATCTAAGAAATTGGAAGGGGCAACCGCCTAGAGAAAATAAATGAAGAGTATATTTATGCGTACACCCACCCGCTATCGTAACTTTCGTCAACCCTTACATAATTTGATTTCCATCTTTGACAATATCCCCGCCTCTCAAAAAACATGCTCGGAGACACACACACAAACATACACACCCTATCATAACCGTTTCTCCCTTGAAATCTTGAAAAAATTTAAGAATACTGTTGTGGTGGGTGGTGGGGGTAGTAGTGAGTGCGTTCTAGGTGGTAGTTACAAAGGGTAGCGGTTGTAGGGGTTGGGGGTTTTAAGAGGGTCAAAAACTGTCCTCGTACCACACCCTCGAACCCATCCCAAACTTTTATTTTATCTACAATATTTACCACCCCCTTCCCTTACCACCCTCTACACAACCCCCAACCCCCCCTCACACTACCTCCTACAGCAGCCCCTCCTCTGACACCACCTCATCCTCTTTTATCCTGCAAGAAGTTCTCAGTGTTTGGATTTTGAATTCTCAAAGTGGAAGAAACATGTGAAGGGGTGGTTTCTGCGCCCAGCACACATGTATAATCTTTCTAGGGGCGATGAATACTACAACATACTAATATTTGAATCGAAACGGGGAGGTGGAAGTAAAGGCATACAATTACCATGTTTTCTAACATGATCGCTAACCTTCATAACACACCCTATATTTTAATGTAATAGTACTACCCGTCAAAACTTGGAAGGTGGTGCATAGCCTTTAACGAATTTACCGTAACGTATCACCGGTTCATGGCAAAATTCAGATGTTTTTTTTGATTTCGAACAACCTGCAAATGACTATGTTAATTTAATTTTTTGGAACTCACTGAGAAAAATATTCATGCTCGAATTAATAAATTTAATATATAAATTAAATAAAATAATTTCGATTTAAAAAAATTGATTTCTATCTCATATCATTACAGTATATTTATATATTCTTGTTCAGCTTAACATACTGTACAACATACTACAAGCTCAAAGTAAAAGTAAAATTAAAAAAAAAAAAAAAGAAATTTGTCGGATGGGATTTGAACCAACTACCGATGGAAGTCAAGCAGTAGCGTTTATTCCCGTTTTCATTTGCTAATATCTTTGAAACCGCTTAATAAATCGTAATGAAATTTTGCAAAACCCTACTTCATTTTAATCTTAATTGATATCGTTTATTGCATTTCGCGCGTCTGTTACCGAAAAGTGCTATTTTCGATGCTTTTTTTCATGGCTAACTGAGTGGTCCTCAAACAAACATCCGGACACTAGAACATCTAATATCCAGGGTGTCCACTAAAGATGCGGCCAAAATTTAAGGGTTTATTCCTTGGACTATTTTAAGAATATTTTGTTCTTTGGTGATTTTTGAAAAACTGCTTTGTTTCGATGATACAGGGCGAAAACTATTTTCGACAATAACAACATTTTATTCTGAAAGATTACAAGTAATTGTTTTTAATCTACAAAAATTGTTGGAAATGATTACCGCCAGTCTGTATACAAGAATCCATTCTTCTCCTCATTGATTGCCGGATCCGTTCAAACACACCTGGGTCGTTTCGTATTATGTTACACCCAGCAATTATCCGATTTCTCAAATCGTCGACATTTTCCACTAGATTAGTGTAAACTAATGACTTTTGGTGTCCCCATAAGAAATAATCCAGAGGGTTTAAGTCCGGGGAACGAGCAGGCCATAAGTGAGGTCCACCTCGACCAATCCAGCGATCTCCGTATGTTGTTGTTAAAAAGTGACGAGCAACTATACTAAAATGCGCTGGTGCACCATCGTGCATAAACCACATCTTATTTCTTGTTGCCAATGGTACATCTTCCAAAAACTCAGGGAGCGTGTGTTCCAAAAAGTTGCGATACACTTCGCCGGTAAGTCTTGCTGGTAGAAATAGCGGTCCAATTAGCCAGTCACCCACAATTCTAACCCAAACGTTCAACGAGAACTGATGTTGAAAACGATCCTCAAGTATCTCATGTCTCATGTGGGTTTTCTTCAGCCCACACAAGGTTATTATGAAAATTCCGTATTGCATTTCTTGAGAAATTCGCTTCATCAGTAAAAAAGAATCTAATGTGTGCAACAACCATTGACAAAATTCAATACGTGGACAAAAATCAACAGGAAGAAGTGCCTGAACACGTTGTAAGTGGTATGGGTACAACAGATAGTACCAAAGAATGTTCCAAATAGTCCCCTTACTTACATTCAAAGTATTTGCAATTCTTCGAGTGGACGTACTTGGATCTTCAGCTACCATATTCAGCACATTCTCTTCCACTTCTACCGTTATGACTGTCATTGGCCTTCCTGATCCTCCACTTCGTCTCAATGAGCCTGTTTCATGAAGACGTTGATGGATACGTTGGAAGGTTTTTCTATCAGGAACATTACGATTAGGAAATCTTTCCAGGTACAACCGCCTAGCTTCTCGCGAATTGCCTTCAGCAAGGCCATAAATAAAACGCATGTCGGTCATCTCAGCATTCGTATAACGATTCATGGTAAAGACTTTACTCACACAAGTTAAATTCTTGAAGACAGAAAATACACGTGCTGACAGCTAATGTCAATGATAGCAACAAAATGAATAATAAAAAACCTGCAGTTTTTGCATCGTACAATGTTTTTGCATTCGATAAAAATTATCAGCATTGATTTTCTCGAAAATGGTTTTCGCCCTGTATCATCGAAACAAAGTGGTTTTTCAATAATCATCAAAGGACAAAATATTCTTAAAATAGTCCAAGGAATAACCCCTTAAATTTTGGCCGCAACTTTAGTGGACATCCTATATAAAATTCTCGTGTCACAGTGTTTGTTACCGTACTCCTCCTAAACTGCTTGACCGATTTTTATGAAATTTTATATGCATATTCAGTAGGTCAGAGAATCGGCTACTATCTATTTTTCATACCCCTTAGTGATAAGGGTTATCCACCCCTCACATTTTTTTAAATTTTTTGGACACAAATTGTTTTTTATAATGTGGCATTAAAAAATACATACAACCTTTCCATCACCAACCCCTATTTTTTAATAGTTGTTTTAGTAATTAAATCATTTAGGTGCGCACCAGCAAACCCTGCCCTTGGGAGGCGGGTACAATGTTGGAAGGGGCAGGCACTCTAGCTATTTCTTGCGCTCGATAACTGGTCGATAAGGGATCGTTACTAATACCCGTGCGAAGCCGGGACGGGCCGCTAGTTATTATATATGATGACTAGTTGAACCCGTCCAGCATTGGACGATGGTGCATAGCAGTTGTGGAATAAAATTAGGGCAACAATTTAATACTATAACGTAACTTGCTTTTCCATTGCTTGTTCCTTAAGGGTCTACATAATTAAGCTATTTGTTTTTTTATTTACACACCTACAAATTTTATAAAAGTTTCTAGGTGTTTGTAGGCTTTTGCCCTCTCCTCTCTGATTTGATTCAAATTATATAGTATGTTGTAGTATTCGCCGTCCCGAGCAAGAATATATCTGTATGAATGTTGGGCGCGAAAACCGCCCATTCACACGGTTTTTCGACATTGAAAATTCAAACTCCTAGCAACATATAATCCATTTCTCTAAAAATTGAGAGCTTCGGGCAGAATGCTAATTTCTGTGAATAGGGATTAAATGAATCGTTGTGTATTATTGTGTCAGCATGTGTTGGTTTATGATAAATCGAAAATTCATGTTTATTGTTTATTGTAGTATTTAAATCTAAAATGTTTATAGAATAATTTATTTCGGATTCAATAGTAAATTTAATGTTCGGATGGATGTTGTTGATGGATGAGAAAAGATTATTTAATTGTCTATTAGTACCGTCAAAACAAATCAGAATATCGTCGACATAACGAAACCAATAGTAAAATGTTTTGAAGAGGGTGTTCTGTGATATTTTATTTTCAAGGTTATCCACAAATATTTCAGCTAATAGGGGACTTAGTGGATTTCCCATGGCAAAGCCTAATTTTTGTTCGTAATATTTGTGACTAAATTGTAAACAATTTTGATTGAAACAAAGTTTTAAAAGTGAAATTATTTCATATGTAATGACTGGGTTTACGTTATTGCGTTCAAGTAAATTTTCTACTAATGAGATTACCTCTGTAGGGGGGTACGCTGGCGAACAAGTTTGTTACATCGAAAGAAACTAATTTTGAATTTGCTGGTAACGAAAGATGGGAGATATTTTTAATAAGTTCAAACCAGTTTTTCAAAGAAAATGATGGTTTAAAATTTGTGTAATGATTGATTAATTTAACTAGAAGTTTTGAGATTTTTGTAATTTATGCTTGCATAAATGAAACTACCGGACGTATTGGATAACCATCTTTATGTAATTTTATAAGACCATAGAGTTTAGGGGCTAAGGGGTTCATTGCGATTAAAGGTTGTTTATAAGTTTCAGTAATAAATTCACTATTATTAATGACCTCTTTTACTTTTTTTTTGAAAATTAACTGCTGGATTATTTTTTAAACTTTTAAAGGAATTATTTTCTAAAAAGTTTGTTACTTTTTCGATATATTCAAGTTTTGATATTGCAATAACTGTGTTTTCTTTGTCGGCTTTGGCGAATATGATATTGTTATTTTTTGATTTTTCTCTAATTAAATTAACGAGGGTTAAATTTATTTTGGTTCAATTTTGAATAAATATTTTGTAACATGGTTAATAAAGTTAATTTTGATTTAGAACTAAATAGAATAATACAAATTGCAGAAAATAACGGGTACAACAAAACAATTGTTACACACACTCAATAAAAAGATTTATAGGAAAACTCTAATACCCAATTTTATCAAAATCGAAAATCAATTTTAATGTATTTACATATCTAGGTAATATAACTTTAAAAAATAGTAAACATTTAAAAGAGCAATGGATTTCATTTAAAACAAATATTTTTTTAGGTTTATTAATTAGAAACGATAAAGATAAGTTAGACAAAATCTGGTGTATATAAGTTAAATTGCAGCAATTGTAACAATGTAATAGTTCAAACCGGTAGGTCTTTTCAGAAACGTGTAAAAGAACATAAAAAGTCATGGCATACGCCGAACATCTTATAAACTGTAATCATAAATTTGACGATAAGTCTTGCATATAGCCAATAAAAGCCAAAAATTAAACCTCTTGGAATTTTTAGAAATAAATAACTACAATATATTAGGTATACTTTTAAATAATCAAACAGTTGTCAACAATTCACCATTGCTAAATTTACAATTTTGTTCTCCCTCCACACAGTAATTTTGTTCTTAGGTTAATTAGTATGTAAGGCTTGAAGAATTGTAAAATACCCACTGTATTTTATCCACCTGATGAGGCCACAGTGTGGCGAAACGATTGTTTTGGTTCACAAAAATTAAAAATTTGAAACTTATAAGAAGTGTTTCTCATTTAATATTTTTAAAGAAACTTATTGACCGTTAGAAAATTATTATTACTTTATCCATTAATTTACGTGTCCATCCGATAGATGACAATAATAGGATATCCGGTTTATTACAATATAATCGAATTGTTCCCTTAGACAAGACAAATGAACAGTATTTTTATTTTCTTTTATGTTCTTTTAACCTTGTCAACAATTATCGTTTTGTCTGGCCTATGTTGATGCTTTTACAATCTTCACCCATGCAATTAATTTGGCAATCTACATTGGTTTAATTTTCTTTTATGTTTTTGTCTTAAAAGTAATTTTCAATAATTGTTGGTTATTGGTGATATAAGCTTTATTATTCTTTTTAGGTTTAGTTTACAGCCTTCTTTTAAATAAATAGTAATCCTTAAAAACGGGTTTATGTTAATGTGTCAATCTCAATTTTTAACTAATACTCTTCCTTTTTTCATTCAAAACTTACAAATATTTATGTTTCACACAATTTTTATTTGCCTCTGAACACTGCAATAAATGAGTCAACATTAGATTTAAAGTAAATCCTCGTAGCTACAAATTACACTTATAATTATAGACCTTTTCTCATTTAATAAAAGCACCAGTTTTGGTCAGTTAATTTATATCCGCTTTTAATAAAAGCGCGCGTGCTTTATCACGCACATATAGAAATTGCAAGTAAATGAAATGGTTGCCTTGTCATTTTTCATGCACGCAATATTTATGTTGATCATTTTTTTTACACATGTACCCAAGTAACGTCAAATCTATTACTGTATATTACGCAGTAATTAGCAAACATTTCTCGTTAACAATTTACGATGCGATCAAACTGTAAAAATAGATTCAATTATAAATTAAATTTCTAGTTGCCTAACAAGTCACGACGATTACGGAGCCACATTTTTAGAAGTGACTTGCAAACAAGTTGGCTACATTAAATTGCTGTTGTTTCAGTAAGTAGGAAATTCTATGAAAAGAGGATTTTGATCAACAACGCTTTTTAATAGACGTGTTAATTTGAGATATTTCATTTATTCAAAGTGGAACGCCTAGTTAAACACGTTAAACTGTAATCACAGAGTGGTAACATATGACACTTTTCATCATCTCATTTATCGGCGCGGCGCCTGCAATTTATTTAACACTCCAAAAGGTTGGAGGCGGCTAAATAACTTTTGAATGGTTGTTCATAGGAAAACAAAATTTTGAGTGTTCCTTGACAAAAAAAATATCGTTCTGTTAAGAACAATTTACCATGGCCCTGGTTGTTTGGATTATGGGTGACGAATCGGCGTCAACAGGGGCCAGCGCAAAAGCTGGAGACGCAGGAGGAACATTCGCTATAATAATTAGCAACGAGTACGACGTGTAAAACCTTGTAACATGAAATGCAACATATTGTGCAATCTGTATAAAACCGTTTGTTAATAGATTCTTTGTCAACTACTTAATTGTTTGAAATCTCAATCCAGTTAGTTAGTTTTAATTATTTTTTTGTGAGTTGTTTTTAACATCAGGAGTGGAATAAAGTTCTCACGTGTCAAATAAACTTCTCACGTGTAAATTAGTGATAAATTTGGCGATTGGACAATGCCAAGAATTCTTAGCTCGCGTAGTCAGGAAAATTCTGGAGAGGTACGGCGCCAGGAGTCGAGCTCTCGTCGACACCGCCGTCCATCGGCCCGACGGACGACCCGCTCGCGTTCTGCGGAAAGGCAGGTTGCGAGGCGCTCCCGTCGACGGACACCATCTCCGTCAAGTACGACGTCTTCTGGGTCCTCTGGCCATGAACGCTCCAGGCACTCTCGGCGAAGCCTACGGCGACGACGCCGTGATCGACGACATAGGCACAGCGAACTCAGCAGCGGGTTGGCTCTATCAGAAATTGGGGATGCCATCGCTGAAGGGGTTCAACGACTTGTTAGTAATATCCCCAATAGAGGTAATTCTTTGGTAAATGTAAGTACAATTACGAATAATATTATTGCGCAATTTAACCCAATAACAGATAATATCGACGAATGGTTAAATTCAGTTGATGAATATGTATACATCTATCAATGGGAAGATAGAACCATTTCTCATTTAGCACTAAGTAAATTACGCGGTCCATCGGAGACCTGGTATTGCGGATTACCTACCAAAATTTTCACCTGGCCTGAATGGAAGCAAATGCTAACAGAAAATTTTCGTTCAAAGCGAGACTTGCATAACGCGTTAGAAACCATGATATCATGCAAACCTAGAGCCAATTCAACCTTGTATGAGTATCTTTTTGAGAAACTGGCTCTCATACATAAATTAAAATTAGTATTATCCGATGAAGATAAAGTAAACTTAATAATGGGCGGAATTACTGACGAACAAATAAAATTCTCAGTCGAAACTGCGGGTATAAAAGATCCGAGCGTGCTTGCGACACATTTTAAAACATTAGATAGCCGAAAAAGGAATATAGATAGTAATGTAGTAGCGGGCTCGTCAGGGGCAAATAATACGAGAACAGACTTCACAGCGAAAAATAAATGGGGTAGCAATACGTGTGGTCGTTACGGAAAAAAAGGTCATTTCAGGCGCAACTGCCCCAAAAATAATCCCCAAACACCTGCCTTCGAAAACAGACATGTTAATTTTATAGGTAATCACAGTAATGACAAATTTTATAAAATTATCACTATTAATGGAAAACAAATAAAATGTTTCTTCGATTTTGGCAGCGAGTGTTCTCTTATGACTCATCAGGCAGCACAAAGCTTAGCCTTGACGCTAGTTCCCGTATCAAATGTCACTTTATCAGGCGCATTCGGACAACAAGTTCGACCGACATTGTTTACGAGAGCTGAAATTTGTGTTGATGGAGTCCGGCGATTTATCGAGTTTTATATTATAAATGAAACCGTCATGAAAGCAGAAATTTTAATTGGCCAAAACTTTACAGAACTGTACGATGTTAACTATTCAAAATTAAATTCGATTTTAACTTTCAATGAAACCAATTATACAATTAATAAGTTAAAAGAAACAAAAATAAATACAGGCATAAACGAACCTAAGGCAGTGACAGATTTATTAAATTTGCTTAATGAATTCTCGGAATGCACTGCTGAAAACCTGTCACAAATAGGACTAACACCGTTAACCGAAATGAAAATACAACTTACGACCGATAAACCTATCGCATTTAGACCACGACAATTCCCAGATAGCGGACGAGTTCAAATAAGAGAAATAGTACGCAACCTGTTAGACAATAACATAATTAGGGAATCGCAATCCCCTTACGCAAGTAACGTACTTTTAGTCGCGAAAAAGAACGGTGAGAAACGCCTTTGCGTCGATTATCGCGCTATTAATAAAATTACGGTATCCGACAACTATCCATTGCCGCTCATTGAAGATCAGTTGAGAAGGTTATCAAGGTTCAATTATTTCACCAGCCTAGATCTATTTTCCGGTTATCATCACATAGCGGTAGCACCGGAATCCGTACCAATCACTGCATTTGTCACCCAGGACGGGCATTATGAGTATTTAAGGGTCCCGTTTGGACTTAAAAACGCACTCTTGGTATTTCAGCGAATGCTGAATACAGCATTGGGACAATTAAGATTTAACAAAGTCCTAGTATATTTAGACGATGTTCTGATACCCAGCAAAACGATCGACGAAAACTTAATAATTTTGCGAGAAGTTCTAGTCATTTTTCGTAAAAGCGGTTTAACATTAAACTTAAATAAATGCTTTTTCCTTCAGACAACAATAGAATATTTAGGCTATACAATCAGTAATTCGAAGGTTAAACCAAGTAATGCGAAAGTGTCGGCAGTGGCACAGTTCAAAACTCCAGAAAATGTCCATCACGTGCGTCAAAATTGAGGTCTGACGGGTTACTTTAGAAAATTCATTAAAGACTATGCTGTTAAATCGCGACCCCTTTGTGGTTTGTTGACGAAGGATGCTAAATGGAAGTGGGAAAAAGAGCAACAGGACTCTTTTGAATCCCTTAAACAAGCTTTAGTCTCTGGGCCTGTACTTGCCTTGTATGACCCAGGAAAGGAATTAAAACTATATACCGATGCTAGTAGGTTGGGTCTGGCAGGAATACTGGCTCAGGTGGACGGCAAAAACGAGGGTGTGATCGCATACTTCAGTAGACAGACTACAAAGGACGAGCAAAAGCTGCATTCTTTTGAACTTGAAGCTCTTGCAATTGTGGCTTCCGTAAAAAGATTCCGACAGTACCTATTAGGGCGACGTTTTACAATCGTAACTGACTGTGCTGCTGTAAAACATTCGTTTTCAAAATGTGAAATCAATCAAAGAATAGGACGATGGGTTTTAATGTTAAATGAATACGAATTCGAATTGATTCACCGACCGGGACGACAGATGCAGCATGTTGACGCGTTAAGTAGGAATCCTGCCGTACTTGAGGCAAGCGTATGTGCTGTGGTGATTTCCGAAAAGGATTGGTTATTGGCCGCTCAACAAGGTGACAAAAAGATTCAGAATATAAAATCTATTTTAAAATCGGGAAACAGAGAGCAAGACAAAGAGATATTTCTTAATTACGATCTGAAAAATGAAATAGTTTACAAAATCACGTCATATGGTCCACGGTGGTACGCACCCAAAGCAGCTAAATATCAAATTTTGCGAATGACTCACGACGATGTAGGTCATTTTGCATTTGCAAAAACATATGAACTTGTAGCGGATCAGTACTGGTTTCCAAAAATGAGACGATTCATCAGGAAATACGTTCAAAATTGTTTACAGTGTCTCTATTTTAAAAATCCGGGTTGAAAAACTTCTGGCCAGTTACATCCTATTAAAAAGACACCGAAACCATTCCACACCGTGCATATTGATCATCTTGGGCCTTTCATAAAAAGTAAATCCGAAAACACGCATGTGTTAGTAGTAATAGACGCATTTACCAAATTCATATTGTTGTACGGCGTTAGGAACACGACAAGTAAATTAGCTATTCGGGCGTTACAAGAAGTTATTAAAATTTTTGGGGTACCTAATAGGCTCATTAGCGATAGAGGAACATCATTCACGAGTAAAGAATTCGAAAACTTTTGTAGGAAATTCGGAATCAAACACCACTTAATCGCAGTAGCGATGCCTCGCGGTAACGGACAAGTAGAGAGGTATAATAAAACAGTTACCGAATCATTAGCCACAATGGGCGCAAAAAAAGATAGTAGGCGGTGGGACGAAAATCTCAAAAATATTCAGTTAGGATTAAACGGAACTCTAAATCAAGCTATAGGGGTAACACCAAACGAAGCTTTAATGGGGTACAGAGTTTTGTTACAGGGACATTTCTGTGCATCCAATGATTGTAGTGTTGTTGACGTCACTGACATAAGACAACGGATGGAGGCCCACGGGGAACAGTACCAAGCTGACCAAAAACGACGCTTTGACCAAAAACGTGGCAAAGAGCGACCTTATGTTGAGGGTGATTTGGTGCTCGTGAGGCTAACCAGCACTCCAGCTACCGGTAGTAGTCACAAGTTACTGCCAAGATGGAGAGGGCCATTTCGAATCACCAAGATTCTTGGCAACGACCGATTTGAGGTATCCGACATACCTGGTAGTAGTCGGTCAAAACTGAGATACCGGGCAGTAGCTGGAGTGGACAACATACGTCCTTGGATTTGCTATGGCCAGGAATAGCAAAGAGGGTGGACGGAAAATTCGCCGGTTGCGGTAACCTACCCATAAGGCAGGTCGCATGGCGGAAGGTAAGAAGGACTATTTTCGGAACATGTTGTCATGGTCCTTGGCGGTAACATTGGTCGCTAGGAAAGTGAGTATGGGCCTGGCGGTAACCAGTGTAGCCTTGAAGATGGCCTTGTTCTCGGAATAATCCTTGAGCTGCGCAGTATGCGGGTATGTTATACCGGAGTATACTGGGTCGTGGCAAATGTAAATAAAACATGTAAAACTTAGTTATACTTTATTTTTTTTATTTGTTATATATTATTGACTGGATCCAGTTCATAAATGTTTTTCCTAGGTAGATACGAGTGTTGGCAAAGCGATGATGTTCCTGATAATAATAAAGTTTAATACAAAAATTTAGACGTCTTATAAGTTTCAGTTACCCTACCACAACCACGAGTGAGGACACTCGAAAAGTCAGGAAAGGCCGTGTTAAGAACAATTTACCATGGCCCTGGTTGTTTGGATTATGGGTGACGAATCGGCGTCAACAGGGGCCAGCGCAAAAGCTGGAGACGCAGGAGGAACATTCGCTATAATAATTAGCAACGAGTACGACGTGTAAAACCTTGTAACATGAAATGCAACATATTGTGCAATCTGTATAAAACCGTTTGTTAATAGATTCTTTGTCAACTACTTAATTGTTTGAAATCTCAATCCAGTTAGTTAGTTTTAATTATTTTTTTGCGAGTAGTTTTTAACAGTTCACAAGAATCGAAATTTGGGTGTCCCCTACTAACTTTTGTTCTAGCAATCTACTTGTAATACATAGTTGAAAAGGGTAATATAAAAAAATTTTTTGGTGGAAAACGCAGCTTTCCATCTATGACCGTTTCAAAATTGTAGCATAAAAACGACGGAAATTGGTATTTCGTTTACTTAGAGAGGGTTGCTTCAGTTCAAAAACACGTGTTTTGCTTAATTTTTGAATACACGGTCAAGACAAATAGCAAATTAATTGAAACAGCCAAATACCCAAAGTCTAATAAATCTAAAGAAGTTTGTGATAAGGCGTAATTTATTTCTTGCAAAATTTGCAATTTTCGCCTTTGCATTTTATTGTTGCAATATGTTAAAGATATAACTTACGTCTGCTCAGGACATTGTAAAAATTCAAAACGGTCCTCAAAAAAAAATTCTTTTTCCATTTCCTTTTCAACGATATAGTACAAGTGGGGAGTTGCTATTTAAAAACAAAATTTGTTGGGCTGGAGCCCCTCCATTGGGGAAGATCCAAATTTTGATCATTGTCAAATATGTTTTTTTTGTCAAGGAACACTCCCAAAATTTCGTTGTCCTATCCGCGGCGATTCAAAAGTTATTTATCCGTCGCCAGACTTTCGGACCACTCTGTATAAAAGGTACTATAGCAAAAACAGTCCGCGATCCCAAACATGGAACAAAGTATTTAAATAAGTAAATTTATGTTTTTCTATCTCACTTAATGGCAAGTAAAACAAGTGAATTTCGACAAAAAAGTAGACGAAGTGAAGTCGGAAAACAATTTGGGGCGTGATAACCCCTGCAAACGGGGTTAAATTTGCACTTACTTTGAATCGTGTGATGGTAGCTGACTTTTAGTCAACTATCACGTAAATTTTAACTTAACCACTATGTGTAATTGCAAACCGCCGTTAAATCACTGCACTCTCTCTGTGTGTTTAGTTCTAAAGTGAATGGCGGGTCATTTTTAACATTCAGATGCAACTTGTTTTGTGTGCCAGAAGTAGTATTTTTAAGAAATAAATTGAGCACAAGGTTTCTTCTCTTTCTTTAACTGAAGAAGCTGTTGCACAGCGAAACAATTGTGGTGACTAATCAATATATTTAGGAAAACTAAGGTTTGGGTTTATAAGCCATGGTTGAAAGGAACAATTGCTTCCAAATTGAAGATGTCAGCCACGTTGCTGACGAAAAATTTGGAAGCAATAGTTCTTTTAAATCGCCGCCTATAAACCCGAACCTTAGTTTCACTGTTGATTCTGACCGTGAAAGCCTAAGTTCCTATATCAATACATTTCTTGAAACTTACCTGTTATATTCTTTTTTATCTTATGGATCAGTTTCAAGAAGTTAAGGCTTTCACAATCAATTAAATATATTCTAAAAAAGTGGATTATATTACTGCGGTTAGATACCTACTCTTTAAAATTTCCATTTGGAAATAATGCAATATCTTAATCTAAAAATAATCTAAAAAGACAGGTAAATTCCTGTTACGTCTAAATAATGAAGGATTACAAATCCCACACTTGGAACGCGTCCTATACAATAGGTACAACGAACCACAAGCCAATTCTACGACCGGTTTCGACCTATTGGGTCTCTGCAGGTGGAAGCAGGCAAAACACAAACTGTAAAGTTCCCTTGAATAACAAGACTGACTAGAAACAACAGAAACAACTACTCCGAGGGCTAATACCCCTACCGGCATTGAATTACACTATTGAATCTGAAGGTACATACATGTTAGACGTAGATAAAATAATCTAAAAAGACACGTATATATGTATATGGAAGATTCGTCTTCTTTTTGAAATTTTTTTGTTTTCCTATTAGTATGCTAGTATGCATCATTTTGAATAAATATTGATTTAATCAAATTACTTTTTACTTATGCAAGTACTCGCGGACAGTCCTACACCATCCTCGTTCAAGGTTATGCACGTAGCGTATAAAACTACCCATATTGTATTCTATAACAGTACTCATAGTATGAAAAATAACAGAGTCCAAATTTACAATAATGGAAAATAAAGACAAATCGAGTTGCTAAAATCACGAATTGATTATGGTTTGCGATAAGTTAAAAAAAGTAATAATTGGTCACCTTAATGTTCGGTCTATCTTATTTAGTTTTTCTGAATACGTTGATATACTTTTAGAAGGTAATTACGATATTTTCGCTGTTAGGTTTTGTATAAGCAAATCGTAAAATCAAAATAAACAGTATTGGACGATGGGCTGCGCTTCCATAAACATACTAGTAACCTTCTTCAAAAATCCTATGTTCATTTAAAAAGTCTTTATGCTAATTCTTCACCTCTCAACTTCTATTTAAGAAAAATCCTTTGTGAGTCCCTAGTTATGTCGGTTTTCAATTATTGTAATATTGTTTACTACCCCTGTTTACATCAACTTACAAAAAATCGTTTATCGGTTGTACATAAAAATTGTATAATTTTATTTTTAGAATAAAGAAATTCGACCATGTCTCTCATCTATATCCGCTTATTAAGTGAATGAAATTGCCTAATCTGGTTAAATATAACTACCTTGTTTTCATTCATTAATTAATTCTTTCTAATAACCCGTTATAACTAAGGGAAAAGTCAATTTTTAGACATAACATTCATGATAGAAATATTCGTTGCAACTTTATCCTGTCAATGCCACCCCATTCCTCCTCGTTGTTTAGTAGATATTTTTCGTATAACGCGTGTGTAATGTACAATGATATCATTAATACCTCCAATTGTAACTTGTCAACATTTTCGCTCCATTTTTTTAAAAAATATATAAAAAATTTATTGTTAAATATTTAATCTTTTATTTGTTTTAATTATTTTTTCTTTGTTTCGTTGATAGTTAAGTGTAAGAGTAGCTATTTAGCTAAACTTCGCCATCTTATGCATAATTTTTGTAATGCATAATTTGTAATCTTAAATGCATCATAATAAAGTCTTTTATTATTATTACTATTACTAAACTGACCAATCTAAATTAAATATTCTATATATGTTCAACAATATCGCAAAATAGTGGGTAGACAGAAGACTTCAAGCACTATTTAAAACACCATAATTTATTTTAGGAATTTTGAGCGGTTTATTCCTTTAATGGTTTTTTAATCCATTTTTTGAATAATACAAGCTAGGTATATCACAAAATAAGTGACATTCGAGGTGGTGGTATATCTGTCTGAATATTCTTACAACTCTTGCAAAAAATAAATCAAAATCATTGTCACATACGAACCTCGATAAAGAACATTTTGAACGCTGAATGAGTTTTGTTTGATTTTCATTTTTTTCCTTGCGTTTTTATGAAAAAAAACGTGTTACCAAAGATATACGTTTGCAACATGACTCAATACAGATGCGACAACAACAAAAAGTTGGAAAATTATGAAATGCAATCGTGCAAATACTATTGAAAAAAAGTGAGAAGAAATGAGGAAGAGTAAAGGAACAATAGTGTGGGGGCTTCACATTAGAAATTTAAAAAAAGGGGAGATAGGATGGTAGGACACCTTTTGAGATATAAAGGTCAGTGGTAATAATTCCTTTGAATCCGAGAAATAGAAATTTGAGGTATACAAATAGCAATAAAAACCACTAAAATTTCTAAGTCCGACTGGTAATTGAAAAGGGAAACAAACTGCAGGAACATTTTAAATGATTTACTGCTCAGCAGTTATTGCATTCGGTCTTCAGACGGTAAGAGCTTTAATTGATAAATAGTTGCACGTGAGAGAAAATGCAATTTCATTCTTTATTTTACGTAAATGTAGACTGTTGCGCTCCGTTCTACATAAAGAGCAGCACATTGGATGCAATTTTAAATAAGCATGCTAAATTTGGAATTATCTATAATCAATATTAAAAAAATCGGATAATAACTGTAAAATAAATTAACGTGCGATTTTGTGTTTCAAAATGTATATTTCGGAGCACATAATTGTTTGTATAAAATTTAAAGATAGATGTACAAACTGGGAAATCAAAGCACATTTAAATAAGCAAAGATTAAGTAGATTAGGTTCTACAACCAGCTCAGGCGTGGTCAAATTAAATAGTCATCTAATTATAGAGTTTTCTTATTTTAACTCAACTTTACGTTTGCGTAGAATACATGTATATCCCTATTATTGTATGTATAGACATGTTAGTATCCATGTTCATATTGTAAGTCAGAGTTTGCACGTATCTATGCGGTGATTATCGCAATATATTTAAAGCATTGATAAAGTGGTAGAATCATTAAATAAATATTTGGTACAGAGAAATAGCTAGTATACTCACTAAAGGTTAATCTGGAAACTATATTTTTGGAACATAGTCCTATACAGATGCGAAACTTAAAAAGAGGTAAAATGAAAGTCTATAAACGAAAAGAGAAATTGGATACCTTTTGCGTTATTTATAAGATTACTGTTCACAAATAGTTCAAGACGTTAGATGTTTTAGTTTTCGGAAAATGAAAAGGTTGGCTCCAGGTAGGAAAAAATAGAGGTGTGTATGTCCATCAAATCTACGGACCGACGATTTTGTGATGATGATTTATTTTTGGGCCCATATTCTCTAAAAGCGGTTGTAGCCCTAATTGTGAGAATGTTTTCCTAAGTTCTAGTATTTCAAGTCGAGGTGATAAGTTATTGACGTTACCGAACGTAGACACCCGTTGTTCTAGTATCATTATTATGAGATTGGGACAAGGTCGTTAACAAACTTGTGTAATCTTGTCTAAGGAGACGCCGGAGGAGAGCAGTCAAGAATTGGCAGCGGGTGTATTCGTTTCGGCTTAATATAATATTGTCACAGTCTAGTTATTGCTTTAATAATCGATCCTAGATCATCGCTTGGCCACCCTGATCCGACATATAAGTGAATAAATAAAATGCGTTTTCAATTTTTAAAGAGTGGAATGAAAATGGCAATTTTTTAACGAAAATCAAAATATCAATAACCATTGATTTTTATGGTGTGATGTTTCCTATAAAAAGTTCTTTAAATAACACTCATAATCTGAAAATAATAAGAATAACATGTAATGCCATTTAAAATAAGGAAGTTGAATAAACGTTTGAAATATGGGATAGTGAAAGGTTGATAAAGATAAATAGATAAATACAGGGTGGTTCTGATATAAATACGGATTTTTGGAGGGTGTCAACTAGATGCAATATATCATCGAATGGTCACTACAGCAGCGCGGTGAAGAAACAAAAAAATTTTCAAAATTTTTGAAAAACATCTTAACATGAATTAATTTGAATACGGTCCTATGCGTTTTCGCTTTGACTTAAGCAACACATTTGGCAACTGTCACAAAATTCTGATGAACTAAACGCCATTTTTGAACACATTTGTTTACGTTACAGTGGTTACAGTAACCGAGTAACCTCATTCACGGTCAGCTGATTGAAGACAGCGTTGCCACTACACACGACCAGGTCAATCGAGGACACGTCTTACACAGGACCGTACTCGGTTTTGCCTGTATTTTCACATACGTTTTTCTCGAAAACGGTAAACTTTAGGACCTGCGAAGTTTTGCTTAATTTTCTTATTTTCTACTGCCCTATCACCTCCTTAAATATCCGCAGTTATATCAGTAACACCCTGTATAGTCGATGTATGTAGAGATAGATATATATATATAATTTTTTCTTTATTTTTCTATTATGTATATTTGTCAATCTCGTTTCATATATGTATATGCAGTATATATGAGGACGTAGTATATAGACATATGTCAGGATAAATAGTAATTCTGATAAACACAGAAAAAGGCCTAGTTCGAATACATTATACGTGTATAATTTACCTACTTAGGACTCTGCAGGCACCGGGACCGGTAAACTCCACGCCCTTACTGTGAGTGTATCGTAGAAGCTATTAACAAAAGATAAACAACTGTAAGCGCCAGGATCCTCCACAGGATCTACTAATGATTAATTCTATATTCAAATATATCAAATCTGGTAATTCAACAAATATTTAACCGTGGCCTCGAAACGACTGTCGGGTACCAAAATACAGGTACATAATTTTGGTTCATACTAAACATGATGCTATCACCCAGCACCCGGTGGGGACTGCTTTACCTCCGCTACCCTTAACGACTAGTACGGAGTGCGGCCAGGATTGCGGGCCGACTCACACACACAAATTGAGCCATCAGGACCTTCCGCACCTGGGGAACAAAACAATAAACCTGCGCCGAGCTGTTCTCCATCAACCTCACTGTTGACCAGCTCCCCAAGTAAAGCAGCCACTACCCCTATCCACAAAAGACAGTCGCCCAAGATACCACCCTAATTGGCGCACACGTGGCTTTCAATTAGTAAAGATAGTTCTCAGCCTTATCTTATTTCCAAACTCAATTCAATTCAATTAGTACTTTCGACCAAAGCTATTGGCATCAATCTACTGTCTGTCAATTCAGAATGCATTACAAAACCAAGTGAGTAATGACTTTCAACATAACAATACCACAATGGTAATCAACAACAACGGCTACTGCTTTACCTCCGCCCACCTCTTAACTAGTACACGTGGAACGGCCCATCCATGCGAGGCTGGTTTGCGCGACTAACCCTCACTTGCCTCGCACCTGGGAGCCCTGGGTTTACACATGGGCCAACCTCATACTACTGATCCCACGGGTCAAACCCCTGCACCGTTGACCCACTGGTCAACACAAACACACATACACGGCTGACCCCATTCGCTACGAACCCCCGGCCAGGGTACACACTGGCCCTCTAAGCAAAGCAGTTTCCAACACAACAATACTTCATTACGTAGACAGTAGAAATAATGACCAACCTAGTACTAGCACACGTGGCTCTAAACAGCTTAAGCTTTTTACCTCACACATCTGATTCTATATGACTTTGGTTTACTTAGTCTAATCAACTTAATTTAATTACTGTATAAGCCTGACCTAGCTAGCTATCCTAGTAAAGAATCAAGACACTTAGTGAGCAGGACTCACCTGATAGAGGTAATTAATAATAATCCAAAAGAGATAACAAAACAAAACACAAATCGAACCAAACACGGTAAAATCGCGTCTCGACCGGAGAACAGTCGATAATAGACTAGTTTGGTTATATCTCAAATTTTCGGTTCTCCTAGTGCTGTTTGCCTACATCTGTTTATCATCATTTCACCCTCATATATTGGGTGGTCGTACATAGGTATTAGGTAGAACCAACCAAAGTATCTTTTTCTCGCTTTGCAGAATATTAGCAGGGAAAATGTAAACTGTACGTCTACCAAGAATTTACTTCTTTCTAAATAAAAACGACGTGCAAATAAAACTTACTCTTACACGTTGGAGTCCGTTATAAACGGAAGTGCTGCGACATCGAATATATGTTAGCTGAGTAGGCACATTGAACTAGGTCTACACTACTTTTAATAGAATTTTCCAGTCACTAACTTCTCAGTAATCGATCGAAGCAGTTCCCGGTGGGACACCCTGTATTTTGTTGTAGTCAGTTGCCCGAATAACTAACTAGTACGTTAAAAACTACTTGAGCGTTATGCACTAAAGA
This sequence comes from Agrilus cyanescens, assembly GCA_947389935.1. Taxonomy (NCBI): domain Eukaryota; kingdom Metazoa; phylum Arthropoda; class Insecta; order Coleoptera; family Buprestidae; genus Agrilus; species Agrilus cyanescens. The sequence continues at coordinate 18,197,596 of OX376707.1, forward strand.
ATGTGTACTTTTGAATTATTTTTGTATTCTTTTCCAGTTCTTCGTACGTTTTAAAATCGTCATATAAAACAGCACATCTCAGACTGATTAAACTTCTAATAAAGGCCATAAAATCGCGTTTTATATCTGTTTAGAAATATAATATTGTTACTACTTTTTCCAACGATGTATTTATTTTACAGGAATTTATGAAACACTTTTCTAAATTAACAATAACTATACAATAACAGCACTAAACAACTCAATTACCATCACAATTTAATTTGCAACTCAAAATCAGTAACTAACTAATTCGCTCTTCTCTCTTAGGTTCGCGCACTCGTAACCCCTCTCGTAAGATTGCTTTTCTTATATAGTAATTCGCCGTTGTCTGGTAACTGCTAGAAGCTCCTCAAACACTCCGGATCTAGTTGCTAGGGCTTTTGCCAAAGACTTTCCATAATTTTTCACGGGTGTATGAAGTATTGACTAAATGCGTTGCAATGTATATACCATAAAATAATTGTATTTACTGTTACATATAGATTTGAGAATAGTTCTGAGAGCTTCACGTATTGAAACATTTTGTAATCTGTGCGAAATACCCGTTGGCTTTCTTTCGACATTATGCTCTTGAAAAAAAACCAAAGTTAAATGAAAAGCTTTAATTTGTAAAAGAGCAGTTGCCCTTCGCATACAAAAGGTATTTTTACAGAAACGGAGCTCAGTTTATGCATGGGTTCAGCCCCGAGCTTTAAAGATTAAAAATATTGTAACGACTGTTCTAGTAGAACTTATTTATTTAACGGATATTTTTTTTACAACTATTTATTTAACACTTAAACACTAACAGCAATTCAATAACTTATTTATATGACAAGGAAAATGCGTATTTATATCACTGTATATCGTAGTTCGGTATTTATGTTACTCGTTCGGAAGCTCACTGTAAACTGACTTCTTACCGGCCACGTCAACAGGTATTTATACTGATTAGGAACAATCCAGAAGGTTCCAGAATGACGTACTAGACTTTACTGGAGTGCTTATTGTGTTCGTCTAATTTATGGCTTTGTTTATCGTCATCAAAGCGCCGACCGACGCCGGCATTCTTTGAGCTCCGCTTACCTGCTGTCGGATCTCGTCGCCGCTATCGCACACATATACGCTCGTTACACTGCCCGCTCTCGCACACATATACGCTCATTACAATATATTTACCGACTGTTCATCCATTCAGGTGGCGACCGGTTAAATATGGGGCGGCATTATTAGCCCCATTTTGTTGGGGGCTCGTTGCCAGCAAGTTTAATAAATAATGGTGCGAATACACCTCTAACGAGTATCGAATGGGTGTCCAAACCCGTACCAAAATGAATATATACGACCTTCATCGATTTCAAATTACACCACGCCTATTTACTGTAACATTATATTCGGGACTATAACACGAATAACCACACGACCACATCGTGGTGGTCGGTGGTCAGAATATAGCATCGGGCCGCAGGTACATTAGTTTTAATGACTTTTCCGGATTTATGCAGGAAATGCCGGAACAAGACAGTAAAAGCGGTTTTCATTGCAACCACCCCTCCATTTTTTTTTGTCTATGGAAGTTCAGAATTATATCAATACAATTCGCATTTCTTCGCTCATCCCAAAGCTTTTTTACAACTTCTGCTACGATGAAAAATCTTTGCAAGAAATCTTCTTTGCTGTATTATCAATTACACAAAAATCAGCAAGGTAGTTGTAACAGTTATGTCCTAGTTACTTTTATTGCCAACCAATTACAAATACAGTGTTCCCTTATTAATGAATACGATACACATACAGTATTTCTTTGTTATAGTGGTCAAAGGTAATGCACAGTAAGGGAAGGTCGAGTAGTCTCGGACACATATAAAATGGAAAAGGTAAATGCAATAAAGGGACATAGAAGCATTGTCAATCACATTGACCAAGTGATAAAATGTTTTAATTATCTTTAATTTTTTGGTAACGCACAAGATCGCGGGTTTTCCCGGATATGAATATCAGTGGTGATGTAAACCGTTATTGGGACTAAAAGCTTATACATCCTCGCACATATTAATACATTCAAAATGAAACATAAATGTGAGTACGCGGGCAGCTCTCCACTTACTTAGGTACTGTCAACACTTCAAGGTACAATTTTTGCGCACGTCGTCAACAGTAATCACTCAAAATGTCAGCTGCAGCTGCCAACGAAACTTTAGTACCTAATACAACCCTAAATCTTAATTCTGCTATTACTCCCGGACGTGAAAAGCTATGCTCTTATATCTGACCGATACTTAATTAAATTCGATACTACAGTATTACAATTAACAAACAAGCTCTTACATTACGCAAGAAACGAAAAAAAATGTTAGGAAAATAAAAATACATGCATAGTTTCTCCTAACTACTTGATACTCACCAACGAATATGTCTACATATTTCTAATTGGTTCATTGTGTCGATCTGAGGATAAGGTGTTCTACCGCCTCTCCTACTTCTTATTGATTCTCATAATGTCCTCTGTACCGGAAATTATTCTAATACCTTCTTTTTTGTACGATAGCTTTATTATTCACTTTTAACATCACCCTTCAAATAAATCTCTAACTTTTTATTTGTCGTCGTGTTTATTATTCACGTTTCACACCCGTACAAAGTCATGTCCCAAACAAGCACCTTTTACAGTCATTTTATAGCCTATTGAATACTGCGCCACTGGTTTTTTATTTGATCTACCGCTTTTTTCATCTTGTCAACGCATGTTACTTTCTTCTTATTGTAAAGTAGCTATACGGCTTTATTTTTTATTTAAAAACAAGTCTTGCCATCTGTTTAAAGGAAACTTTATCCAATTTATCTTTATTAACTGCATTGGATATTTACTGCAATATAAAATAATTTTAAAGTAAGACGCTCAAAGCAAAGGCCATTGCTTCAATAGCCAAAACGCGTAACTTAAATACCACCATTTACAGTACCAAATTTTCTACATACATGTAACTCATAGGGGCTACTATTTCGTAATGTAAATATATTCATAGTGTATACAGGGGTTCTGGCTTCAACCACGAGCGTTGCCGTTATTAGCCCTCGTCAAACATAAGCACCAGCATAACCCTATTATTTATTTCGTACGTATATCAAGTTGGAACACACACTTGCACGCTCTATATTAATTAGCGTTATCAGTATAGTCGCAAGGGTTTACACGCATCCCAACACATATGTATATGTATGTGTAATACAATGCATACGTACCTACTACACACTTGTGTGGTCGAGAACGAGAGAACGAATAAACAGACATTCTTCATTCTGGAAAACTGATGTGTGATGTCGTTGGCGTGACGTGAGTCCTTATTAAGAAAAATTGTTATTAAAAATTTTTAATGAGAAAGACAAAATACTGTAATATAACAGACCTTCAAAATTTACTTTCAACTTGAGACGGACCCACGTCGGAAAAATTTGGGAATGCTTAAAAACACATAAAAGACCATTAAAATACCAATAATTGAGCTTTACATTATAAAAACAACAAATAATTAGAAAATCTGGCAACTAAGGAAAATGACTAAATGAATATACATACATTTATATCATAATAAAAACCCAACTGATGCGTTCAACCAGCAAGATAGTGACTCAAATATCAAAATAAAAATGAAAATAATAATATTAATAAGAAGAACAAAGTTTATACATGTATCAAAAACCTGCTATAAATCTCCCCAATCTTCCCACATAAATACAACACTCAAATTTCAAACAAAACTGAAGAACCCTTGTTAGTTATATCCGGCACCAGCCAGAAGGTACTGAGGTCCTATACAGGAGGCAACCCAGCTATGGTGAAAATTAGGATGCGATCTGGGTCTCACTATTAATTTCTATCTCAAAAGAGAAAGCCGAAAAGGACACATAAATATAAAACAGTTTCGTGAATATTACGGAGATCTGATATCCTATACGGATGAAAATATTAATAGATATAACAAGGCAGAATCGTTCAGGAGATCATAAGCAGGTTCAACAAAGAACTAAATTAAATTTTTACTTGTAAGCAAAAATATTAAAAATATAAATATGAAGTAATTAAATAAAAGATTTAAAATGATGAAAAACAGCCAGTGATACACATCAGAGCTAAATCAGTGTAATTTACAAATTCACATATAATAATTTATAGGTTTAAACTGAGATTGCAAGTTATAACATGAATTGATGAACATAGAAAATGACATTAATAAAAGATAATGATTTTTCATAAATTCTGTAATGAATAAACTATGTCATAAAGTGAAAACCATAATTAATTGAATCATAAATCAAATACTTGATGGAGCACAATTATTTCAATTTCTTTTACAAATAAAATACAATATAAAACCAAACAAACACTAACTGAACTCGACCTTAAATTATTTTCTCTATCTGTCTAAAAAAAACTCATCTCTAACGAGAAATAAATTAACTAACAAAATATTACTTAAAGGAACTTATTGACCGCTACAAAATTACGGTAAGACCCCGCTTAACGCCGTTTCGTTTAGCGCTGTTTCGGTTTAGCGCTCTTTTATTTCAACCTGGGGATTCTACGAAATTGTGCGCAGCGCTAGGTTTCCAAATATGTACATAACATATCCGAAGCAGTGTAGTTGTATTTATTGTTTGGCGCGGTGCTATACGGACGCAGTTTTATCATTTGAAACATTTGTTGACATTATTGTAAGTATAAATTTTAGTTTTTATCATGGGTGATAATGAAAATCAAGAAAAGAAAGCAACCAGAAAAAAGCATTTCACTGGAAACTAAAATGCAAGTGATTAGAAGATTAGATTCTGGTGAACGTCAATCTCAAATTAGTGCTGCATTTAATTTGGCAAAAGGAAAACGCGAACTACATTAGATGCCTTCTTGACAAAAAGGCAGAAAATTGGAAACACAAAATAAACGATATTGTTTTTATTTTTGTAAGAAATAAATGTTTGGTTTTATTTTTATTTAAAAAAACATAATTATTAAATTTAATACCTAACCAATTTTCTATCCATCTTCCCTTAACCTCATTATCTAAATCTTAAGATAGCCTCGTTTAGAGCTGTTTCGCATTACGCTCTACTTTGATGGAACGTATCCCACGCGTTAAGGGGGGTCTTATTGTATTGTTAATTTATCCATTTATTTACGTGTCCATCCAATAGATGACAATAATAGTATAGCCGGTTTATTACAAAACGAAAGCGATAGAAATTTGAACTTTCTGAATGTTTGAATTTTTATATTGCTTACGTTTTATTGTTTATATAAAAGTTGTTTAATGTTAAGGGGGAAATAAAATGGTGACATTGGTTTTCCGGTTTGGCACCCCTTTGAAGGTTATTTCAAGGTGCATTTTCTTTTTTAATGGAGACGTATATTTTTTATTGCATAATAATATTCTATGAAAAAGAATAATTAACTTTTATTGAAGAAAAAATTTAATCTGATTGCATGTTTAGTAGATAGAACATAAAAAATTCATCCAATTTTCTTGATAAACGGTGTAGTCATCAGTTTTTATTGAAGAATCGCATTCTTTGCAAAATAATAAATAGCTTTCATTACAGTTTTTTTTAATTAATCTAATTATACAGATAGAACATAAAGCGTTATTTAATCTAGTTTTAATAAAAGTAAATAGTAAACAACGATCAAGAACGTAAGGAACTGTCAATTTTTAATTTAGAAGTAAAATTTACTTCAGCAAGTGTTCAAAGTAGGAACCGCCTACTTCGATATACTTATAAATTCGCTTTATAAAGGATTTATGCCATCGAACAAGAATTCCTCTATCGACAGCTGTAGAGACATTTTTAATGCGTTAAAACATATTTTCCGGTGGAACTTCCCTGTACACTTTTCTTATGTAGCCCCATAAACAGAAATCAAGTGGCGTTAAATTAGGTGGTTGACGTATTCCCGATCTAACACTTCACGGGAAAATCGGGCATAATGAGCAGGACAGCCATCATGTTGGAACCACACACATATTTGCTCTCTCCTGAAGTGTTACATTTTCAAGTAAGCATGGTAAATGTTGATTTCTAAACTTCTGATATTTTTGTTCATCCAATGTTCCCTCAATAAAATATGGACCAATCAACTTGTCACCCATGATTCCACACCAAATATTTACCGCCCAAGGGCGCTAATGTTCCACTTCTCTCAACCACCGCGGATTTCCGACACTACAATAATGGATTCACCTGTCTATGATTTGTAAATCCAGATTCATCAAACACCAGAAAACAGTACACTGAGGAAAAAGTTTCTGTTACGTTGGATGTTTTCTCGTGCCCACTGGTAAAATATCATTCGATTGTCAAAATCATAGCAATGAAGTTCTTGATATACCTAAATATGATAAGGGTGAAATTTGTGTCGTTCTAATATCCCTAGAATGCTGTATTTAGAAATTTCAGAGTCGCGGTGATGTCTTCGAGAAGAAACATTTGAATTTACAGCAACTGCTGCTAATACTGGACCTCATTATTATCGCCAGTTATTGTAGTTCGTCGCTTTCTTGTTTTCGATTGTACGGTTCCATTTTCTTTAAACAACTTTACAACGCGAAAAAAGGAGGCACGGGATACAATAGCATTTCTAACCAGAAACCGCTCGGCATACAATGAAACCGCATTATTAACATTTGTTAAACATTCACCATAAATTTAATATCATCTCTATTTTTTTTTTTGATGGAAAGATATTCCATATGTAGTGGAAAATGTAGAAACTGATAAATAAACAAACTTAAACGAACAATAGCGACAATAATTAATTCAACTTAAATCTGACAGTATAATTTCTCTTTTCAGCTCGGGTAATTAAAGTATAAACAATTGAGATCCTAATGAGTACTGGATTGAAAATTGATAACTACACTCTTGATCGTTCATAACCCTTTATTAAGAAAATTGGATTTATGTTTCATGTTCTATCTATTAACTTTACAATTGGATTAATTTTGTTCTTCAATAAAAGTTAATTATTCTTTTTCGTAGAATACTATTAGGCAATAAAAATGACCTTGAAATTACCTTCAAAGGGGTGTCACACTGGAAAACCAATTACACTATTTTATTTTTCCATTAACACTAAACAACTTTCATATAAACTTTTTTTTTATAAAAGGTACCATTGTCAAGATACAAGCCCGTCTCAAGTTAAATGGACCACCCTGTATATAAATAAATAAAATTATTTTCACTCTAAAAAGTAGGCTTCAACTTACTATTTACAATTATCAAGGGCAGATATTGATTGTAAATAAAATATATTCTATTGTTAGATATTAATAATATTTAATTATTATTTTTAATGATAAACCTCGTAATGATAATACAGAGGAATAAATGGAAACTCAATGAATCTAATGTTAAAGAAATGAAAGAACATTTAAAATTAATCATGGATAAAAAACTTTCTACTGGACTTTTACCACATTGTATAGAAAATAATCATTCAATTAATAAAGACAACCTTAATCCATTTTGAAAACAAAGTTACAGACTTAACCATCTTGAGAAATTTAGAAAAGCTTCTGATTTCAATTTAAATATGTCGGATCAGAGGGCCAAGCGGTGATCCAGGATTGGTTATTAAAGAAAATAACTAAACTGTGACAATATTATATCAAGCCGAAACGAATAAACCCGATGCCAAATCTCGACTACTCTCCTCCGGTGTCTCCTTACACAAGTTTTCACAGGTTTCACAAATTTGTTAACGACCTTGTCCCAATCTAATAATAAAGATACTCGAACAGCGGGTGTCTACGTTCGGTGAGGTCAATAATTTATCACCTCGACTTGAAATACTAGAACTTAGGAAAACATTCTCACAATTAGAACTAAAACCACTTTAATAGAATATGGACCCATAAACATAAGAATACAATTCGATGATACCGTAAAACCAAATAATGTGTTCAGAAATTCCATTCTCCGACAAATATAACCAATGATTTTTAAATCAGTCACTAAGGTATCCAATTAAAATAGGAGGCGGTTATAATATAGTAATGAAAATATAAACAATAGCATACCTTCATCTTTAATTTAGTTTACGTCAAACCCTCTGAGGATAACCGAAAACAATATTGTAAGAGTATATCTTAATAAAAAAGTGTAAAACTGTTCATTTGTGTCCCTTTCATTTATTCATCATGTTTTACAATTTTCCAACAGCTGTTTCCATTAATGTTAAAAAAAGTGCAAATGAATCTTATGTTATTCGTTTAACCGTTTTATTTGTCATTAATATCAGCTATTTATCGTTTTTTGTCATTTCTTTGATGTTATAAAAAACTGTAAAAGTTTTTTTGTTAGTATAGAGCAGGGGTCGGCAATATTATCTAATTTTTTGTGAAGAACGCTACTTATGTATAAATAAATGAGTGTGCCTGTCGCATCGTACCCGTAGCGCCGCGACCATTTTGGGTGGACGTAGCCCGCCATAATAGCAGGTAAAATTTGAACGTTCCTGTAGCGCCGCGACGATATGTACAATAAATATTGATCCTATTTACAATGGATTTTTTCAAAATTGCTTATTTGGTTTATGCATTCAATTGAATAATATTTTCAACTTAAATTTTAACTTTGGTTCACACTTTACCCAGGCTTAGGACTGGCAATTTTGTGTAAACTAAAGGGGCGTGTTTAAAAGTATTGGTAAGAAACCCTCCTCATAATACAACAATATTAAGAAGCTTAATGCGGAATTGCATTTGACTCATTATGTTATTTATAAAGGTGCTAGGTGCTAATGCTCTCAAACATTTTCCCAATTCTTTGTTAACTTCAAACTTTTCTAAAATAATTTTTACTCTTTCTTCTTTCTTAACATAGGTTAATAGTTAATTCTTCTTTTTTTGCAAATGACTACTTTTACTCGGTAAAAATGCTTCACGTGATATTCGACTCTCTAGTTTTAACACTATTATAACAAATAAAAAACTTGTTTGTTCAAAAGTTCTGCATAAAGACGTTGATTAAAATTTGTTCGGAGACAACAGCTTTCGGGAAGCTGTCAAAACATATAGGTGATCGATCTTCTACAAATTATGATGAGTTTTTTCAACTTTTATAATTCTAGACAGGCCAGGTTTGTTTGGACAAAATTAAAATAGAATAACTAAACTAAAACATGTAGCTATTGCGTGTATGTACATAGGTTAACATTTTTACTTAATTATCGTGGCGCTACGGGCACGCAAAAACGTCGCGGCTCCACGGCACCGAATAATATAACTTTGTTATCGAAAAGTGCTTCGGACGTTTTTGGTCTAATTTTTGGCGTTGGGGTTTGAGCTATTTAGTACGTTCTAGACCTGGAGAGGTTTCACATGATTTGGTCGTTGTTCTATCGAAGTCACCTTTGACGTAATGATGAGAGCTAATGAGTTCAAAATCACGATCTGCGTCTGGTGATTTTACAGAATACCGACCAAACATAATATTTTTTTATATGATTACGTTTCTACGCTGATGGCCGCTTTTGTGGTTCTATCCGACAATAGATGTCCTTATACTGAAGGATTGTATTGGTGTTGAACCTATGGCTAATTCCAGCAGATAGCGTTCACATTTGTGGTTTTATGTTTTACTCAATTTCAGTTTTTTTGTTTAAACAAAAAACGACTCAATTGAATGTTCTTTTATCCTTTTCGGAACATACTGCGGTTAATACGCTTCGACCTACACCTTAACGAAGTCGATATGATCTTTTATTCGCACGATACCGATTAGGATGGACATTAAAGCCCACAGATTTATGTTGCTTTTTTATTTCATCGAGTTTCAAATAACAGCGATACTACAGAGGTTTTCTTATATTGTATGACTAGTAGGAAGAAAAGAGTCAATGAATGTGGAATTCATGGCATAGGATTATTTGTGAAAATATATGGGTGGTGGTTTGGAAGAGTAAGGAAATGTAGACAAAAGAAGCAATCTAAAAAGACAGGTAAAATTCCTGTAACGTCTAAACAATTAAGGATTACAAATCCTACATTTGGAACGCGTCATATACAATAGGCACAACGATTCATAAGTTATATTCTACAACCGGTTTCGACTTATTGGGCCTCATCAGGTAGGCGCTAGCAAACACAAACCGCACGGTTCACTTGAATAACAAGACTAAATAGAAACAAAAGAAACAACTACTCCGAGGGCTAATATCCCTACCGGCATTGAATTACACTATTGAATCTGAAGGCACATATTAGACGTAGATAAAACAATCTAAAAAGACAGGTAAAATTCCTGTAACGTCTAAACAATTAAGGATTACAAATCCCACATTTGGAACGCGTCCTATACAATAGGCACAACGAACCATAAGGCATATCCTACAACCGGTTTCGACCTATTTGGTCCCATCAGGTAGGCGCTGGCAAACACAAACCGCACGGTTCACTTGAATAACAAGACTAAATAGAAACAAAAGAAACAACTACTCCGAGGGCTAATATCCCTACCGGCATTAAATTACACTATTGAATCTGAAGGCACATATTAGACGTAGATAAAACAATCTAAAAAGACAGGTAAAATTCCTGTAACGTCTAAACAATTAAGGATTACATATCCCACATTTGGAACGCGTCCTATACAATAGGCACAACGAACCATAAGCCATATTCTACAACCGGTTTCGACCTATTCGGCCTCATCAGGTAGGCGCTCGCAAACACAAACCGCACGGTTCACTTGAATAACAAGACTAAATAGAAACAAAAGAAACAACTACTCCGAGGGCTAATATCCCTACCGGCATTAAATTACACTATTGAATCTGAAGGCACATATTAGACGTAGATAAAACAATCTAAAAAGACAGGTAAAATTCCTGTAACGTCTAAACAATTAAGGATTACATATCCCACTTTTGGAACGCGTCCTATACAATAGGCACAACGAACCATAAGCCATATTCTACAACCGGTTTCGACCTATTCGGCCTCATCAGGTAGGCGCTCGCAAACACAAATCGCACGGTTCACTTGAATAACAAGACTAACTAGAAACAATAGAAACAACTACTAACATGTGCCTTGAGATTCAATAGTGTAATTCAATGCCGGTAGGGGTATTAGCCCACGGAGTAGTTGTTTCTTTTGTTTCTATTTAGTCTTGTTATTCAAGTGAACCGTGCGGTTTGTGTTTGCCAGCGCCTACCTGATGAGACCCAATAGGTCGAAACCGGTTGTAGGATATGGCTTATGGTTCGTTGTGCCTATTGTATAAGATGCGTTCCAAATGTGGGATTTGTAATCCTTAATTGTTTAGGCGTTACAGGAATCTTCCCTGTCTTTTTAGTTTGTTTGATCTACGTCTAATATAGAACGTGTTAAATAGCTCAAACCCCAACGCCAAAACTTTGATCCAAGTTTTGGCGTTGGGGTTTGAGCTATTTAACACGTTCTACAACACCGCCAAAGTTTTCTCCAGTTTCTGATACGTCTAATATGTGCCTTCAGATTCAATAGTGTAGTTCAATGCCGGTAGGGGTATTAGCCCTCGGAGTAGTTGTTTCTTTTTGTTTATTTAGTCTTGTTGCAAAAGAAGCAGTTTATTACGTACTGTTACAACATTTACTTCGGTATTCTGTAGACTAACTAAATTGACCATAACATTATTGCACTATTGTTGTCAATAACACTAAATTATTTAGGCCTATCAAAGTCACATAATGTCTTTAAGGATGCTAAATGGTAGGCTAATATGCATGTGTTGGAATTGCAATGGTCACCAAGACGCTAGTAACTTAAAACACCTAAAACTAATCAATGGGTTTTGAAGAGTTTATAAAATAAAATTTAATTTGCAGGCCTTTAACCACAAATTTCATGCAGTTTTTAGTCGCTTTGAGAAGTTTATCCTTTAATGTCGAAAGGTAATTTCCCACTCTTTTTTTGTATAACGAATTTTTAGCATATAGTTAGTACCCATTTGAATATAAAGTTATTCAAGGTGCATTTGTCATAGAACAATTTTTTTCACGTTTAAAGAATATGAAAACAAAAATATGGATTCATTTCCGTCGTGAAATGAATATGTATAATCGAAGGTTTATTCTACGGTTAATTACAACTTTGCAATTCAAATATGTAGCACTTCTGTATTTAGGTTATCGTTATATTTAATTCGCATTCTGTATTCACCGCGAGAGCTCGCTTCCAAAAGGGTGAAAAAAAAATAACATCAAAGGATTACCAGACCTTTGTTATATGTAATATTTCAATGAACTAGGGCCAGTGTTGATGCGAACTATGTTAAACATACCCATATGAATGCTGTACAATGTACATACATATGTTAAACTTTCGAGATATTCACAGTTTTTGGAGTTTACTCCTTAAGAATCAATTTGCATATATAAGGGGCCCGGTATGAGAAAAATGTGAGGAGTAAAATCTATCGATGAATGACCTCGTTACGTTTTTGGTGCGCATCCTATGTCGCGCAACTTTCTAATTTGGTTGTGAGTGTAGGGTATAGGGACACGTGCATAGGGTATACTGCAAAGCGACTATACCTATATGTTATTGGGTATTTCTATCAGTGTCGACATACTTATATTGCTGTTTTTATTATAAATATCAATAATTAATATTGTTATTGTGAAGTTTTAATCTTTATCATTGTGTTCCGCTAAAGTGAACTGAAAGTATTTTCAAATAACTATGGCAGAAAGAGGTGTAGATGATATTGCCGGAACATCTAACAAACACGTGGCTGCAAGGTACGTTATAATTCATGTATTATATGTATGAGCATGTGCAATTTGTATTTATTAAATATTTTAATAATTATCGATGTAGTTCATATAAATATATATTTGAGAAAAACACATAAAATTAGATAATTAACCCAATATGAATTATCGAGCGCATCCACATAAAATAGAAAATTTCTAACCTAACCAAAAATTAACTTTTTGTCGATGTCTATAAATTCTTCCAGGTTATTATGATTTATTTTATAAATAATTTTTAAATATTAACAATTCTAGTCAATAATTCGATAATATTATCAGAAAAATCGACAATATTTTTTCATTATAATAATGTTTTTATAAAATTTTCTTTCGAAAAGTTATTTTTTAGCTTATTTAAATAATTTTCATGTACTATTTATTATTGTACGTAAAAGATTTAGTGACATAATTATCTTTTTATAACCATTTTTGTTAATTAATAAGATAATATTATATTTTAAATAAAAATAAACTCTTTTTGCGTCTGGTTAGACTATCGAACTTAAGGAGTAAACTCCAGTCGTGCGTCGGAGCTGACACACACAATTTTTTTTTTTATAAATCCATCGGTTCTATGTATGTATATCGAACATAAATAATCACTAATCTCTCAACATAATTTGGTGTCTGTATCCATGGTGCGTGAAAGGAGAAAGTTATGCACCCAAAACTGGTGTAAAAGACAATTTTATTATTTTCAAGTCTATCCCTGATACATCACCTGGAATAGAAACGTCTTTTACATAGCAGTATAATGAGGATTTGTAGACTATGGCTGTAATTTTCAGACTTAAATGAAATGTCAAAATAAAACAAAACACTTGGTAATAATTTGTTTCACAATTTATTTATCAAACTGACAATATTGTTTCGGCAGTTATGCCATTATCAAAGTAAATATACAGGTAAATTAACAAGTATTTATATAAAGGGTCTTAAACTAATACAAACATACAAATATGGGGTGTAGACAGCAAGTTACAGGTTTGTTTTGGTTGATAACTTTAATAGCGGGGAAATCCTAAATTCGGTCTGGTCATTTGTTACCTGTTTATGTTGTGCTATTGCTTTATATATTTCTAAGTTTTCTAGGAGATTTAAGCGTTTACCTTTATTGCAATTGTGTATGAGCTTTAAACTATTGTTATCTATAAAATGATTATTCTCTATACAGTGTTCGGCTAGTCCTGTAGATTTTTTACAATTCGAAATAGATTTGTTATGTTCATTTAAGCGTATTTTTAATGACCGACCAGTTTGCCCCAAATATATGGCTGGACAATTTTGACAATTTATTTGGTAGACACCATTCTTTTCCAAAATACTTTTTTTATCAATTTTGTTATTCACCAACAAAGTGCCTAAATTGGTTTTGTTTAAAGATATAGGAGCGATTTCTAATTTCTTGAGTTGATTAGAAATATTATTAGAAATCTTTGGTATGTAGTTAAGGAAGGAAAACAGTTTATTCTCCTTGGTGGTACAGTGGTAAAAGGATTTAAAATTTTGTTTCCGTCTTTTTTTATATAAGAGGTCATCTATCAAAGAAATGTCAAAACCGTTATTTTTTGCTAAAAGTTTGATCGTTAGCAATTCCTTGTCAAAGTTTTCTTTAGTTAAGGGTAAATTTATTAACCTATGTAAATAAGAGTGGAACGAACTTAGTTTAATATTATATGATTGTCGTGCATGTGATGGTATAAGAGTATCTGTGGCAGTGGGTTTGCGGAAAATGTCAATGTCAATATGATCTTTAGATCTCGTTAATTTTAAATCTAGAAATGATAACTTACATAATTTTTCAGTTTCTAACGTAAATTGTACCGAAGAATAAAAGGAATTAAGGTGATTCAAAAAATGGTCTAATTCTAAATCTGAACCTGTCCACAGACACAGTATATCGTCAACATACCGAGTCCAAAAATGCACTTTGTTGACTAAATTAATACGGCCCTCAAATAATTTGTTTTCTAAATTAGACATAAAAATCTCACTGAATAACGGTGATAGGGGTGAACCCATAGGGACACCATTTAATTGTTGGAAGAACTTACCATTGAACTTAAAATAACTTTGATCAAGGCAAAGGCCAATTGCAGATATTACATCAGTTTTCTCATTATTAGTTAAATTGATATTATTGTTAGCTAAGTTTTTACAAATAGATAAAAGTTCCTTAACCGGTATTGAAGGAAACAAGTTTATCACATCAAAGGATACTAATTTGTAATGAAGGGGTAGAGGGAGATTTTTTAAAGTATTTGCCAAGCTTAACGAGTTTTTAGTGGCATATGCGGAGTTAAAATTTAATAATTTTGGTAAAATATTGTTTAGTTTTTTACAAAGTTTATACGCAGGGGCTTGTACATATGATACAACTGGGCGCATTGGATAGTTGATCTTATGAATTTTGGGTAAGCTGTAGAGTAGTGGCGCACTCGGATTCATCAAAGTTAACATGTATTTGTCTCTTTCTTCAAACAAACTGTTGCAACTTTTTAGAAAGGATTTGATTTTAGTTTGAAATTTATTGGTGGGGTCTGTTTTTAAAACTTTAAAATTCTCATTGTTTATTATAGCCAAAGTTTTTTGTATGTAGTCGTCTTTATTAAAAATAGTTATAGTGTTTCCTTTATCCGCCTTACAGAGGATAAGGTTGTTAATTTCTAACTTACTTTTGATCGATTTTATCAAGTTCCTTTCCGTAAAGTCACAACGAGGATTTAAATTTAAATTTAAAAGTTTACCAATAGATTTAGCAAAAACTGATTTTTCTACTTCTTTATTTGGATTCTTCGACATTTCTATGGCTAATTCTGTATTAACAAGTAGATTGTCCAACTCTTTCGAATGATTTGAAAAGTGAGGACTATATTTTAAACCTTTCTCTAAGAGACTGATTTCATTAGATGTAAATTTAATATTCGAAAGATTACTAACCCGTTGGTTGAAGTCTATAGTAGGAAGATTTTCTACGTTCTGAGTTGTGTCGGCGGACTTTTTTCTTCCTTTGAGGTATTGTAGTTTTTTTGCCTGTCGTTGAAATTGTTCATGGGCTGCACAGTTAGCTTGGTATCTAACGTCTTGGTCAATGAGGTCGAATTCGATGTTGGAAAATTGAATATGTAGTTCGGAGTGGATCAGTTTTTGGTGATGTGTTAGATTGTACCTTCTAGCGTACCATTTTTTATTTTCAAAAACCAACCATGCTTTGTATGCTTCTTAAAGTTATTAACCAAAACAAACCTGTAACTTGCTGTCTACACCCCATATTTGTATGTTTGTATTAGTTTAAGACCCTTTATATAAATACTTGTTAATTTACCTGTATATTTACTTTGATAATGGCATAACTGCCGAAACAATATTGTCAGTTTGATAAATAAATTGTGAAACAAATTATTACCAAGTGTTTTGTTTTATTTTGATATTATAACATGTTTCACCAAGAGCCCAGCCAGAACTCCATATCATTAATCTTAAATGAAATGGCTTGTACTGTTTAAACTTAAATAAGAAATAATTTTACTGAAGGTGAGAATTGCCAATAAACGCATGCTATTGTCCCCTTCATCTCGATGAGCCGCATCTACCTACTATGTTTCTTACTTGACATTCTCAAAATGGCATGCTTTATATTCTTTTCACTTGCCATAACACGAATCAGGTCGTATGCTATGCTACTCTGGTAGGCGCTCTACCTTAATCAAAGCTATGATCCTTGGTAGTGCACTGAACTGAGCTGTTCAGAAAAGTCACAAAATGTAACTCATTTGAGTAAGTTCAACTGCCCCACTGAATCATATAGGTATACTACATTCTGACTGAATCATTATAAGTAGCTCTTTTTTATTCTGAAAAATGAAAATTCAAGCTTTTTATCTCATTTATTCGTGTTAATGGATTTCTGGATTAGCGTGACTCACACTGATTATATATGCAACATTTTTTGCAGCTATTTACAATATGTCGAAATGCATTACAATAACCAGGGGAATTACGAGTATTAGAAATTGGTTCGGAAAAAGCCCCATACATATGTTGCTTTTAAATTATGAATATTGCACGACGTAACAGTTTAAACTTTACACCACATTTATTGCAAATCAAATATGCAAATATACCCGAGATGCGTACGTGGTCTCGTTATGGAAAGCGGAAACAGAAATATTTTTCGTTGTTGTCGCGGCTTTTATTGGCTATCGCATGCATGTTTTTTTTTTGTTATTTTTTATCCCAATACGGTAATCGATTGTTGGGTCGTTTTATAATGAGAATTATTTAAAGTAGTTTATTTGTACTGGCTGACGGTTGAAATTAATTGAAGTAGATTGAAGAGAGCATTCGAATGATCTGCATAGATTTGTTAAAAATTCAGTGTCCGATAGGATCATGAACTATCGACGAATAATTGAGTTTTTACAGTCCAATTTCAGTGTTTAATGCATGAATAGACACATAATTTGTGCTTTCAATTTAAACTGCTGGGCTATTTCAAAAGTTAAAATACGGTTTTGTTTGTGACAAAGAATGGTGGATATATTTTTGAACTACGACAATAGGCAGCTTTAGTAATCGGTAAAACGGTATTGTATGTGTATGTACCTATTCTTTCATTATCAATTCTTTCCAAAAACTGTAGGAACATATAATATTTTATCTAACAAAAAAATTGTCGATACTAAAGGGATGTGGTAGAGTATATTTTTGGAAGGCTGATGATGGAGAATTATTGTAAATTATTTACTGCTTTGACTTTTTTTCAATAATATTCAAGTCATTCAAATCATGTATCTAAAGTATTATTCGGGGAAATTTGTATAGTTTTGGGACTGAGTTCAGGAAATGCTTTACTTAAAAAGTTTTAAATAATTCATATTCAACAGGAAGTTAACTTAAATGGGCCCTGTCGAAGAGTAAGCAAGTGATTACTCATTTACTCATAGACTATTGTAAGGGGTATTTATAAAAAACTCGTGATAGTGTCCCTAAAAACGCGTGACAATTTTTAATTTATTGTATAAGGTAGTCCAAATCGGTCTGTTTTAACAGGAAACCTCTATTTCCTGACTTGATAGAGCAAAATCGACTTGCATGTCAAGGGCTCAATTTTTGAGAAATATTTAATGGAAAAAAACGCCTTACAGTACCTTCTCTGTCGACCGAGGTACAGGACGTTTTTCATTTTTCGGCCATTTTAAAAATTGCCCGTAACTTTTTTATTTTGGGAAAACATAACACATGTATTTATATTTTTTCTACCACTGGTTTTATCAGAAATGAGCAGAACTTCATTTTTTTAAATAGTTGGCTTCGGAAGAATAGCCTGTGCTTAGCTCTTCTCAATGATATGAGGTTCTGGATGTTTCTTTTCAAAAGTGGCGAAAATATTAGATGTTTTTTCTTTACAAAGAATTGAACATTGTTGTCGGATTGCTATTCTCAGATATAATTAATGAAATCTTTTATAGTTTTAAGTGAAATTAGACCGTTAAATTGGAATAAAACGAAAATTTTGTAGCAGCTAATGCATTATATTTTAATACATTTCCCGAACGGCATCACCAGACTGAAGAATTTTCCAAACCTTAAAAAGTAACTGTAAACTAGGGAAGCCTTACGAAGCCGTGAGCAAGATATGTTATAATATAACTGAACGAAATTAAATACAGCAATTAAACGTAATTGAAGAGGTGTTAGATCATCCGAAAACCTCCTCTTGAACATTAGCAAATTCAAACGAGGCGGTACCTTAGATATTTTTAGGGAACTTAAGCATGTTAGAAAATTTGGAAATTTAGTGGTAATAGTTATCAAGGATGATCTTTGTTACTAAAATATTTTCAACTGTCAGCCATATCCGGTTATACCGGAATTTGTTACCAACTTCGTTATTTTAAATGGAATTGTATATCTTTAGTGACTAATTCGGATAAAGAATGAAACTTTAGCGTAACTTTCATAAATTAACTTATAGATCTAGGATGAACAGTTTCTGAGGTAATTTAATTTTTAGAAAAGTAAATCGCTAGTGCAACACACCATTAAAAATCATAACATCCAAAAACATTAACCCAGAATATTGAAATTTTTACTAGTTATATTTGAGTATTAAAGCTAAGATAGTACCAAAATTCAGCTTCGTAATTTATACAGGACATTCAAAAACAATTCAAAGTTTCAAAATTTCAAACAGGAATAACTTTGTTTTTTTTTTTTTGTTTCGATCCCTGCAAATAATTTTTATTGTTTTATTTGAAAGATTTTGGGTAATTTTGTATTTTTACTTAAAATAGCTGATTTTATTAATTTTCGCATAACAAGTGTGCCAACTACTGTAATTGTTAACAATCAGACGGTTAAATATTTTTTGAATGGTTACTGATAGGAAAACAAAATTTTGGGAGTGTATTTTGACAAACAAAAACTATTATCTTTCACAAGAATCGAAATTTGGGCCTCCCCCAATGGAGGAGCCCCAGTCTCACGAACTTTTGTTTTTTAAATAGCAACCATCCTCTTGTAATACATGATTAAAAAGGAAATAGGAAAACCAATTTTTGGTGCAAACCGCAGCTCTCTATTTATGACCGTTTCAAAATGGTAGCATAAAACTGGCGGAAATGGGTATTTCGTTTACTTACCAACAGGCTGCTAATAACCTGTTAGAGAGGGTTGCTTTAGTGCAAAAGCACGAGTTTTGTTTAATTTGTGAATATACTTATGGCGGAAAATTGAAACACTAGTGAGGCAAAACCAGGAAGAAAATATGGCAAGCAAAAGCAAAAAAATGAGTACCAGTTTATTATTTTCTTAAACGATATCAAAGCTAATTTTGGTCAGGTCGGCAAATGTCATTGTTTCGACCGGGTATGAATTTCCCGGTCAAGACAATTAGCAAATTAAGTGAAAACTTCAAAATACCCTCTTAGTCTTAAATGACTCTAAAAAAAGCTTGTAATAAGGCGTGATTCAATTTGAACAATAGCTTTAAATCTGTAACTACTGTTTTTTCATACAGTGGTATTATTCCAAATTTCATTATATCGTACCTAGTAGAAATAGAAAAAATACCAATTTTTCACCATCTTTGACGCCATCCTGCAAAGACGTGGTTGATAATACTTAAAATTTCTTTTTGGACCTAAAAATCTACACTCAGTTTCTTAGCAGTTTGTTGGTAAGTAAATAAAATACTCATTTTCCGCAATTTTTATGCCGCCATATGGAAACGGTCATAGGTAGAGAGCTGTTGTTTGCACCAAAAAATTAATTTTCCTATTTCCTTTTCAACGATGTATTTATTACAAGTGGGGAGTTGCTATTTAAAAAACAAAAGTTGGTAGGCCTGGATCCCCTCCATTGGGGGGACCCAAATTTCGATTCTTCTAAAAGATTGTCTTCTTTTGTCAAGAAACACTCAAAATTTCGTCGCAATATCAGCATCAATTCAAATGTTATTTTGAACACAATAAATTCTTCTACGTGGGAAAAGATAACTCAAAAAAAATTGAAAACTTAAAAAATACAGAGATTCTTTAACAAGATTTATTTACCATTGTGTGCTGTAAAAATTATGTAGTCAAAACAAATAGACTACAGGAATAACATACAGGATGGACAAAGTACCTTCCGAAAATTTAATTTACGATTTAAAAAAATGCGAGAAATTGCCAAATTCGGGCATTGACCAAAATAATCACGGAGTTGAATCACCTAGGTCATACCAACGTTGGCAAATTGTGGACTTCTGATATAGTCAGTTCAGCGATATCTATGATAATGTCTATTGATTGCCCAAATGTTATCTTTTTGAATACCTGCAAGTTTAATTCATAGTCAAAATAACTAACGAACCGATAAAGTCAACCAAAAGACTAAGCTAACTTCATGTTTTTGTAAAAAAAAATTATGACATCTATTTGAATCAAATCACTCTATAATATCACTGAGCTCACAACGCTAGCTTAACATCACTACATAGTATAAAGCAAAGTCGCTTCCCGCTATCTGTCCCTATGTATTCTTAGATCTTTAAAACTACGTAACGGATTTTGATGCGGTTTTTTTAGTAGATAGAGTGATTCAAGAGGAAGGTTTATATGTATAATAAATGCATAATATAGCAGTGAAACACTGATAATTTTAGAGGTTTTTAATGTAAGGTCGTAAATAAACACATTTTTTTGCGCTTACATTGCAAACGCTGGCTGAACCCTACGAGATAGATCAAAATAATGTACTACAGTATTGTACACCTTAAAAAGGTCTACAAAAAAGTCCGGGATGGTATATGTCTATCTCTTAGGGATAACCTACAATAACCATTTTTTATCCTTTATTTATTAATAGAAAATAATGGCTTATTTATGAAAAAGCTATTTTAGGCAATACAGCATTAATCCTTATTCAATTAAGTACCTTAAATATATTGTGCATGTAATATAGATCAATATGGCATGTAATTTAAATGAATATTTTCGAAGATATTACAGACTTAAATGCAGGGACATAGCGGTCGCGGCGGTAGTATCAGCATTGCACCCGTGCAAAGCCGGGGCGGGTCGCTAGTTTGGTATATAAAGCAATAAATAATTACAACTTGTATTTTCAGTGATGATCGTAATTTAGTTTATTGGTTCTTTTCGCATTTGCAAAAACGTGATGTAATAATTTTAAAACACCTACAGCTCATTCTAGATAAATATTTTGAGCATGATATGAATATATTTTACATACTCGTGCATCTTTTGTGATTACATTGTCATTTTCTTAGGTTGATTTTCACCCCTTTTTTTGAATTATCGGATGCGATTTTACTTATTTGTTGGAGAGCTTCTTTGAAGGGGTAGTGATAGTTTCCATTTCATCGTTATCGTTAAGAAGTCTACCTGTATTGAAGAAATAAGTCAATTAATTTTCCTCTAAAAACCAGATTTAATGAAACTCCATAAATATTCATCAGGAAGAATCAGAGAATCTCAACTGACATTTCTCCTGAAGAGAATTTTTTTAGTTAAAAGTTGTTTATGAAAATGTGTTCAAAGGATAACATAGACAAGGGAAATAGTGCAAAAGTGGCACTGTCCATTTAATTACGAATTTCTCCAATGAAGGCAACACAAAAGGGGTACTCATTACCTACACATATTTACATGGTAGATAATTTGTATCAGATATAATGGACGTTCTTTTTTGTACATTTGAATTAACTGTGCTGCCTCGTTGTTCCACGTGGTTTAATTTTATTGTTTTATTTATCTATTAATATAACTTTTAACTATACTTTTAGTTTAATTATGAATATAGTCTTTGATAGCATTATACTATTGTTTAACATGATAAGTAGCATGGGGTGTTGCTCTCGTGTCAAAAATATTTAAGACAGCACCTGGTAGAGAGCGCTGATTGTAAAGATTATAGAAAAATAACTAAATACCAGTGTTTCTCAAACTTTCGACATCTGTGTACCCCTTCTATAATTTTCGTGACATTGAGTACCTTAAAATTAAGCATACATACAGAATATTAACTAGATCTTAATTGTTTGTCTATGTCTGCAATCGAATAACGATTTTTCGATTATAATACGTATTCCTACCAAACTTTTCCTGTACCCCTAAGCAGAGATGTACAAGATACCCTGTACAAAGTATCTGCAATACAAAATACAAGATACTTTTAAAATAAGTATTTCAGATACCAGATACAAATAACTTTCTGGAATGGTATCTGAAATACTAGATACAAAATACGTATCTTTCAAATACTTTTTCAAGATAAAATACTTTTCTAAGAAAACAACATTTTATTGAACGTAAGTTTATCTTTTTACCTGAATTATTTACGAATAAATCGCATTGATCGTGCAAATGTGACAAGACAAAATATTATACTTTAAGGGTTTTAATTAAAGACTTAAGTAAAACCAGTTAAAATAAAACTTACGTTTCCATGTTCGCGATCTCGAATCTCTCAAAGGCGATATTGTTGATACCACACAAAAAAATAGGGAATAATTATAAACGACACGAGTCGGTGGGGGTGGGGGACTTCATAGCCGATTAAATTCTATCAATTTGGTCCCAGACTAAAGTTTTAATCGCGCGTTCAGTTCTATCTATGGTAACATTGATATTTAAAATTGATGGCACCATAGAATCTTGTCAGATTTTGTGAAGAAATTCATAGATTGTTATTACTAAAAGTATTTTAACAAATAGTATTTACAAAATGCTAAGATACCAAACAAAAGGTATTTAAAACTCAAGATACAAAATGAATTTTAAAAAAGTATTTTAATTACAAGATGAAAATACGTATTTTGTATCTTGTATCTGTATTTTAGATACTTGTTTCTTAAATAAGTCACATCTCTGCCCCTAAGTGTACGGGTACCACACTTTGAGAAAGATTGAAATATGGGAAAATACCAGCAGTGACCTGGCAAACATTGCGTCTGGCGTCGATGAATGTCAGTGAAGTAGAATAACGGAATTTTTCATTCCTATCAATGAAAACAGTGTGAAAATAAAAACAAATTAATTACGGTTGTGATTCGTAAGAAGTTGGAAGAAATTTTGTACGTCGTAGAACCATTCCTGCATTTACAAATAACGCTTTAAATTACACATGAGTCAACAATGTTAGAACTTTAATGCTTAAATAAGTTGTTAACCGATCTAAACCATTCTTAAGTCTACTTGTAGTTTTGGATTTACGGATTTACACCTTTAACCCAAGAAGAGCCGTATTTCTTAGTGAACAAGATAGTGCCATTGGTATGCCCTTCACTTATAGTATGTGAACAAGATATTACCGATTATGTTTTTTTTTATTGACTGTACTTAACTTTAAGATTTCTACTCGTACAAAGACTACCATTAGTGATTTTTCTACAATTGTGTCACTGTCTTCAATCCAATAAATATTTTCACTGTTCCACGCAGTTTTGTTGCTGTTCAACTTTGCCTTATTTAAGTGAGAAATTTATAAAAATAGAAAACACGTTATTAATTTTCCACTTCAACTTGTAAGTATTCACAAAAAATTCAAATTCATTTAAATTTCGCCGGTTTTGATTTTAGTTGGGGCAACACGTGCTTGAGGGAGCTGAAATCGGTCGAAAAGAGTTTGTCATCTATATTCCTCCTTTGTCTTTGATTAGTAGGGATCATGCTGTTTCTGTAACACCGTTTATCATTCCTATGACGCCTTAATCAACCCTTGAAAATGCATTAAAGAATTATACGAAAGAGTGTGACGGGTTGTCGATTATAAATTAATGCGATCCCTTAACCCCAGCGCGCTTTGATTTCTATCATGTAGTATACAGGGTGGTTCTGATATAAATACGGATTTTTGGAGGGTGTCAACTAGATGCAATATGTAATCGAATGGTCACTACAGCAGCGCGGTGAAGAAACAAAAAAATTTTCAAAATTTTTGAAAAACATCTTCACATGAATTAATTTGAATACGGTCCTGTGCGTTTTCGCTTTGACTTAAGCAACACATTTGGCAACTGTCACAAAATTCTGATGAACTAAACGCCATTTTCGAACACACTTGTTTACGTTACAGTGGTTACAGTAACCGAGTAACCTCATTCACGGTCAGCTGATTGAAGACAGCGTTGCCACTACACACGACCAGGTCAATCGAGGACACGTCTTACACAGGACCGTACTCGGTTTTGCCTGTATTTTCACATACGTTTTTCTCGAAAACGGTAAACTTTAGGGCCTGCGAAGTTTTGCTTAATTTTCTTATTTTCTACTGCCCTATCACCTCCTTAAATATCCGCAGTTATATCAGTAACACCCTGTATACAGAGCAATTCGATGTTTTCAGTAAAGCAGTAAAAAAATTGCGGATTTCCTTTTATAACAGTATTTTTCTCTATTAAAATTGTCAGGGAGCTTTAGAAATTGATCAGCAATCTAGAGACATAAACATTAGATAGGGGGTTAGACAGGGATGTACTTTATCACCTGTATTATTTATTTTTCAATCTAGTATACCGAAGATGCAATTAATATTGTTAATGACAGGACATCATTCTAGACAAACATACAGGGTGTTACTGATATAACTGCGGATATTTAAGGAGGTGATAGGGCAGTAGAAAATAAGAAAATTAAGCAAAACTTCGCAGGTCCTAAAGTTTACCGTTTTCGAGAAAAACGTATGTGAAAATACAGGCAAAACCGAGTACGGTCCTGTGTAAGACGTGTCCTCGATTGACCTGGTCGTGTGTAGTGGCAACGCTGTCTTCAATCAGCTGACCGTGAATGAGGTTACTCGGTTACTGTAACCACTGTAACGTAAACAAGTGTGTTCGAAAATGGCGTTTAGTTCATCAGAATTTTGTGACAGCTGCCAATTATGTTGCTTAAGTCAAAGCGAAAACGCACAGGACCGTATTCAAATTAATTCATGTTAAGATGTTTTTCAAAAATTTTGAAAATTTTTTTGTTTCTTCACCGCGCTGCTGTAGTGACCATTCGATTACATATTGCATCTAGTTGACACCCCCCAAAAATCCGTATTTATATCAGAACCACCCTGTATAGGAGCAGAAGCATGCTTAGGTTTGAAAACAATTTAACGATTGTAGCGATAGGGTCGTCGACGTGATAGGATCCGTGTTCTGGTGGTTCTAAGAAGAACCGTTGTGATGCGTGGTTTATGCCAGCATCCGAAATGTACCATCTATACCTTCTACGGTACTAGGGTGTATACCTGCTGCGGTACTGGAGTGGACCAAAGACGAGACAGAGTAGACGCGTTTTATTAGATAAATTACGGCTATTTATACAAAAAATATTTACATAGGACTTATGGTTAGTGCATGGTCAACCTTTACACTAGTATGTGTGTTTGCGTGTTGACCTAGTTTGTGGCTAAAACTGACAATATTCTCTGTCAGCAGAGTTTAAGTTCTGCTGTACAGAGTGAACTAATTTGGATAAATAGATGGATACAGAGTGTTCCCACACGATTATAACAGCTGCCAATTACATAAAATGCATTAATTAAAGGGCGCGGGATCAAAATAAGTTGCCTTGGGTTAGGTTAGGTCAGGTCAGATTGTAACTTACATACATAAGAACTACGGAACCGTTCAACTATAGAAAGATCTATTTTCGACATTTAAGGCGTTAGAATTTGACATAATTACTGGAAGACCAGTATTTGCAAGCTGTTTGCTGGATGTCCGTTACATAATATTTTATGGTATGATTGCAATTTAAAATAATAGAGTCAATCTCCCAATGAATCAACAAATAAAACAAGTTTCCAGTTTGTTCTTTGACGCAATAATTGTGTAACAGGTCGTAAAAAAAAAATAAATGAACGTTTAGGTTCATTACAAACTATAAAAACGGTATGCCGTCGGAAAGTCTTTTTTTATCTTCGCGATTATTTGTAAAGATGCTCAAAAACTCTGGAAATATAAACATAAAAAGAGTAATCTAAAAAGACAGGTAAAATTCCTGTAACGTCTAAACAACTAAGGATTACAAATCCCATATTTGGAACGCGTCGTATACAATAGGCGCAACGAAGCATAAGCCAATTCAACAACCGGTTACGTCCTATTGGGTCTCATCAGGTAGGCGCTGGCAAACACAAACCGCACGGTTCACTTGAATAACAAGACTAAATAGAAACAAAAGAAACAACTACTCCGAGGGCTAATATCCCTACCGGCATTGAATTACACTATTGAATCTGAAGGCACATATTAGACGTAGATAAAACAATCTAAAAAGACAGGTAAAATTCCTGTAACGTCTAAACAATCAAGGATTACAAATCTCACATTTGGAACGCGTCCTATACAATAGGCACAACGAACCATAAGCCATATTCTACAACCGGTTTCGCCCTATTGGGCCTCATCAGGTAGGCGCTCGCAAACACAAACCGCACGGTTCACTTGAATAACAAGACTAAATATAAACAAAAGAAACAACCACTCCGAGGGCTAATATCCCTACCGGCATTGAATTACACTATTGAATCTGAAGGCACAAATTAGACGTAGATAAATCAATCTAAAAAGACAGGTAAAATTCCTGTAACGTCTAAACAATTAAGGATTACAAATCTCATATTTGGAACGCGTCGTATACAATAGGCACAACGAACCATAAGCCATATCCTACAACCGGCTTCGACCTATTCGGTCTCATCAGGTAGGCGCTCGCATACACAAACCGTACGGTTCACTTGAATAACAAGATTATTATGGGATTTCTAATCCTTAATTGTTTAGACGTTACAGGAATTTTACCTGTCTTTTTAGATTGTTTTATCTACATCTAATTTGTGCCTTCAGATTCAATAGTGTAATTCAATGCCGGTAGGGGTATTAGCCCTCGGAGTAGTTGTTTCTTTTGTTTCTACTTAGTCTTGTTATAAAAAGAGTAGCGAATGAGCAGTAATATATTTTCAGTATAATAAAGTTATAAGCTGCAGGATAAGTTGTAAGCACCCAATTTTTTTTCATATACTGGTCTTGAAATTTAGCATTCATACAGTCCTAAATTATAATGCGAGCTATGTCCATTAATGTAAAACCAAGGATGAAAAACTTTTACTACATATTAAAAAAAATTCACTGGGCATCCAGCAAAATCAGATCTTCCAATTGCCTATCCTTTTGGTAAAGAAGGAGCTAACTCCTTGGGAACTGTTTGTAAACATCATTGGCGGGACTGCCACTCTATTTGCTATATAGTTGCAAAGAATGATAATCGATTCTATTTCACTCCCTGGTTCATTTACGTGAAGGTTTTTTTAGTAAGGACGAAAACCATATCTGACTTAATCAACGTTTTAACTCCCGTCATCGTTGAACATGGTTGAGGCATGAGGGATCATTTCCAACATATTCTTTTCTGAATATACACACACTTCTTCAAACCATTTTCTAATTTGTTGCCTCTGGGACAGTCTTTTAATACTTTTTGAACCGAGATTCTTACTTCTACAGGATCCACTGGAAATCCTAGTTTGGCTTTAGCCAGTATCCTGTTTGCAAGCCTCTTGGGAAGTGAATAAGATTGGAGGGTTCATCTTTCTAATATTTGGAACTTTTTAGATTAGTTTATTATGTAAAGTTGACTTTAGAATTCCACATTGTAAAGAGGCTTTGTTTAGCCTTATTTGTCTAGCATTAAATAAACTTAGCGCCATGTATAAATCATTTTCTATGTACTTAAACCATACTTTTGTACGTATTTCGAAAACATTTCAAGCAAAGAACGCCAGTGAATAAACATCATTTCAACGGTGTTCATTTTCTGTTTAGACGTTAAATGAGAAAGACTGTTGTGGTTAAACTTGTTTTGTACTAACATAGCATGCCTCTAAGGTTGAATTTTGCATGTATTTTAACTTGGACCAAAATCCAGTAGGTAAATTAACACTTGGATTCGTTCACTAGATTTCTTAAGAAAATTTAAAGTAGTAATTGAACACCCTAGAATTTATGTAAAATATACTGCTTTTCTTGAAAAAAAGTTTTTGTAGTCGCTAAAGACTTGCACTGACATGCATGCAACACTAACTTTATGTAATTACTCTAAGAAAAAAATATTGAAAGCGTCATGCTTCCTAACCTAGCACTAACTAATAATGGCGTCCCTTACATCACATGTGAACACGTCTCTACCAGTGCTAGTATCAGACAAAGAAAAGGGTCTTCCGATAAGCTAGCAAATGAACATGCTCTTGTAAGGTTAGAAAATGATAAAACAACTATCGTTCTTATTTTTTAACGTTGAACAGTGTTTCACTTTTCTAAAATTATTATTACTTATGGTAGATGTATGTGTATTTGTTGTAGTTTTTTACTCATATTAGGTGCGTGTTTACTTTTAAAAATGACAGACTAATTCGAAAAAGTACTATCTAGCCTTTGTGGATTGAAACGGTTTAATCTGTTACATATACGTAAGAAGGATACGTTTTGATAGAATAGGTAAGATAATTTTGTTTGTTAAAAGGTAGGATGAGTTCAATTCTCGCATCGTCTTCAATTTTTACCTTTTCCTTGACAAGCGAGTGCTAAATATTGTGCTGACCTTTTAGAAATGAATTAAAGCTCGTGCCAAACATTTGTTCATTCCTTTTTATGCAACGAGATAAGGAGACAACAACAGTTTAACTTGGAAAAGCCGAAAAACCGGTGCTATAAATATTTCCAACTTGAACGACGACGATCTCGTGTATAAAGAAGAAATACGACCGAGACATAAATACGAGTCGCGAACTTTACTAATCACGTAATTTTGGAATTAAAATGACTTTTGTTAAATGCTCCATTTCCCCTGAACGAGCAAAAAAATTCTTTATTACCTTCTTACTTCCTGAAAATTGCTACCAAGCGAGCTGCGCGGCTTGTCCTGCCTTTGACGTTGACTTTTAAAGGTTTCATCGCGTTCTTGCCTCTAACTAGCTACCACTTTTAGCGATATCAAATAAAAATTTGACGTTAATAGAATTTAAGTAGAAACTCTTTGAATTTACGCCCCTACCGTACAATTTATTTAACAGTTTGCTCGTTTCCTTAGCAACTACAAATCATTTTCATTCAACTGAACTTAATTTATATCAGTGAATTGGTAAAATCAAATAGGAACAGAAAAACATAATCATTACTATTGTTATTAAATAGGTCCTCTAGAACTTTCATCATGAAGATCTGACAACTAAATGCCATCGGAGAACTTAAAATACATAAATATATTCGGAACTTTCATCCGCATCCTGATGGAATAAGAAAATACTTTATAATTTCGCGGAACTACATAACAACATTGTTAAAAACACTTTAAAACAATTGTTTCGACTAATATTAATGCTACAGAAGCGATTAGGTACTTCACATACTGTTTTCTTTTTTCTAAAATTATTTACTGCATATACAGGTGTTGAAATGAATCAAAAAATTTTGTCCATTAAAAAAAATAAAATGAGTTGGCAGAAGTTAAAATAAAAAAAAAAACGATTATTATGACAACATAAAAAGTTTGTAAAGGCGACGAAGTAAAACGTGTTCTTATTTTTTGTGATACATTTTTGTAATTTCATACAAAAATAAATCATTGTTTAAATCAACTGGCTATCAATCCTTGGAGATTCCTCGACCTAATTCAACAGGTTATGGGCCCAGGCAAGTGGTGAAACCTCATCTCCAAGGATAAGGCAGTGAAATTGAAGGAATTGAAAGTCAGATTCGTGCAAGAACGTTGCTTTTTAAATCGACACGTCAAGTAAGGCAGATTCTCGCAACCACGCCAGCCATACTGCACCTTAACGTCGAGCGTCGCAGACGAAAGTACTACAGCGAGATAAATTCGACAAATTTCAATAAAAATGGATACAGTAAAGTCGCACCTAGTCATGTTAAGTCAAAACTCACAAGGAGTAGTAAACTATGTGCCATGGAGGTTAAAATTAGATGCTGTCCTGAGAATGAATAAATTGTATGATGTTGCAACCGGTGTCAAAGTTAGGCCGGAAGGAGCTGAAAATGTCCCTGCAGTTGTTGAATGGGTCGAAAAGGACATAGAAGCTCTGCAATTAATTGTATTAAACGTCAGTGATCAAATTGCTTACAAAATCGCACATTGTAAAACGTCGAGAGCAATGCTGGACAGACTAGTTTGCCTGTATGGCACAAAGACAGAGGCAAATATGGAAATTATGAGACAGAAACTTTTTTCATGTAAATTTGATGAAAACAAGTCAGTAGCTGAAAACTGCATGGATGTTTTTACTTTAGCAGATGAACTGTCAAGCGGAGGTGAACCAATGCCCGAAACCTGTATGATGAGCAGAATGTTGAAAATGCTGCCACCGAGACTAGCCCATTTTCGAACATCGTGGAACAACGTTCCTGCTGCCGACAGAAGCCTGACAACCATGATTGAAAAACTGAGACTTGAGGATGATTGTCAACGCGAAGAAAACGGCGAACCGGGAGTGAGCACTAGCAAGGCGTTGATGGCCAAGAAAAATAAAAAGCAACCAAGAAAGACACAAAACAAAAGTGAAAAAGGACAAATTACCTGTTAAAAATGTGGGCAAACAGGACACTACATGAAAGACTGTAAGAACAAACCCTGTGCCAAATACTTGGCATATTGTGAGAAAACGTACGCATGCAACTCGTGTGGACAGAAAGGCCATTTTGCGAAAAAATGTTCACAACGACAAGATGACAACTCAGATTCGCAAAGTTCAAGTAAACCTCGTTTTGCATGGGTGACCGCAAGCTTCAAAGCATCCGACCTACAACGTATTGAACAACCCGGAGGAAAGGAAGTCTGCATGGTATCAAGACAGCGGTGCAATACAACACATGATATCGCATCGTGATTGGTTCCAGGAGTACAACGAATTGAGCAGTCCAGTGTCTATTCTTCTGGCAGATTCAACTGTGATAGATGGCGTTGCAGTGGGAACGATTGAATTGGAAGCTTTTGATTGGAAAAGTTGGAATCTTATTGTGCTGAAGGATGTTCTACATGTACCTGAATTAAAATTCAATTTATTCTCTGTAAGTCGCATGCTTGATCGAGGATTCCGGATGAAAGCAGACCAAGGAAAATCAGAATTTGTAACTTCTGATCAGGGAATCACCGTTGGACTGGCGAAACGAGAAGGCAATCTGTACAGGATGATGATTAGAAAGAAAAAGGAGCAAGTGAGCCTGGCAGCAGTGTCAATTCGTACATGGCATGAAAGATTAGCACACCAAAACGTGAAGTACGTGAAAGAAAGGAATCAAGTACTTGGACGACTGGAACAACTACTTGTGTGAAGGATGCACGTACGGAAAGCAGCATCGAGCCTCCCACCCTGCAAATGAGAAAACTGCAAGTCAACCGCTGGAGTTAGTTCATGTGGACATGGAATGGACGAACGCTCGCTAGGTGGCGCTAAATACTTTCTGCTATTTAAAGGCGATTACTCGCATTTCCGAACCGTTTTCTTTATGAAAACAAAAGACGAATCAGCAGAGAAACTGGTGAACTTTGTGAAGATGGCTGAAAACCAGTTGGGAAGAAAGTTGAAATCGGATCAAGGCAAGGAAATCAGAAATGCAAAGACAAGACAATTTCTGGATGACCTGGGAGTAATGCACATACATTCAAACGTGTACACACCACAACAGAACGGACGCATTAAACAAGAGATGAGAACTGTGAAGGAAGCAGCGAAGTCAGCCTTATTTGCTGCGAACCTGGACTCAAATCTTTGGGACGAGGCAATCTATTATGCAGTATTCACCGTGAACCAGACTGGGACAGGTTCAGTGAAAGGAAAGACACCAGCAGAATTGTGGTATGGCAGACAAATCGACCTAAACAAAACTTTTGGATGTGAATGCTACGTATCGATCCAATACCACAAGAGAGGTAAATTAGATCGAAAGTCGGAGAAAGGATATTTTGTAGGGTACGACGTGGAGTCACCAAGTTACCCAGTGTATCTCCCTCGTACCCGAGAAATAGTCAGCTCTGGAAATGTGAAGTTCAATGAAGAAAAAGAAACAAACCGAACTGAAGTTGAGACTCTGACAACTGAAAACCAAACTGAAGTAAAGATGGAATAATCTGAAGAAGACAAAAACGGAAAAGAAGGACCATCTTCAGATGAGGACGCAGAAAATGAAAATGTGAGAAGAAAAGATGAACGAATCGAGACACCACCGAAGAAATCACCTGAGAAAAGAGAGCTACGAGACCGGAGCAAGTTGAAAGATCCTGCAAGGCTTGGGTGAGATCGAGGACATCTCAGTTGAGATGGCACTAAAGGACAAACACTGGAAGAAAGCAATGCAAGATGA
Organism: Agrilus cyanescens; assembly: GCA_947389935.1. Lineage (NCBI taxonomy): Eukaryota > Metazoa > Arthropoda > Insecta > Coleoptera > Buprestidae > Agrilus > Agrilus cyanescens. The sequence continues at coordinate 18,230,283 of OX376707.1, forward strand.
GTATGATTCTCTCGTTGAGAGACAAACGTGGAAGCTAGTGAAATGTCCTGAAGGAGTCAAACCACTGAGCAGCAAGTGGGTTTTCAGAGAAAAGGCGGATGGCAGATTGAAGGCCAGGCTAGTAGCAAGAGGCTTCGGACAAAGGAAAGGCATTGATTACGAAGAAACGTTCAGCCCCGTTGCTCGCTACGCCTCCATCCGACTCATTTTAAGTCATGCAGAAATTGATCTCATTCGACGTCAAGACCGCTTTTTTGTATGGAAAGTTGCAGCAAACTCTCTACATGCACCAACCTCAAGGTTTTGATGACGATTCCGACAACGTGTGTCTACTGTACAAGAGCATTTATCGATTGAAGCAAGCGCCCAAGCAGTGGAATCGTGAGATCACAGGATTATTCGAAGTGATTGGATTGTTCAGCTGCGACGACGATCCAAGTGTTTTCTACAACAAGGACAGAACTACAATCGTGGCTTTATTTGTGGATGACGGTTTAGTTGCTGGTAAGGACGAAAAGGAGATCTTCAAACTTTTGGAGTTGATTAGCAAGAAGTTTGAAATCACACACAGCAAAACCATTCCAACGAAAGTTTGCTATCTCGGCATGGAGCTGAAAATTGACTCAAAAGGCATCTTTGTGAGTCAGCCAAGGTATGTTGAGAAGATTTTGAAGAGAGTGAACCTTGAAAACTCCAATCCAGCTCTAACACCGATGGTACCAGGAATGATAACAAAGAAGGAGAAACTTGTGAACGATGAGAAAGTGCCGGATGACACGCCCTATCGTGAAGCCATCGTTACTCTACCTAGCAACCGTGTCCAGACCTGATATCAGCTTTGCTGTAAACTACTTGAGTCGACAGTGTAGCAACCCGATGAAAAGTCACTGGAAAATGGTAGAACGAGTATTTAAATACTTGAAAGGAACTCCAAATGCAGGAATTTATTTTGGAGGAGACAAGAATTTCAAATTTTTCACTGATGCATACTTTGGAGGAGAGGAGACGATGAAATCTACAAGTGCAGGTTTGATCCTCCGAGGTGGATCACTGGTTTGGTACTCACAACGCCAGAAACTCGTGGCAACCTCAACAGCAGAAGCAGAATATCGTGCAGCATGTGAGGCGATCAACGACGTGTGCTGGATGATAAGATTGGCAACCGAATTGAAAATCGATGATCAATCCTTTCCATGTACGTCGACAACAAGTCAGCTGTTCATATTTTAATGAACACCCACTAGTGTAAGATAAACAAGGGAAAGAAACACATCTAAATCGCGCGTAAGTTTATTCAACAGCATGTTGACGTCACAGTAACTGTCAAACATGTTGAAAGCACAAGCCAAATCGCCGAAATTCTGACTAAACCTTTGAATAAAAATTTGTTTTTAAAATTCTGCAATTATTTGATTCAGAAGGAGTGTTGAAATGAATCAAACAATTTTGTCCATTAAAAAAATAAAATGAGTTAGCAGAAGTTAAAATTAAAAAAAACTATTATTATGACAACATAGAAAGTTTAGAAGGCGACGAAGTAAAACGTGTTCTTACTTTTTTGAGATACATTTTTGTAATTTCATACAAAAATAAATCATTGTTTAAATCAACTGGCTATCAATCCTTGGAGATTCCTCGACCTAATTCAACAGCAGAAAAACTTGATATTTTAATGTAATAATTACCTTATAGAGCAGTATAAAAGAACAAATCAGGGTATAATTTTGTGAAGAATATGTAGAGTAAATTAGAACGTCCATATCAATAATATGGGCAGTAGGTATTAATTAGGAGAGACTGTATCTATACAATTAGACAGGTAATGGTTTTGATTTATATTGAAAATACTGTTGAATTTCTTTGTTTCCATCAGCAGTCAAAATTTGAATCCAAAATTTTAAAATATAAGTGGTAAATGAGTTAATTCCTCTTTGCACTTTAGTGCCGTAAACTTAAGTTGAAATAAAAGTAGAATAACGTGATGAAGAGCATATTCATATTGTATAAGTATATTATCTATATCCACATATTATATGAACTTGCTTAGGGCAAATTGCGCTTGGAGCTTTTTAATTAGTTTGTTCAGGAACAAGTCCTCTACTTGTCAAGTTGATATTCCGCAGCAATAGACATGCATATATGTACATGCTGTTTATATAATATGCAAAGTTTAAAAGTACCTACATATATATGAGAATACAGAAGTTCATGTTTTAGTTTCAATAATAATGAGTTGTCGTTGTGATCTCACAATGGGTGAATAAAATTATAAACTTGTTTTATGAAGTTTTCTACAAGAACCATAAACAAAGCCGTTAAACCTACAGCCCATAATTAATGTACAAAGGATACCTGAAGAATTGCTAAACTAGAAAAACAACACTTAAAACTTAAACGATACACTAACTGCGGAAAGTCATTGTTAACACTATTTGAAGAAAATCTAAAAAAATAGTGGTTGCAAATTGGTGAAGAATAGTCCCGATGGAGAGATATGTAAGACATGCACACAAGGGTGTAAAGTTTACATAAGTTTTTATGTCACAAATTACTTGAATAAAATAAGTAATAACATAAGTAGCTTGCCGAATCGAAATTTGTTAGGGCATACCCAAAAATGCTCCTTTCGCAGATTTGGGCCATAAGTAGTATCCATACGTGAACCATTACAGTTTTTCCTTAGTTCATGGTGATGGACCACGTGTGGAATCCTTATGTGAGTCCTGTTACAGTTCATACAGGTAGCCATATGGGAAGTCCCGTAGAGAACGTGAATATTTTGTCATGATAGAAGGATTCCTATAAAACAATTTTAAAAAAATTAACAAATTTAGAAAATGAAACAAGTGTTCCAAAATATGTAAAAAAAAGTATATTAAAAAGAAAAATGTATTATTATTAGTTACGTTTAGTTGTTTATTAAAATTTTTAAGATGTAACAAATAAAATTTAATTTTAATTAATATTAAAAAAATGTTTTGAAATGACAGTAGCATTTCAAAATTATAATACTAATCATGATTGCATTAAAAAAATTAAATTTTATTTAAAGGAATAGATAAAGATCTTTAAGAGCATGAATAACTCTTTTTCAGAGTAAGTTCCATAATACATATATAAAATTTACAATTACCTTTATATTAAATTAAATTCTAAAAATTCTAAATTACAACTAAAACTAATTAAGTACTATTAACAATTATTATTTTTAATTATATAATTTTTTTTTTAAAACTATCAAAATTGTTTTTAAATAAATTATGATAAGTTTAATTCACTCACACTTCCAAAGTCAATCAATGTCAATTGAAAAATCAGCTATTACCAAAAAAAAAGCAATTCCATTTCCACGTTAATTTTTCTTTTCTTTTAAAGTAACTTCATCTTCTTCTTCTTCTTCTACTTATTCTTCCACTTGTATTAATAAATTGAACCTGCTTTTCTTAAAAAATCTTGAATATTCGATAAACTTTGATTTTTTTCATATTAACACTTGTAATACTTCATCACTTAAAATATCTTCTATTTTATTAATAATGTTCTTTCAATTTAATTTATTTTCTTTTAATTTCAAAATTTCTGTTCTCAATATTTTTTTAAAAAAAATGTCTAATCTAATAATAACAATAACAAATTCTCCACTGTCTGGATCTTTTTCTTTAAATAAAATTTAATTTTTTTATGCAATCATAATTAGTATTATAATTTTGAAATGCTACTCATTTCAAAACAATTATTTAATATTAATTAAAATTAAATTTTATTTGTTACATCTTAAAAATTTTAATAAACAACTAAACGTAACTAATAATAATACATTTTTCTTTTTAATATACTTTTTGCTACATATTTTGGAACACTTTCATTTTCTAAATTTGTTAATTTTTTTAAAATTGTTTTATAGGCATCCTTCTATCATGACAATATATATATTAATATGTAATCGGGGTATGAGTAATGAAATAAATGAATGTAAAGTAAATGAAGTCAATTTATGGAATTTTCAATAATTAAGAAACACAAAACAATATATTCTCACTCACCTTTTTTAAAATTTTATTTACTTCACTCACAATTAATGAAATTAAAACTTGAGAATAATTAATTTTGAAAGTATCATGAATTAAAGTTGGTCGCCGGATATTCACATAAGTATCAAATGAGAAATAAAAGAGGTATTAAATTTGAACAAATAAAAAATTATATTGAATAATAAATTGGTTTGAAGAATATTGATACAAAATGTGATCATGAAAATCTTAAATTAGTTAGTGAGTTCTAATATTTTAAATTTATAAGAATGAAACAATGTTAAATACCTTTTAAGAAAACTATTAAAATTAAGAATTACCCTACAAACACACTATCTAGCTAAATTTCTTATTAAATGTAAATTCTTTTTAAAAATTAACAGTCACAAATACAATATTTGTAAATAAATTTTATAAAAAAAACTCAAGCCAAGTTTTATTATTTTTCAAAGTAATTGGTTCATTGTGTATTCCTCGGTGCACGGTAAATCAACCTCTAGATGCAGGTAAAATCGATAATGATCCACTTGTAATTTGATGTTTGACAGTTAGTTATGAATACACAGCTTCAGCTTCCCACACAAATTATGTTCAAAGTTCTTTTAATTTTACATTCCAACACTTTCAATTATTTATTACTTGATAGTAATAATAGTTTTGTTATTATTTATTACTTAATGAAATATTTTCTTTTCTTTTGTAGATTATTTATTATTATGGTTTAGTTTATTTTAAATCCATGACATACATATTATTAAAGAATAACTTTGTTTCGAACGTTATAATGGTTATGGTTAATAACCTAACCTTAAGTTGTCACTTCGTTTATTTTTGTTTTCAGGTAATTTTATTTTCATCGGTGAATGATAATTTTCTTTTAATTATTTTAATTCGGAGCACTAAAAATACGTCCATAGAATATACAATACGCCTTGATAGGACTAGTTCAAAACACCTACTATTTTAAGGAAATATCCTTGGATACTGTAACCGTAGTCAGGGGGGTACCCCCACTTTGTATTTAAAATCGAGAAAAGGAAAATAAACAAAAATTAACTTTTCAAAAATCATTATTTAATGAATTAAATCGAAGAATTTGGCTGTGAATGTGAATCGTCTAGTGTTAGGACCTTTTAATTACGTTGTATTAATAGAATGTAGTGAGATAGATTCTTTTATGAGTTCCGTACAAGTTATATGTGCTAACAAAGAATACGAGAAATTCGAACCACAGGATTTATTTACAAGTATACATATTTACAATTGCCCTGGGTATCGGTTCGAGAAGACAAGCTCCTTTTTATTTTACCCTAGAATTTAGTGTCAGAACAGATGTGCCATCAAAGACATTTAATTACCAAAGTTATTTGTTGGTACAAAGTTCGAACATCGTCAAATAGTGCAAAACGAATTGTGTAGGAAGAACCCTCGCATGTTCGTCTTGAACTGGGAGAAGGAAAATCGTGTAGATCGTGAACTTTAAGCGCCGATAAAGCCACAACCGCTGTAAGCCCATGGACTACTTTGGTAGGCCATGTTAGAATACCTGTTGTCTGAAGATGCCATATCACGGGAGTTTGTATATATGTAGTTTGTTTGTTGGTAGGAATCGGGCACACATGGTAACCACGAAACCTTTTATATTTATCGGACACGTCACACATGGTGAACATAGCCCTTTATTTGTTTGGCGAGACACATCACCTTGGTGAACATAGCCTCTAATTAAAGTGGTTCGAGACACGCCACTCTTAGTAGATAGATCCTTCTAAACTCCTGCCGCCTACAGCTTCAGGCCAATTTAGTCAACAGCTACGTTTACGTAATTTTGTAGGTAAATATACCAAAGTTAAAATGGCCCCATTCTAAAACAGCTGATCAAAACTTTTCAGGCTATACTGATTTAATAAACCAAATTAAAATGCTTGTCATACACCTCCCTAGTACCAAAAAGCAGTACATGAATCAGTGAAGAATTATACATGGTCCAAAAAGGACTCGAATTAGACAATTGAATCTTAAAATTAATGACACCAGATAATCGCAATCAAACAGTATAAATTCATTAAACCTGAAGGGTGAAATAAGACAATGCTAGCGATGCAACTCAAAATTAAAAGTAACAATAAATAAAATCATAAATCTGCGAAAGTTAAACGACCTCAAAATACGAATCAAATATCGGTCAGTAAGTTACCCACCTTTGTATTGTATGTCATCGGCATCGGCAGAGTCTGGCTCGGGGTTGATGGACGAGCGACCGCTAATGGGGTAGTTTATGGTACTCGACGGGTCGGTTCGGCGGCGGCGTCAAACGGTAAGACTCTTCGGACAATGGCTAATATGCAGGCGCCAGTGGCGGGGTTGTATACGACTCCAATAAAGGGTGGCAGCGGCAATGAACCAGGTTACGAACACGGGACAAGACCGAATTAAACCAATCACCAGGGGATGTTGGACTGCGCAGACAACAGCCTTTTAACTCGTTCACTACAATTTAAATTGCGTTATAGGACCTCTTATACTGCAGATCAGGATAAGCCGTTTTCCGACTAGCCTCGCAACAATTCGAATCAAATGTGATGCGTTCAAAATGGTTATTTGACCTCTTCTACTGCAGGTTGAGATAAGCCGTTTTCCGACTAGCCTCGCAACAGTTCGAATCAAATTTCAGAGATAGAGAGCCAACGGATATTTATACCCAATTTCTACCCTCTCCACCACACGAATTCTGTATCTCGTGAGCTTCCCCTTACTTTCCTACATCCCTAACAAGCCTATCAAGCGACACCACGACCGCGGATATCTCCGCTTCACTTCTAAATAATGCTATATCCTTCGTCCTTATTGAAACGTGAATTCCCAGCGTCCGAAGATATTCCCTTTTCCTCTCTACACCCTTGCCTAGCTTCTAACAGAAAGATCAGATTCGCAGACTTTCCCTTTCGCTTCTCTAAGGCCCTCTCGCTCATTCCTATTACCAACCCGATTTACAAGCGCCCTAAGACGTTCTCTTTACCCCCCTATATACCAGCAACTACCTACGGACGAACGACCAAACCATCAGATTTTCCCTCTCCCTTATTTACCAGACGCTTCTGTATTACTTTCTTTCTCCTTCAATAACCACATTGTGGTGACCCAGAAACTACGAGGTACGCCGTTTACGCAAAGTGCATGTTTCCAGGGTGAAATTTGCCCTTTTCTTTCTTATTAAAGATAAGAAATATTTTAAAAGAAATTATTTATTCCCATTTCAAATAAATCAGAGTAATATTCGAAATTTGAAAATACGAAATAAAAGGGACGCAGAGACAAAAATACCTGCGATCCAATTAGATAGAATTTTATCAGATAAAAACCACCTGCTAAATAAATAAATATAAGAGAATTATTTATAATATTGTAACACCCGGGTGCGGGTGGTTACAATACCACGTAAAATTCAATTTTTTCTCATGGATACGAAGCAAAATTTCAAAGACTACCTGGATCCAAATATCGAAATTAACTACAAGATTTTGAATATTTTTCAAAATTTTAACAAAACTAGGAACTGTTTGCATGAAAAGAAAGCTCTTTTTAAAATAAAAATTAACTATGAATTACTATTTTCCTTGAAATTACTTCCTTCTTTTGAAAATTTTAATTGAAAATTCTAATGTCAAAACTTTCCTTAAATTTATTTATTTTTTTAATTTTGCCTAATTTCAACACTAACATATTAAATCCCCTTATTACAATAAAATGCAACTATTTACATGTATTATACATAGTACCTAATTTTTCTCTTAACAGAAATTACAAAAATATAAATGACGCAAAATGTTGATGTAAATTTGAATTAAATTTCAATATAATTTAAATTTTTGAACTTATTATCATGATTAAATTGAATAAGAATGTTTAAAAAGCAATTCCTGAAGAATTTAGCAAATTCAAACCCTTTTACAGAGGAATTCCATATATCGGAAGAAGTAGAGAACTTCTCGACAAGACCAGAAAATATTCCCTGCAATGAATATAAAACGTGCAACCTTGATGTCAGATGATAAATTTTGAAGTAAACATATCCTTTTTCAAAACCACAACATAAAATCTTCAATTTAATATTGCAAACGTGTCATAAATAATAAATATTTTTAACGAATATAGCAGACACTAAATAAACCAAATTCTTTTTGATTTCAAAAAGATGAATCTATATCTAATTGATCTATTTTTAACATTGTCTAAAAATATATGATTCTTCTATTAAATACACCACTCTCGTGCGTGCTACAACTTTGTTAAATTCATTTCAGTTTAACTTCATTGTCGATATAAAGCTAAACTAACTCCGTGAAAGTTATTCTCACGGTTTTTTTATTCATTCATTATAGTATATCTTTACCATCGACTTGTGCAGTCCAGTCGTACTCGGTGTACTTGTTAATATCGGAGAATTTATTGCAAAAATGTATTGTTAAAATGGAATGCTTCTGAATCCAGTCGCTAAGTTAGAGTAAAAAAAAGGTGAAAAGAGAAAGAGTTGATGGTAAGCACGTGTCACCTCTTTCTTCCGATCGACGAAACCCGCATCTCATTCCCTAACTCGACGTGACGCGAATCTTGATTCGCTCCATTTAACTTCTTGATTCCATATTTCACACTTCTTTACATTTTTTAATATAAAATATCTTATTGAAACATTTTTTTACAGGAGATTGCTGCTATATTGATCAGCTTCAACAGGCACACAGAATGGCAAAGCAAAGAAGTCAAAATACGGTAAGTTTATTCTATTACTTTAAAGCATTTTAACATTCAAATTTGATAAATATAACTCCGAAGCGGTTAAACATGAAGCGCACACTTTGATTTTGTTATAAATCCGGGGAAAAATTTAAAAAATAATTAACTTATCAGAAATCGTTCATTTATGTTAAAACAATTGACAAAATCACAGGTTATTGCACCTCATTATTGTTGGGTTCCGTGACCAGCAATAAAAATAGACCCTTCTACGTATATATATCGCTAAAATTTATTAATTTGGTATGTAAGATTGTATACAGGGTGGGCCAATAGTGCGTGGACGGAAGATAAAATTATATTCGATTTTAGAGGGACTGCTGTTTCTCCTGGGCGCTACCTAACTTCACTTGCATATTACTGCATTTTTAAATAACTCTCTGAAAATAAAGATCACTTTGACAAGCAAACATCTGGTCGAAGTGGAACCGCTTCAGCATTGTTTAGTATTTTTGAAAAAATGAACGTTTTCAGCGTCTTAGAAGGAAAATCGCATCTCCGAAACGACGCAAGATAGGAAGATTCGGGTTTCACCATTGTGGTGAGTAAGGAATTGCTAGCCAAATTTAATTCGATTCGCCTTTACAAGGATGAAACAAAGCAGTTTTAATTTTAGATCATCAATAACCTCATTTTATTAAATGGAACGGTGTAGTTTGTTTTTGCAGAATTCGATTATCTATCCATTGTATCAATACCTGTAGGTCACTTATATATCTACAACCGGTGGGGTGAGTGGAAATGTCCTACTATCTGATATCTGGTTGAGTGTAAATGTCCTACGGGATACAGTAATAAAATTATATTTTTATGTTAAATACCGATCCCGAATGTAAACGTCCTGTGGCCGTTACCGAGGCTCGGAAAATTGCTTGGCGGAGAAAGACGAACAGCCGAGCGTTAGACGTTTGGATTCGGTACTTCTATAAAAATTGATTCGCGATCGTACGCGTATCTGGTTTGGTGCCTCGGCGAATCTGCATTGCCTCGTCTCGGGTTGCCTCGTTCGAGTTTTCATGTAGATAGATAACCACCTTTGCCGATGTTTTTAATCGTTAAAGAATTATATAAAAGGTGTTTTATTACATTTTTCCACCAAGAACTGTATTATTTTTATTAAATCATTTAAAAAATTGGACACTGCTTTAGAGAAAATCGTATTTATGTTAATTGACTTTTGCTGAGTGAAACAAACAACTTTTATAATTTACAAACTTCCACTGTTATCGATAAAGTCAACGAAGTTCAAGACTTTACTATCGTATTTAATAGCTTAAAGGAATTATTGAAGCAGACATTAAAATGGGGTTGGAAATTGCTCTTCTATATCGCGATTTAAGAATGAAATTGTTAGGAGAGTTATTGTGAAGTCGGAGTTTTTTCTGTTGTTTACATTTCGGGAATACCCTATAAACAAAACCGTGCTTTTATATTAGAAAACAACGGGAGTTCTATATTCGGCTGTTAACACAAGAAAGCCATTACTGAATTCTGTTGCCACTAAAGATAAAGGAAGAACAAAACCTGAAACGATATAATAAGTCCTGGCTATAGCTTTTCATTTCGCTTATTGCTCGTGGTATCCAGTCGAGTGGTTTAGTCAAAGTGTACCCTGTAAATGGATAGCTCTCAGCGGGAAATTTCGGCAATATAACGGAATATTGTTTCTTCCTTAAATAACGAACAAGGTCGTACACAAACTGGAACTAGATCACAAATGTTTGTCTCTTGTGATACGATTATCAAGAAAATTAAATCTACATCAAATTCATTGCTGTATACATTTTTTAAAAAAGCCTACAATAAATTTGTTAAAACTTTGACAATGAAAATGTAGAATTTTTGTGAGCGTGGATTACTTTCTAAAACCTTTTTTTATTTATTTAATAGTTATTTGCGACTAAGCCCTTGAGGGTGTTTGGAACACTTTAAACTCCTTTAGTAAATAATTAAATCTTCTGTCAACTCCGGAACAAAATTGAATAGACAGATTTTCTTCATTTTAGGAATATGTATTCTAAGTTCCTTAAGCTAGAGCCTACCGAAGCAATTTTTTCAAATTTTTGACAAATCTCATTGAAAATCACTTTCAAAGTTTTCGAAAGTCTAAAATTTCTATATATATATATTCTATTTTAAAAATAACGGAGATGACCTACAAAATATTGAAAAATGAGGCATCCTATACGAAAAATACATTCCATTGTGTCTGCATTTCAGTTTTTTCTTTATCTAAAGTTGGGTTGCACAGGCCTCGTTCTTGATAATTACAACATGTAGTACCACTGCTCTCCGTCAGATGCCACAGTTTTTAAAGCTTCGCAAGCGTCCCTATAGTCGGACTTGCTCTCCATAGTTATTACACTTCTTAGTATTAGGTGTTTCACAGTGATTTTACAAGAAAATCTTTATTCTTGAATAATGAAGAATTCATCAAACAAAAAACAGTGCAATAGTGATGGGTTACTAAGAAAGCTTAATCGTCTGCGAAAGCAGATAAAACGCAGAAGAATACGTGTTATTAGATCCAGTTCTGACGAGATAGAAGGGATAAAAAATTCCAGTAAATACTGTAGTTTATCGAAATTATGTCCCAAAACAACCACACAGATCTCAGACTGAGCTGGTTGAGCTAAGGCTAGCAATTGATAAATTTAAACTAAAAAGGGTGTAGTTGAGCTCTGCAAACCTTCAAAGCAGCAGTTTGTTTCGAGCTACTTTCTTGTATCCAAACCAGATGGTAAAAAACTTTTTATCTTAAACTTAAAAAGACTCAACTCGTTCAAAGACACCCCTCATTTTAAAATGGAACACATGAGAACGTTACAAAACTGATCAGTCCTAATGTGTATATGTCGTTTCTGGATTTGAAAGACGCGTATTTTCTCATTAATATAAATGAGAAAAGTAGACGACTGCTACGTTTTGTCTTTCAGCTGCAACTTTATCGGTTTACGGCTCTCCCGTTCGGTTTATGTACCAGCCCGTTAGTCTTTATTAAAATTATGAAACCGGTCATCCATCACCTACGAAAACAAGGTTCTGTGTCTACAATTTATCTGGATGTTCTGTTACTTTTTGGAAATACTTATGAACTTTGCTTAAATAATGTACATAGCACATACAACTTTTTCAATAAGTTAGGCTTCATCGTAAATATTAAGAAAAGTAATTTAATTTCCAATACAAGGTGTAGATTCTTAGGTTTTATTTTCGACTCGAAAAAAAAACTCTGTCGAGCTTAGCCCAGAAACACGACAAAACTAATGAATCTTATAGAAGAAGTATCCAAGAAACAACGCTGCAAAATCAGAACATTTGCAAATATGGTTGTCTCATTAATCGGTGCCTGTCCAGCATTGTCATATGGCTGGTTGTATACCAAACAGACAGAGAGACAAAAACATTTAGCTCTCCTCCACAACAGAGGGGACTATGATAGCTACATGAACATCACGGACAATTTACAACCAGACTTTATTTGGTGGTTGCAAAAGTTAAAATCAGGCTATAATCTAATTCGAACATTTGATTTTAAACTAAAAATTTTCTCTGATGCGTCCTTAACAGGCTGGGGTTCATGCTGCAACGATCATTCTACTAGAGGTTTCTGGAGTTTAAAAGGAAGAAACTTGCACATTAATCAATAAGAGCTTTTAGCAGCCTTAGAAAGTTTTGCTAGTAATCTATATGACTGCGAGATCTTACTTCGTTTGGATAACTACCGCGATTTCATATATTACGGAATGGGGGGGGGGTCAAATATCCGGAATTACATAGTTTAGCTAGATCAATTTGGCAATGGGCAGCAAAGCATAATATTTGGCTTTTTGCGACATATATTCCTTCATCGAAAATAGTGAGGTGGACAGCAATCTAGAGACCAAAGTAGAAACAGAATGGGAACTATCTCAAGAAGCTTACCATGTTATTACAAACACACTCGAGAAACCTCAGATAGATTTATTTACATCAACGATTAACACTAAATGTAAATATTACTGCTCATGGCACCAAGACCCCAACTGCATAGCAGTGCATATACAATCTATTGGTCGAAATATTTCTTTTATGTATTTCCACCTTTTGCCCTTATCCTAAGGGTGTTAAGAAAAATTATACATGATAAAGCTCGGGAAATTTTGGCTGTACCCCTCTGGCTAACACAACCATGGTATCCGCTATTTCAATCCTTACTAATAAAACAACCTATACTTAAACCAGATAGTAATTTATTGTTATCACCTTGTAGATCGGTACAGCACCTCCTGCACAACAGCTTCACACTAATTGTAGGGATGTTATCAGGAGATCGTTCAAAAATCGAAAGGTCCACTAAAAAACTATTGATGTAATACTCTCTTCACTCTCAGAGGCAACACTGAAACAGTACAACTCCTCGCTAAGTAAATGGTGGTATTTTTCCAAACTAAACATCAAGATCTATTGAGACCCTCGGTTAACAATATAATGTCCTTTCTAATGACCAGATATAACGAGGGTGCTAGTTATGGAACCCTTAACAGTGACATATCCGCGATAGCCTTACTAGAAGAACTTGGAATGTCATCTGACTCAATGATGCAACGATTCTTCAAAGGAATTTTTAGACGTAGACCTCCTAAACCAAAATACAAGAAAATCTGGAATATTGATCCGGTGTTGGAAAAGATTTCCAAACTGTACCCTTTGGATAAATTAAATATTTAACAACTCACCGAGAAAATAATAATACTACTAGCTCTAGCAACCGCACATCGAGTTCAAACCTTTGCCCTCATTAGTATTGAGAACATATCAGTTTTTCGGACAGGAATAGAAGTAAGAATACCTGATATACACAAAACGTTAGCACATGGCCGATTCCAACCCTTGCTAATACTACCCTTTCTGGAATAGAAGCCAGAACTTTGCGTTGCAAGCACTTTGAGGGTCTACCTAAACCTTACAGAAAATATCCGCACCTCAAGAAAACTGTTCGTGGCGTTGAAACATCCATACGGAGCAGTATCGACGCAAACAATAAACAGGTGGATAAAATCATTCCTAGATAAATGTGGCTTACAGGAATTTTCTGCACACTCTACTAGGCATGCTTCGAGATCTGCCGCATATAAATAGGGAATTTGAACATTATCAAGAAGGCAGCTGGTTGGACAACAAATTCCAAGATATTCTATAAATTTTACAATCGACCACTTGCACAAACGAACACATTGTTGCTTTCTCTTTTAAATAAGTAGTTTTAGTTGTGTTTCCGTTTTTACTGATTCTTTAGATGGAATGTCTTAAGTAAACAAAAAAGTTTTCAGTTATAATAATGGTTTGCTGTACTTTTATTATCTTACCAACTTTTTGGTACATTAAAGTAAATAAACTTCTGTTGCACTTATGGCATTAAACATCTACATGTTGTAATTATGAAGAACGAGGCCTGTAATATAATTTTACAATTAAACGAACTTACCTTAAGTGAAGTTCTATCAAAATTATATAAGGGCCTCGTTTAAAATAATTACATTCCCGCCCTGTTTCCAGTTTTTCCTGTTACCCTTGTTAAACATTAGTTGTAAGGTGCTTTAAACGTAATGACTATGGAGCGCAAGTCCGACTATAGGCACGCTTACGAAGCTTTAAAAACTGTGGCATCTGACGGAGAGTAGTGGTACTACATGTTGTAATTATTTCGACAAATTGTCAAGTCACTATTGTGCAACATTGTATTGATAGAATTGAAGACATTCTAATAATAAATGAATCATTTGAATTTTTTTACAGAATAAAGCCCCTAAAAAATTAAATAAATCCGTAATAAATATAATAAAATATTTTGTTTTTAGATACCTTGGTTATAAGAAACAGGAATTCTCTAGAATTTTATGTCTATAGAAAGCCCAACTAGTGCTTCTAGATTTATAACCAGCTACTCTAATCATTGTATGCAACACAAGATGGCTAGTTTTCACTTTCTTGTACATAGATTTCTTAGCTTCCCATTAAATATAGTCATTGCATTGCCAAAGAAGATGGTTTTAATAGCAGCATTGGTGATAAAATAGTCAATAAGGTTAAATTTAAGAACCTTATTTCAAGATCCTCGACTTTTCAAATTAATACAGATAAAACCAAGTTTATAACTATGCCATTTGAACCAAGGTTTACTCGAGGTTTGGGAGGTATTTTTCGTTAAGAAGGTTTCCGAATTGCCTATAGTTCAAACAGTAATTCACTTCAAACTCTTATTGGTAATCCGAAGGACAAGATTCCTTTTCTGGAAAAGTCGGGAGTATATGAAATAGATTGCAAGGACTGTAATAAGAAGTATATTGGGCAAACTAAACGATCCATTAATATTAGATTTAAGGAACATTTGGCTCATGCTAGATTTGGTAGAACTGAAAAGTTCAGCGTTGCCTAACATATTTTAAACGAAAATCATAGAATTAATATTCACAACCTTAAATTAGTTAAGAAAATCAAAAGTTGTTAATCTGCTTGACAGCTTTGAAAGTATGTATATATATAAAAATAGATTAAATTCTCTTAACAGTGACAAGGGTGCTATTGCCAGCTCCCCGTTATTTAGTCTAATTAAGGATATTTTGGAAGGTTCATTGAACATTGTGGTCGGTTGACTAAGTTTTGTTCACTAGACCGTAACATTAGTTAGTATTTTTTCGTTTGTTCTCATATTCATCCATGACTACCTACTACCCCCTTCGCGATTGTTGTGGTAAGTAACCTTTGGCCTCCCATCGATAATAACAGTATAATTTCGGTAGATCAATATAGGTGGAAAAACTGTGAAATGATAATGATATATAGATCATCAAAATAGAAATTTTCAGGTTTCTTGCTTAGCTTTGGCCTTGTCCTGTTCATTTAATGTTGCTATTGGTCTTGCGAGCATAGATGTCTTGTGGAAGTCAAGACAAGGCAAAACTGCAAAACCAAGATAATTTTTGCTCATCACTACCTTGATTGTACAATATCGGTTTCTTTTAATGTCCTATCTTCTTCACTTTCTTTAATGATCGCATTCTTTTAATTTTTTTGACAAACCGACTTGTCTTCACTTTTTTTAATTTGAGGATTTGAATACTTGAAAGTATGCGCCATTTCAAAAATAGTTCAATGCGATCTGTAACAGTTTTAATATAGGATAAGGAAAAGTGTCCTCCGGGTGGTGGTTGTGTAGTTGTATGTGAAGTTCTTCCGGGTTGATGCACACGTTTGATCTCCTGTTCAGTATAGCCGTTGAATTAGCTTAGTCTAAATTGGTAAGGGCTTCATCACTATAACTGCAGACTACTAAAGTATCAATCTCTTAATGGAATCAAATTTAGGCTTGAGCGCATAGTTCCCTCTAAGCTGCGCGGCACATATCTGCATATGAACATTATTTATTTTAGATAAAAATGTCTAAACGAAAATTAAACTATTACGAAAATATTGACAAGATTAAACAATAATGTAGAAATCCTTTTCCTGTTCATGTATTAATTAAAATACATCAAGAAGTAATTATTAAAAAAACTATGGCACCAGACCACCCTCTCACTTGCACACTTATATACGTTTCGAAAATTTTTGTACCGCGCAGTCAACATAAAAATTAGAGGGAACATTGCTTGAGCGGTGCCGAGTCTAGAGCCTTTTGTTAGAAAAGCTCCATGTAAAAATTGTGGACTACTTAGAAGATTTCCCTTAACGATTCCGTCTTTTGGTATTAGGTGTTATTCGACAGTGGGACGAAGTGGAATGGCTGGTTTGTGAATTGTCGGCAGACCGTATAACCGCATGGACTCTGAACCTAGTCTAATCTAACCTAAATTCATATTACTTTTATCATTAGAGTAGAAGTTCTCAAAAAATATTGGAACCGAGTTATTTTTAGAATTTGACAGCCTACCACAGGTACATGTATGGCTTAGCAACTAGCTTGATCTTCAGACTGCAATTTTCATTGTCGGAATTGTTTAAGTTTAAATATATCACCTGATAAATTTAATTTATTTCTCGAAGATGTAAATCCATCTTATTTCTTGACTAAAACTATGTGTTCTGTCGAACTGCACTTTAATAAAATTTACTACGATTTAAATTACTGTTATGCAATTCAAATTGTTTGCATTATTCTTTTTTGTATTATAACTGTGACAAATTAGGAATACATATGTATGCAATCGTATCTATATTTGCGTCTTCACTATAATATTGTTTTGTAAAATTCTACAATGAAAAAGTCATTCAAAATTTGTCCAGTAATTTTATAAAATCATATTAATAACACAATTGATCACAATTGTGACAATAGTTGCAGCATTACAAATATTACATTGCGGAAAGTACAATAGTGTATTACCTTTAATGTAGTTTAGAGTTATTTTTAATAACAATAACTCTAAAGTTATTGTTATTAAAAATATTTTCTTATTGGTTATTCTAAGAAACTAATGTTTCTTCCTTTGCAAAATTTTGTTGAAAATTCATTACAAAACGTGCTATTTTACGAAGTACCTAATTCGTGTAATAAACTGATTTTTTTTAAACTTCTTGAAAATGTCTTATATTCCTGATGGTACTCTCCGTGATTTACAATTTTTCAGTTTCGACAAATTTCTTCTGTTCCTATGACACACTTAACTCTAAAACCAATTCGTTTAATAGTTGCTCAAAAATAAATTAAAATGAACAATATATAGGTTTATTACGTTTAGGAAGGTTTTTTTTTTCAAAATTTATTTAAACTCATTGCCCAAATGGAAAAAGATTATAAAAAGGTATAGATGGGAATTAAAATGGAGTAGGTATGAGTAAGATCCATAATAATGAATAATAATAATAGCTTTGGCGTAGAAAAAAATTAATTATGTTGTTTGTGATATTAATTTTACAACTTTGCGTGTGTTTATGTATAATTGCCGGCGTCTTTGGGGATTCAAAATCCATAAATCTTAAGATGCGCAGTGGCAAAGAGTATCCCACTCGGGGCGGGGGTAGTCAGCACGAAATAAATTTTGTTGACTACGCGCCACGATATTATTCGCTCTTCCATTTATTGTTGTACTAAATGTTTCCGCCTACCTACCTGTTAATCTGACCGTCACTGAATCTCCTTACGCGCCAGCTTACTATAAGTAAATGATAATCAATAAACTATTGGGCTTAGACAGGAACTTGAAAACTTGAATCCAATTATTTTCGTTAGGTATTCATATTCCAATTTTTTGATACACAATTGGCAAATTATTAAATCAATATTTTTTAATTAGGTATTTTAACAATTAATCTCATAACATGGGTACTCTTTATGAATGACGAAGTGTATTCTTTTATTAACGCTGTTTATTGCTACAATGCATTTCATAAAACTGTATGGACGAAAAGTTATTTAAACGTCTTTTCTACTCAATGATTGGGACACTCTTATAACCTGAAATTTTAATTTCAAAGCAGTTATAAAAGTGCGAAACGGAGCTTCTAACGTAATGATAGTCTTAAACTAAAGGTGATTGTCAATGTGCAATTATTTTCGAGATGTCTCCACAAAATATGTTGAGCCGTTATTGTGCCGACTCACAATCAGTTGAAGAACTTCGATATCTATATCCTGGTGCATTTACATATTTTCCGCCTTTGTCTTCGTTAAGCGGTTTTATTTCATTCGTATAGGACCATAAGGAACGACCAAGAATGCATTAAAATTGCAATTACAAGTGAATCGCAATTAAAGTCGAAACTTTAGGTACATTCAAATTTAAAAAAAAACAATGCACGCCGCGCCGCGCCATCACTTATTTAGCACACGGTAAGAATAAAACGAATATTGTCTTAACAAATTAAAATGAACTAAATCTAACTATCCCTCAATCTGTTTAAAGCAATAATTTTTGTTTAACTTAAAATTTCTAATACATAGACGAAAATATTTAAAGAGTACTACAGAGTTCTCTAAATACTCTTTGATAACGATCGCAACATTGAACAATAGTGTTAGAAATTACTAAATATAGTGAAAAAGGAACATGGTGTGTTTCTCTGTTTTGTTATTATAATGTTATGTTGTTGGAAGAAAGGCCTCAGAAGTCCTAACATCTTCTATAATTGAAATATTTTTTGGATGAAAAAATTAAAAGAAGAGATCAAATTTGTCTTCCAGATTTAGAACGCTTTTCGATTTTGATTGCAATCCACTTGTAACTGCTATTTTAGTGCATTCTTGGGCGCTCTTTATGGCTTTATATCAATCAAAAGGGGAATGCACTACAAGGTGGCAAATCTTGAATAACAAAACATAATGTTTTAGAAAGCTTTAAAGGTGTATAAAAACTCATGTTATTTGATATAAGTGTGTGTGTATTGCAGGTACTAAAAAATAAACTGTGAAATTAATAATTCTGAAAATGGCTAAGCCAATCTTCGTCAAGCGTTAGGTTAGGTTAGGTTAAGTTAGATAATCTCCATACATAACACTCTCAACTGGTATAGGATTAAGAATCAGGAAAATTTACATAGTTTAAGATGGTTATTAGCAATTACTATATACCCTATGCTTTTAATTATAAATTATTTTATACCGCTATGCTGACATTATGGGGGCTGGTCACCGCTCGTTACAACTAACCATCAACGAAGGCGGCGGAATATGGCGAGGCGCATCAGACGCCCTGTCTCTAAATCCGACGGCAAATTCTCGGTGCATGATATTGGAGTTAACTGAATACATAATTAGCGCCACATGTACGACACCACGCCGCCATCACCGTCGCGACAGCAGCGACGGCTGTGCTTTTATCGCAAAATCCGACTTTTATCCTGTTTAAAAGAGAACCACCGAAAATGCTTACGTTTGCACGAATACGCGATACAATAATGGGGAGGATCCACATAATGGATAAAAGTAATCGCGCCACATACTACATGGACTGTATAACCAACCGGTTTAATCTTCTTGTTAGGACCGACAAAAGCTTCTCTAATTCACGGGGTGATTTGAATGCGGGAAAGTGCATAAAGAGATTTTTTGTATTAAAATTACAAGATGCAGAAAACAACGCTATTTACATTAAGTCCTTACTCGTGTTGTTTGAAAAGGTTTTCCTGCACCTCAGTTTGAAAATATTTGTTCGTTTTTCTTTTTCATTACTATCATATCCTTCTAAAAATATAGATGTGAAACTCTGATGAGACAGGCAACTGCAACTATGTCTAATCATTCAGACGTAATACTATATTGTAAAGCTAACAAAATTTTCCTTTTAAATTCTGTAACACTACGGATTGTAATTTTAACCTTAAGTTAAAAGCGCTGTTGTGTGGAAAAACTTTTAATTTAATTTTACTTTACTAACTAAACGGTCGAGCGACGAAAACTTAAAAAGCATAAACAATGTGGTGTATAGGTACAGGTGAATAATTACAATACCGTGAATGTAATAAGTTTGAAGTGAGAATTTATCGGAAAAAGTTAGGAGAATAAAGGACACTATGAAAGTCAATAAAAAAGGAGGAATAGGATTGTAGATCACTTGAAACACAGAAAGGACTAGAAGCAGATCCATTAGAGGCAAATGCAGAATTAAAGAGATACTTCGAGAAACCTATATTAGACCTTCGTTCTCAAATATTTAAAGGATATTGTTTGTTTTCGTTTTAGGAATTGCACAAAAACGTGTAATCAGTTCACATGTTTTTAACCACATTCAACCCGTATACCTATCTATGACAAGTTAAATGAGGGAATAAAATATTTATCTATCTATAATTTAATGTTTAACCGCTATGATCCATAACTTTTTAGTAACAAGTAACTAAACCGGAATACTTTTAGTTACGAAGAATTCGCTTCATCTTATGTTATTCTCTCCAAATACGATCTGTTTTCTTACAGGCCCAAAAGTGGATCGATGCTATTATACAGCCGAAAAAAGGTGCGTTACCGACGAGATGGTTATTGTTGGAAGAAAAGAAAAGACGGAAAAACAACAAGAGAAGACCATATGAAATTAAAAGTTCAAGGAACAGAGGTATGATAGTTTTATATTCCACAACAATCATTGTAAAAAATAAAACATTTTTCGAGATTGAACGTGACACCGTCAGTAAAAGACCTAATAAGTAGTCTAAATTCTATAGTAAGGAACCTTCTCTAACAGCAACAAAGAAAGAGCGCTAAATATCCAACAGGCCAAAATAAGCAGTATATTATGTAAATACAGTCAAAACTATTTACAATAACATCGCTTCAAATGACTTACCGGTTATATCGACCAAAATCATAGTTCCCGGCTGGGTGCTAAATGATCGCCTTATAAAAAATACCTCTTTTTACGGCATTGCTTATTACGACATATCTTATTAAGCGTCAACTAATATCTTCGGAGAAATATATCTGTTACAACGACCAGCAGTCTTTTTAACAATTTGAATTGATAACAGTATCCACATCTGGGACAGTACAACGATTAAGTACAATATAAAAAAAAAAACTTTCGAGTCAATTCTCAGGAACAAAATATACGTGGGAGCAATATAATCAAAGCCAACTTCATCATATCTCTTCAGTTCTTAGACTAGAAAAGAGATGGGACTCATAATCGTCAACTGCAAACTGTGACGCGATGAAATCACCAGTCAGCGCTCAGTAGCGCAACATAAAATGTTAAGAGGGAGTTAGTTTTGTTGCCATTATTCGTACAATTATCATTCCATACAGAGTATTAATTGTTTATTTGATGAAGTAAACAATTATTAAGAACTGTTGTTTTGCGTCATACGTTACTAAGAAAAATATTATTTATTTTATGTCAAGGGGAATACATGTTTAATGAAATCAAATGCAAATAATTGTTTTATTAACGTTAATAACATGCGCCGAAACTAAACTTTAAGAAGAATTTTTTTTAATTAATTAATTTTATTTTTTAGATTTATATAACTGAAAGTGATGCCGCTTATGGTAATACTGTGGTAAACACATGCTTCTTACAACTTTGAAAGTATTTTTTGTTTCTTACACTATCAGCAAACCATTCCAACAAAAAAAATATCACGCATTGATGATTCTTGTACGTAAATCATAACTAAAGAGCGGACATGATTAGTTTTTTCACTGGAATTAATTTGCTGTAGTAGCAGAGATGTGCGCGGTGTAATAAAAAGAATTACAATTTTGTGTGTTGTGTTGGTCTGCAATTTGAAGTACGATTACTCCGAATATTTCGTTTTTCTTACAACTCACCGTTCCCCCTTTTTTTTAACAAGAACGTTAAGCCTTTCATTACATTTTTGAAGTGATCTTTATACTGACTTTATACTACATCTGAGTGCCTATTGGTCGAACGTTGACATCAATGAATGATAGAACCGTCAATTCAGGACCATAGGCGGCGCATGAGGGTTTTGCAAGGGTATCGTGGTTGAGGCAAATACCTAATATATTTGCGGTAAGCGGTGTCTACTACATCACCATAGGACACTAGCCACTATTTTAGTAGTTCATACGTGGTTTATGTACTCGCGGCATTTTTACAACACAATTAATTCGCTATCGATTGATTGTTTTTCAACACTTTGTAAATTGTTCACTACCTGCTCGGATCGTACAGTGCTATTTTTTTACCTGTCAGAATTTTCGGGATAAGTCGAGACATTGTTAGCACGCCACTGACAAGCGGCGGCGAATTCTGTGTATGCGGCGTTATCAATGAATTTCTTGGTAAAAAACTAATCTTATCCGCTCTATAATCATAACATATTTTAAGTAGTATATAAACAATAAACAAATTAAACGCGATTGATTTTGCTTAACCTTAGTACAGCCGTAAACAGAACAAACCACGATTGTTTTAAACAAAAATCCACTTAAACCTTACTACAGTATTTAATTATATAACCACTTTTACAGACCGATACCAACGCACTGTTTTTCATCGTTTAATGGAGGCAGTACAAAATAAAGTAAAAATGTTCGACATACAGTCGGCTTACGAGTTACGTGTCCTCTCTCTTCCCTAGTCTAAGCTTTAGTTAGTTTGTTGCTTAAATGTACACAAGACGCACCAAAACGTAATTTATAGATTAAGATATTAATCATATTAATATCTATAGATTTATATATTTACACTTCAATAATACTAAATAAAAAATTATTTGTAAAATATCACCTGTTATTACGATTATCGGTTTTTACGACCAAATATAAGTGGTCCCTTCGATATCGTTATAACTGGTTTTAAACTGTAATTCGTTAACCTAAATTCAGTTTTAAAGTCGATCTGAATTTATCCTGGTTAGTGAAAAACTGATATAAATTCAGAGAAAAATACGTAACCTGAAATCATGTTTTGAGAATGTACGAAGCAGAACCAGATCCAAGTAAATTTAAACCAGAACCAAAAAATCAAGACAATTTCATTTTAGCGTTGGCATTTTTGAATTTCCAAGAAATATGGTCGAAATCATGTTTTTTCTTGCTTTCCGGTTTTGAATATTGAACGACTTCACTAGACATGTTTCTGTTTATTTATTAATCATACCGTTTGATTTTTACTTTGCTGATTTTTTTCTGATTGGTATTGAGTGTTTAGGCTCCACGCCACTTGCAATTAAATAGCTGCGCAACTTTTTGGTTGTAGTTCATTCGGTACACATCCTAATAATTCAAGTAAAGAGTTGCATTAAAAGTAGATGCAACTAAACAATTTGCAACTGTTTGGTCTTTAGGAATTGCAGTTACATATGAATGCACTTATAAGAATCCAAGCACGTCGCTTTTGCAACTAAAAATTGCTAAAATTAATGATAATAGTGTGGCGATTACAGTCCACTTCTGTATATAAAATTTTTAGTATTTTTTGTATAATCGAATATATGTTCGTTTTTTTGAATCAGTTTATAAATATTCTTCTTTATAGTTCGGTTTCTAACTTACCTGTTCTGTCCCTATTCTTTTCTCAGTACTTTATTTCTACTACTATTGTCCCTTTATTAATCTGTATAAATATTTCTTTAAATCTTGGTTTTTCAAATATGCTTCTTTTGTCACCAATTTCTATTCAAATTCATTTAAATACTATTCTCTGTGTAAATATCCTTATTACTGCAATTTCCGCCAAGCTCATTTAACATTTCTACTTGCATTCTTACTAACAGCATGATGTCTATAATATTCTCGTTTCTTCCTTATTCTTAATTGCAATTTTATTAAGGGTTTCTTAGGTACTTTGGGGTAACTTCACAATTCTTAGTATTTCCTAACTTTGATATTTCTAAAATTCAGTTCTATCCTATTGGTTTCCTACTTTGGTTTGCATGCTGTTAGCTCCTCCTAAATTATTTTCTAACTCCTCATTTTTAATTTTCTTTTCATTTAATTTTCAAACTACTATCAGTTCTTATCTAGCCTTCGACTCCGAAAAATCTATATTTATAAACTTATACTCACTTTTTTCATTTTCAACTCTACCATTTACTATTTCAACTTCTAAATTTTGCTTTACTTTTGTTGTTTATTAAATCTTTTTGTTTACCGTTGTTGCTAGTTTATTTTTTTGTCGCCTCCTGTAACAGGACACATAAGGAGACCAAAATAGTATGACCTCCTACATTCTCCATCCATAATACTCTATTTTTTGCTTTGTTTTCATTAATATTAATTTGTCACTGTCCATATCATAAGCATTGTGAATTAAATTATTTAGCCAACTACGAATTACCTCAAATTAATGAGGAAAACTCTATCACTGTCATCATGTCTCCGTAGCTTAGTGGTTAGAACAATGGCGCGTAAAGTCAGAGACTCGGGTTCGAATCCCGGCGGAGCTACTATGACAGCAATAATTTCAATTGAATTTGCGGTCGGATATTTGTGAAACATTGTTTAAAATAGAAATTAAACACACAAAAAACGCTTTTAAATGTTTCAAATTAGTTTATTTAAACACTCTACATATGTTTCGACCGATTTAGGTCTTTTTCAAGAGTAATAATAGTTTACTGAGGGTGAAATGAAATAGATTTGAATAACCAGTCTTCCTCTCGTCCTGTACTTTCAACAGCACGCTTCAGGATGCAATCTTTCAAGACCATTTACTCCCACTGAGCCCACAGCGATTTTAGTACTTGGGTACAGGAAGAAATTTGTTGACACTTTGGCCGTTTTCCGTCTCTTTTCTATTCCATCACTTTCTTCAAGTCCGGTTCGTTTTCTTGGTCTTGTCTTACATTTTCAGGTTGCCACTCCTCATCGATTACCGTGACTCGTCGTATTGTTTCTTCGTTCTTTTCCATTAGATCACATTGTTTGCAATCTGTTTGACAGGATTTTCTGGAAAATGTATCGGCATTCTCGTGTTCTGTTCCAAGCCGGTGCTCTACGTCAAAGTCATATTTCTGAAAATCTCAATCCATCTAGCTACTAGGCCCTCTGGATTCTTGAAATTCAGAAGCCACTTTAAAGCTGCTTAAGGTGAATTTTCGTCCATACAGGTATTTATAAAAGTGTTCTACACCTTTAACTACAGCCAGCATCTCTTGTCTAGTGACACAGTAGCTTCTTTCGGCTTTTAACAAGATCTTGCTAAAATAGCCGATTACCTTCTCTTGGCGATCTTGTCGCTGGGAAAGAACAGCTCCCATTCCCACATTGCTGGCGTCGGTGTCTAGGTCGAACACTCCATTGGACCGAAGATATACCTGTATGCGGGCTGTGATTAAAGTCTGGAATATTCTGGAGATATTTCAAAACGTCGAGAGTAGTTCATCTTTCGGTGAACTGCTTAATAGCTTTCTTATAAGACAGATACGACACGCATATTTACAAATACAACGCACATACCGCCGATGTCGCCCGCGGCTAGTCGAGTTGGCCCGCAACACGTACAAGCCTGATCGTATACAAGCATACTTGTGTTCTCTACAATATATTAGGTACCATTTGAAAAAAACTAAGTTATGCTTATTTGAAGTGTAAATTATTATGCTCAGTTTTATCAAGGCGTTAGCTTTGGGATCCAGTTATTACTGGTAAAAACTATATTTTGTGGAAGTTATGATTTTTTATAATTTGGGTTGCAGTAGCGATTTTTTTCTAATTAAATTATATCAAAAACCGTTCATCGTCGGTATAGGATTTGGTTAAGGTAACGGTTTAACGCAAATTCGTCTTAAAGAATATACCATTCCGTTTAAAATAACAAAGTTGGTTGAACTGCAAATACTTTAATTAGATTAGCTATTATGTTATTTGCCCCACTTTCAAACTCTATCGGTATTATAAGTTTAAAAACTTTTAATGAAGGGATTACGTGAAAAATCCTGTGAATGAGATCGTAGATACAAAAAATGTCCCGGGAGTGATGTGTGATGTGTCCCGACACCGTTATAGGTACCCAATTACGTATTTAACCGAAACCTTTCTATGAAAATAACTGAAAATGCTGTAGGGAATCGATATATGTAACATAAAAAGAAGTTAGAAAGAGCAGAGGGTAGGGGGGCGCGACGAATTTTTTTATGCTACGGGGGTCCCATCAAGAAAGAGGTTGAAAAACATTGGTTTATACCTTTACCTTCTGCCGTGAGGCCACTATCTGACAACTCCCGCCTCTATACATGATACTTTCTACATTAGTCGTTTTAGTAAAACAGTAATTTTCGTCATTTTATGATAATATTTTTCGTTACTGAAGTGAATGTCGAAGCAGTTTTAGCCTGTCGTCGTCAAGGTTCAAATTTACCGAAAACGTTTACAAACGATTTCCAGCTGTGGGTCAATAACTTTCCTTTTGCACGTGTCTTACGAAATCGGGGACTATTATAAATGATACCTGAAAATGAAGAACACATCTGTTACTACCGACTACCGCTACCTACTCGACTTAACGACAACGGTGAGCGACTCAACGCGCCGCGTCGCATCGAGTCGTCTGCGGGAGTAGCAGCGTATTCTCCAAAGCATAAGCTAACACTAACGATAACAACGAATTTAATGAAACTCATTCATCATCTCTATTCCGTTTCTTTTGACTTCACTTTTGCTTCTGCTGCTGCTGCTACTCCTGATGCTGTGCTTTGCGAATATTAAAAATTGCAGGCTGTGTGGATGTATCGCAACAACATTTGTTCTCTTATTAATAATGTACCTTTTGAAAATTTCATCTTGGTGTCCCCGGAATTCCTGGATAATGCAACGACTTATTTCACTTCATATTCCAAAAAAAAAATACTTTTTTGTTTTAAAAATCCAAATTATTCGTACTTAACATACATGAACATCGTTTTGTCAAATATCCTTAGTTTCTGTGAATAATATTAAATTAAATTAAACGAATCAATCAAAAAATAACTGCAGCGTCTTTTTGCATTTCTTTATCGACATCCAAAAATGTGAATGGAGGCAAAACTATGTCTTGGATATTACAAGAAAAAAACATTTTTAAACTATCCTTACTAAAAGGATAATTGTATGAGTAATCCTTCGAATCGTGGACTGAAACGAACCTATAAACTCTCGGAAAGAATTGAATTATTTTCAGTTGTCAGGTAAAAGTCAAAAGCGGAACTCAAATTCTAATTATTTATCACTAAACCCTGGCTTAATTTTGAACCTATATTTTATAGCGAATCGTCACAAATAGTGCTTATTTGCCCATCTGTGGTAATTTATTGATCTTACGAATTAAACAAGAGATCAGTACAATCGAAACTGCTTACGGTTCGCTATTGGAATTTAACGAATTCAAGGTATAACGGTTAATGTACAAGAAACGACGTTGTGCACGTACCTACATATTACCAGAAACAAATATATTCTTCGCTAATTTGGTGAATATCACGGAAAAGTTAAAAAGTGAAAGTCATATTTATCGACGTACAACTATATAATTTAACGGATTTTTGGTAGGTCGAAGATTTTCCTTTCGAAAAGTACTTCCATACATACATATATAGATAAAAATAGAATCGACCTAATTTTTAGAATCGTTAATCTTTCTTATCGTCGGCCTATATCTAGCAAACATGAAATGCTTTTAATCTATATTAGATACTACTAAAGCAGCCAATTTACTATTTTTCTTCAAAAAACTATTAAAACATATTTTCTACCTTTACATACTAGAAAATATTGATTTTATGGTATTATGGTACTCTGAAATCACTGGTGTGTCGTTTGATAAAGTTAATTGTATTATAATCTAAAAAAAACAGGTAATTCCTGTAACGTCTAAATATTTAAGGATTAAAAATCCCACATTTGGAACGCGTTCTATACAATAGACACAACGAACTATAATCTATATCCTACAACCGGTATCGACCTATTCGGTCTCATCAGGTAGGCGCTGGCAAAACACAAACTGCAAAGTTCACTTGAATAACAAGACTGACTAGAAACAAGAGAAACAACTACTCCGAGGGCTAATACCCCTACCGGCATTGAATTACACCTGTTGTTTTTTTAGATTATTTTATCTACGTCTAACATGTATGTACCTTCGGATTCAATAGTGTAATTCAATGCCGGTAGGGGTATTAGCCCTCGGAGTAGTTGTTTCTCTTGTTTCTAGTCAGTCTTGTTATTTAATTGTATTAGTTTTATAGAACGGCCAATTTATCTGAACAATATACGTATACAGGATTTTTCACGTAACCCGTTCGTTATAAGTTTTTTTACTTATAATACCGGTAGATTTTTGAAAAATTGGTAAATAAGTTAATAACTGATGCTCTATCTAACTAAAATATTTGCAGTCGTCTGCATTTCCGGTTATTCCGGATATCGACACCAACTTTGTTATTTTCAGTGAAATAGTGTATTTTTTACGCCGAATTCGAATAAAACGTAAAATTTTAAGCTAAGTTTGATAACCAACTTGTGCACTACGATAAGCGGTTTCTGAGATAATTGAATTTATAGAAAAAAAAATCGCTACCGCAATCCAAACTATAAAAAAATCAATCAAAATCTTCCGCAAAATATTATTAAGAGTGTTGGAAGTTTTACCAATGATAGCTAACGCTTATATAAATTTGAACATAATAATTTATACAGGGCGTTCAAAATAAATTGTAAAGTTTAAAAACTTCAAACGCGAATAACTTCGTGTTTTTCAAAAGGCACCTACCATATTTTATTTTTTCATTCGAATCCTTTTCTTATCCTATTTCGATCCAAGACAAGTTGGTTATCAAACTTTCCTTAAAATTTTACTTTTTATTCGAATTCGACGTAAAAAATAAACTATTTCATTGAAAATAACAAAGGTGGTTTCGATTTCCGGCATGGCCGGAAGTGACAGACAACTGCAAATATTTTAATTAAATAGAGTATCAGCTATTAGGTTATTTGCCACATTTTAGAAACTCTACCAGTAGTATAAATTTAAAAACTTTTAACGAACGGGTTACGGGAAAAACTGTATATTGCGCTAGATTTCGTTCCATAAATGAAATAAAAACTTGTATTTCCCGAAAAAAAAAATGAAGTGCACTCAAACAATTTGAAAGTTATATTCTGATTAGTTAATTTTTTTTTCCACACGGTTAACCATCTATAATGACGATGGTAGAGTGCGTTTCATTAAAGAACGGAAAAATTAGTCATCAATTGTGCGCATACAATAAGGCATCTGGATAGCAGTGGCGTAAGTGTGGATAGTTTTTCAAATATCCACAATTGCCTTACAAATAAAGGAAAACAACAGTGTTGAAATAAACAATTAAACTAGGAATGACAAGAAGATATACCATTCAGCTTAATTATGTTCATTAAGCCGAATTTGATTCAAGCATATTAACAGTAATAACGTAAACAAATCAACCAGACAGACAACGACAAAGCGCACGACACTGATTGTGGTAAAATGTAATCTAATGGACGACGGCATCTGCGTCGCAAGGACAACGTTCGAAAACTCTTCTCTGCGCATGTAAACATATACGAGGCCTACGCGCCGAAACGAACAGCTGATATACTCGTAAGTAGGCCTATGTACGGAATCTGTTTAGTCAAGTAGCGAAAGGATACATAGTACAATTTTTTTATTGTGAATTCTTGTGGATCTAGACGAGAAGAGCATTTGTGCAAATTTTTAACACTGTGAATTTATTGTTACTAAGACGTGTATTGACGAAAATTGTGACAGTTACAAAAAATATATACAAATCGAGCGCTGCAAAACGCGCTTAAACTTTATATTTTATAATTTACACACATATATTGTTTACTTTCGACAAATCACGACCTTGGATGCAAGTAGTCTATGCCTAACAACATCGACGCACTATTATTCCTGTTAATCATGAATTTGAGAAAACAAACATTGGAGTGTTGATGTTTAAACTTGTCACTTGTTTCATTTATTCTCCTCAACCACTCGACTACCGAGTCGGCCGCGCAGCCGCGTGTGTCTTGCCACATATAATATGTGGTGATCCAATGAGTATCCAACTTTCTTTTACTTCTTTTTCAAAGTCGGTAATTTTTTTACTACAGTGATTTTTTAAAAGCGCATTTGTAACGGAATTTTTGATAATTTTGACAATAGTTTCAGCAGTATGAATACTACATTGAGGAAAATGCAGTAGTATGTTATTATCTTTAAAGTAATTTAAAGTAGTTATTATAAAAAAAAAATATTTTTGTGAATTTTGAGAAACGGATCTTCCTTTTTTGCATACTTATTTAAAATTATATATCCAAATAAAACTATTTTACTTTTATTCATCTTTTGGAAATTTAAGGCTGTCTCAGGTTAAGTTTTTGATAGGTGAATTTTCTATAAAGTAATGTCTGCATATGTTAAATTTTCCTTACATGCATCGCATTTAATTTTTTGTAAACAAGTAATATTAGTCACCGAATTACACAATTATTGTGAATGTCCTTATTATATATTAACAACCCGTCGCGTGATCGGTGATAAAAAATCAAATCAAAAAATTAATTTTTAATTTACTGTCAAAATTTGTGTTGTTCATCACCTGTTTCTTTCAAAAGTGGAGATAAAAGATTAATTTTAGTAGATAATGAATAAAGCAAAACTACCCTTGCACTCACCATAGTCTTCTACTTTATTAAAACTTACACCACCCTCACTCCACCTTACGTCATCCTTAAAGCCACCTTCCTTTGTCCTACTCATAGCTCATAATTTAAAAAAAAATCGATTGTATGTTAATACGAATTTGAATTTTCAAAATGGAAACAACATGTGAAGGGGTGGTTTCCACGTCTAACATAAATTAATATATATTGTGTATATATTATTGCCCAGTATGACGAATACTACAACATACTAAAATTTAAATTGAACTCAATTAAATAACCAACTACAAATTACCACAAATTAATGTGGAAAAAGGTATTGTTGTCATCATGTCCCCGGCGGGATTCGAACCCGCGTCTCTGGCTTTACGCGCCATTGCTCTAACCACTAAGCTACGGCGACATGATGACAACAATACCTTTTTCCACATTAATTTGTGGTAATTTGTAGTTGGTTATTTAATTGAGTTCAATTTAATGTATTTAAAATACGCCACTATTTAATATTTCATTGTTAATAGTTATTAATAATAATATACATTGATCCGACGATTCAGTGACTTTGTAAGTACGTTTCGTCGATGTTGTTGTCATCATGTCGCCGTAGCTTAGTGGTTAGAGCAATGGCGCGTAAAGCCAGAGACGCGGGTTCGAATCCCGCCGGGGACATGATGACAACAATACCTTTTTCCACATTAATTTGTGGTAATTTGTAGTTGGTTATTTAATTGAGTTCAATTTAATGTATTTAAAATACGCCACTATTTAATATTTCATTGTTAATACTAAAATTTAAATGAAATCGGAGATGTTTGATTGAGTTGGCTGATACTTGGTGAAGGTTGTTTTCAGTTTTTCAATAAATAAGACACACAAAAAACCTTTCACAATATTTATTTATTTAACACAACTTAAGTTTCGCTACACTGTAGCTTTATCAAGTGCAGAATAATTGTGGTACAAGTATTTACAAAGTTTTTGCTTATATAAACCTACTCGGGGTGGTGGTAATTTTTGAATATATTTAATAATGGTGAACAATTCAAATCGATTTGGTCGTTTAGTAGTAGATCAGGATTACAATTTTTGATGTTATTTATTTAAAGGGATTCTAAAATGTTTATCTTGGCACCTTTACTCGAGACATGAAGTATTTTATAATCTTTGTTAAAATTATGTTTTTCTAAATGCAGATGGTTAGCATAATTTGAGTTCTGTTTTTATTTTCAAAACTTTTTATATGTTCATTGATCCTGATCATATCCTGATTTTGAAGGATGTACCTGTTTGACGGATGTAACATTTTTCACAAGAACCGCAATTTAATTGATAGATACCAGATAGACTGGTAGGATCTGTTTTATCTTGATTGTTTTTGATAAGTTTACCTAATTTTTTAGTTGTCTTAAAAGTAGTATTTACATTTTGTTTGTTTAAAATACATGAAACTCCATTACTAACATACTTAGGTAAGATTAGTTTTTTGTTCACGTGTATGGTACCTTTAGCCACTATTTTTTTTTGTTCCCGTATATAGTACCTTTTGCCACTACTGTTCGAAGACCCTGTATATCTACCACTTATAAGAGTACCCTGCACTAATTACTCTGTATACATACCATCAACCTTTCTATCGAGATGATGGCTCAAAATCGGGCGTCATCTGGTATTGTGACGGTATCGGTGTGCGTAAAAGGAAAAAGTTGGACTTAAGAAGAATAGAAATTTTATCTGATGGCCCCATAGCTATACCACTATCGGCATAACATAAATTTATAAACTCTGATTTGGTTCCAAAATCACCGCATACCACAACACTATGCATGGGCTACTATCACCGCCATGTCTGACTATTACGTCATCGGCACTCTGACCTTGTATTACGATGGTAATGGTAATACCCCTATATTAGTGCTCGTAAGTGTTACCCACCAATAGCTACAGCAACTGCATTCCTCTATATGACCTACTCATAGTCGATTCGTTAGGTTTGTTCCAAGTGACAGAAAAATCGTACTGGTACAGCACAGATCATGCGCATCATGAAAAAACACGTTTCAAGTGAATAATAACTATTCATCGCACGGTTTTGCTAGCGTTCCAAGTAAACTTGTGATGGTTTAGGTATCATAACAAAACCATCACTTCAGTATCTGGCCTCGATTGAAAACTGTGTGGAATGACATGCGCAGTGTATAGGTACGCAACGGTTACGGGTCGGATGGAATAAACATACGTCGTTATCGTTTATTCATTGTAGTAATTAATGGTTGGACTGGTTTGGGATTAAAATGGATACTGAATTGATGAAGGAGATTTGAATGAAATGATCAACGAGGAAAGAATAAAAAATGCAGAGTAACTAAAATAGCAATTATTAAAGAAATAATATTAGGTAAGAGCCTTGTAGCATCTTCTCACAAGTAACGCAGATAACTTTGTAGTAACGGTAGAACTCACCAAAACGTTCCAAGTCAGGTACACCTATACGAATTACAAAGGTATGACTTGCGTATAAAAAACAGTCCTCGCGATTCTGTTACTATCGTGTTACGATTCAAAATTGTT
This sequence comes from Agrilus cyanescens, assembly GCA_947389935.1. NCBI lineage: Eukaryota > Metazoa > Arthropoda > Insecta > Coleoptera > Buprestidae > Agrilus > Agrilus cyanescens. Next base: position 18,263,727 of record OX376707.1, read on the forward strand.
AACTTGGAACAAAAATGTTGTGTTCTATTTCACTTATTCATACTCGATCCGTTGTGCGTAAGTGTTGGGACTGTAGTCAGGAAGACAGGCATATGTACATATGTCTGCACCGTTGGGTCATCGTCCTTTTTAGAGAAATGAATTTTAAGACCTACTATCTGCTACTTTTTTTACTGTATTTGTGTTTTTTTCATATGCGATTCTGATTTTCATTCAATGTAGACTTCATTAACTCTGTTTTAGAAAGTTTCTATAGATTCAAATCATTATTATGTTTGTATCTACGCACAATTTTTTTAACACGAATGCCAGTAGAGGTTTATTGCAGATATAAAAATAGTATATTATTTATTAGCAACTGTATATTGTTTTCTGAATTTACGCATAACTTGAAGATTAAAGCTGCTCTGAATGTCTGAATATGCCCAGCGAAATGAAGACCAAGATTAATACATTTATTAATAACATTCTTCATCGTTCTAGAACATTGTGAAACATTCTCTGTAACCTTTTGGTATATTGTAGAACATTCACGGGCTTTCAAAATTATTTTCGGAAAATATGGAACATTCTGGAACATTCTAGATCATTATTGAAAATTCCAGATCATTCGGGAGTCTCGCTGAACTTTCTAGATTCTAAATGATTCTCCAACACTTCAAATCATTCTCGAATAATTATGTTCATTCTAAGACACCCTAAACGCCGCTTAAATAATTTTCGACACAACTTATAGGAAATACAATTTGTTAGATAAAAATAGATGTACCTTATAACCCATCTTTTATTACCCATGCCCATCTACTTTAATCCATTGCCATGAAACTCTTATTATTGAGTGAGTGACATATCATATACAGGGTGTTACTGATATAACTGCGGATATTTAAGGAGGTGATAGGGCAGTAGAAAATAAGAAAATTAAAAAAACTTCGCAGGTCCTAAAGTTTACCGTTTTCGAGAAAAACGTATGTGAAAATACAGGCAAAACCGAGTACGGTCCTGTGTAAGACGTGTCCTCGATTGACCTGGTTGTTTGTAGTGGCAACGCTGTCTTCAATCAGCTGACCGTGAATGAGGTTACTCGGTTACTGTAACCACTGTAACGTAAACAAGTGTGTTCGAAAATGGCGTTTAGTTCATCAGAATTTTGTGACAGTTGCCAAATGTGTTGCTTAAGTCAAAGCGAAAACGCACAGGACCGTATTCAAATTAATTCATGTTAGATGTTTTTCAAAAATTTTGAAAATTTTTTTGTTTCTTTACCGCGCTGCTGTAGTGACCATTCGATTACATATTGCATCTAGTTGACACCCTCCAAAAATCCGTATTTATATCAGAACCACCCTGTATTTATAATAGTGTTATAGTGTATGGATGTTTGTTTGATCCCCACTCAGTTAGCCATGGAAAAAAGTAGCGAATATAGCATTTTTTGGATAAAAACTGCCAAAAAACTGCAAAATACGTGCAAAATGTCGATTAAGATTAAAAGAAAGTAGGGCTTTGCAAAATCACGATTTATTAAGCGGTTTAAATGATATTAGCGAATGAAAACGGAAAAAAACGCGTTTTTGGCTCTCTCACTCTCACTCCTCCGAAAATCGAATAATCTGAATTTGCCGACTATCAGATCGTTTAATATAAGGACCAAATAGTTGCAAATGCCTATTTTCGACATCAATTATGTTTTCAATTCATCAGAAAAGTCGTTAATTTTGACAACTTCGGACTCTAAGTAAACAATTGCTCAGACTGGATGGGCGGGGTATATATTATTATTACTTTGACATGTACATTAACCTTATCTATGATGTACATTCTAATATTGACGTTTATCAAAGGTATGAAATCAGAAAATAAATGTTAGGTATCAATAATAGTGCATTAATATTCATTAAAGTTCTCATGCTAAACATAAAAATTAATATGTACCAATAAGGTAAGTGCTAATGCATCACCCTGAGGTTCCGATAGAATGTGGTCCCTCGGATTAAATTTGTTAGTGTAATGCACCACCGTCTAAGCTTTGACGAATAGCACTCACAACAGTAAAAAATGAGGTGTGTGATAAAGGGTAGCGATCAGTTAAATAGAAATGTGGTATAAGAACATAAGCTTTCACGGCCGGAATCTACGGAAAAAATAGGGCTTGGGCTTGTAGGCCGTGGTCTATAGGAAGAAAGTCGCTGTCGAGACTTCGAGGTACAATCTCCACACTCGTCAACACTTTCACTGAAGATGTCAGCCGCAGTTGCTGTCGATACGAGTTTTAAAAAAGGTTTACTTTTATTTATTTTAAATAATAAGAACACTTGTTGTTACAAATTGGTTTAGAACTTATTAATTGTAAAATTTGCCGAAAGGGATAGGAGTTACACTTATGAATACCAGCAATAGACCATGTCCGTTAACTGAACTATTCGATAAGCCGTCAACTTCGTAACTGAATTTAATAATTAACTCTCGAAATAAAGGAGAGTAAGAATATTTGCAAAGCATGAAATTAAGTAGATGATGTGGGCAGCGCCACTCGTCTATTGCTGATAAGACACGATCCTTATTACAATGTAAGCTATATTGAGTCTGTTGACTTACGTCTGCACTAAATAGTTCCTATTGTACTGTAATTGTACGCTTTTACTCCCACCTCTCTGATTCGATTCGTATGCTGTAGTATTCGACATCTCTAGCACATATATATTGAGCGCGGAAACTACCCCTTCACATAGTTTTCCAGCTTTGAAGATTCAAATTCCAAACACTCTGAAAATTGAAAGCTTCAAACAGAAAAAAGAGTATGAAGGTAGTGTGAGGAGCGGGGGGGCTGTAGGAGGAGTGTGGTGGCGGTCGGAAATAGTATAGGGGGTGGAAAGTGTAGAGAGGTGCAAAATGTTATACAGAAAAGTTTGGGATGGTTTAGAGGGTGTCGTAGAGGGAGTTTTTGATGCCCTTCAAACACCCACCCCATGCAACGACTACCCTTTGCAACTACCATCTACAACGCACTTTCTACTACCCCTACCCGTACTTCCCCCACCACTCATCCCAACAGTATCCTTCACAAGAAAGAAACGGTTACGGGAGGGTGTGTATCTGTGTTTGTGTAAATGTACATACACCCACCCTCTACCTTATCCATTTCCTACCTTTGTATTCTTAAATAAATTTAAGTATGTTAGAGATGGTAGGGAGTGGAGCTTGTAGTGGCAAGTCTTTGATTCCTAACAAGCCCCACCCACTGCAACGACCACCTCATACAACCCCCACCTCCCACCCCAACGGTTTTTTATTTTTTTTCAATTATACAAGTGTTGGAAGAGATTAGGGTAGGGGGACGGTGTGTATATTAATGTACATACACTCATCTTCTGCTCTAATCTTTTCCAACCACTGTACTATTTAAAATATTAAAAATAGTGTTGAGTTGTGTGGTTGAGGGTTACAGTAGTATGTTTTTGACTGTCTACAAGCTCCACCCCTGCAACCACCGCCTCATATAACCCCTCACCACCCTCCCTAACGGTATTCTTAACGTTTTTCATGAATGCGAGGATAGGAAAAGGTTTTTGTAGAGGGTGGGTGTATGTACAATTACATACACACCCACCTCCTTCCGTAGCCTCTTAGAGCCCGTGTATTATTTGACTATCAACCCATACAACATGCCCAGTCCCCGTAAAACATGCTACGAGGTATCGCAAACTTTCACTCTGTGGATATCGTTCAACCTACCTCTAAATGCTGCACATAATAACAAATGTAAATATGTAAATCAAACAATATATAAACATTACAATGCTAAACTATTGAAGAAACAGTCAAATGATAAATACATCTTTGAAGCAATAGAATGGTAAATGCGTTGTGTAGAATACGTTTTGGTATTTAAGGGCCACTTGAAATAAGAAGATATGCCGTACATAATCAATACTAAAGGTTAGGTTATTGTAGTTGATATATTCCATGACTTTTAAGCCAATGAAAAAATACATTTGATCTTCGCCATGAACCGCCGATAGGTGTTAGGTGCTCTTAGGTAAGTGCTATGCACCAATGAGGTAAGTGCTCTGCAGCAATAGGGTGAGTGCTAAGCACTACCGTTAGGTTACGGTGGAATGTGGTGCCTCTGATTAAATTTGTTACAGTGCTATGTACCACCTTTCAAGTTTTGACAGATAGTAGAGAGTATTCATAATAGTAAAAAATTGGGTGTGTGATGGTGGGTAGCCATCAGCTTGAACTGAAACGTTTACAAAATTTTTCAGAGATGTGTAACTGCTCTCAAAACAGCTTAATTACCCATTATATAGACGATTTAAATATAAGAAGATGTTGATCGATATAAACCATTCATTTATTAGTAAAAAATTGTATATAACAATGACAATAACACAGACGTTTGATCATTAAGCTTTATGATCATTATCAATGTGAATCTAAAAAAATATATAATGATACAATAATCTTAATTTTTAATTGTAGATGACATAATGAATTTGATATAAAATAATTAATAAGATACATACCATGGGGATGAAGAACACGTTTTTCAAATAATCATTTAAAAAACCAATCAGGTTTACATTTAAGAGAGTTTTTGTAAAATACACTAATTTTAACACATTTTAACAATAAAATGAATGGTGTAAATATAATGATGGCTTAAAAATTTTTGAATAATTAAGGATATAGAAACTATAATAATAAATTGTAGAGAAACAAGTTAAATGGATGTTAACTTGATGAGTTAACATCCAAGAATGAGGAAAAATTACATTTTTTTGAGAGATATAACAATTGACATAAAAGAGGTCAAATAAAAAAAAAACAAGATATCCAAGAAGTAAGATTCAATTCTTATGTTGGACAGAACATAAGAACACTCAAAAAGGGAATTTTAGATAGCCTTAAGTAATTTATCATATATTTTATTCAGCTGGTCTGAATCTTTTTGTTCATTAAGAGTATTTGGTTGTTTTTTTATATGCGTCATTTCAGAGATGAGACGTTTATAATTTTAATTTGCAAAAGCAATTGATGTTATGGTATTAAATTTTCGCCCTGATTATTATTGTTTCTTAAATGCTATTCACCACCGTCCAGTTGGGACGGGTTCAACTACTTATAAATTTATTCCGTATTGCAATTCTAATTCAACTGTCTCAAAATTAACTCACTTCCGACAAGAAACTCTAATGAATATACATTAATGTGAATGAAATTCAAGAACTATCTACAAATTACCGCAAATTAATGAGGAAAAAGCTATTGCTGTCATCATGCCCCAGTCGGGATTCGAACCCGGGTCTCTGGCTTTACGCGCGATTGCTCTAACCACTAAGATACGGCGACATGATGACAGCAACATCGACGAAACGTACTTACTAAGTCACTGAATCATCGAATTAATGTATATTATTATTAATATCTATTAACAATGAAATATCGAGAAATATTTAGTAGTGGTGATTTTAAATACATTAATGTGAATGAAATTCAAGAACTATCTACAAATTACCTCAAATTAATGGGGAAAAAGCTATTGATTAGTGGTTAGAGCATTGGCGCGTAAGCCAGAGACCCGGGTTCAAATCCCGGCGGGGTCATGATGACAGCAATAGCTTTTTCCTAATTAATTTGAGGTAATTTGTAGATGGTTCTTGAATTTCATTCACATTAATGTATTTAAAGTCACCACTTTTAAATATTTCTCGCTATTGTTAATAGATATCTAATGAATATGTTTTATCGATTCTATGAAATTTAATTTTTTATTATTTGATTCCAAATGGAAAAAAAATCGATTTTAAGTAGTCTATAGAAGGTTTGACGTTCTTATTATCTTTTTAGTGCATTTATGGATGCTACGTTCATTCCGCAATTCTGCCCACGTTCCACAGAAGATGTTATTGGCTTCTTCAGGTAATCTCTAAATTAATTAAATTAATTATAAGACTTCAATCCTTAATAAGCTCTCTGTTAACTGAATTACTTCATACATGAAAGCTCTAGCCCAAGTACTTTTCTGTACAGGCATTGCAGGGAAACAAAGCTGACGATAGATGGTCCGATTAAAATTCCAAATGATACAATTTATTAGTCTTGTAACACGTTTCTGTATTACCAAATTTTATTGATGTAAAATATTGGATTCCCGAAACAATATATGAGGAAAATTCAGAATTAATAGAATCCTTTTTTACCTAATAACAAAGTAGCCAATCTTTTTCGAGAAAATTAAGCTAAACTTAAAATGGATAGTATGAAAACGAACAGCTAGAGATCGAGCAAAATCTATTTAGTTTTAATATTATATCTAACTAATATTTCCATGTCATGGGGAAACCTACATTGTATTGGTATAAGTAATTAAAACACTATTATTCTTGTTTGATAGAATCCTGATATAGTCTTGGTGCATTATTTAAACGTTCCCTATCCCGACGATAACAAACTGGCCGTTATAACTCCCAGCCTTTCCCTTTGGGCAGACAAAAAAGAATGGACAAAAGAAGAACTTATTTCACAGCTAAAGCCTATGTTTTTCAGCGAGGAAGAACCCGATCTCAACAACGAATTAGAAATATCGGTAAACAGAACATTTCATTTTGCATCAGTCGCATCCTTTGAAATTTAAGAAAAGTAGTACTTTTAAACTGTTAGTTAACCTTACAGTCTATTGTGGTAATTGATGAAAACTATACCTTTATTGTTTAAGACCGCTGAGACAGTGGAAACTATAGTCAGCCAGCTAATGGAGAAACAGAGGGTTGCTCGTCAAGCAGCTCTAGTAAAACAACTAGAGTGTGGTTGTCCAGATTCCACGTGTGCCGATGGTAAATCATGCTCCCACCCCATGCGTAGAATTGGAACAACTAAGAACGACGTTTCTAGTTCTTTGGCTTCCTCTAGTTCAAATTCACGACCTCCTAGCAGGGCAGACAACAATCAAGTGTCCTCCACTACCGGAACCCTTTTAAATAATAACCATTCCAATAGAGTTTATCCGAGAGATCTTAGGAACCATCATGTACAAGGCAACAATCACAGCACAGCAAATTCAAACAACGCTCCCCCATTAGTCTTGAGTTTGTCCCAAATACAAAACGGTGGAGGGCTTTTAATTTTGAATAGCAACTCAGCAACTAATTCTTCCAATAACAGTCATCCGTCTTTCATCGCACCGGTTTCAGTCTCAAACTATGTTTCAAGCACTACCGCGGGACGTGCTCAGAACAGGGAGAGAATGAACAAGGCACCATCTCTGGTACTTAAGCAGGAAGTGATGGACTCGCATTTGGCCAGCTCATACTTACAACTGCCCAACCAAAATATAACAGCTGCAAATGGTAAAAGAGACAGCAAAATGAATATAAGACAATCAACTGTAAACGAGTTTTCATTCAATCATCAACAACAGAAGCAACACGACGGCCACTTAAACGAAATGATTATGGTATCAGCTCCGCCCACTCCTTCGAAACGAATGGATACAAGCAACGAAGAAGTTGTCGATTTTAAGCATCAAAATTTCTGCGGTGATTCCGTCGTACTTTTGGACACCGATTCCAGTGGATCGTTGGCCAATAAAAACGAACATTCATCCGTCATAAGTGGTGGTTTCTTTAATGAAACCCTTGATCTGTCCCAAGAAGATATTCAGAAAACGTTGTCCGCTAATATGCCACTGTGTTCAGCTGATCTTGAATCACATCAAAATTCGTGCAATACATCAAGCAATAGGAATAGAGGAATCAATAATAAGCAATCGCAACAAGATCACCACCATCACAATCAATCACTTGCTACGGATATCAATCCTATGGATTTCATTGATAACTGCGATGTCGTATCTCCTACTCACGTGGCAGACGATGACGTATTTGTCAATTTGGACGCCTTTGATATGCTAGGAGAGTTTCCAGAGTTTGATGCGTTAGATTCTGTCCATAACGGATTATTTGACGTCAATAGTACTGAAGAGGGAAGCAAAGAGCATACAAAGCAGAACGAATCCTCTCAAACCCATCAAAATTCGCGAGGGGAAAGCTCAGCCAAGATAACGGATTATTCCCCAGAATGGGCATACCCAGAAGGTGGTGTAAAAGTACTAGTGACAGGCCCTTGGCACTCTTCTGGACCCTACACAGTTCTTTTTGACAATTTTCCCGTCCCCACCACTCTTGTACAAGATGGAGTACTTCGTTGTTATTGTCCCGGTACGTTTGAACATGTTGGGATTCATAAAAGGAAAAAATGCTCTAGTTAACTAAGTATCTTAATAAATTAAAATAAAATATTAAAACACTTGGCAAGTTTAACAATGTTAAAAAGTGTAAAAAGTACACTTCTGTATACTCTTTAAAAATGATTTAATCACCGAAACGATAGTCAGAGTAATAAATTAACATTGTGAAACTTGCCAAGTGTTTTAATATTTTATTTTAATTTTTTAAAATGTTTCACCAAGTGCCAAGCGAGTCTAAAATTTCAAATAAGTATCTTAATTATTGATTACTAAAATATTTCACAATTTAAAAATAAATACAAACGAAGCTGCATCTTAAGATATAGATTTACCGTGAAAAATGAAAAATTGGTAAGCTGGTTTGCTCATTGATATTAAAAAATAATATTATTAGTAAGAAAGTTTTCATTGCAAAATCAAAAGTAGGAATTTGATAAGAAATTAATAATAATATATTTTCTGTTCTATGTCGATTACGGTAATTTTCTAAATTTAAGCACATGAAGTGGGTCTAGCAACGCTCCAGGTAGCATGTAATGGCTGTGTAATATCAAACTCTGTGATATTTGAATACAAATTACCATCTCGCGAAGAACAAGTAACATTGTTAGAGCCAAAAGTTGAGAGATCGAACGAAAATTTGCTAAAGTTCACGTTACTACAAAGGCTAGAGGCAATGGATGATCGACTTCACATTAAGCAGGAGCCTACTGATGGATCCGATCATGTAATTTTTTTTTAAATATTCCTTAATAGAATTATATAAACAGTATCTTAATGTATCTACTTCTACTTCTTTTATTGATTTTAGGTTGAAGATACCGTGCTTTTTACGCAACCTAATTTCGAAGATCGTTTAGTATCATATTGTCAAACGATGACTTCACGGGTGTGGCAATATGGAGAAGAACTTAGTGTTTCATGGTTTGCAAGTCACCGAGGTATGACATTACTACATTTGGCCGCTTCTTTAGGTTATTCGAGGCTCGTTTGCGCTCTGCTTCACTGGAGGGCTGAAAATTCTTCGTTACTGTTAGAAACAGAAGTTGATGCTCTAAGTCAAGATGAAGATGGAAACACACCTCTGGTAAATTTATTATGAATTTTGCCAAAATATAGACATTTGTTAAACTACTTAAGTGAAATCGTTTCCATTCTTTTTTCTCTAGATGTGGGCATGTAGCAAAGGATTCACAGAAACAGCTGTAATGCTTTACAGATGGAATCATACCGCTCTAAATATTAAAAATTTATCTTTGCAAACGCCACTTGAAGTTGCAAAATCAAATCGTCACACTGCGCTTGTCAAGGAATTAGAAAAGTTAGAAACCAGAAGAGAAAAAGCAAATTTGATTTTGCAAAGTAGTACATCAGCAGACAATCCAAGCCCTCCAACTATTTCTCCTGCCAGTTCGATAACTTCCATCGCTTCAGCAGTTTCTAACAGTAAATCTCATGACGGGGTCTTTTTAAAACCTGGAGTTATGACGAGGTATATCTTCATCTACAATCAGTTGACATCTAATTAATTTGTTGTTAACCATTGATTTATGTACTTATTTCATTTCAAGTTCACTAATGTCTGAGTCAAACCTTCAAAGCCGAAATTCCAATGGTGGAGGATTAGTAAAACGCCCTTCTATTGACAGTGGAATCAACATGACTTCCTTCGATAATTCTCCATTACTTCGACCAAAAAATACCAAAACCAAAGAGTCTCTAAAATTAACAAGGTAAATAATTACTAATGAAAATGTGTCCCAGCCACTGTAAGCAACTGAATATGAGTTTTTGTTATAGATTTGATAGAAGCATGTCATTGCCAATTTGTTCACCATTATCTAATCAAGATTGTTCTTTTGACAAAGAAACCTTAGACGCGTCTAAATCACGTAAAATGGACTTTGCATTGTGTAAGTTTTAAATTGAATTCTTTTAAAATATAGCAGGTAGGAACAAGACAGTTTTAGTCTTAATGATAATTATTTTTAATAATTTTATGTGCATGTATTTATTTTGATTTAATTTTCTTTGATATATATATATACACAGTATTGCAAAAATTTACCAAAAGAAATGGTATGATATTCCATAATTTGTTAAAATAGAAAACGTTACTTTTGCATCTGGAAGTAATTGAAAATTAACCTAATTAACTGATCATTGTATCGTCTCCTATTTTTATAAATAATGTTACAAAATATTTTAGCGTTAATGTTTCCGTAACACGGTACATAAAACGGTTGCAGATCTAGTTAAAAAAATACTTACTTATTGAGTGTTTCTCGTAATAAAACGTTAAATTAAGCTTCTCAATACTATGAGGCCACCATAGCCAATTTACATATTCTTAAAGGAACAATAGAAATATAATTACTTTTTAAACTCTTCAAAAACAGGAATAAAGAAGAAACTACAAATAATCGAGTATTTCTTGTGAAATACGTTTAAAAAATAGGAAACTGTAAATCATATGAAAGAAGTAGATGTACCGTATAAATCTGATTTAATTATAATAAGACTATACTAATAATTCTTAAATGTTTAAATTTTTGATCATAAATCGCTAAGATTCTGGGTAATTTCAAACTTTTTGTTCAAGTTATTGTAATTGAAATGAAAATTGTAGCTACAAATTTTATAAAACAGTTTATTTGTTTCTGTTATCAATTACCTATTACAAACTGTAGGTAGCCTTAAAATAAGTACGTATTCAACTCTTTATTTAATTAATAAAATATGTGATTTGCGAAACACTGTTAATTATGTTTCTGTTTAAGCAACAGCTTAGTAGAAATAAGAATTGGGCTTATTTTAGGCGAAATGAACAGTTACGTGCAGATGTTTTAATGGCAACAGCGGCTAATTTTTGAGTATATACTGCGTTGGCAAATTAAGCGAAGATCATCACACCTCGAAGTATCGGCAGAGACTGACTGGAATGTAGATCGTATCACCAAGGGGAATGTCCTCGAACCTACCAACTAAAATTATGCATTCCTCTTCAGCCGAATGGAAAACTGGCTGGGCACTCGGGAATACTGAGGCAGGGTCAGCCTATGAGCGGCTCGCCTAAGATTGCCAAATGGCGGGAATCGTCTGGATTCTCCCAACATTTCATATGATGTCGAGTAGCCTGATCGCCTGATGAACATCCACTGTTGATGATTGGCTCGTCCGTGGATTAGACTCTTTTTGTGCAGTTCTTTATAGAGCTAGATTCTACGTATACTTACTTACCCTGTTGAGGTGCATCAGATGCCTGTATATTTCAATGGCTTGTCTCTACAAATAAATGTAGTAAGTACCGCCAGATCACTGTTCTATCAGCAGTATGGCAGTTATGTATCCGTCTGAATAGGGAGGCCATCGAAATCTACAAGCATCCTATGAATTACAACAGGAAAGGAGAAGGACTTGGACTAAATAAGGTCCAGTTCTACAGACGATTACGTAGAAGGTATTGACTCTATGGATGAGCCAGTTAGCACCAATAGGTGTTCATCAAACGAGTCGCCCAGACGCCGACCTCGCCCCAATACAAATAATATCAAGGCACAACCTGATTTGCAGTCTGTCGCTACCGAGAGTTTTACTCTCTTGGTCAATGCAGTATCAACTTAAAATGTCAGCTAGTGATGCCGACGAAACATCCAGTCGTATCTATTCTTTTCAACCAGGGACTATGACACCGATTCTTAACTCTACCATGGGCCGTAAAAGCCTATTTCCTTATTTTATCACATAGTTTTTCTTATGTCGATATAAATTTATTTTAAAAACAACTATGCGAATATTAAGGGCATATGTCCTAATTTTGTTTTGATATGGTGATACAGGCGAAGTGGGTAGTGAACCCCGAAGCAATAGTCCTCTAATTGATGTGGAAGCAGTGTCTGATGATGACTCGGACACCCAAAATAGTGCCGTAGGTCAGTGTGATGTCTAACTAATTGTCACTAATACTTATCTAACTGTTGTTTTGTCGGTGTTGCTCCACTTCTACTCTGATTACTCAAACTGTTGTCGATGTTATTATTGGTGTTTTCTTGTTTATATTCTTTTTAAAACTTTATTAACCCCTTAATACGAATATTTAAATACAGGGTGAATAAAATGTAAATTTCATAATTGCCAGCCATTATTTAGCAATTTTAAATACATAACTGTTTTGATTCTGAGGATAAATCAAGAATAGGATGTTAAAGTTAAATAGAACTCCTTATTAAATATCGAATGTTTACACGTAAAATATCCTGAATGCTTTCGAATTGTTCTTTTATTTATCTAAAGTTAATTTAAAAAATAGAATATATAATAAAATATAAATATACATATAAGAGTAAATCTTTTTCATATTTTCTTAATTCTTAATTATTAGAATTCATAGTGATACCCATTTTGTCTGGTTGTGATATGGTAACATTGTCAGGTCTTGTATATGGTGCCAGAGAGAAAGCGAATATATGGCCTGAACCTATTACATGTCTTTTGTCTCAGAACACTGCGTTTTTTAGAAGTTTGTTTAAAAGATATATGTATTGATCGTAGAGTCGTATTTTTTCTTTCTAGAGAGTACCTTTGAATTTAAACAATCAGAAAAGAAGATTAAGCGAATGTGCTGTCTCTTTGGTATCATTTCTCATAGGTTTGCAGGAAAAAGGTAGGCATTTGCCAAGGAGTCGAATTGTTCCTTTCTAGGTAGTGGTCACTTTTGGAGACTTATGCTCAGTCCGTTCTCTATGTCTTCGATTGGCATATTATAGTTCGTGGAATGAATGCATTGATACATCCAACAGAATGCAATTTTAATTGCGTTAAGTAAAGAATTATAAATAATATAGTATCAAGCAGTAATAAAAAATTAACTTAAGCATCTATCTTTGTTTATATAAACAGATTTTCCTGATGAACTGAAATATTGTAATGTTCTTAAATAGAAATTTAAATCATTTGCATACGCGAATAATTCTATTATAACTGGCATATTTTGGTTTTTCTGATCCCAAGTGCTGGGGGACCTCTTATCCCGTGGGCGTATAAGCAAGACATACATTAATTTGGCGACCGAAGCTCGAATTAACAGTGCTAATTGCTAAAGACGCGGCTGCATAACGTGCAGTCGTGTATTGGCATGTTGAACTTTTACTTTATAATAAATAATAATAATAAGTAAACTCAGAGATGCTTCATTAAATTTTATATTACGAACTCCATGTACATTTCGCCTTCTTAGGGTAACTTCAGAAGTATTATTAGGTTCTAACGTTAAGTTAACAGTATTTTTCTTAAATACTGGGGTACTTACATGGTATTAGCTTAGGATCTAGGAGGGGGTTGTTGCCAGCTCAAGTTAACCATTTGCTAGTTTTTTATTTAATGAAATTGCTTGCTTTCACCAGGAGCGTCCAGCTAATTATTTTCCTAATTTATTGCTTTATATTTCACATCTTCGCTCCACGAGTTTTCATATTATACAAAAAATGAGCTTACATTATTGGTAGTGTAGGTGAGTTAAATATTTTTACAATAAAATAAAATCAAAATACAGGGTCCCCCAAAGAGGTATGGTGCTTTTAAGGTAACTGGTATGCACGCCTGCATGGAATTACATTTTTTGAGTGGCCGCTATCGACAGGTTGCGGGATAACATTGTATTGGTTACACAGTACACATCTTCCACCTTGATTGTATTATCCGGGCGCTATTTCAAGAAGTAAATCGCATAAATCATTTACCTTAGGGGTGGGTGCTTTATTGGTTTCATCTTTGTGTTATAACCAATCAAGTTAAATCGGCATTTGTGAACCGCAATAAAGTCTGTGCAACTAGCCATTACATTACTATTCAGTGGCGTGCTCAGTATTTTATTCGTACACGATAACAACATATTGTAGTTTGTTGAACTGAATATCCGCTAACTATGTTTATTTTGAAACCTCACATCTAGCTTACCTACAGGTCAAATTTTTCGACTAGAAGTCGCCTGTTGTTAACTGTTGTTCGCCACCTAAATCCTAGTTTTTTGACTAGACTTTTTAAAGAAGTGTTTCTTCCTATCCACCCGAAGTCTTCATGGAGTTGTTGTCGTAACTGTTCAATTGGAACACTACATTTTTCCGTTAAATGAAAATTATGAATTATATTGCGAATGTTACTGAGCTCATAATCTTCATTCTCCAAACAAGTAACAGGACATATTTTTTATAATTGTGTTCTACTGTTACACTAAATTTCGGAATATTGTTCTTTTCTGATTCTTTAGCTTCTCTAATCACACGCTCTACACTACTTATTGAGACCTCTGTTATTATTTGGCTATTATTTTTGAAAACACAATTGTGATATTTGTTTCCAGTTTTTAATTGTCTATTTTTTATATATCTATCTAAATAAAAACTACTGTAAATGTAATTTAATAGAATTAAATTTGATTAAAATCAAAATTGAAAATAAAATTTTAAAGAAAAATGAAAGTAAATTTGTTTTAAATCTTTGCACGTCAATGCCTTCAAACCGAATAAAAGCAACAGGCGGAGCCAACCACCACCACTGTATTTATTTACCTCCCTTAAAAGTGACCAGTACTTCTTGAAATAGCGCCCGTACTATACTTCGAAACCATTTTAATGTTAGCCGCCATGGTCGTCTTCCAAAACGGGATACCATTATGAAATGAGCGATCAAATTTGAAACAACTGTACGAAGCCGGAAAACGTTGAAAAATTGTACGACAGGCGGTGCAATGCACTCCCGTCATTAAGCAATACGTCACGCTCGCGTTTGGTGCATGAACGACGAAGGCCATTTTCATTTATCTGGGATGGTATACAAACAGAATTTTCGATAATGGGAACAAACCCACAAGAACTGGATGAACAACCCCTCCACTCCGAAATAGCAGTAGTTTGGTGTGGCTTACCTTGAACTTGTATTGTAAGACCGTATTTATTTTGTGAAAATAGATGAACAGTATCTGTTGACATATTTCGCTATCTTGCAATGTTACGTAATTATTTCCTGCCAAAATTAAGAAGACAACGCTTTGATCCGAACACAATTCAGTTCCCACAAGACTTGGCACACTTCAACGACAATACTGAATTTTTTAAGGAAATGTTTCCCTGAACCCCTGATTTCGTTGCGTAGGGATGTGAAATGGCCTCCTCAATCAACAGACCTGTCACCTTGTGACTATTCCTTAGGAGGTTTCTTAAAATTATAAATTTATGTGGACAAACCGCAACCTCTGAAAGCTTTTTCCGAAACCCTAATGCGCGAAATTGAAAATACCTCTCGTGCAATGCTCGAAAGAAGTATGGATAATTTTGAAACCCGTCTACAAGAATGCGTCGACAAACCTAACTGATTTGTTGTAGCAGCTATGTCATAATATTCTTCAATTACAATACGGGACAATGTATAAAAGCAATAACTTTTTTAATTCGTTCAAAAATAAACTCGAGTCTTTCTTTTCGACAGCACCATATATCCCTGGCGGACTATTTAACAAACTTACACTGAATCCGTATAGTACTGGTATTTGAAATCCATTAATCGTGAGGCGCATTCGAGCTTCGCTCGCCAAATGAATGTAACTTTTGCTGATATTCAACCCGTGGATCCTCCACTGCTACAAAATTATATTTTAAGTTTGTATTAATGCATAATCTACCCTACTCACGAAATCTGACAACGTTACCAAACCTTTCGAATAGTAAATTATAAGTGAAAGAGGAATAAGCGACTAAGTCAATTTTGTATTTTTATTTAAATATGACATCTATCAGCATTTTTTATCTGTACAAAGTTAATTCTGTTTTTAATTATTATTTTAATTGTATATTATTAAACAGTTAAACAGTTCCTCAATTATTCTCAGTGGTCTTATGATCTCTTTAAAATTCCGAAATAATTGTTCTCTGGTTAACTACATTTTAATCGTCCTGTATATACCTACACTTAAGCAATTAGAGAACATTCGATACACGCTGATTGCCTCTCTATATATGGTGACTAACCTTTGAATACTGTATGTAAAAAAATGCAGGTATATTCATCCGTCTTTTACAAATGTCCAGATAAATACAGAAAAATAATGCTATCTTTGTCCGTAGGTACATTAAAACTGCGCATGTTAGGTATTGTTGGAAAAATGTTTGCTTTATTTAATGCACGTTTTCATAGTGTTGGCTTTTTATGTTGTTTTTGATAAAATGTAGTGACTAACCTACCTAACTCTCATATACACAATTCTCTAATGCACTTTATCTTAAAAATGTAGAACTAAAATACTACAACAACAATGCATTGATGTCCTCTATCGTCTGAATAATTTATTCTAAAAACAATTTCATTTTTTTATCTTTAAATACTGCTTTTCACAACATTGTACCTACATAATGTTGCATTGAAAACTAAAAGAAAACTGAGAAATTTTAATTTATATTTCCGTTGGACTAAGCGCAAACAGTATATAAAAAAAAAACTGTAAAGAATTTGATGTTTCATATCTGTTTATAACCATTTTTCTCTAAAATTTTTGTTTTAGTATTTACTGAGTATTAATTATAGATTGCTAAGGAAAAGTGAATAAGACAGTATTTAAGTCAGACGAATTATTTTTTCTAGATTATTTTGGAACATCATTTATATGTTAAATATAATTTAATAATAAGGTAGTAGACGCATATATGGCCCACTTTATTGTTTTTATTGAATAAAAATATCCTAAAAAATAATAACTAAATGTAACTATGTAGCAAACAAAAGACCAGCTTGTCTAAAACATTTTATTAATAAAAACATAACAAAAATAATTTTCTTTAAGAATATGTCAAAAGAAAACAAAACCCCTGCAGATGGGCTATATTAAACAACCGGTCGGATTATATGGCCCGATCAGTTAAACTTATAATTATGATATGAGATCGAGTCTACTGTTACTTGGTTGAAATTCATGACATAAAATTAATAATACACTGATGATTTTTTTAACTTTTTAAAGTTTAAAAAGTTGAAAAAATATTCAGTGTATTATTAATTTTATAATTATGAGATAGTGCGCATTTCGAACACACAAAATCGTCGAAATCGTCATGTTCAACACCAACACAATCTTCGTGATACCATGTTTTGCATACCACGCACATGCACATATGTCGCTGCTCATCCCTATCACAGACCATATATACCTAATTGATAGTGGGCCATATAAGCCACTTTACTTTAAAAAAATAATAAAGAATATTTGAAAAGTTTTTAAAGCAAATTATAATCAAATATTGACGAAAGCATAAGGAAAACACTTTTACTAACGTGAAAAAAAAAGTCGGATCTATCCACAATAGAACCCTGTTAAAGTAGCGTCGAAAAATTTCTCTGAGAAATTTAGCTATTTGCACCCGCACTCATTACTGGTTCGACTAAAACTCCAGTACCACCTTCATGTGTGCTTGCGGAATGGAAAAATTTTAATTGTGGTTATACTCAGGATCAGTTAGACAGAACAGAGTTGACAAATTGCAAGTACAAAATTTTTTAGTGGTTTTAGGGCATGTGGGCCATATTACTCACTGGGCCATATATGCCACTACTACCTTATTATAATTCTTTTGAACAAAATTTACTTATCACCTCAACAAATAATATAGAAATTTTTGATGGTATTTCGAAATGAGACAAACATTTCATATTTAGGGGAGCAAGACGCAAGAGTATTAACACTAGCTGAGCAAATTATTGCCGCAATGCCGGATCGCATTAAGGTAAGACTGCTAGTGAACTAAAATACTTTTTTTTTAAGAGAGCAATTTTATAGAATGATAGTGAAGATATGATATTGGAAAGCAGCCCTGGACCATCGGAAATAATATCCACTTCTGAGACGTTGTCAGATGTTTTTATGGAACCCCTACTCGAACAATCCCACGCAAACTTTGAGTCTGCTGAATTTAATTTTGAATTTTCGGATAACAACTACAGGTAAACAATTTTCTGTTTAATCTAACCATACAGAAATAATAGCAGTACTGCTTTAAGCGTCACTAAATTGCGTAAGAGCGTTATTCTACTCACTTTCTTCTTCATTCAATACCAAATTGTGCAGCTATAGTATATCAAAAAAATGGAAATAGACCCGTTCCTACTAATTTGGAAAAAAATAATCTGCCTTCATATATTATAATTGTAACAACCGCTGATGTTTTCTTTCTTCAATTTATTTTGTCCACCAAAAAACGCAATCAATATAATTTAAGCCGTAGAAAAAGGAGCAGACTAGTAAAGTGCGCCATTTTAAGTAAACTACTGCAGCAAGTTTTCTAGTATTAGATAATTGATTTTTTCATAAGCTGTCTAGTGTATAGGTAAAATAAAACACAAACACTGATAGGTAAATCATGAGGACTACAAGTCAACAACTTATACTATTTATTTTACGATTTATCTTACCTGCGGTTATTTATATTACCGTAAATTTGTTCGCCTTGGTCAGTACTGAACTAATCGTCAGCTAAACCATCCGATGTCGCATCCCGACAGCATTTATCCTGTCTACCTAGTTCTCTAAAATATCCAGTATATGTACAAAGCACCCTAGAATCTTCCACTCGTTTCATGAAAACCCCATGCTTCGTCATGAATCCGATGAATCCTATTGGCCAAGCGGCGTTGTTTCGATTAAAGACTCCGCGTCTATTAAACCATTAAATGCTAAGCAAATAATCAGTAGTTCGGTCACATACATGTTGCTGTATAAGAAAATAGTGTAAAAATTGAATTCATACATATATGTATACAATCCAAGGCATTTACTAGCATTTTACCAGGCTTTATTAAGTTAACCTATTAAATATTTTAACTCCCATATCTCCGATTTGATTCAAATTTTAGTATGATGTAGTATTCGTCAGACTGGGCAATACTATACACATAAATATAGTAATTTATGTTAGGCGTGGAAACCACCCCTTCACATACTGTTTCAATTTTGAGAATTCAAATTTGTATTTACAATGCATTTTTTGAAAATGAAGAGCTTTGAGCAGAACAGAGAAGGTGGTGTCAATATTAACAGAGTAAAAGATTATGGTGACTTGGTGACTGCATATAATCTACTATAATTCATCTTTTGTATCCACTGTTGAAAGAAACAGGTAATAAACAACACAAATTTTGACTGCAAATTAAAAATTTATCCAATTACGTTGCGGCAACGCAGTGTATAGTATGAATCGATTCGCCGGGAATGCATAATTACCATCAATCTTTCTCAGTAGTTTGTCGATCACGCGTTGCTAATGTATAAAAAAAACACATTGACAATAATTGTGTAATTCGGTGGTTCATATTACTTGTGTTTATATAGTACAATATATTGTACATTATACCATTTAAGTGCTGTGTGCCGGAATGCTAAGGAAACTACAAAGGTAAAAACCGTGTTCATGTTTTTGGATCCCCCAAAGAAAACTTAGTGCGGTAAAAAAATGACCGATTTGGAATTGGAAGTAAAAGAACGTTAGGTACTCTTACTGCCATAATTTGATACGACATCGATTTCTATTAATTGTAAAAATAAATGAGACAAGTGACAAATTTAAATATCAACACTCCAATATTTATTTTCTCAAATTCATGATTAAGGGGAATAGATAACAGTGCGTTGTTGTTATTAGACATAGACTACCTACATCCAATTGCTTGATTTCTCGGAGGTAACAATATATGTAAATTATAGAATATGAAGTTTAAACGCGTTTTGTATATATTTTTTGTATCTATCATAATTTTCGCTACACGTAGAAGAATTAACAAACACGTTTTGCAAAACTTGAACAAGAAATAATAGTAACAATAACTTGCCAGTGTTAAAAATTTGCACAAATGAATGCTTTTCTTATCAACTTCTACAAGAATTCGCAATAAGAAAAAATAAAATTGGACTGTATTATCCTTTCGCTACTCGACTAGACAGATTCCGTACATAGGCCTACTTATATCAGCGGTTCGTTTCGGCGTGCAGGCCTTGTCTCTCGTCGTTTATTCGCTTGACGTTTTTGTACACTCCCTCCCAATTTTATTGCTGCTTTTGGCAACAGATTCCTCTGATGGCGTGGACTATATAGCTACACCCTTTTGAAATTCTCTTCTCAGTGACTTTGGCGTCATAGGCGTCCTTCGTTCTGTCACTGGCGATCTGCATGTGGGAACGTACATCTTTGTAAATATCGTCGATTCGATTACGGAGTTCGCTAACATATTCTTCACCAGCAACAACACGAAGTATAGATGAAAGGAGTCCGAACGCAATGTTAAATCCTTGATCGATAGGGCGCGCAGCGGTTCCAGACGATCCGCTCAAATTCTTGCGCGCGAACGGCTGTCTACATTGTAGAAACTTATAAAGAAGAAACTTACATATTTATTTTCTTATTGATTGACAGCATAAAATTCTGATTATGTAATATGTAAGCAAATGTAAAATAAAATCAAATCTAAAATTAAGGAATATATCTGTAAATAAAGTAAAAAGCAACTCCTATTTTTTAAAACAACGAAATAGGCAGGTTAGTTTTTTTCAATTTCTACCATCGGTACATTTAAAAAATATACATTTTTTCGCTTTTGTCTCATTATTACTTAAAATATAAATATTTGTTTTGAAAACTTGATAAGGAGAACTCAAAGAGGAACATTTGAAGGTGTTTGAATTTCGTCAATTTTTTAAATTTATTTTTTCTGTAATTTTGAAGGCAATAACTCGAAAAAACACGGTGTGGTTTAAGGATAAAATTAAAAATAACAATCAAAATTTATATAATTACAAAAAACATTTATTTCAAATAATTTGAAAAAATATCATATAAATTAATAATTCTTTAATAAAACAAAGGATCGGGCTTATAGGCCGTCGTCGATAGCAACTATTATTTCTAAACGTTTCGTTGACAATTTAGGCTGACATCTTCAGTGGATCTGTATTGACGAAAGCGAGATTATATCTGGAAGCCTCGACAGCGACTATGTTCCTGTTTTAAACATTATAGAAAATATTCAAATATTTTTTACTGCATATGATTATATCCTCCGTGCTAAAAAGCTTCTCACACACAAAGCTAGTTTGCTTTAGCCCCTGACTAATGGTACTAGTCCATTTTATTAGTATTTCACTGTTCTGTTAATCGAAAAAAAAACACTTTTTTTATGTGGTAATATATTCAAAAATATATCAAAAAGAAAAACCTAAAAAATATCAAACTTTTGCTTTATTAATAAAGTTGTTAATAATTTTAAATCTAGTCACAACTCTATAAATTAATAAAATAAAATAAAAATATTTTCGATGTTAATTTGAGGTTATTTACTGTGGGAGCTTTAAACAACGAAACTTTTTTAATTAATCTGGTAGCATTTCAGCCACTTAAACAACCATTTACTGAACAGCACTTTACCATAATTATTTTTTTAATTCTACCAATTTAAAAGGTTTTCTAAACTATTCTCTCTCTTCTCTGACGTTTGATTACAAACAATGCAAACAATCAGTCAGTACGCTTTTCTACCACCGTGGCGTTCGGTTACGCCAAATCTGAGATAGTGTACCTATTTTTTTAAAAATTATATATGTAAAACCCTACCCGTCCGGACTCCTTCTGTCTATACTTCGTGAGCAACCGGGTTTACAGCCAAACTTACGGTCACATGGTAGGCGCAGCTCTCCTCCAAACAGTATCATGGCGATTTTTTGGCTAGCAAATGACGATCCCAGACTCTCTGGTATTTGGAAATCATTTTAGATGTACTTGTTGATGACCTTGTAAGGGTGTAGTCTGGGGTTTTATGAATGGCCAATGTCTTGCAGATGTCTTGGAATAAAGCGGATTTGATGTTTCGTCTCTGATCAGGAGGGAGCTACATTGGAATTCCGAATCAGCTGTTTAACCATCACCTTCGCTACGGTGGTGGCTCTCTGATTGGGCAACCCATTTTGTGAAGTAGAAAAATGACGATCATCTTTTTGAAAGATGCAATTTATTATTGAAAATTAGTCTAGTATTTTTCTTTGGATACTCAGCGCCATCTACCTTCAACCCACTTCAGTAGACTATACTTGGAGTATATATATATAGAGAGAGAACTGTGTCCAAGCTGAGCCAGTAATAGCAAAACGTACATGCAATCCTGAGCCACGAGAGCAAAGCTGAGCCATATATGTGGCTCAGGTTTGTTTTCCCGTGACAAATGCGTCACGTGACCCGCGAAATTCATAGATATTAGTTTAATGGAATATCGATTTTTTTACCATTAGGAATCTGTTAATTACACCTCGTTGTTTGATTCTCAAAAGATTATCCCGCCAATTTTTCCCTCCAAAAAGTGGCTCAGCTTGGTACGAAAACCAACAAATCTAGTTCAGCAGTATGTCGACTGTGGCAGAGCAGTAGCAGCCCTATATATACAAGGTATACGTAAAACTCTAAATGTGCACATTAAAATCTGAGCCATGAAGTATGGCAACACTGGATTTCTATTTATAGAAACATTTACTGATTTTTAAAGTCTGTTAGTAGGATTTAACGCATAACACTTACAGTGGCGGAAAAAAGTCTGCATACAAAAAGCGCCAAATGAGATATGAAGCTATAAACTGTGTTGTCAATAGATTTTAGGGTTACAAATGCTCAAATATCAACAAGGAACGTTTGTTGAAGATTTTTTTGGCTTATTAATACAATGCGAATAGAAATTAGAACAAACGAATGCAAAACTCAAAACAATACAGAAAATTTATGGAAAAAAGTCCGCATACATAACACAAAATGAATTAATATTAAAGAAATATGGAATAAACTAATAACGGGTTGATCTCCCTTTTTAGAAATGACTTAATCGGTTTGGCATTGAGTTGACTAATGTAGACGTCTCTTCTGCCGTTATTTTCTTCCACTCCTCAAGTAAGTTAGTTTTTAGAATATCTTTTGACGTTATTTGATGTTTTCGAATTCTCCGTCCCAATAACTCCCATAAATGTTCTATAGGGTTGCGGTCGGGTCGACTGTGATGGCGAGTGTAATTGTTTCGGGACATGGTATAAGAACCATTCCTTCACAATATGGGAAGTATGCTTAGGGTCATTATCCTGCTGAAAAATGAAATCATTTTCCAATGGTAATTTTTCCGTTGATAACTGGAAATTGTTCTTTAAAATATCTAATTAACAAAATCGATTCATGGTTGATTCTATAAAATTTAACTGGCCGACGCCATTTGCCGCCATGGACCCCCAAACCATGACGTTACCACCTCCATGTTTCAGAGTAAGCCGTAAATTTTTGGCATCCATTTCGGTTTTTTTTTCTCCAGACAATTGTTCTTCCATCAGAGTCCCACACATTGAATTTACTATTCGAAAATAAAATCACAAAACGATACTTTCACAAAATTTTTAGCTTCTTCAGGTTGATTGTGGTACAAACTAATACATATTGGGTATTTATAAAACTATGGAGATAGTGGGGGAAAGAATTAAACATGAAACAATGGGAAAAAGTATAAGGTACAACAACAATACAAAATATTAAAATTCCCCCACCATTTCCATAGTTTTATAAATACCCAATATGTATTAGTTTGTACCACAATCAACCCGAAGAAGCTACAGTGATAGCGAAACAATTGTTGTTGTAAAATAAAAATTTTGTGAAAGTATCGTTTTGTGATTTTATTTTCGATTATGAATAACTTTCATCAAGTAAAAGCCGATTCAATTATATCATTGAATTTACTTTCATCAGTAAATATAACTTTCTTCCAAAAATCCAGTGGTTCATTAATATGCCTTTTCGCAAAATCTAAACGTTTTTTTCTTATTAACTTCGGAGATGAAAGGTTTTCTTCTTGCTACGCAGCCTCGGTATCCGGCTCGTCTGAGGATGTTTTGCACTGTTTTTGATGTAATGTCTTTGTCACTATTAACCACTGAAGCAAGTTTTGTTGCACTAATTTTTGGGTCTTTCTTTACTAATTGAATAATTTTACGCTCTTCTTTTTCGGTTAAAGTTTTAGGTCGGCCTGCACGAGCTTTTGTAAAAACATTGCCCCGCTCATTAAAATTGTTAATAACTATCTGCACAGTTGCATGGGACTTTCCGATTGTATTCGCTATTTTTCGCATACTATGCCCTTCATTTCGCAACTTTATAATTAATTGTCGCAGTTCTACAGATAACTTCTTACCTTTTCCACTCATTATTATTTTTTTCAGTTTGCACTTTTAAAAAAACCCTGTGTATGTAAATTTTAATTACCTTCTTCACCCACAGTTAACACGTTAACTGCCATACGACGCGCCGGCGGTCGTACGGCAGAATGTTTTGTCTTGCCGTACGACGGCCGGTCGTCGTTATTTTCTTCACGTTCAAATAGAGTTTTGTTTGAATTGGCACAACGCAACTAGCCCTCAACACTTTGTAGCGGCATAGAATTTACGATCAGGACCTCATACGACGCTGGGCTGTCGTTTGGCACATTATTTTAGCATTTAACTATCGAGATATAATCACATAGGTATATATTTTTTGTTACCTGTTAATATTTTTTTTATATCTTTTTCTGAATCTAAATAGCAATTTATTTTGAAATGCAAAAGGGGAGTGTTCAGGTTTAAAAAGATTTATATGACATTAAAAAAAAAAAACAACTTCATTAATGTGTCGAAACAAAACAGTTAGCACACAATATACGGTTTTCCGGGACAGTCTGAACAGAAAGTTGAAACTCTGCTTGTAACACTGGCCTTATCTGTTTTTTTGCTACCTAAATTGGCAGATTTTTTGGCATAAAACGGCGCATATCTTTTTCAACGTGTACGACCGCCAGTTGTCGTATGGCATAAAAATTAAAAACATTTGTATAGAGCCAAACGACGACTGGCCGTCGTCCATTTTTTTTAATATAAATATAGTATTTGAGGTGCCTACATTACCAAAAAAATATTTTTTTTTTATGTTGGTCAAACAAAATTCCGTATAATCTTTTTGGCACCAAAGGAATTCCTCCGTTATAACATTGCCGGCTGTTAACGTGTAAATAACAAATGAGAGAAATGACTTTTAGTAACCAACAACCAGGTACAGCCAACTTTCATTTCATTTACACATAAATAAATAATTTGTGTATGCAATTGTTTGTATTGTTTTGATTGTTGCTTCGATTGATCCTAATAACTATCGCCTGTGAATTCTCAAAAACATGCATTGAATAAGTGAACCTTTTTACTTGGTTTTTGCGAATTTAGGTACAACCGAAAATACATATTACTACAAATTTAATGCCGCATATCTGCTTCAGCACTCTTTGTATGTAGACTTTCTTCCGCCACTGTAGATATTTCATTAACGAAGGCTCAGGAAGGTGAGATGTCTAAAAATACTGACTTGTACCTTTCCACGAATGTTCTTTATAATTCGTGAGAAATTGAACAAACACATAAGTAGTTTGTATATGTTCTAAAAAGTTTTTATACGTGTGTTTAAAAATTGGGTGTATGTTACGCGGTTCTACATTTTAATAAAATAAAAATAAAAAAAATTAATCAGCGATAGTCGCTGTTTAGATTTAGAGATATAATCTTCGCTCTCATCGTTGAACATATTCACTGAAGATGTCAGCTGCAGATCCCGAGGAAACGTCTGGACGTTACAGTTAATGTAGACTATGACCTATAAGCCCGAACCTTAGATTTAATGATTCCGGCCGGGAGAACGCCTATGTTTCAATATTTGTTAATAATCACAACAGAGAAAAAAATATGATAGTAGTTACTATGATAAGAATATTTTTTTTTGTATGTACTCCTACAATACAAATATTAACTTCTGAGTGTATGCATGAGGAGAAACAAAAACCTGTGAAAGACCATAGTAGATAACTCAAACCAGAGAAAAGTTAATAGTAATTGGAAGAGCCCTTAATGCCAGGGCAGCGGATAAGGGAGGTAAAATAGAAAACAAAACAGGTGAAAGGCTAAAGATCCCAGATAACAAGACCTTGAGTAATATAGGGAATGTAGAAAAGAAAATACAAAATGGGCTGTTTGTATTAAATGGAAATCTGAAAGGAAATGAAAACAGTTGAAACAGACAGAACTGTTGCCGAAAATTGAGATGAGAAAACAACCGCAGGATAGAGAAGTAAAAACAATTTTTTAACGTTTAAAAGTTTAAAAAGCAAATTCATGTAATTAGAGAAAAGTATATAAAGAAAATTAAGAAAATGACAGAAGGAAGAAATAATAGATCTGGCAAAAACGTTTAGAAATTTGTAAATAAACAAAAGCGTACGAGAGAGAACGTAAACGAAAAAATAGAGATGATTGAGTGGGTTAACCATTTCAGAAGTCAATTTCGAGAGTCACGGTTATGACAACGAAATGAGCACTGAGAAAATTAGAAAATGAACTAAAATAAATGTAAACGATAAAGGAAGGTATGGAAATGGAAATTATGATTTTTTATAATTTGGGTTGCGGTAGCGATACCGGAAGTGACAGACGATTGAAAATATTTTAGTTAGATAGAGCGCCAGTTTCTGGATCATTTGCCACATTTTCAAAACTCTACCGGTATTATAAGTTTAAAAACTTTTAACGAGAAAAACTGTATAGAATGTCGATAATAAATAAAAAAATCTCTTAAAATTTATCAACATTAAGTTTTTCCGTAAACTAGTCGTTCTACAATATTTTGCTTTTTTGAAAAAAGCAGAAATGGTGCAACGTGTGACTGAGCTTTAGTAACTATTTTTGTAACTTTAAATACTTTGGTTTTCAGATTTTTTGATTTTTTAGATACAAATTAAAAAAATCAGGGAAAATACAAAACCTATTTTCTATTCGTGTTCCTTGTGCACTTAGTAATACAGTTCTGCTTTTATTTCAAAACCCTGCAGCAATTATCAGGTCATTATGGGTATTGACCAGTTATTGAATAAATTGAAAATATATAAACCGGTTTCGTTTTGACAAACAATGTAAGTAAATAAAGGGTTTACTGCGGCAACAGCGCATGGCTCAGCGTTGTTAAACTGAATCCCTAAATTTGTATATTGGTTCGACTTGGATAGAAAGATCTAGTGGCTCAGGATAGTATGTACGGCTTAATGGTACAAACTGTTCGGTTTATTTCGTTTTCAAAGACTTAATTTGAATGTATTTGTGAATAAAGTTGTCATCTTTAACACATAGATGGCATATAAAACTCCAAAACGGAGTTTCACTAATTCCCTATGGGTGGCTCAGTATACCATGATAAATCTAGTGGCTCGGATTTGCTAGAAAGATCTATATATATATACACACAGAAATGTCAAAAAAAACTTTCACAAATGTGCTACCATCTGCACATAAGAATATGAAGCATCACTTAAGGCACGTAATTCAAAATTACACCAAATATTAATTGTTTTAATTGAAAATTGAAAAAAGAAAAGCATGCGAATATTAACAAATTTAATAACAAAATATAAATACAGTATTAAGTACAATTAGTACAATATACGAGCAAATAGCAAAACTCAAGTTATTAATATAGTATATACTAAAAAGGTATGTATGTTAATAAAACCCAATTTGTACGTTTTAACGTGTGTAGTCATATGATTTTTGTTCAGAATGGATATAGTTTCAATTTATTATAAAAAATAGTAGCAAACGTTAAAACGTCAAAAAGCTGTTAGGAACTACATTATTCGTAAAATAAAACACTGTACTTTCACAAATTTATTAATAACACGACAATTGTTTCGCTAACACTGTAGCATCTTCAGGTGAATAATAATATTGTAACATTTGAGCCATATATATATATAAACATAATACATACAATCAATGTGGGGGGAAGAAACAAGCTTAGGTACAAAATAACAACAAAGGCAGTACTTAGAACTAACCTTATCCCTAGGAAAAACAAAAAATTAGATATGTAAATTAAGTAGTGGTGAAAAATTGTCATTCGCTTGGTCATTAAGTAACATTGATGAGGACTTATGTTTATTAATTTCTAACTCTTCTAACGGATTTAATTTGAAGCTTTTTTCCGCAATGTGTACAATATTATAATTAAAATTGGATTTATGGTTAGACTCCAATAAGTGTGAAGCGTAATTTGAATTTTATTGTTTATCCTGGAATGGGATAAACTGTGGATTTTGTTGAATACCGCACGTCGGAACTTGAGGGGAATGAATGGACGCGCTGTAGAAGTAAACACGTCGCAGACCAATGAGGTGTTTGTTCCTGGCATCTTGATTAGTTTGAGTTGCAGGTTAGATTGGTTGTTATTTTCCAACAGTGCTAACTCTTCGTCGCCACGTTGTTCTGCGGCTAGTTCATCCTGGTTGATTGCGAGTGTGACTTCCTCGATCCTTGACAGAGTGTCGGCAATTTTCATATAAACTTTTTCTTTATAGAAGGCACGTTTGTTGAGATAGAAGTCTGTCTCAAGTTAAATGGACCGCCCTATATATAAAAAAAAATCCTGCATGTTACAAACTAGACTAAGTTTAATTTCATTTACTTTTTCTTTTCCTTAATACCTCTTTCAAAATCGTCAAGCCCCCACCGTCAGCATCTACAATTTTTTTAATTCTGTATTAGTACTAATTTTTACGGCCTCTAGGGACTCATTCACTCGCTTACATACTCTGCATTTCCTATCTTTTTCTTTCAGCCAATATTTATTTCCATTAGTTTCATTTCCCATTCTGAATCTCCCTATAACCCCTATTTCCTTATTTCTTTTTAGACATTCCGGAGTGATATCTTGCTGGCAATCCGTCCATATTAACTGTTTAAAACCAGATCGTCCCCTCTTATTATTTCCTCACAGCTTATCTTAACTCTATATTCTATATTCATTCTCTTTCTTCTCCAATCATCTATTTGCTCTTGGCTTATCCTAATTTCTTGTAATACTTTTTTTCGTATCCTCGTCATACTTGTTCCTTAGGCCTATTTTCATTATTTTTCTTTTCCATATCTCCTTTCTTATATCTCCGTCATGTACGTTCCTATGTTTTTCCTCATATTTAACTGCTCTTTCCCTTTTTTCTTCTATCATCTTTTCGCATTTTAACTCCCACCTCAGAAGACAGTCTGGTGTACTGTTTTCAAGCGCTAACACCCATTTTATATATTTCTTCCATATATTTTAAACTGCTTGAAATTCTATCCATCCCCACACCTCCACTCCATACAGGATCACACTTTTAATAAGTGAATTAAATAAAACAATTCTTCTTTCCCAATTGTTTTTACACAATTTATGTCCTATCTCCCATATTTTTCCTAAAATTGCGTGTGCTTTTGAGTTTTGATTCCCTATATGCAAGTCAACCTTATTAAATATCTGCTCACTTATTTTACAGCCTTGTCTCACTCCCTTTCCCATCCAAAATTGTTTAGTCTATTT
This sequence comes from Agrilus cyanescens, assembly GCA_947389935.1. NCBI lineage: Eukaryota > Metazoa > Arthropoda > Insecta > Coleoptera > Buprestidae > Agrilus > Agrilus cyanescens. The sequence goes on from OX376707.1 coordinate 18,293,448, forward strand.
TCCGTCTACTTTGACTACACTTTTTTTTAGCATCCTTAATATTTCCGTCCTATCTACTGTGTCGTAAGCTCTTCTTAAATCGACAAAGAGCACATATGCTTTTTTCCTGTTTTCAGTTAGTGTTTGTATTGCATTTTTTTACATATAGATTGCATCTATTGTCCCCCTTCTCTCTCTAAACCCAAATTGTGTTTCACTCGGTATCATTTGTTTTCTGCACGACTTTTAATAAGTTGTGTTTCATTAATTATGTTTTTCTAATTTTTATTTATTTTCTTTTTACATCAAAACTCTGTTATTAATTTGTTCATTTAATATAAACAAATTCTCGACTACGTGAATCTCTCAAATAAAATTTAATTCTTTTTTTTATTCATACAATCTTGATTATAATTATTACTTTAAAAATGCTTCAGTCCTTCAAAATAATTTCTAAATTTCTATTTCCAAAATATTTTTTGTTTTTCAAATTAAAATTAAATTTTATTTGTCACAACTTTCAAATTTTAAAAATCTTCTTAACGTAAATACTTCATCATATTTAATTGATAATACATATAATCTAACCATTGGGCTGTGATCACTTGGTGAAACATCTTTAAACAATTTAAAATATGTAAAAAAACACTTGGAAATTTTGTTTCACTATTAATGTTTATTTTCACTCTATACGTATTTCGCCTTCTTAGGACATCTTCAGGAGTTACAATTTAACTAACAATCTATATACAATTCTCTTTATATCTATTATCAGCTAAAGGGTGGGGGGATAGCAGTGGGTTGTTTTCAAAGTTTGTTTGGTCGTTTGTTAATATTTTCTTTTCTTTTAACGCTTTCTTTATTTCAATTATTTCTAACCTATCTAATAGGGGGCCTCCTTTTTGTTTATGTAACAACTTTAAGTCTTTAATGTCATAATAATGCTTACAATCAATAAGATGGGTGCAGAAACCAGATGCATGTTTTCCTTTTATTGCATTGTTGACGTGTTCTTGGAATCTTATACTTATTTTACGACGGGATTTACCCAGATAAATTGCAGGGCAATCGGAACACTTTATTTCATAAACCCCGCTGTTTTCGCTTTCATCTATTTTTATACCCAGCTTATTGTTTATTAACATTCTTTTTAATGTGAAATTATTGAAATATGCCGTACTTAACCAGATACAGAAAACATCGTCTACGTATCTATACCACTTTAAAATGCATTTCTTGAATTTACTTTTCATCATAATATTATTTTCAAACTTATCCATATAATAATCAGCATAAAAAGGTGAAATTGCCGAACCCATCGCCAAACCATTGTTTTGTTTATATATTGTATTATTAAAAGCGAAATAATTTTGATCTAGACTAACACTAATAAATTCTCTTAATTCATGTACTTCAAATCATATTCAAATTACTGTTATCTAAATCTTTAAACAATAACTTCCTTAATTCATCTGTAGGTATTGACGGAAACAAATTTTTAACATCGAACGAAATAAGTTTAGCGTTAGGAGGGATTATTTCATCTTTTAAATTATTGATCAACTCTAAACTATTATTTATAGCATATTTAGCCTTAAAATTCAAGAAGGAAGGTAATATTGTAGCTAATTTCTTACATAATTCTTGGTTCGGTGCATTAACACATGAACAAACTGGTCTGATGGGGTGGTCTATCTTATGTGTCTTAATTAAACCGTAAAGAGCTGGTGCTGTAGAGTATGGCATTGGAACTATTAACTATTGTATATACTATGTTCTTAAATTTTCCAGTGGGGTCTTTATTTTGTACAGAGGTATCTAATTCTTTTACAAAATTTTCTACTTTATTAATATAAGTTACTTTATCTAGTAAAACTAAAGCACCATTCTTATCAGCCTTTGTTACAATAAGATCTTCTTTTTTAATTTTGTTTTTGAGGTTTTTTACAATAGTTAACGTTTCTTTTTCTTTATCAGATAATCTATTGAGGTTTATATTATTTTTACTTTTATTTTTAATTAATTTGTCAACTATATATTTATTAGCTAGATCTGACCCTAATGCAATATCTAAATGTAAATTTAAATTAATAATGTCTTTTTCTTTTATCGGTAACACTGGCGCGAATTTCAATCCTTTATTTAATAACTCTTGTTCTTTCTGGGATAAGCTTTTAGAAGATAAATTAATTACCTTTTTACTAAACTTTATTCGATCTTTGTTAGTTTCCTGGCGTTTTTGTTTTAATTTATCATCCTCTTCTCTCTTCTTAATCAGCTTATCAAATTTATTCTTTAACCTATGATATTGTTTCTGTACCTGGTTAAGTACGGATAGGCAATTATATAAGTTTTTATCGGAATTAAACAATATAAACAAACATATACAATTTACTATAGAAATAGGCGGAAAGAGTTTAAATTTTTTAGACCTACATATTAGCATCAATAATAACCTTACATTTGAATTCAATATTTATAGAAAAGATACGTTCACTGATTGTATCATACCCAAAGATTCCTGCCATCCCTACAACATAAAATTATCTGCTTTTCATTTTCTGCTGAACAGGCTAATCAATATACCACTTAATAAAGAGAATTTTGATAAGGAACTATATATTATAAAAACTATAGCTTGGAATAATGGGTACGATACAAAATTAGTGGATAAGATGTTAAGCCGTAAAATTAAACAAAAAATTAACCATACAATTTTCCCTATAGAAAAAATTAAAAATGATAAGATATGGAGAAAAATCCCATATTTAAGAAATTACAATCAAAATATTGTTGAATGTCTAAAAAATGTAAACGTTAATCCAGCATATTTCAATAATTTCACATTAAAAAGAATGTTAATAAACAATAAGCTGGGTATAAAAATAGATGAAAGCGAAAACAGCGGGGTTTATGAAATAAAGTGTTCCGATTGCCCTGCAATTTATCTGGGTAAATCCCGTCGTAAAATAAGTATAAGATTCCAAGAACACGTCAACAATGCAATAAAAGGAAAACATGCATCTGGTTTCTGCACCCATCTTATCGATTGTAAGCATTCTTGTGACATTTAAGACTTAAAGTTGTTACATAAACAAAAAGGAGGCCCCCTATTAGATAGGTTAGAAATAATTGAAATAAAGAAAGCGTTAAAAGAAAAGAAAATATTAACAAACGACCAAACAAACTTTGAAAACAACCCACTGCTATCCCCCCACCCTTTAGCTGATAATAGATATAAAGAGAATTGTATATAGATTGTTAGTTAAATTGTAACTCCTGAAGATGCCCTAAGAAGGCGAAATACGTATAGAGTGAAAATAAACATTAATAGTGAAACAAAATTTCCAAGTGTTTTTTTACATATTTTAAATTGATAATACATATTTTTTTTAAATTGTATTGCAATTGCCTTCTATTATGACAATACATTCTTGTCCAGCATGACGGACTACAACATACTGTATTTTCAAAGAAATCGTGTGGAGATCAGCCAAACTACAATCACTTGTTATGATTATTGATGTTATATTTTAGCCTGATTATGACCGAAATTAACGGTCGAAATATTGCTTAATTATTTGTTAGTCGTTGGTTTGTGGCAAGATTAGCTTTTATTGATCTTCCATCAAAATTCTAATTGATGAGTTGCAGATGGAGGGAAATGTACATCAAGGTCGATTCTTATTTCTTGTATAAAAAATTGTATCTAAATTAAAGGGTACTAATATCACGAGGTTGTAACTTTTCAAAACTCTTACAAGTTTTGTTAACGGATTTTGTGATTCCTTAATAGTGATCAGATAATCCTCTCATAGGTATTACGATGTTAGTACACCCTGTTCAAGTCTAAGCCCTGCATCCTCGAGCTGCTTACAATCTCCAAGATCTTTTACATTAGAATCTCCCTCACCACCACCAACCACTGCTGACTTCTGTGAATTTTTGCAAGCGTCAGGAAGCGTTTTCGAAAAAGATTTCTCCAATCTCACTCTTTCTGGTAAGAATTAGTTTCAAATTGTTTTAATACTTTATTCCACAAATAATTTGTTCGTTTAGTAACTCGCTAAGTATATCTAATAAAAAAGAGAACGACATCTAGAATTTAATGTTTTGTCTTTTCCTTTTTCGTGCAGATCAAGAACAACGAGAACTTTATGAAGCAGCAAAAATCATTCAAAAGGCTTACCGCTCGTACAAAGGTCGACAACAGCAAGAAAAAGATAAAGAGAGAGCGGCAGCCGTCATTATACAAAACTATTACAGAAGATACAAGCAATATGCATACTTTAAACAAATGACCCATGCCGCAATGGTTATACAAAATGGATTTCGATCGTATTGTGAGCACAAGAGGTTTAAGACAAGTCAAGAAAGTCTTCATAATTATTATCGTAATTTCAAGGAGAATGATGGGAAAACTAACAAAGATAATACGCAAGCTTCAGGAATAAAGTAAGTAGACCGCTATGCCTAGCAAACTTTAGCGTAGCACTAAAAACGTTAAAACAGAAGGGTACTTATCTGTAGTGAATTCCCGCACAGAAGCTGAAGGGCCGATTCCCACCCTAGGTGGACTTCCTCCACAAAATCAAAAGGGGTGATCTTCTCCATGAAGCCTTTAAAAAATGGACTTTCTCCACAAAATTAAATCCAAAAGGGGCTGACTACAACAGTAAAATTTCTCAGAATCAAAAATACCCTTTCTCAGAACAAGAACAGACCGAAAACAGTAACTAAAGGACACCCTCCAACACAAAATGCCACAATGTAGGCACAAATACCATATATAACTCAAAAAGTAACTTGCACAAATGGATTCAAATCTGGTGCACAAAGTAGACTCAAAGAGTCATACAAATTGCCAAAAAATATGAGCACATAAACTGGGCGTAGACCAACTCTAATAAGGCGACACCTTTTGATCGCTCGGACCCCGAGAATAGAATGAGAAAAATCCCGTCTCGTGATTCAAAAGCCGCAAAGCAAAGAAGCACGCATAGAAAATCCCTCTAGAACGTTCCATATTAGAAGTATTCGATAATCGAGTCGATGAGGGTAACCGGAGTTTTCACAAAGAATTAACCATTACAACGTATCAATTATTCAGTCCTTTTTTCTAGAGAACTGAATTTTCTTCGAAATGGAAGGCACATCTCCATATTTACAGGCAAAAGGTTCAGTGCTTTAAATACACGCTTCAATGTCTTGTATGCCGCTGAACTTTTACATGTAATGTGGCACTGTTCCGGAGTTTTTTGACCAAAATTCAATTCTCTACAAAAAAAGTCTGTATTTATTTCCATCTATAACGGCTTTCTTTACGAAAGGTCAAAAATTGCATTTTACAAACAATTAGCATTAAATAAATAGTTGTAATTAATTTCCATTGGAAAACAGTTACTTACCTTATTAATCTTTCTTTTTCAGGAGAACTTATTCCCAACGGCGTCAAAATCAAGCCGCCAGGAAAATTCAACAATTTATGAGGCAATCAAAAAATAAGTAAGTTTTTGAACTACAATAGTTATGTAATTACTAACAAAAAAACAAAACCTTACCTATAAGACGTACTGAACAGTTCAAAGTCCAAAGTCAAAATTAAATACAAACGTCGAAGCACTTTCTAGTAATTAAGTAACCTTCTTCAGACACTGAAGCGAACTCATGTGTACATTGTAAATAGTAACCACTGTTACGAATCAATGACCATTATGCAGTGAGTTAATCCTTAATATTCAATGAACAATATAAAACAAACTAATTAGGATTAAATAACGAAGAGATTGGGGTAGGACCTTGTCACTAATTAAGAGAATTAAACCTAAATTTATAAATATACATACTTTCAATACCACCAAGTAACTGCTCCTGATTTCCTTTACTGGTTTAAGGTTTTTCATTTTATTTCTATAATTTTCGTTAGAACTATATTGAGCAACACTGAAATTTTCGGTTCTACCAAACGTAGCATGAGCAAGTGCTCTTTAAACGTATAACGTATGAATGGACGTTTGGTTTTCCTAACCTAACCTGTTTTTCAACGTATTTCACAAATCCCCGACTTATATTCCAACGTTCTATATTTAAAGAGCATTTGACACTTGCTAGATTTGGTATTTTGGAACTTACTTGATAGCTCAAACCCTAACTCCAAAAACTCCAAAATCTTCTAAAGCACTTTTCGGTAACTTTGTTACTTTGTTACCGAAAAGTGCTTTCAGGGATTGAAGTGAACTATGAGCTATGAGTAAAATGTACGTTATACATACTAATTATTTTAAGAAGAAGTTGATCGATATAAACCATTCATTTAATAATTAAAAATTGTATCTAACAATGACAAAGTACAGACGTTTCGATCATTAAGATTTATGATCATTATCAATGTAAATCTAAAAAAAATTTTTATATATAAAATGTAAAATAATCTTAATTTTTAATTGTAAATAATGTAAAATAATCTTAATTTTTAATTGTAAATAATGAATTAGATATAACATAATTAATTAGTTAACATACCATGGGGATGAAGAACACGTTTTCCATATCATCATTTAAAAAACCAATCAGGATTTCGTTTAAGAAGTTTTTGTAAAATACAATAAATTTAATAACATATTACCAATAAAAATGAATGGTATAAATATAATGATGATTTAAATTATTTTTAAATATTTAAGGATATAAAAATTACATTTTTTCTCAAAAAAAATGTAATTTTTCCTCATTCTTGGATGTTAACTCATCAAGTTAACATCCATTTTACTTGTTTTTTCTTTTACAATTTATTTTTATATCCTTAAATATTTAAAAATAATTTAAATCATCATTATATTTATACCATTCATTTTTATTGGTAATATGTTATTAAATTTATTGTATTTTACAAAAACTTCTTAAACGAAATCCTGATTGGTTTTTTAAATGATGATATGGAAAACGTGTTCTTCATCCCCATGGTATGTTAACTTATTAATTATGTTATATCTAATTCATTATTTACAATTAAAAATTAAGATTATTTTACGTTATTTACAATTAAAAATTAAGATTATTTTACATTTTATATATAAAAATTTTTTTTTAGATTTACATTGATAATGATCATAAATCTTAATGATCGAAACGTCTGTACTTTGTCATTGTTAGATACAATTTTTAATTATTAAATGAATGGTTTATATCGATCAACTTCTTCTTAAAATATTAACCATTGAAATATATACTCCTTTTCACTTTCATACTAATTATTGTTACTGTCCAGTGAACGAGCTCAGTGAATCGCAATGTTCAATGAACCTTAAAACAACGGAGAGCTAGGGATAGGGTCCTTGTCACTATTAGCAGAATTTAACCTATTTTTATATACATTCTTTCGGAGCTGATTTCCTTAACCAATTTAAAGTTGACAATATTAATTCTATGATTTTCGTTCAAAATATGTTGGGTAACTCTGAATTTTTCTGTTCTGTAAGGATAGTTTGCCCAACATACTTCAATCCCTTTAATCTATCTCATAAATCCCTAACTTTTTCAGAAAATTAATTTTGTCCTCGGATTATTAACAAAAATTTAAGTTTGAACTGTAGGCAATTTTGAGAATTTCCGAAAAATGCCTTCCAAAGCTCGGGTTAAACCTTGGATCGTATGACATCGTAATAAACTTGTTTTTTTTCTGCAATCATTTAAAAAGTTGAGGATATTGAAATAGTATTCTTAAATTTAAACTTGTTTTTTGTACGCAAGTCATAACTATATAATTCCTATAGGTGTACCTGACTTGGAACGTTTTGGTGACTTAATCTTATTTCTTTAATAATTGCTATTTTAGTTACTCTGCATTCTTTTATTCTTTCCTCATTGATCATTTCATTTAAATTCCCTTCGTCAATTTGATTATCAATTTTAATCCCAAACTAGTCCAACTATTAACTAGTACAATGAGTAAACGATAACGACCTATGTTTCTTTATTCTATCCGACCCGTCCCCGTTGCGTACTTATACACTGCGCATGTCAGTCCACACAGTTTCCAATCGAAGCCAGGTACTGCAGTGATGGTTTTGTTATCATAACTAAACCATCACAAGTTTACTTGGAACACTAGCAAAACCGTCCGATGAATAGTCACCGTTCATTTGGAACGTATTTCTCATAATGCGCATGATCTTACCGTACCCGTACGGTTTTTCTGTCAACAAACCTTATGAATCTAGAGGTACTAGTGGATTTTCTGTAGATACCAAATTCCAGAGAATTTCCATTTCTTATATCAAATGTATCTAAAAATGGTAGCTATCCGTCTTTTGTTCCACAGTAAATTTAAGAGAAAGGAAACATGAATTTAGTTTACTAAGCAAGTCGTTGTCGAATTAAGGTTATTTTGCTAAGTTCATTGTACATTGCGATTAACTGACTGATCTATGTTCAATGGATCATAACAACAGTTAGTCTTTATAGTTTACATTTTACTCTTAGCTTTTAGTTCATTTCAATCCCTGAAAAGGTTAACTTTGTTACCGAAATGTACATCGGATGTTTTTGTCTATGTTTTGGAGTTAGGATTTGAGCTCTTTACATTCAACAACAGTTTCCAGTTCTTCTGATTGTAATAATTGTATAATAATCATTAATTATTTGCTTAGATGATCTTCTCTAGGTTGTTTTATTTTTTCTTGGTACCTATGAAACATGCCCAATTCAGTGGATGTTTTGTAACTTATATCGTATTTTCTTTTTGCTGCTTAATTAGCGTATGGAGTGATAAGTTAGAGACTATGGTGAGTTAAGATGATTATGTATCTACTCTTTTAGAATATTTTTTTCATATTCATTTAGTTTAGTAAATTACTAGTGATGTATTAATAATTGTTAGATTTACTTACGTCACATTAGACGAATTATAGTCTAAAATTTATTGCTTTTTTTGTATGTAATATGTAATGTTTTTAATATCAACGTCGGTTGTTCACTTCATTTAATCTTGAATAAACATAGAGCGATTGATCATTAAAAAGGAATTTTTGCATGTACCTTTTTATGCCAAAAGAATAATTTGTAGAAATGCAGTAAAAGAAATGGGAAAAAGGTCGTAATCGATCTCATGGGGTGAGATTGATCACACGAAATTTATTTCTCGAATGAAATGTATAGCTCCATAGAGACTGATCACTCGCATACGTATTCAATTCAGAGTTACGTTCGAAAGTTATTCAAGTTTTCTTTGTTCGGGGTGAGATTAATCGATCTTAAAATATTGATGCAATAGGAAATAAACGTTTATTTGCTGGTTTTAATACAAAAAAAACTCAAAATTAAACTCAAAATATATTGACAATGCAAACATAAACCATCTTAAACCACAAAATATAATATGTAGTAATGTTAAGTACCGGTGTTAAACAGAACTTGAAACGGAGGATTCTTAAATTTCATAAATATCTATTCCTTTTTCAAATGGATAAGTAACACTTTCGTGACCAATATCGTTCACAATACGACTGCAAAATAGCTAGGATATATTTTACGTCAGCAGGAAATTGATAGCGTGGTTGGGGCACAAACAGTTTCCTCATATTGTATACGTATTTTATCCCTAAAATATCAATCCCTTGTTTATCTTCGTCGGAATACACATTCACAAAAACTTAGATTAATACAAATTCTCCAGCTTTTATGTCTTCATATCGATGTTCAAAATATTCCGATTCTTGTGACATATTTTTCACGATGTCTTCAAGTGATTCGTCATCTGAGTTGTTGTTAGTTGTTCGTCCAGGAACGTCTGAATCGTCGGAACTATCATAATGTGCTGCAAGCTTTTTCCAGGTTCTACGTTAGGCCTCTGACGCTTTACACTTTTTCCTGTTGGGACTGCAGAGAATTGTTGTTAGTATAAATCACAAAGACATCAGTAATTGCATCACTAGTATTGACATCATCAACTGGAAGTTTGCATAAAACTTGCCACAGGTCGAATGGTAACCACCCCAGGTGCTTGAAATGATCTGAGTAGATCTTTCTTAATCGGATTTAGTATGCATATTGGTGAGAGTGGAGGTAAGCAATAGAGAGAAATCCTTCTTATTTATTGACGTTTGGAAATTGTATGTCATCTTCCAACTACCTAGTTAGTATGGCCTTCCAAGCAATTTTAAACGGCCAGAAGAATCCAACATCTAAAGGTTGGGTTAGATGGGTCGAATTATTCGGCAGGCAAGCGAAAGCAACGTCATTCTCTTGGGACATCCTTATTACAGTGTCAGTGAAATGCGATCAAAGATTTTCTTCCAACAATATTTCACACCCTGATAGTCTTTTCGCATGCTGCGGGAAACATGACTCGAACCAATCTGTAAAAGTCTGGGCATCCATCCACCCATTATGTGCCTTACTGTAACGCGATTCAGACTACAGCACCTCTCGTTACAACAAGGTTCTCCCTTTACATCATTACTGCTGTAGACGACTTGGTAAAATTACAAACACGTTCAGAATATTTTGTGCTCCGGTGAAAGAGCTTCCTTTTTTTGGAATATTGTAAATTTGTTTCCTAGCAGGAACGTCCTTCATTGTGAAACGCAAAGTTTCAAAATATTCTACAGTCATATTTCCCGAGACGTCTGCGCGACATTGCTTTATGTTAGTCACAGTTTTATGAGAGATTTTATTTTTGTGTCTTTCCCACAAGCCGTGTACCCAATCTTTGCCAGGTAAATTCTGTTTAAACTTCTTCATATTCGGAGAAGATGGTTTGCCCCCTGTTTTGTAAAACCACTTTTTCAAGTGCAGCCTCCAGCTTTGCGAAGTCGTAATCTGCATATTTTCGTGCAACCAATTTTCTTTTATACGTTCGTAGCATATTTTATTACTGGGAAAAGGTTCTACTATGAGGAAACCCATCAAATTCGCTTTGAATCTCCTAATTAATCTCACCCACATACGTGAACAATCTGACCCCATCGAACAATTTTGAAAATATCCGCGAATGTAGTTGTGCGAAGTAATAGAAATGAGGTTATAATCTTTACAAAGCATTAGCAAATGCTCCCACGCTGCCTATTTATTAAAAATATACTTGTAACTTGACTTAGCAATGAAAATTCTAAACGTTCTGGAATGCAATCAAAACAGTCACCTATTTAAAACACAATTTACACATACAGGAAAACGTTTTATCAGATCGAAACGCACATGTGTTTACTCCGCGGTGACTTCTTTGTACAACTGTGATGCCGCAAGGCCTATATGCGCGCCAGATTTAAATATCACAAAATTGAATAAGGGCGATCAATCTCACCTACGGAGATCAATCTCAGCCCGTTTTACGGTATTCCAGTTTCTTCTAACAATTTTAGTTGTACAAGAATTTGACACAATATTAATACGTGCTACCAAATAATAAGGGACAAGAATGGGTGCAATCATGGTTGGTGAACTGAGAAAAGATAATTATGGTTTTTGGACGATTCACGCCAAGCAATGCTTGTCAAAAATGATATTCGGGGTTATGTTGATGGTATCAAACTCATTCATTGAAGTTTAACTGGAGCTGACGCAACAGCAAAAGAGGGTGAACGTAGAAATTAGCTTGAATAAGATCAAATAGTCAAAGCTGATTTGATACGGCCTATTGGAGCTAATGAGCTATATCATGTTGGTCACTGCGTGAGCATTTAAGGTTAGAAATTGAAACTCGTGATGAGTTGCCATCCGCAGACATTTTGAAGTCAAAACTATTAGAGTAATGACAAAATGGTGCAAGCTGCAAGATATAACTCCAAGTACACGAAGTATGGGATGTTTCAGAAGAACGGAAATAAACCAGATAAAAGTAACATTCTATGTTTTAAATGTGGAGCTTTCGGTCAGAAATCTCCAGAGTGCAAAGAGAGAGGAAGAACTGGTCTTGCTAATAAACGAAACTCAAAGAAAGAGACTGCAAATACAGCAGATGAGTCATATGCTGTAATTATTGGGTCAAACTGTTGTAATATTGAAGAGTGTATGATGCTATCTGATGTATCTTGAATCCTATATAGTGTCTATACTGGTCAGTTATGTAATAACAGAAAAGGTTTTGGACACAATCGACCTGCGGTACTCTAATTTAGCTATTCAAGAACCTGGAAATGTGATTTCCATGAAAAGGCCAAGCGTATCCGAAGGTGGTCCAGCTAAAGGCCATTTTATTGTTCCCGACTAAAGGTCGAACTTAATTTCAGTGGCAAAGGTTGCTGATACGGGCTATGATGTGACATTTACTAAGGATTACGCAGCGATTACTGATTAAGAAGGAACAGTAAGACAAAGTGCAGTCCGGAAGGATAACTTACATTTTCTTTAACAAAATTCCCAGTTAACTAAGGTGTCTGCTATTGTGAGTCAAAAATATCTCAAGGAATTGCACGAGAAGTTGGGCATTTGATCTTCAAAGGTATGGCTAAAACAATCAAGGATACGATGTTTCTAGATTATAGAAAAGTACAAATTCCAGAATGTGATATCTGTATTACGAGGAAAATGACCAATGTACCCTATGCAAAGAGCTGATCCCTATGTAATGAAATTTTGAGGATTGTATATTCTGATGTAGTTGGAAAAATTCGGGTACAATCACTGATTGGAACTAAATATTTTGTCTCTTTCATAGATGATGCCTTTAGGAAATATGCGTTCTAGAAAGAAAGAATAGAGTGATTCCAGCATTTAAGCAATGTAACAATTACATGGAAAATAAGACGGACAAAGGTATGAAACTTCTTCAGTTTGACAATGGTAGAGATGATTGCAGCGCTGACTTTGATGAGCAACGTAGAAATTATGGTATTAAACGTAGACTTACTGTTTTTTTCACAACAAAATGGATTGTCAGAACGTTTTAATCGCACAATTATCGAAATGGCAAGATGTCTGTTGCTTCAATCAAAACTCCCTCAAGCATGCTGGACTGAAGTTGTAGCCACAGCCTGCTATATTCGTAACAGATCGCTTACGTCTGCTCTTGGTGGAATGTGAGAAACCTTACCTTCTTATGTATTGAATAAAATTCCTTCAAAAAACAAATTTGTTCCTAGATCAGTAAAAGGAACTTTTCTTGGAAACCCGCGAGAAGAAAAAGGATTCCGGGTATAGTTATCTGATGAAAGAAAAATTCTGATTGCTAGAGATGTAAAGTTTGTGAACACAAACACTGGGTTACGTTTCACTGCGTAGTCTAAAGGCAGCGTCATTAAACGTAATGTATTTCAGGTTTTAGCTCAAGTATTGGGTATTTAATATACTTGTTTTGGTGCACATTTGATGAAACATGATAAATAATAAATAAAAAATGCGAAAAGTTTCAACAATATATTTTAAGAAAAACTCTTACAATTGTTTCTACAAGGCTGTCATTATCAAAGAGTAATAATAAGAATACTAAATTAAAAGTTAAAATTAACGGGTTATATACCTATTGACAGGATGTACAAATATACTAACATAAACAAGTAATTGTCTTGTATGGGATTTTCAAACATTATAATATCTAACTCATAAGGCTTATTGTATTATTGGTAACAGTAAGGGTATGTTGTTTGAACACATTTCTATTTGGTTGTTTAGTACATTTTTCCCTCCGATAAGGCTTCTTTATTTTCAAGATTTTCAAGTAGATTGAATCGTTTGCTTTTTTGGCCGATGTGAATTAATTTAATATTGTCTAGGTTTAATGTATGACCGTTGATTACAATGTTCGGAAAACGCAATTGAATTTACATGTTTTTTTTTATGCTATACTGTTTACATGTTCTTTAATTCTATGTTTTAAGGCGCTGCCACATTGGCCTATGTATATAGCATCGCACTTGTTTCAAATTAATTCGTAGACACCATTTCTACAATTCAAATCTGTTTTATCTTTGTTGTGTACTTATAAAGTTTTTTTTTTCATTAAATTCGACTGTTTTTAAATTCAATGTTTTTAACCTAAGTTTAATTTTATTACAAATTTTTTATGAAATTAGTGGAACAAGTAACATTTTCTTTGTTTTTATTTGCTTGGCTGTATAACATGTTTTTTTCTTGATTTTGAAGTATTTTGTTGAACATATTATTTATTAATTTAGTGTCCTAGCCATTTTTGTAAGGTAGGTATTGTCTTGAGTTCTAATTCAAAATTTGTTTCATTAATGGGATAGATATTAGTCGATGTAGTAGAACTATGAGTTAGATATTATCATGTTCGAAAATCCCATACAAGCTAATTAGTTGTTACAATACGTTTATGTTAGTATATTTGTACACCCTATCAATATGTATATAACCCGTTAACTTTTGCTTTTAATTTAGTATTATTACTCTTTGATAATGACAGCCTTGTAGAAACAATTGTAAGAGTTTTTCTTAAAATATATTGTTGAAACTTTTCGCATTTTTTATTTATTACTCATTGGGTATGTCCGCCAGCGACTTTGCTAGCTCTAGACAGAAGTAACTAAATGTAAACACAGCTCAGTTTACGTGAAAACACACCAAGCCAGAAAATGGAATAAAATATAACAATATAAGCTATAAGCAGAGATAGCGCTACCATGCCCTTTGTTATATTTATGTGAACTTGTCTGTTTTCTATCGAAATCTTCTACGACACGCTGATGAAAGCCAACAGGCTCGAAACGGCGATCCGTGTTAGTGGTTTCGATAGAATGCTGACCAAGTACAATTCTTGATTTCTGTTTATTTAATTTTAATTTAATTACAAAAGGGAGTCTAAACACAATTATTATGAATGGGGCAGGGGAGCCAAAATTGAATTTAGTAGTAAGTCTAACGTTGTGAAGCTGCCCCACTGACTAAGCAAGTACAGTTGCATTATGTACAGGTCAATTATTTTAGAATACACTCTGCTTTTGCTTAGCCCTAGGATGCGCAATGGCAAATGTTACAACCTATTGCATTGAGACATCATTTCTACGTCGGTTCTCGAACTCTTCGTTAGTCGGGGTGCACACTAAGTCGTCCAGCAATTCACTTAATATGTGATTATATGTAACAATTATATATTTTTTTAACAAAATAGGAATAGGTCGTTTCTATAGAATTATAAAGCAGCTAATTAAAATAAGTTGATTTTCAAAATTAATATGATAAACCAATTCTTAACGAAGTTGTCATAAGGCAATTAATTTTTAATGTGTTTATTTTTATGTAACAATAATAATAAGCTTCTTATTGCCTGTTATCTGTTTTTTAATAAGTAATTACATTCTTGCTCTTATACGGGTTTTCTTGTTACAGTGTTAGCATTATTTATTTAACAAATCCTTTATAGATATGAATAAATACCTGCATATTATTAAATAATGGAGACAGCCTATATATTGAACCAAATTTTACCATTTTAAGTTTATATATAACTTTAAGTAACCAACAGTACCAAGAAATTCAGGTATAAATTAAACTGACAAGTACCGGACCGTAGACATCAGGTACCCCTGTTTTGAAAATACTATATTTATTTGTCGCAGTTTTCGAATGCGTTCTTTTTTTCTTTTTCTTGTACGCTGAATGTAAAATATTGAGAGCTCACCTTACTTTGACGAAGCTGTATATTTATTTTTAAAAGCTTACAATAACTATAAACTGTAGTAAAATATTATTTGTATATCGCAGATTACAGAAAGAACGAGCAGAAAGAGAGAAGGAAGCAGACCTGTCTCAGGATGTCCACAAAAAGTTACTATCTCCAGGAGTCAATTCCATCATCGCTCAAAATAACAGGTACAAAATAGATATGTAGAAAATACCAAGTAGAAAGTTCTCAAAGAAGCAAATCATGTGTTTTTTCGACGTAATTTAAAATTGTTGCTTGCGTCATAATTGGTATGATTTTAATATGAATATCGGTGGTTCTCACTTTTAAGATTCTATCGCCCTGACTCTTGCAACTGGCCTATTTATGTGAATCTCTGAATTTATATATCCCAAATAATCAAATTGTGTCACTCTCTATGCTGCTTTCTTTCCATTTTACCATTCCCTTCAGTGCATCCCAATTAGTTGCTATCAAGACTACATCATCTTCATATGACGTTGTCCAAATCTCTTTCCTTCCTACTAGTATTCTTATCTCATCTTCTATATCCGAGTTCGAGCTTTCACTCACGATAGCTGCTGACGAATGGGTTCCGAGATAGGCAGCCGCAAGCTATATATTATAATGTTAATGTTAATGATATTAAATAAATTTGAATATTGCTTATCTCATTATGTGGATTGCTATCGTTTCTTGTATATTTCCATCGAAGTGTCTCGAGAGATAATGAATTATTTCCATTTCACTTAACGATGGTTCAAGTTGTTTCGCTATATGGAACTTATGTGTTTAAGTATGTTTTAAAGTATTTGTTTTTGACTATTTCCTTTATTAAGAAAAGTGATCATGACAATATATATATTATATATATATATATATATTGTATATATTGTTATGATATGATTGATTGGGGCTAATTAAATATGTTATGATATGATGTTATACAAAACAATTTTTTTAAATTTTAATTAAATTTACTGAATACAAATATTAACTTTAAAAAAATCTTTAAGAGCATGAATATCTCTTAACTCGGAGTAAGTTCCAAAATATAAAAAAAAATTACAATTACCTTTAAAAGTAAATTAAATTCAAATACTACTATATAATTAAAACTAATTAAGAACTATAAACAATTATTAAAAAAAATGAAATTTTAAATTAATGAAGTCAAAAGTTTTTCTATTAAATTATGAAGATTCACTCACTGTCACAATGTCAATCGAAAATCAGCTTTTACCAAAACAATTCCACATCCACGTTAATTTTTCTATTTTTCCATTTAAATTAACTTCATCTTCATCTTCTTCTTCTACTTATTCTTCTTCTTGTATGATTATATTGAAGATGCTTTTCTTAAAATTTCTAATTTTCATTAAACCTTGATTTTCTTCATATTAACACATGTAATACTTCATCATTTCAAATATCTTCAATTTAAATTAATAATCTTTTAATTTAATTTATTTTTTTAAAATTTCTAAATTTCTGTTCTTAATATCTTTTATAAGTCTCAACCCCTAGTAACAATAACAAAATCTCCAGTGTCTTGCTTTCAAATAAAATTTAATTTTCTTTTTTTAAGCAATCAAGATTAATATAATAATTTTGAAATGCTACTGTCATTTCAAAACATTTTAAAATTAAATTTTATTTGTTACAATTTTAAACTGTAAATAAACAATTATAATACATTTTTTTCTTTTTAATATACTTTTTTTTTTAATATTTAGGAACTTTTGTTTCATTTTCTAAATTTGTTAATATTTTTAAAATTGTATTGTAGCCATCCCTATATCATGACAATATATATATTGTCATGATAGAAGAATGCCTACAATACAATTTAAAAAAATATAACAAAATTAGAAAATGAAATAAGTTCCAAAATATTAAATAAAAAAAATATGTTAAAAAGAAAAATGTATTACTATTTTACGTTTATTAAAATTTTAAAGTAACAAATAAAATTTAATTTTAATTGATAAAAAAAAATGTTTTGAAATTACTGTAGCATTTCAAAATTATAATACTAATCATGATTGCATGAATTTAAAAAAAAAATTTATTTGAAAGATCCAGATAGTGGAGAAGTTGTTGATATTAGATTAGACATAAAAAAAATTAATAACAGAAATTAAAAGATATTTTAAGTGGTGAAGTGATATCAAAAAAAATCAGTTTATCAAAAATTCAAGATTTTTAAGAAAGCAATGTAAATTTAATAATACAAGAAGAAGTTAATTAAAATAAAAAAAAATTAATATGGACATGGAGTGGCTTAGTACTTTGGTAAATGCTGTTTTAAAGAAGACAATGATTGATTTAAAAAAAAGTGAGTGAATTTAAATGTCACTATAATTTAATTAAAAAAAACTAGACTTGATAGTTTCATTTAAAAAAAAATTGTTAATAGTATTTAATTAGTTTTAGTTAGAGTAGAATTTTTGGAATATTATTTTAAATAAAAAAAAAAGAAATTGTAAATTTAAAATTTTGGAACATACTCAGAATAGTTGTTCATGCTCTTTAATATTCAAAAATTTATTACTCAAATCAAAATAAAATAATTTAAAGTTTTAAAAAATATTGTATTGTATCTGACAAATCATCACATATTTTTATTATCTCAACATTTTAAGTTTTTAAATTTAAACAAAAATATTTTATTTAAATATTACATTTTTAATATTATAGAGCATGAATAATTTTACTCATTATTAGTTCCAAAAATTAAATTTACATTTTTTTGTTCCTCCCAGTACCCTTTTTTTATACAATTGCTTTTCCAATTTATTTCTTAACGCCTCGGTATATATTGCATAACCTGGATCCATAATTGTCGCCCCCCTAAAGTTCATTACCTCCACTTTTTTACCTTTTTTGAACATTCGTACCATTACACCACATCCAATCATCCGGAATCTCATTCTTCTTCCAAATATCTTCAAATCTCCCCTTCGCTTTCTCTACAATCATGAAGCTTGTATTCTTTTTTATGATCTCTACCAAGCTCAATCCTACTTACATTCTTCGTCCTGTTGTACCGTCTTTACTCCGCCTTATTTCAGATTTAGTTATACTTCATTCATCCTTTGAAATTGTAGGTAGTCGTCTTTTTAGTTTGAAACTGCTAGCAAATAAAGTTCTTTGTTAGAAGCTGAAAAGTAAACAATAAAACATCACCAGATGAGCTGTATATTACATTCAGTTTAAGGAAGTCTCGGTGGTAGTGAACAATGTATTGGGGTAATTCGTAATCTAAAATTCCTTCTTTGCAGAAATTCCTTCTTTGCAGGCAAAGGAACAGGTGACAATTTTGTCACTTTTACTACAAAATTTTTTAACACTCGGTCGCCCAGCACCTGAATGGGTTAAGCGGATTCAAAAGAAATACGCCTGTGAGAAATAAAAAAAGGAGAACTTTAAATTGAAAACAAAAAACACCTAATATGCTTATTACCCGAGCCCCACAGTTAATCTTCAAGGAATTTAAAAGCAACTTGGTTGAATAGTTATCAATTATTTCCTCGTAAATGTATACAAGAAATTGAGCAGTTTCATCAAATTTTACACCAGAAAGTAGCTTAAACCCCAACGCCAAATCTTGGATCAAAAAGTTATCTTCTTCAGGGACTGAAGTGAACTAAATGCTAACCGTAAATTTTACATTATAATTACTAACTAATGTTACGGTCTAGTAAACAAAGCTCAATCGACAACAATGTACATGAACCTTACAAGATATCCTTAATTAGACTAAATAATGGGGGGCTGGTAATAGGACCCTTGTCACTGTTAAGAGAATTTAATCTATTTTTATAAATATACATACTTTCAATGCCGTCAAGTAGATAACAACTTCTGATTTGCTTAACTAATTTAAGGTTGTCAATATTAATTTGATGATTTTCGTTTAAAATATATTGGGCAACACTGGACTTTTCCTTTTATATAGCCCATTTCCCATACTCCACATAATTAGTTCCCTTACCGACTGATTTAAACCTCTCGATTTCCTTAACTGTTCTCTGCCATTTATTATTGTACAATTTTCTGTACCTATTCTTGCATTAAAATCTCATACCACTATTACTTTATTATTATCTCGATATTGTTCAAAACTCTCTTACGTCTTCTTTAGCTTCCCATTTTTATTCCTATTCATATAAACAACAATAACTATCCACATTTCTTTTTCCCTTACTTCCTCCATTAAAACTAACCCATTATCAATTTCTTTACACTTCCATTTATCTCTTTCTTTATTCCTACTATCATGCCGTTTCCCTCCCTCTTTTACCTCTTTTTTGTCCCATTTAAACAGCTACACTTATGACTATGATGTATCTTGTAGTATTTTAATTCGTTTTTTTCCAAAGTAGATACCCTCTTTGACTTTCTCGTATATTTTATGTTAGCGTGTCTGCACAGTTATCCAAGGGCCGAATAATCATTAATTAATATTTATCAATATGAACAAGAACAACAGATCTGGCACGAGGAATGTCATCCATTGTTTATCCTAACGTTAAAATCCCTTTTAGTGAGGACCACCTTTATATTTTTCAAGTAAAAAAGTAATTTAGAATTTTACGAATACATTTTCTAGATCTGTCGAATTATTGGAACCCTATGGACCTAAGATCGTTAAAAAATAACGATTAAAAATAATACCCAAGGAGAATAAGAATTTTAAAAATAAGTCATCAACACTCCAAAATGGTGTCTGATTGTATTATACACTCAAAAATTGTTCTTCCTTTATTAATTAATAATTTATAAAGATTAAAGCATCAATAAACAAAATGAATACTATAATACATGTATAAAATTTAAGCAAAATATTAAATAAAGAAAAATAAAGATACACAAAAAATGTTTCAACGTTTATTTTCACTAAAAAATCGACAATTGTTTCAACCAGTCGGTCTTTTTCAAGAGTATTAAAAGCACTTTTGTGTATCTTTATTTTTCTTTATTTATTTATAATGTTTCATCAAGAGTGCACCACAAATAGTCTCTTAAGCAAACTATTCTTCTCGATTAAGTTATTGTTAACTTAACAAAACAGTTATCCGTATTTCCATGCATTGGTTGTAATGCACGGTTTGACAAAAAAGTGAGATGTTTAGATTGTATGACCTGTCGAATTCTGGTCAAATGATACAAAAACTGTGATTGTAACGTAATAGTTAAAAGAATTTAAAAAACCTGCGGTTGTTTATTGATTAGCAGAAAAAAAGATACGTTTACTGAAAACAAAAAGGCGAATAAAAAAGTATCAAATGTACTTAAATAATTAGTTATTATCCAAAGGAAGTACTACTTAAACTACCACAGGTTTTCAATAATAAAATAACTAGCCTACGTTAATTTCTACACAGAAAATAACTTAATTGCAAAATTTTGTTCGATTTATATGTTAGAAATGTTAGATCGTTAGGTCAAGATAATTTACTTTTACTATATACACATGCATGGTGAATTATGATTGGTATAATATGTAAATACTTAATACGTACTTTCTAGACTTTCTAGACGATTGGCTTATGTGTTATCATGGATAGAATACATTTTAGAAAAAGAAAAGGTAATAGATAGTTAAGAAAATACTATACGCCCTAATTAACGTAACATTTTAAGATAGAAATTTCAATTATTTTTATTAAGAGTAGATCGATTAAGGAGGTATCAAAATAAATGAAATAAATCGCCATAGTCGACAAGTGTTTGCCGTCTGTAGCCATTTGATTCCTATATATTAAATTTTAGGTGAATTTAATAACAAATTACCAAATGACGTTCTTATGCTGTCTGTATTGTTTTGTTAATATACCTATTAACGAAGCAATTCTTAATTCATACGATGGTATTTGGTCTAAACTTCCATTAGCGCTGATAAGGAAAAAAGTTCGAAATCCCTAACCGCGTCTAATGGCTTCGACTTTCAACAGTATGTTGACAAAGGTCGTGAGCTAGTCGTCTATTTCAGTGTCTCATTTCCTCTTCTGCTTATAAGAGCAATTGAAAATATGTGGTTGTAGACTAAAACGATGTGAAAATTAGGACTTAGTTAATTAATTAATAATTTGCAGAAAAAAATCGCGTTCTAAAATAATGGCTCCTGCCATGCTTACTAATTGAAATCTAAAATGGCTCTAAACCATAAACATAATTGTTTTTTCGAAAGTCTAAACCAAAATAAGGACCAGAAAAATTTATTTGAAATATTAGTGAATTGTCTTTATTTTGATTAAATCATTTGTATATTCGCTACCCTTATTGTTTTCAAGCTATTCAAGATTTCAATTTTATACTTCCAATCGACAAAAGTCAGTGAAACGTGGAAATTTTTTATATTTTTCCTACAAAATTGAGCATTCATTCGAAACCTTTTGACACATGCAACCTTGATGTCATCATCCTCCTTAGCTTGAGTTTATCTAGAATATTATTTCATTAGCATAGTAGAGGCGATGTTGCCCTAAATTTTACATCATTTTAATCTACATCCACATACTTTTTAATGCATATATAGGCATAAGAGAGAAGACGAGACCCTGAAGTATACGTCTATTATATTTTAACCATCAAACAAAATGCAATGAAGGGCGTTCGATATTCGACATTGTTTTGCTGTAATTATAAGCAGATTTACTTAAAATGTTACGTTTCTATGTCGCTTCCATTTTTTTGATTATTAGCAAAATTTCGAGATTTATTAACGTTTTCGTTAAATTTTCACTGCCACATCATTGAAACTAAATTTTACTTCTAGATTTCGTAGAAAAATAAAAACTAGCGGCAATACACAAACTACATTAACAGTATAGTGACGACTTGTAAATAATAGTTCAAATGGAATAAACAAATTTCATCAGAATAACAGTATATCTATCTCGCTTAAATGATATGAAGTATATAAATAAATGAAAAAGTAAATTACATGCATAGTTGAATTAATTCTAAATATTTTCACTTTTGTGTTGCAATTTCTTTTACATAAAACGTGCTTTACTGAATGTGAACTAAAACTAAAGATGGACAGAGCGGCCATGTAATCTATGGAAAAGAATCAGTTGATCTCTTGTCTTCGTTTTTCCATTTCCAACTAGTGGTTAAGCTGCAGACATTAATTTACAAGGCAATCATATTAAATAAAAGCAAATAAGTAAATCACACAAAATAATTTCACATGAAAAATACCTAGACTCTCTAATTTTCTAGTGATGAAGTTATGCAAAAATTCTCTTCCAAATTAGGGACAATTAATTGACTCTCTTGCGATATGAAATTAGTTTCCAAATGCAATTAGTCCGACAAGGCCTGTTCTTTCTGTTTTTTATTTTTTGTCATTTCCTTTGCCTATTATTAAACTCCATGACCGAATAACCACGTTAAATGCATTGTAAGTAATTAGCGCTCAATCTTAGGATCGAACTTGGTATATCATAAATGTAATCCTTATTAAAAGCTGGTTCACGGAAAGCATATAAGCAAAACGTGTATTCATTTGTCGAACGAAGCTCAAATTGACAGTACGGATTGCTAAAGAGGCGGCATATTGAACTATTACTTTATATTTTTTTCACTGGCCGGCACAGACGCACGATGTCCAGGCACCTTCTTATGGCACTTTTTCATCTACCCACACGACGCGACGCCAATATGTCGCCGACAGGTTTTCGGGAGCGGCATATCGGTACCATGTTGGCTCCTTACAAAATCGTCCCAATAGTCCAGTGTGTGTAATATAAATCCTGTATTTACACAGATGGATGTGTGTATTGATTCTCAAGTTTATTCACAGTTTCCTGATTGATTAAAACCACGTTCATGCGAAAATATATATAAATACATATAAATACTTTCATGCAGTGCAATTTGAAATTGAAAAATTGAGCCAATGAAGACGTTTCTTCGTAATAATTAATCATACTGAATAAAAACAACAAAAACTACTTTGCGCCTATCACATAAATTTATTAAAAATTCATGATTATATATCGTTATCGGTATCGGCATCGGAAAGTGAAATACCGTTCTTAGACAATATATTAGCTTAGATTATTGGTTAAGTATGGGTGAGTTAATTATTTTAACAATAAAAAAAATCGTGATCAAAATATTTAACGAAACTACACTCAACCAATAACCTAAGCTACCTTTCTAACTGCGTAGCAAACCTTACCGTACTGGCTTTTGAAATCCACCAATTGTATTTAATCTTCGCTCACCATATGAATAAACGTTTTGCTTTAATGCAGATGGGAGCCAACTCGACATCTCCGGAAGAGCCAGTTTAGAAGCAAACAGAATCTCTTCCATAGAGACGCCTCCACTTACACAATCTGGCATACCTTGTTCTCTCTGTCTTTAATGTTATCTTTATTGTTGAGAAACAGGCATTTATTTGCTCTTTAAAATTATGTTTCTGTTCTGAAATTATTAGTGTTTTCTACTATATCTTCTTCTTAAATACTGATAAAATTGTGATAAACACAAATAAAAAAATATTTTAGTTAAATACTGCTTTTATTAGAAAGGCATGTAAAATAGTACTTTAAAAAAGAAAAAAAAAATAAGGAGCACGAACACATAAAAAGCCAATTCTGGTTTTTGTGGCAAAAAAATAAGCAGAATTATCTTGTAAATACTATAAGTATTAATGGTGCAATAAATTATGGTGGTATAGTTTTGATGACCACTACATTGCATTCGTTCTTTTCGTTCAACTTTTAGGTACTAAATTCTAGTGTAGGATCTGCTGATACATATCAAAATAGGTTAGCTGGTAAGGGTCTATTACTAAATAATAATTAAATAGCTATTATTAGGTCTTAAGAAAATCTTTTTAAAGTTGAAAATCTTGCAGTTATGTTAAATATTCTCGTTTGATATTTTATAGTGTTACTTTGTTTGTGTATTGCAAGTTAGCAGTAATAAAAAGTGGTGCTCAATAAAAAAAATATTGTTCTTGTAGGGACGCATGTGTGCACAAATGGGTATATATTTTTTGTACAGGGTGTTACAAATAAATTGTTACATTAAATTGTAATAAGGTCGGAAATAGCGTCAAAAATAAATAAAAAAACGCGTCTATTCTTTAAAACACAGTTATCAAATTTTTGATGAAGTAGTTAATTAAGTAAAAAAAATACGATTTTTATTATTTCAAAGGATTTTAATTTTGTTTATATTGTCCCTGTTTTCTAAAGACTACGTAAAAATCTTATTAACATTACAAACGTATTTAAGTTAGTTCTAAAGGCATTTGTGGACGTGCTAATTTATCATGGGGTATAGGTACTTAACTCAGGAGTAACACCAAATTATCATTCAGCTATAAGAAACTGCTTTATCTGTCATTTTGATTGATTATTATTTTAATTTTGATGCTGAAAAGATTTCATTGTACCATCTTCAAACTTTTAATAAGACTACATTACGACCTAAAAGGCACCAAGTTTGATTATTCAATTTCTAAGAAAAGTGCTTCCAGTCTAGTATTTAAATTACTTAGCATCTAAAATTTCATTTAGTAAAATCTGTTTGCAATAATTCATCGACTTAAAAGTTATATGTTTGAAAATTTATAATATTACACTAAATGTAATAAATGTAATGAATTTCCGCCTCTCTTCTGTACAGTTAGCCTGCCAATAATTTCGACAAGTGTCAAAATTACAGATTGTTCACGGCTTTGAATGAAATTACTTAACGAATCTATTCACAGTACAATTTATTAGAATGAATGGACGGTTGCCCTGATAAATTTGTATGACAATAGGGCCCTTTACCGCATCAGTATATGGGTACGAAAACCAAAACTCCTATTGTTTTTAATTTAAAAAAAAAATAATTAATGTGTTTTTCCTTATATTCCTTGAATTTGAAACACCTTGTACTAATTATTTGCTGAACACAGTTTCTTATTATATATTTTTTGGTGTTAATGGCGTCAATTATAAATGAAGAAATGGATTGGTCGATGTTTTGTTTCGATGACTATGACGTACCTGCAGAATCGATTATTTTCGTGTTACAGATATATTTTTAAAATTAAATCGTAAAATCCCTCCTTGTACATAGCTGTTGTACGATTAAAAATTTTATTCTTTAAATTATAACGGTAAGGTTACATGTACCTATTTATTAATAATTTCCTTAATATGCCTATCTAATACAATACTATTGTTACCAGTTAGTAATACACATTAAACGCTGAATTGTAATTGTACATTGACAATTTGCATAGCGATTAGGTAATTATATTAATTCCTTACTCTGTACATAGTGTAATAACGATAACCTTATACAAACGAATTCGAATAATAATTTCCAGCTTTAAAATTAACCAACAGAATTATAAAATCGAAAAGAAAAATATATGAAAATATTTAATAAATGTAATGATAGAAAATTCGAAGATGGTAACAGATTGAAAGACGAAAAGCATACGGTTATACTACACTAATTTTTAATGTAGGACTGACGTTAAGATTTACACAAACAGTAAGTTAATACTAATACACATAAATAAAATCGTTGCATTTACTGAAATAATTCTAGAATCACTCTCTACCAACCACTTATTTTTCTAGTAAGTTTTGTGATTTGTTGGTTTTAATTTAGATATTTCATATTTAATTGTCGCTTTTTCAAATCAAAATTGATACATTAAATTAACTATATGCCTACTAATATTATAATAATATACAATAATAACATATATAAATAATTAATCTTCAATATTTGCGGTTCGGTTCGGCGGTCCGAGCGGTCGCACATTGAGCGGCCGAAATAAATTGGTACGCTGAGCGTCCAGTCCTTTTTTGAGCGTGCTCAGTGCGGTCACCGCAGAAGATGTATTTTTCGTTATTTTATATAAAATAGAAAATATTGAAAAGTATGCAACTTTTAATATACTGACGTCTTAGATAAAAAAGAAGCAGGTATCTTTATGTATATATATTTGACGTAATCGATCGCATCAAGTCAAATGAAAGAATGAGAGGACTTTTTAATATATCTACCTATATTTTCTTCCTACATATAACATACTAAAATTTTGATCACCATAGATTAGGTCATTAGATAATGTCTGCACAGGGCACGTTTAAAAAAGAACTGGCCGCTCAGTGTACGGTCGCTCAGAACACGCAATGCTACGCAGGGTCGTAAAATATGAGCCGTTTGGTCAATAAGGGAAAGGAATATTATTTACAGTATGCCCGTTTACCGCTGCACCAGCTTCTTTAACACTTCGGCATAGTTCTCCTGGGAATTGAACCAGTTCACAGTGGCTCTTCGTTTGTAAAGCATTTTCCAGAAAGCCACTATTTGATGTGCAAGAAGGAAGCATGTGGTCATTAGGGGTAAGATCGGGACCGTAAGGTCGGTGGTTCAAGAATTGGTGCAAGGGTACGAAAAGTACTCAGAAGCAATGCGATAACGGCGTCCTTGAATAAATCATGAACCAAAACTTGGTGCCAGTCTATTCATTTCTGCGCCTCTCCAGGATCTGCGCTCTATATCAAAGGCACCTCTGGGACGTTGATGTCAAAGTAGGTTTATCACTGTCAATAATTTCTTTTTCCAAACTTTCCTTTTAATAACTAAACGGCCCTCACTTTACGAATCTATCTCGTATAAAGTACCAAATCATATTTTAAACATTAGGTTAAAACAATTAATTCGTTACAATACTCTAATTTGAAAAGTTATTATTAACGTAACTATTAATTGACTAATTTTGTCTTTCAATACAACACTTGCACTGAATTGCTTTGAAGGCCTACTAAAACCCTATGCTTAGCTATTATATTATTAATATTTACAAAGTTTTTAATACTGCTCTTATAACAGTAACAATCAAATATTCAAAACAATCCCGTAGTTAGTGTACGTTTCATTACCTACCGTTTTTTGAACACGCAAAAAATATCAGATAATATTTCTGTAAATAATTGCATCGTATTTTTTATAAAGTAATAAAACTCTCGTTTCTTTCGAAAGGAACAGCGTTCTTTTAGTCTTAGAGGTTCTGAAGTATAAAAAAAAATGATTAACACCAAAACGCCAGAGTATTTAAATACAAAAAGACATGTATTTTACATCAATATTTATACATAGACACATAGACATAAGAATACATTCACATTATAATTTTTTATAAACCCTTAATGCATTATTATAGACTGTAAAGCCATAGTATAGAATACTTAATCACTCTGTTATTGGTTAACGACTATTTTCCTTATTAATTTATTTTAATCTGCTTAACAGTTAATATCATAGTTTCAATTTCCATATTAAAGTTCCGAAAATTAAAAATATGTAACCCTAGGAAAAAAATCTTAAAACCGTAGCATCGGCACAATACCTTGTATAACTTGTCTACCATATTACAAGTATTCATAAATAAAAGATTAAAAATTGTTATTTACATGTAAATTTCTACCGATATGCAGTTCCTTACAGCCAGCGGCGTCTAAGGAGATTCAGTGACGGTCAGATTGACAGGTAGGAGGCGCAAACATTTAGTACAGAAATGAATAGAAGAGCGAATAATTTTTTTGGACCCAATCATAAATAAACACGTCTCACCGCTGTTGATTTGCAACTATTTTAAATTACCCTCCACCTCCACCTTCTGGCTGATAACCCCCGCCCCAAGTGGGCTACCCTTTGCCACTGCGCATCTTATGATTTATGGCTTTTGTATATCCTAAGTCGCCGCTTGCTGTCTACGACTGTTCTTTAAAAAGTTTACTGCACTCTATATCTTTTATTAACTTCTTTTATTACTCTTCCTATTGGCAAAAGTCAGACTCACAAGCACTCCCTACCTTTCGGCGATATAACTTATGAGATTCAAGCACTTTTAATTTTCCAACGGTGCTCTATGGTGGAGTTTCACTTATTTACTAAAGAATTCAATGCAAATTTTCTTAACGCTAGATACCTTATTACACGTTTAGGAGCCCGTCAATGATTATATTAGACCTATTCAAAAAGGCGAAGAATATTTCTGAAGTGGGTTATTAATAATGGAAGAAAGAAAAAATTCATTTTAATAAAACAGTATTTTAAATTTGTGACAAATTCTAGCGGTTTAGTTACTACTGATTGCAGTTTCATAAAGACGCACTACCATAACAATTCGTACACGTCATTTTTATAAATGAAAATTGCAGATGGGCGTTAGGCCTTATAAGGCTTCGAAAATATTCTTCACCTTTTCAAACAAGTCTAATAGATTTATTAGCGTATTAATAAACGTGTGATAAATAAATCGCGAAGAAAATCTTCATTGCACACCTTTATAAATAAATCTAAACACCGTGGTACACCGTAAGAAAATTAAAGTATTCCTGTATCTGAGTAGTTCCATCGCCGGACGATAGTAAATCTAATTACAATTAAATAAAATAGTATTGTAGACTGGTGCATTTAATTTGTTACCATGTTATTTGCTCTTCATTTAACTAGTTTTACTAATAGGTACTATACTTAATTATAATTGATTTTTGTATTACGTGTTTGTTTTAAAACGACTTGTTGTAATAGTGATATGTTTTGTGCGTGTTACTGTACAATTTACTTAAATCATATCATTCTATTGCTTACAGGTGTAGAATGGAATACCTGTTGGTTAGTTGCTATTGTAATTTTAAATACCTACTTATCGACTTAAATGTTTTATTTATGTATTAATTTTACATGGAAGAAAGAATTAATATTTTAATTATTTCTTTCTGATACCTACCAGTTTATGGAAAATATTAACTGTTACTTATACTGAGTAATCTTAGATACCTTTTAGCTAAGATTTCGTTTTATGGTTTAGGGTTGATGATTATGATAGTAACAATTGTAAAGGCATTTCAAACATTCCATTGTGAAATAATTCTTGTATACAATATATTTATAATGTTATCTCGATTTTTGTTCACTACAATGCTAATTTGACCTGCAATTGTTAATTATTCATATGTACCTGTTTTTCTTATTCGTTTAATAAGAGTGCTGTTCACTATTTACACATGCAGTTGTAATAAATATGGTTCCATAATTAGTACGTTTTTTGTTTTCCTACTACACGACACCTATTACAAAGGAAATTCGTTAAAAATGTATCTGATATATACGCTGATGACTGACTCCACCTTAAGTAAAATATTCACTAAATCCATTTTGAATCTCTCAAAAGTTAAATCCAAAAACTAATATAAGGCTTAAGAACTGATTTTAACGATTGTATCATCACAGCAACACAGCATTTGAAACATTTTTAGTTTGTTCTATTTATTTCTTTCAAAAGGTGATTGTTACATAACAGTAAAAACATAGGTATTAATGTATTATTTGTGAAAGAAGTCCTAATTTTCCAATGGTTAAAAAGATAATTAAAAAAACATTAACGATGCAAAGTTTATTGATGAAAATATAAGTGAAGAAAAAACGACGTTTCGTTCGAAATTTTTGATCCTCATCAACTAACAAAATTGAATTTAATGAAGATTACAAATGAATTGAAAACCTAAAACTAAATTAATACATAAGTTTGTAAAATTTAGACAAGATAAATTTAGAAAAAAGATAAAATTTAAAATGTCAAATATACTAGCAACCCATGTGTTTTAGTTGAGATATGTAAAATAAAAATTCAAATCAAGTACAGAAAAACTACAACTGTGTATGAAGGTAGAAACCAATAATTAATTAAAAAGGAATGCTGTAACAAAAAATTAAATGTCATTCTAAAGCAAATGACGAATTACTCAACCAAAGGTTGAAGTGCTACTAACCATCTATTAATTAAACTGTCAAAGAGTAATGACAAAAAGGTCAAAAATAGTTTAAAGGTAACAAGTAAAGTTATTCTGGGGGTTCAACGCATATAAATTAGCAAATAATTAAAAAATTTGCACTAATTTCAATAAAGAACACAATGAACTTCTTATCACCAGAATTGATAAAGTCAAGTCACTGTTATTTTAAATTCACAAGATAATAATAATAAAATTTTAGAATTGCAACATGACACTAATACTTATATGTATAAAAATCGATAATAATCCCTTAAATTCTGTTAAGAACTTTAGATTTTGTTTGGTGTTGGTATATATGTAATATCTAAATATTTCACGGTATTATTGTTAGAATTGTATTTGCTAAAATTACCATTAAGTATAATGGCCATATTATCATTTACCTAGAACAGGTAAACAGGTAAAACCCCTTATAATAATTCTGCGTAGCAACTGACCAGAATTGAACCTTTGTGTTAATTACGTTCATGTATTGTATAGGAAACAAGGGTTGAATTTATGCATGTTTATGATAAATTTACCTATATAAAATCTAGGTCCTTTGTAATAAACATTCAGTATCTTTAAGCTGTTCCCACGTGTCGGTTAAACTGTTATTGTTAAAGCTTTTCAAATAATAGGCTATTTTGGTGAAATAAAATATGAATTTATTAATTAAACGCAACAAGTTGAAGTACATTTCAAGAGGTACAAAAATGGAGTGAGTCCTTGGGAGGTGCAAATCGTTTTGTATGAACCCGCATGTCACGTGAGCTGACCGTTAAGAAAAACGTTCTAGAAAAATTCCCAGTCAGCCGACCGGATATTGTTTTATAAACAAATGATAAACAAAGCATGTATAAGTCTTATTTTAACTATGCATTAACAACGGTAAACAAAAAGATTTAGTATACAACACGATTAATACAAAACTTAGAAGTTGAAATTGTAAATGGTAGAGTTGAAAATGCAAAAGTGAATATAAGTTTTATAAATATAGATTTTTCGGAGTCGAAGGCTAGATAAGAACTATAAAAAAGAATATTTACAAACAGATTCAAAAAACAAATATACATTAGTTTATACATAAAATACTAAACATTTTATATACAGGAATGGACTGTAATCGTCACAACACCCCCCTGCCAGTGATGAAGATCACGAAGATTATTTGTACTGTAGGCGATTTGGAAAACGAACGCGTCTACCAGAACGGGTGTGACTTGGTGGATTTTGAACTCCAATTGGTAGATCGTGAGCAGAGGGTGTCTTGGTATGCTGTTCGGTGTCCTTGGTATCCTTCGGGATGTCGGTTGCTTCCTCTTTCATCATCATGTATGCTGGTTTCAGTCTGTCAATTGAAATTGTGACTTCGCGACCGCGAATAAATTTGACAAACCTTTTGTTACCCCTTTTCAGCACCCTGAATGGCCCTTCGTATGGTTGTTGTAAAATAGTCTTGGGTCCTTCACGCCTCGCAAATACTGGTGGTGGTAAGATCCTTAAATACAAATGGATTCTTACTACCATGTGTTGCGTATCAATATTATTTTTATACAAATTGTACCTTTTTGGATAGGCATTTATTATCTTTTTAGGAATGTTTATTTTATTAGTATATTGGCTCAATATTTGTATACCTTTTAACAGGATGTCTACGCTCTTTGGAAATTATTGTTTGCGCACTATTCGGAACTATTCAAAACTTTATTGCCCATTGTGTAAATTTCTATTGTGGATCGGTACATATTTTCAGTTTTCGCTATTCAACCAGAATTATCCCCAATAATGTTAATTGGTGTTTTTCCCTATTATTATGCTTCTCAGAAGCTGGGTCGACGGTCGAGTTTTATCGCTGCCTATTTCCAATCACGTGATAACCTCAGTAGTACCTGTTAGTACTCCTACTATTTTGCGGGTGCACACCCCACTATCTCTTCACCCCCCTGAATGACGAATCAAAAACTTTCCGAATAATTTCAACCAATTAACGTCTTGTAAAATGGTCCGAAACTCCACCTTAAATGTTTCCTCCACTTTACCAAAAATTGGTAACTTTTCCAAAAGGCAGTAGAATCAAGAGTTGCAACAGAGATCTCGATCTAATGAGTCATCCTTCGGTACCGGTCCATTCATTCGTGTAAACAATAATACTTACAGTCCACTCTCATTTATTTATAATTTTAAGTTTTTCTTTGCTAGTTTGTTAAAGTGTTTTGTTTGTGAACTACATTAATAAGTTGTTGAATAAATAGTTAAAAATTCACAAGAGTTATTCATCATCGCAACATTTTGGGTAATCCAAACCAGTGAACACAAGCAGTTCGTCAAAATAGGCGTCAACAAAAAAAATTGGTCCTTCGGGCCGGATTAGTCTTCATACAAGCAATTTTACAAAGCAGCCGTTTTTGGACATCAGCAGCCAGCGGAACTGTGAAATTGCACAAGTGAAAAAATTCAAAGATTACCAAATTACCTCTAATTGGGAATTTTACGAAACAACTTTTCGGACAGCACCAGTCGACGGTTCAGTAAAAGTGCGCAAGTGTATTCTGAGCGAATCATTCAGTGTGTCATTCAAAAACTGTTAAGTTTTACGAAGCAGCCGACGGACATCGGAACAGTAAAACACAGCGAACCGACAAAGATAAGGATACGCGTTACTCATTTTCACACCAGGGAGTCCAGGACTACAACCATCGTTGCTTTCCACATCGCCACCGGAGCCTATTTGGGGTAAGCTAAGTTAAAACTATCACTAATCCTATCCTATTTTCCTGGTTTCGAACAATCTTAAAACAATGGCTACGCTCGATTTGCTCAAACGTAAACAAACCGATATGAAAAAACGTGCAACCAGATTCCGCAATTACATTAGTAAAAATCAGGAATCTGCAGACGTAGAACTACTTCAAATTAAACTTGAGATATTCAAAACACACTTCTCAAATATGTACGAGGTGTACGAGCAGACCACGGGATTGGAAGCCGCAGTTCAAGAAGAGCAGGATGTCGAGATCGAGAAAATCGAAGAAGATTTTTATAGGGTGATAGCAGACGCGACTCGTTTAATTCAGGGTAAAACGAAACCCAAATCGCAATCTACTGACATACATAGTTTACCGTCTTCTCGTAACGTCATTAATCATTTACCCGAGATAAAACTAACGAAATTCGATGGCGCAATCGAAAATTGGCAGTCATTTCATAGTCTATTTCTAAGCAAGGTGCATTCTAACATACGAATTTCAGATATAGATAAGTTCTATTACCTACAAAATTCACTTTCTGGTAAAGCGACTCAGTTGATCGACGCAATCGAGTACACATCGGAAAATTATCAAGAAGCATGGAAAATTTTATTAAGAAAGTACTTCAAGGCGTGCTATTCTCAAACACTGGGCAGTTATGCACGAGTATCCACGCTTACAACGGGACAATCCATCAGCTTTAGACGATCTTACTGTTACATTTCGTCAGCATATCAGAGCTCTCAAAGGTTTAGGGGAACCGGTGGAACACTTCAGTAGTATGTTCATATTTCTCTTGTTAAATAAAATAGGAGAAAACACCAGGTTTGCTTGGGAAACCACCTTATCGGATAACAAAATGCCGAATTATGATTCATTGTTGGAGTTCCTGGAGCTACAGGGCAGCTGTTCGGAAGCTTCAACCAGTCGTAAGGTGGATGTTGATAAACAAGGTCATCTACCTCAAAAAAGTAGCAATAAATCTGGTCCACACAAGGCAAAACCTTTCTTACAAAAACAGGCCAAAGGGTTTTTAGTTCTTGTCCTATATGTCAGCAGTCGCATTCTATTTACAAGTGTGATCGTTTTCTTGCAATGTCCTCGGAAGAACGTAGATCAGCAACTTATAATAACAAATTATGTTATAATTGTTTAAAATCTGGGCACGGTTTAAGAGATTGTAAAAGTAGCAATTGTCGGTTCTGTGGCCAAAAACACAATTCACTTTTACACTCGGACAACAGGAATTCCGTCGCCGTTAGCTCTGCACTATTAACGTCTCAGCAAGGTACTACATCATCAAAGGACGACACGTCATCTTGACTATTAAAGAAAAACTCCGTCAGATCATTTCTGTTGGAGTCGGTTGGCTGTGAAGATATCTTACCCACAGCATTTGTAAAGATAATCGACAAAGACGATTTCGAAGTTTCTTGTAGGGCCATTATAGACACAGCATCCAGTAGAAATTTTATCACCTATGATTTAGCAGACAAATTGCAATTAGCTAAACGCAGTAAAGCTGTTCCAATCGACGCGCTAAACGACATGACAACATCGTCCATGTATTCCGTAATTGCTACTATAAAATCCTTACATAGCGGATATCACAAAACGTTGGAATTTTTAGCGATACCATCGATAACTTCATTAGTTCCCAGCCAATTGATAGATCGCAACCAAAAAACGTGCATTTAGCAGATCCTTCATTTCATAAGCCTGATCCTGTGCATCTTCTTCTTGGTTCGGGACCGTCGTTATCCCTTTTGTGCATCGGACAGATTCAGTTATCCTCGGCAGAGGAGCCCGATCTTGTGTTACAAAAAACCCAACTAGGCTGGATAATTGGCGGTAGTCTACCTTTATACATAAAAGGGCAAAGGGCCAGATGCCATTTATTGAAATTAGAAACAGACATATCACGCTTTTGGGAATTAGAGGACGGGCCAACGAAAAAACTTCTGTCGGCGGAAGAAGCAGCTTGTGAAGACCATTTCACAAAATTTGTAACACGTCAGCCAGGTGGACGATACACAGTTGCCTTGCCATTCAACGAAAAGCAGCAACAACTAGGTAAATCCTACACCATGGCGTTAAAGCGATTCCATTCATTGGAAAGACGATTTGCCAGAAATCCAGGCCTTAAAAAACAATACTCTGCGGTCTTCAATGAATACCTGAATCTAGGTTATATGGGTAAAGTAAGGGTTACTTCTGCCAAAGGTTACTACCTTCCTCATCAGGCTGTCATAAAGGAGTGCAGCATGACTACAAAGGTCCGTGTTGTTTTCGATGCTTCAGCGGGTTCAAGCACAGGCATTCCCTTGAACGACGCCCTTTTATGCGGTCTAATACTCCAAGACGATATTTTTTCATTGCTTTTGAGATTTCGATTACATAACTATGTGTTGACTGGAGACATCGAGAAATTGTATTTGCAGATATCGGTTCAAACCCAAGATCAAGCTTTTCTGCGCATCATATGGCGTGACGAAAACGGATGTGTGGAAACATATCAATTTAATCGATTAATTTTTGGGCTCAAACCGGCATCGTTTTTAGCCACCAGATGCTTGCAGCAGCTTGCGGACGATGAAGGTTCCAAATTTCCGGAAGCGGCACAAATACTGAAACGCGACCTATACGTCGATGATTTGCTGACCCGGCACTAATACCATTCAAGAAATGATTCGACTTCGTAAGGAAATCACGAAACTCCTATCCTGTGGGGGATTTAATCTAAGACAGTGTGCTTCCAACTCCGAAGAGGTTATGCAGACAATTCCGAATAAAAATGTTAATCTATTGCTACAAGAGAATGATCACGCAGCATTAAAAACCTTGGGAGTACATTGGAATTCCACTGATGACGCAATAATTTACACAGTTGGATCGACCAAAGCAGCCAAACCAACGAAAAGGCATATTTGCTCCGAAATCGCCAAGATATTCGACCCTTTGGGTCTTCTGAATCCAGTTGTGGTGACGACTAAACTTGTTATGCAGGAACTATGGCAGCTAAAGTTAGACTGGGATGAATCACTACCTGCTGAAATTCATAGTCGTTGGAACAAATTTGTAGATCAACTTCCGTTTTTTAATGGGCTATCACTTAATCGAAAGGTTCTTTGTCAACACTCCAAAGAAATTCAATTGCATGGCTTCTGCGATGCCAGTGAGCGAGCTTACGGTGCATGCGTGTGTCTGAGATCCGAAGATTTATCTGGAGAAGTTCGTGTTCGGTTATATTGTGCTAAATCTAGGGTAGCACCGTTAAAAAATATCCAAACGATCCCCCGACTAGAACTCTGCGCGGCAGCGCTCTTGGCTGATTTGTACAATTCGATTATGAGTGCAATACAAATTGAAATAGATCAAACTTTCTTTTGGTCAGACTCAACCATAGTTCTGAATTGGATCAAAACACCACCACACTTGTTGAAAGTATTTGTAGCCAACCGAGTTGCCACAATTCAAACAAAAACGCAAATTGCCTGCTGGAGGCACGTGTCTACTCAACATAATCCAGCGGATCTTTTATCACGTGGACAGATGCCTAAAGAATACATAAAACCTTCAATATGGCAAGAAGGTCCAAGTTGGTTGACGAAATCGCCAGATTGTTGGCCTTATCAACCTGTCATCGAAGCAGAGCAGTCGCTCGAAATGAAAAATCCAAAATGTTTGACGATAAGTAACATGGATATTCGTATATTATACAAATTCTCATCGTTTCTCACGCTACAACGAGTAGTCGCTCTTTGTCTTCGCTTCCATTCGAAAAATAAAGGGAATGTAACTGCAGAAGAAATAAAAAATAGTCGCAAGAGGATACTAAAACTGGTTCAACAAGTAGAATTTTCCGCGGAAATGAAGAAGCTAGAGAATGGGCATATGATATCCGAAAAAAGCAAGTTATTAACGCTCAACCCTTTTATAGATAAGGACGGAATCATTCGCGTAGGAGGACGCCTGCAGACCTCTCGATATACGTACGATAAGAAACATCCAATTTTGTTACCGAAATCAAACTACATAACAAAACTCATTATTCGACATTTTCATGATATTACATTCCATGGTGGAGTACAAGCAACCTTATACTCGCTCCGCCAACATTACTGGCCAATCGATGGTCGAAACCAAGTCCGACATGTAATTCGATCCTGTGTGAAATGCACCCGTTTTAATCCACCCAAAATTGACTACGTAATGGGCAATCTTCCGGAAGTAAGGACTTTGGAAGTCCGTCCTTTTTCGAACACAGGCATTGATTATTGCGGGCCGTTCTACATCAAGGAGAAAAGACACCGAAATCGTAACAAGGTTAAAATTTATGAAGCTGTTTTGATCTGCTTGTCTACTAAGTGCGTTCATTTAGAAGTAGTCAGCGATCTTACTACTGAAGGGTTTATATCAGCCTTAAAACGTTTCGTCGCAAGAAGAGGGCTGTGTACTTCAATTTACTCCGACAACGCCACTAATTTCGTAGGCGCAAACAGGGAACTGAAGCAAACGCTAGCATTACTCAAGTCCGAAGAACACAACAAGAAAATACAGGAATACTTAGCCAACAAAGGAATTACATGGCGATTTTCTCCGCCGCAGTCTCCACATTTCGGAGGAATCTGGGAAGCGGCCGTAAAAGCATTCAAACATCATTTTCGCAGAGCTTGCGAAAATACTTTATTCACATTCGAGCAATTCAACACTTTCGTCATTGAAATAGAAGCCATCCTCAATTCGCGTCATCTATGTCATCTGATCCACAAGACTTATTACCACTAACCCCTGCGCATTTCCTTATCGGTGATAGTTTTATTAGTTTACCGGAGCTAGATGTTTCCAATGTACCTGACAATCGGCTGTCCGGTTGGCAGCACATACAGAAGATGAACCAATCCTTTTGGACCAGATGGCACAAGGAGTATATTAATGAATTAAACATTCGGCGTAAATGGCTCAAAGGAACCCATCCCATTCAGACAGGCTGTATGGTCCTAGTACGCGATGACAACGTACCTCCGCTGCAGTGGCGCTTGGGTCGTGTGATAGCAGTGCATCCCGGAAAAGACAGCGTAATCCGTGCAGCCACAATTCGGACGAGTTTTGGTGAAGTTAAAAGATGTGTTAAAAGGTTGGTACCATTACCAATAGACGCTAGTGACAGTGTTAGAATTAAGGAAGGGAACAGCGAAATAGACGTTAGTAGTGAATAAGTATTCATATTTCCAATTAAATCACTTGATCGCGTAAGCTCTCAACGGGGGGAGTATGTTGCGTATCAATATTATTTTTATGCAAATTGTACCTTTTTGGATAGGCATTTATTATCTTTTTAGGAATGTTTATTTTATTAGTATATTGGCTCAATATTTGTATACCTTTTAACAGGATGTCTACGCTCTTTGGAAATTATTGTTTGCGCACTATTCGGAACTATTCAAAACTTTATTGCCCATTGTGTAAATTTCTATTGTGGATCGGTACATATTTTCAGTTTTCGCTATTCAACCAGAATTATCCCCAATAATGTTAATTGGTGTTTTTCCCTATTATTATGCTTCTCAGAAGCTGGGTCGACGGTCGAGTTTTATCGCTGCCTATTTCCAATCACGTGATAACCTCAGTAGTACCTGTTAGTACTCCTACTATTTTGCGGGTGCACACCCCACTATCTCTTCACCCCCCTGGATGACGAATCAAAAACTTTCCGAATAATTTCAACCAATTAACGTCTTGTAAAATGGTCCGAAACTCCACCTTAAATGTTTCCTCCACTTTACCAAAAATTGGTAACTTTTCCAAAAGGCAGTAGAATCAAGAGTTGCAACAGAGATCTCGATGTAATGAGTCATCCTTCGGTACCGGTCCATTCATTCGTGTAAACAATAATACTTACAGTCCACTCTCATTTATTTATAATTTTAAGTTTTTCTTTGCTAGTTTGTTAAAGTGTTTTGTTTGTGAACTACATTAATAAGTTGTTGAATAAATAGTTAAAAATTCACAAGAGTTATTCATTATCGCAACATTTTGGGTAATCCAAACCAGTGAACACAAGCAGTTCGTCAAAATAGGCGTCAACACCATGTCTGTTTCCATTTGTAGGACGCAAGAGCCTGGGTATGTCGGCGCAAGTTCTGGACGAAGTCGGCTTGTGTGTTGTCGTTAGGTTCCTCTGATTTTGAGATGAACTCTCCTGGCAAACGTAACGGTTCGCCGTAGACCATTTCAGCTATTGTTGACTGAAGACCATCCTTCCAGGTCGCTCGGATGCTTAGCATAACGGCTGGAAGGACTTCGGTCCAAGAAGTGTGTTCGTGGCATTTGATTGCTGCCTTGAGTTGTCTGTGGAACCTCTCTACCATACGTTAGCAGCCGGATGATATGCTATAATCTTGTAATGAGTCACCCCTAATAGGTTGTTTAACTGCCTAAATAGGTGAGACTCGAATTGCCTTCCTTAATCGGTTGTTATGCGCAATGGTGTGACAAATCTTTAGACCCAATTCGTGAAGAAGGCGCGAGCAACTGTTTCAGCTTTCTGGTTTTCAATTGGTATTGCTTCCGGCCAACGGGAAAATCGGTCCACACATGTTAAGAAATATCTGTAACCTTCAGATACTGGCATTACAACAATATCAAGATGTATGTGATCAAATCTGTTTGACGGTAAGGCGAAAGTTCTAGGAGTTGATACATGGCGGATGATTTTAACTCGTTGACACTCCAAACAATTTCGAGACCACATACGACAATCTTTCTTAATAGACGGCCATACGAAACTAGATACTAGCTTGACAGACGCGTTGATTCCAGTATGGGAAAGACAATGTATGTAGCTTATCAAAGACGGCATGCCTAAATTGGTGTGTGATGAAAGGACGTACTGTAAATGTGGACATATCGCAGTATATCGATGTCTTCGTTCCAGCTATTTCGACAAGCTTCAGCTGTAATCCTGTTG
Source organism: Agrilus cyanescens (assembly GCA_947389935.1). NCBI lineage: Eukaryota > Metazoa > Arthropoda > Insecta > Coleoptera > Buprestidae > Agrilus > Agrilus cyanescens. The sequence continues at coordinate 18,333,546 of OX376707.1, forward strand.
ATGTTCCTTGAAGGAGTCCTGTTAGTTGATCGTTTTCTGAGAAGCTGCTAGTTTGTCGTAGTCCAAAATTAATTCCACCGCAGCTATGCGAGAAAGCGCATCAGCAACAGTGTTTTCTTCCCCTGATACGTGCCGAATGTTGTGGAAGATTGTCCTACGAAATCTAGGTACCTGAACTGTCGTGGTATACACTTATTGCCTTTTTTCTTGAAGGCATACACAATGGGTCGGTGGTCGGTATATATACAAAAGGTTCTTCCTTCAACCATAAAACGGAAGTATTTAACCGCTTCGTATATCGCCAATAATTTCCGATCGTAGGCGAAATATTTTCTTTCAGCATTATTCAACTTCCTCGAAAAGAAACCCAAAGGTTTCCAAGCATCACCGATTCGCTATTGTAGAACTGCGCCAAGTGATAGATCTGAAGCATCACAGAAGTGGGCTAACGGAGCATTTGGAATTGGATGGGAAACCATGGTGGCTTGCGATAAGCTCTCCTTGGTAGCTTCGAACGCTGTCTTCGCCGCAGGTGTCCATGAGATAGGTGCCTTTCCTTTTACGTTTCCTTAGAGTAGATCGTTTAAAGGTGCCTGGACCTGGACAGCCTTCGGTATGAAACGTCTATAAAAATTTAACATACCTAGATACTGCCGAAGTTGCTTGACAGTCTCAGGCGGCGGAAACGATCGGATGGCCTCGACTTTGTCTGGGAGCAGAAGTGTCCCGTTGTTGGTTAGCAGTTATCCAAGGAATTTGACTTCTGTTTGGCCGAAGTTACACTTGTTTGGATTGATTACTACGCCGTATTCTCGAAGACGATTGAACAGTACTTCCAAATGTTGCCGGTGTACTTCTATAAACGTTGACGCAACCAATATATCGTCTATATAGGCGAAGCAAAAATCCAGATTACGAAGGACTTCGTCAATAAACCGTTAAAAAGTTTGCGCTGCGTTTCGGAGCCCAAATCCCATAAACGGAAATTCAAATAATCCGAACGGCGTTGTAATCGCGGTTTTGGGAATGTCCTCTTCGGCTACAGGCATTTGGTGGAAAGCTTTGACGAGATTGATGGTCGAAAAGATTTTCTTTCCAGCAAGATTTTGGGAAAAATCTTGTATATGGCATAATGATCGGGTTCTATTCTGGCGTTGAGTCCTCGATAGTCGCCACACGGTCTCCACTCATTTCCATGCTTTTGTACTAAATGAAGTGGAGATGAGCAGCTTTGAGAAGGTCTGACTGTCCCAAGCTTTAACTTGGCTTCGAACTCCCTTTTTGCACCATGTAGCTTTTCTGGCGCCAATCGCCTTGGCTTGTGAGATACTGGTGGTCCTGGTGTTGTTCGAATATGATGTTGCGCCTGATGTTTCCGCTGATTAAAGGTTCCATCGGGTCGGGTTATTTCCGGAAACTTCGTCAGCAATTCATGGTATGGACTGGATCCCGTAACTATCTTCACGGATTGTATTGATTCTTTTACTGCCTGTCCTTGAACTGTGAGTAGCGTGGTTCCATCGATAAGTTTCTTATTTCTCGCATCTATTAACAAGTTATAAAATGCTAGGAAATCCACGCCGATGATAGGTCTAGTCACATCCGCGATCACGAACCTCCAGGAAAAGTCACGGCGAAGTCCGAAGTTGAGCGTCATGGTAGTGGTTCCATATGTTGCAATGGTCGTTCCATTGGCTGCCGACTACTCGTACGAAGATTTTTCCCTGGGGGCTTTCATTTACCAACGGGGAAGTACGCAAAGATCTGCACCCGTTTGCATTTTTGTGTTTCCGTCCGCGATGAAAATGCGGTGTGATGTGCTTGATTACCTGACGCTTGCCGCCATTAACGACTGCCGTTGGAGTTTCCCCGATTGTTCGAATTTGCTGTAAAGGAACATGGCTGTGTGCACTTAGTTGCACGAGAACCATATCTCCGATGATACCAGCATGACCCGTCGGTATGGTAACGGCCTCGCGACCTGGATCTGGATCGTTGATGGAAATGTGATTTTTCTTGATGACGAACTTGACCTTTCAATTCAGATACTTCTTCGCGTAGAGACGCAATTTGTTGCTGCAGTGTGATTGTTAGCTGTTGAAGTTGAGTGGCTAGGACATCACCAGGTTAATAAAGGGCTTCTGCGGCGCGTGGGCGATTTTCGGCCAAATCCTCAATAGAATCCGCTAATTCAGCGATTTTTGTAAGGGTCAAATCTTTATGAGCAGCTAGAATTGCTTGCATGTTGGACGGGAGGCGAGCAAACCACAATGTCCGTAGCATGTTGTCCGGGACTGAAGGACCAGCGAGAGTTTTTAGGTGACGCAGAAATTGAGATGGTTTTCTATCGCCAATTTCCGCCAACTCCAGAAGGTGAGGTGTTATTTGTTCCTGCGACGTACTGAGGTGCTTTATGAGTTCCGATTACCGAGTACGCATTTGTAGTTGGTTTGTTAACAGTTATATCGCGCACTTCGAGAACGTAACGGGGTTCTAAAACACCAGTAATGTAACCAAATTTCGTAGATTCAGTTGTCACACCGACCGTCGCGATGTTTTCCTGTATCGTGGAAAACCATAGCTCCGTGTCACTAGGAATAAATGGCGGAATGCGAACTGCAACGCGAATGACTGCGAGAGCATTTTCTAACGCGGTCGTTAATTGTTCTTCGGAATTGGTCATTTCACATACTATATTGTTCACTAAAATCTAGTCTACCAAAACCCTAATTTACCGCACAAGCGTTACAGAAAAGATTGTCAAAGGAGAAAAAGTACTTACAATAATGGTTTGTCACCTCACAAAAATTTCACAGTTACGGTGTCATAAAACACTGATGTACGTGGAAAAAACTACGGGGTCATCACTTTGGTCTCCTTATGAGTCCTGTTACGGGAGGCGACGAAATAAATAAACTTGCAATAACGGTAAACAAAAGATTTAATAAACAACACGATTAAAACAAAACCTATAAGTTGAAATAGTAAATGGTAGAGTTGAAGATGCAAAAGTGAGTATAAGTTTTATAAGTATAGATTTTTCGAGAGTCGAAGGCTAGATAAAAACTATAAAGAAGAATATTTACAGACAGATTCAAAAACCAAATATACATTGGATTATACAAAAAATACTAAAAATTTTTTACAGAAATGGATTGTAATCGCCACAAATACATTTCAAGCAGGTTTATTTGAACCGTACAGATCCTATATTTCTTTTAAATCAATTGTATCTTTAGAAGAACGTTTAGTACATTTACGAAATTACCATTACCATAAACAGCAAGTAAACTTTATGAATTTTATGCTTCAAAGAAATTCTTTTAAACAACCTTCTAAAAACATTACTCCAAATAATACACTGCAACAATCTAATCAGCATAAATTCCACCAACAAGTCGGGTACCTCCTTCAACAAATAACTTCACCTAATTTTTCGTCACAAGCAGGTAATAATATAGGCTCTTTTCCTCATAGTCAAAATCACATTCAAAATAGGCCAATACAGTCGAAATTTCCCGAAAATTCTACAAAATACCTACTTCCATGTCAATATCGTCAAATAATACAGTTAGGAGACCAAACTAACAGAATTTTAAACCGACTCCAATGTCAATCACTACAAACACAACCCAAAATCCTAATTTTTCCAAATTTGAACAACGGCAAATGAATAATATAGTACCAGAAGAGACAGACGATGTACACGAAAATTTTGAAATAAATTTTGACCAATGCGAAGATGTACAAGGTAATAAAAAAGAGACTGAAAATTTTCAGATTACCGACTCTTCGCAACATTTGACCTAAATTCTATAAGTTGTCGTCCAAAATTACCGTTTATAACTATTCCAAATTTTAATTCAAAAATTCTCTTAGACAGTCGACCTTCAAATTCAATCATTAATCCAAATATTGCTCGTCATTAGTTTAGAGATGAATTCTTCAAAAAGCCTTTTTCGGTTAAGAATCTAAATCAGATTGAATGTAACGACGAAAATGTGTCCTGTCAAATATTAAAAGAATTCAGTATTCAAGAATGTATAGACTTTCATGTATTAAAATGGTATGACCGCTTTGATACATTGTTAGGAAGCGAGGATCTGAAAAAACTGCCCTAAAATCGATTATGACAATCAAATACAAGTACGATATATTAAAACTCCGTTTTACATGGAACTGAACCCTACAAATTTTAATCCCTCTTCACAAAAACCTTGTAAACGCATTTTAATACCAGTTAATGTTGTAACGAGCGTGTATGTGTGCCAGAGCGGCGGCGAGATCCGGGAGCAGATAAGCGGAGCTCAAAGAATACCGGCGTCGGTCGGCACTTTGATGACAATAAACAAGGCCATAAATAAAACGAACACGAGTAAATTCTAGTAGGTCATTCCCGATCTTTCTGGAATATTCTACGTCTGTATAAATACTTATTGACGTGGTCAGTAACACTAGTTTACAGTTAGCTTCCGAACGAGTAATATAAATACCGAACTACGATATACAGAGTGATATAAATACGCATTTTCCTTGTCATATAAATAAGTTGTTGAATTGTTATTAGTGTTTAAGTATTCTATTAGCAAATAAATAGCTATAAGACTTTATTTAACTTTAATACAATTTCATGTATCTTTTGATAGTGACGTAGCTGTCGAAACAAATTTGTAAAGAAATTTTAAATATATTTTGTGAAACTTATCCAATATTGTGTGTTTCTATTCATTTCTGATTTTTATTATTCTATTAGCGTTTAAGTGTTAAATAAATAGTTGTAAATAAATATCCGTTAAATAAATAAGTAGAAAAGTCGTTACAATATTGACAATGGTCCAGTCCTAATCCTTGAAACGAAAGTTAACGATATAAGAATTCCCGAATCAATTGCAAACTCGGAAAATGGTATATTTATGCTACCATTTGAGGACGAAAGCGAAGTCGAGATAAATATTCATCAACAAATTGATGTAACACCGATTTCGAACATTGACTTTAACGAACCAAATTATAACCGCAATGATTTTGACGTAATAAAATTTGTTAGAGTAGATCATTTAAACGAAGATGGGAATTGTGAAATTTTAACATTATATAGGAAATATAAAGATATATTTTATAATGAGAATTGCTTTTTAACTTTTTCAAATACTATTAAACACAAAATAAGGACAATCGACGAAAAACCCGTGTTTTGTAGATCATTTCGAAATCCCTGTCATCTTAAAACCGAAATTCAGTAACAAATTCAAAATTTATTAGAAAACAAAATTGTTCGACCAAGCATTTCGCCATACAGTTCCCCTGTTTGGGTAGTGCCGAAAAAGGTTGACGCGGGCAGAAAAACGAAGTTTCGTCTTGTTACTGATTATCGTGAACTGCACGAGAAAACGGTTGGCGACAAATATCGTCTACCTAGAATAGAGGACATTTTAGATAATTTGGGTAAGTGTTCTTATTTTTGACACTGGATCTGGCCCAAGGATTTCATCAGATTGAAATGGGTCCAGATTCAGTCGAGAAAACAGCCTTCACAGTGAATAACGGTCATTGGGAGTATGTTAGGTTACCTTGTGGTTTGAAAAACGCCCTCTCTTGTTTTCAAAGGGATATGGAAAATATCGATGAAAACAAATATTTATCATTAATAGATTGTGACGAAATTCTAAACAGTAATGATCTGACGGATAATGCAAGTGAATCTAATAGCAATGCAGAAAACTCTAACAATACACAACATACTTTAGCTGAAACCCAAGTTTTTACTATTCCTATTTCAGAAAATGACCACCATAAAGAAAATCGTAATGGGATTACAGAAACCTATAATAATTTAAAGAAATCATTTTATTGGCCTGATATGAAAACAAAATTTAAGTAATTAACATATGCAAAATTTGTTTAACTAGTAAATATGATTGAAATCCAAGTTATGTCGATGCCGAAATAACGATGTAAAAAAAACAATCCATTTGAACAGAAATACACAATATGACTTAACACTACAATGGCTAGCTTAATTTTAATTCTTTTCCTTTTTTTTTACTTGTCTGAATTATTGAACGATTTTTTACAAAAAAAATCATTACATAAGTATTTTACAACTAAAATTGTTGTATCAGCTTTGACATTAGAGAAGCCTCGTGCGGTGCATAGAAGTGTGCTATACAGGGCCAATATACCATCGTTATAACACCTCCTCCGTTAAGTTTGATGTCCTCATCAAGTTTAAACAATCTTGGGATATATTTGATCGGCTGGGACCATTTTAATTTCGGGGTGCTCCGCTCCTTTTTCTTCTGCTGCTTTTTCTTTCTTGTTAGTCTTCCGGACCTGATATGTTTTTAGAATGCGCTTTCTACAACATAGTAAGGGCATTAAGGCCATTATAATTATAATAGAAATAGCAGAAATAGAGAGATGTCCGTAGAAGGTTTCAAGTAAATTGGCGTCTTCTCAATTTCCTCTAGTAATTTATTAATATCTTCAAGAAGATATATTTTCTTTTGCGGTTTCGGCACCTCAATGTGATATTCTTGTATTTTGGTATTAGTTATAACATCGGGATTTTTCTTGAATAGGTCTTGATCGATGACGGTTTTGTCTTCATAGTCGATGATGAAGCTGCCTTTCCTATGTTTTTGGGAGTCAATGATCCACTCTTGGTTTGTAGTAACGAGAAGACTTCCATTCTGTAGTTGATAAACTTCGTGGTATTGTTTAACTTGGAAACTAGGACTTTCAAAAGCGTGTACAATTTTGGTTTTTATCTCATTTTTACAAAAATAGCTACAGTTTTCTATTGGAGTACAATGTTCATACCATTTAGAAATTGTTTCATAGCGAGCATTAAGTTTGGAAGGAATAAGGAGAAGAGAATCGTCTGGACTCAATATAGGATATAATTGAAATAATTTAAATGTCACTGACATTGATACGGGGGGTCTACGACGTTTCGGCGCGGCCGGTTCGCCGCCGGCCGGTTCGCCGCCGGCCGGTTCGCCGCCGGCCGGTTCGCCGCCGACCGTTTAGCCACCAGCCCTTTCGCCGCCGAAGAAATAAAACAAAATTGAACCTTCAATAATTTTTATTGATTAAATTGGTAATTATTCGCTATTGAACGTAAATTTTCAAGTCGAGTTCGATTGTCAAAAGCCGAACTATACAGCCAAAAGCAAAGTCCAAAGGAAAATACAGAATTGTTCTTGCTACATAAGTTGCAGTTAATTCAACGATTGTTACCAGCAGAAGATGAAGAAAAACATATTCAGTTATTCATCGAACTAGTGCGGCCTAGTATTCGGACATTTTTAAGAATATCGAAGCCGACTTCGATAAGTGAACTGTTACAGGTGGCAGTCGAGATAGAGTGCGACCAAATGCAATCATCTGCGACGAAAAATCGAGAAGACAGGGTCCCTATGAAACAAGTACCAGCAACGACCGCACCAGCTACACCAAAATGTCACTACTGCCCAGAAAGGCGTTTCCATAAAGATTGTCCGGTTTTAGCGACGCGACGCCATCAGATGCTGTGCCTGGATCGTCGGGAAACTGGAGACAGGCCGAGGGAAACTAGTTCCACCTCTCTCAGTAAAGACCGGACAAAACAACCAAATAAATATATCGGACCATTGGTTGCCTAAGATACCATTTCGACTAGGAGAAATATACTGGAAAGCCCTACTCGACACGGGAGCTTCCCATAATTTCGTAAGCTCTCGTCTGGTACGCGATTTCGACACGAGTCCCGATTTTGCCGCATCCGCTACCCTCGCCGATGGTGCCCCAATGAACATTTTGGGTAGAGTATCGCTAAAAATTGAAATAAACGAGTTTCCACAACAAATAGAAGCCTTCGTCGCAAGAAATCTGAAGGAGGATGTCATCCTGGGGATGGCATGGCTTCTCCGGGAAAACGCCACCTGCGATTTCGAGAGGAAGTGTGTACATTTTGGTACAGAGAAAAGGCACACGATATACTGGATCCGATCACCAACATCATCTACCCCACCGACGCCAGCCGATGAACAGCTTTCCGCCTACTTTCCTGAGGAGTACGAAGGCGACTTCCGAAAGTTGGTCGACGATTTCCAGGGAGTGTTCGTCAAATCCACTACTCCCACTCGGACGGCCCAACATGTCATTCGATTACGGTAGGATGAACCTTTTTGCCTTCAACCCTACCGCTATTCGGAAGGAAAGAAGAGGTTGATCCAGGAACAAGTCTAGGAAATGCTGACGGATCGTGTGATAGAGCCCAGTCAGTCTCCCTACAATTCCCCTGTGGTGCTCGTAAGTAAAAAAAATGGTGATCCGAGATTTTGTGTGGATTTTCGCCGCTTGAACAGCCTCACTCAGGATGAAGTCTCGGCACTCCCAGCTATTCCCGAAACTTTATAGGCCATAGGGACATCCACCATTTTTTCAACCATCGACTTGAAGTCGGGATATTGGCAAATCCCGATGCACCCTGAGTCACGCCCCCTCACCGCCTTCACGGCCCCCGATGGAGGAAAATTCCACTACCGGGTTATGCCATTTGGGTTAAAGGGAGCTCCCGCCACCTTCCAACGCACGATGGGCCAAGAAGTTCTAACAGGGTACCTGAGGAAGTTCTGTTTGGTTTACTTAGACGACATAATTGTTTTCTCTCGAACGTGGGGAGACCACATTCACCACCTGCGCCGCATATTCGAGAGATTACAACAACATGGTCTCGTTTGTGCTCCCGAGAAATGTGTCTTCGGATCCCGGACTTTGACTTATCTCGGACATGTAATAACAGAAGAAGGTAACGCCCCGTTACCCAATCATTTGGGAAAAATTCAAAGTATGATTACAAATAAGATTTAGATATGGCGAGTGTCATCAGTTGCTATCGCTAGTTGCCGCATTTAATGATAAAGACGTAGTAATGGTAGAAGGTTATGTAATTGAATTGAAATTGTTCAGACGGTTTTCTATCTGAGAGAAAACTTTTGGTAGCGTCAGAGTTAGAAAACGCAGTGCAAGAATTTAAGTTGAATGGTGCATACGATAAGCTTGTAATAACAGGCTATTTAGTAAGCTAGTTTTCTTTCCATATTCAGGAAAAAAATCTAATTTTTATAAAATTAGTCAAAGGCAAAGCTGCGTTATAAAGTTTATTTATTTTTAAACAGTCATGTGGTTACAATCACTATTATGTATAAGCTTGTAAAATATAACATCGATACATTATTTACATATACACATACAGTACAACAACTGATTAAGTTTATATAAGATGTTCATAAATAGTACCAAAAGAATCGTCGGGAAGTGAGGAAGCCTCAAACAGTTTTTGAATAAGATATTCCCCAACGGTTAAGTTGTCGGTGTATACGGTTGATGAAAATTTGGGATCAATCGATCGATTTTACTGTCCAGCTTTGAAATCAAATTTTCCGAGTTTTTTAAACTATGTCCCCAAGGAAGCGTATTAGTTTTTTTCGGAATTATGAAACGTTTATCATCTTTAGGACAAAGAGCAACTTTAGTTTTCATTTTTGTGAACATAGTATGGAGGTCAGAGATGAAAATATTCATACTTTTTAGAATGGTAGAATCGTACCTATTAACGCGAAGATAATCTTCAATACCTAGATGTAATTTTATAGCGTTTTCTTAACACCTTTAGCTTTTTTAACGATTTAATTAACCGATTCAATACAGTAAGCTTTAGCTCCAGTCCAATAAAATTCTTTAATAGGATTAATTGGGAACTCATCTTTAAATTTACCGACCACAGATGAGGGATGGGAATATCGAAACTATTATCGCGCGGATAATTGGAAGTATCAGTGTTGAATATTTTCGATAATATCTCGATAAATGTTTTCTGTAAGCACTTTATAAATGAAGGAATCAGTATCCATATGCATCGAAGGAGCGTTTTGTTGGTATTATTGTTTAAGAAACCTATAGTAGAAGTCATACATAACAATTTAGACAAATCCAAAATAGTAAAACCTACAGAAAGAGGTTTAACTTAAAATTAGCAAGAGAAATAATATTTTCAACTAAATAGTGGAGATCAGTATGCAAGTCACGGAGGTGTTGGGGATATTCAACATCAACTTCAAGGACATAGCCATATTCTGAAGAAGCATCTAACGAGAGAGCATTTAATTCATCAATCTCCGTTCGGTGAGCCAACGAAAGTGTGATAGAGGAAGCGGCTGACTCATACTATGTCCACACAAATTAGTAGCATCTAAATTTATAATGTACGAGGTGGGAACGGAGACGTTGTAATTGGGGAGGTGAGGGTTGTTAGTAAAATGCATTCTTTGAACGCACTGACTTATTCCTCCGCGTACTCCTTTTTGAAAAAATTTCGACATATCGATATCAGTAAGAATTTGTAAATTAACAACAGTGAATTTTATCATGCTATCCCACGCAATCCCTGGAGCGGTATGATATTGAGCAGGGTCTAAATCATATGTGGCAGCACATACTTCTCGGAAATTCTCGAAAACATCAGCTAATAAAAGGACATCTGTTTTTAAATATAGGTCTGAATATTCTCCAAGAGTTGAACATGAGAAAGTATTCCAAACAGTTTTTGCTCTTTAATAATCCTCATCGGAAACGGGAAGGGAAGTCATTTGATCAAACAAATCGTCTTTCTGTGGAAACATTGTTTCATCAAGCTTAGCAATATCATCCACGTAGGAATAAGGGAAAACACCCTTCCGTCGCACGAGCTGAAATTGTCGAGGATCTGGAAAGTCAATTTTCACTTGCAAACATTGAGAAGAATGTAGTTCTTCCGATAGCTTGTCGAGGGAAGAAGCCATCAAACGAAAAAAATCGAGAAATCTAATCTTAACTGACATATTTTGAGTTGAGTCGTCTGTGTCGAGTTTTACAGCATCAGCTCGTAATAATTTAGAAAAGGAAATGTATTTTTCTTTATTTTGAGCGAATACGGTACATTTAACATCGTTCACAGCCATTTCCTCTATAAACAGGTGGAAATCGTATCCGGAGAGATTATGGAAAAACACAGGCACAATGTTGGGTAGTTTGTAATTTAAATTACACCTGGAGTGAGCGGCACCTATACGAACTTTACCGTTCAAATGACAATGATCGCGAACCCGAACGTCATCGTTTTGAAAGGGTTCTTCGCAGATATTTCAAGAGTCCAGTAGAGACGCATCTCTTCATCTGACAGGGGTAGCATGGGCGCTGTGATCTTCAAATTTCGGTGATAAATGTCATAAACGTCTCGATCGAAAGTTTGAACAAATCGATTAGTACAATCGGGTCCCCTATATGATCTGAGTTTGGAGAGGGAATCATCAAAAGAACACTTCATCAAGTAAGCGAACTAATGAGGTTGATGTTTGTGAGTAGATGTGGTGGAGTGCTTGTTAGGATCAGGTAAGCATGTATGAATTGGTCGCAATACGGTTTCAAATTCTGCATTTACATCAAAGAGTCCTTTGATGTGTTTTTGATAGTTTTCAAATCTTAAAATGTGGTTGGGGACGAACCTGCCCATCTTATCATTAGAAAGGGTGATGTAGACGTGGCTACAGTCATGCTGTTGATGGACTAAAGTGGAGAAGTATTGTAAGCAACCGTCACATAAGAATTTGCGGTGTAGTGTCGTGGAAAGCAGTTGAGAAAGTAAACGAGAGATGTCCTTGATCCAGCAGTAATTATTATTGCCTTGATCATCGTCAAGCAGCAGTAGATTGAAATGCAGGCTCCGTTTGATGGGTGAGTAGTATAGGGGACCAACTATTTCCCAGGTCCACTTTCTATCTTTCAAAAACGGATTCAGTGCCACAGACATTCACAGAACAATGGTTCTTGGATTCAAACACCGGAATATCGGTTAAAATCATAGGACATTCGATGCCGTCATAGTCCAATGTGCGAGAGTAATGCAGGTAGGAAGTTGTTCTTTGCGGGGTTGCTTGCGCTGGGTATAAAGTTGACGTTATTGCCCACGCAATGCAGGCTTACTCATCGTTTTGCACATTTACAATGGCTTTTTTAAGTAGAATTTGTTTGGGTAAAGGAATGTAAGATGAGGCTCTCAACGGATTGTACTTGTTGAAGTTCATTTCGAGGAAAAGAACCCTTTCTAAACCCATGCTGTAGAAAAAGTAGGAACATTGTTGGTAACCGTGTTATTAAACATCGGTCGAGTTAATCTCAATTTTGTTATTTATGTTGAATGATTTAAATTTTACAGGTGTCACACCACCGATCGGATGACGTGCCAGGTGCAGCACACTTCGGTTTTTTGCTCGGTAGAGAGAACGTAGCTTTGTGTTGCGCTCGTTTACAACACGAAGCTTTTTGACGTCTTATTAAACTGTCAGATCGCGTAAAGGACGTATGACAGTCCGGACAACAAATCATATCGACAAATTGCAAGAGACGTGTCGTGACAGAGACTAGAGACGGCCGTTGTGCGAAGGAAATTTAACAATGTAACAAAATGGGAAGGAGGGGAGGAATATGAAGAAGGGTGAGTTTATAAAGAGAGGGACAGAAGATATTAAAGAGAGAAATATAGAAGTTGAGGTTAGGTAAAATGGCTGAAGTGGGAGAGTGTGGTGGTGCCGATGTGCCCGTCATTATCCTAGACCCTAAACGAGTCGAAGCTGTCAGATATGCTTGAGGTAGCAGGGAGCGTTAAATCCATAACAATGAAACCGAAGAAACGAACATACAACATGAGTGTTTCGAGCGGTCCGTTGGATTATTCAAAGCTAGTGGACAAAGTGAGGGAAGCAGTAAAAGCTCTTTTAAACAAGAAGGAGAAATAAAAGAGCATCACACGAAGGACGCTCTACTGTTGGATCACATACATCGGAAAGAGAAGTGTTGGAGGACCTGAAGAAAAGTCGTGAAAGCAGCGTTAAATTGGTTATGGAAGGTAGAAAGCGAGCAGAAGAGGTGGCACAGCAGTTAGTTAGTTTACGCACACATTCATTGCATATATTTAAATGAAATTGTAAAACAGAAACATGAAGAGAGAAAAATGTTTTTCGAGTGTTGGTAGTCGCTAAAAGAAGGTGTATAGATAATATGTATGAGGGAAAATTGATAAATATTGCATCAAATGGTCAGATAATAGTATACGTAATGGTAACATGAAGTTTTGAATGGTATCGCGATTGTATTGTGATTGACTTGGCCACCAAGCCGGGTTGTAGCTATTCTCTGTGAAGTAAAATTGTAGAGAAGTAGCAGACGCATTTCTTGAAAGGTGAACGAGAACCAAAAATTATATGTGTTGAACACTGCGAAGATCATAATGTTTCACAAGGTGGAGGAGATAATAAATAATAAAAGAAACATAGAAAAATAAATACTAATTAATTTTATTTACAAATAAAATTTTTTTACAAAATGTATTCCGTAGCGGACATACTGCAGATAACTGGTCCCGTGTGCCCCTATACATCGGAGGGGCTTCTCCATATCACTGGAGAACTCGACGGGAGGATTTTCATCCTAACAGTAACGTGCTGACCATGCCATTACTTGTATCCCAGACACGATGTTCTAAGATGTGCTAATTGGTTTAATGTTTGAAATGAATGAAAGTTATGAAGTATAGCATGTTAGTAGTATTTGCTTAATGAACGGAATATTTATATGACTCGGATGAGTGGGGTTGTGAGTGAGGTGAAAATATTCTGAGGAGGAGGAAGATGAGAGTTGGGCGAGAGTTGCATCAGTACGTTTGCAAGCAGCATGGGATTCGTTTGTAAAACATCGTGGTTCGAGAACCGTTCGTTATCGAGATTTTTCAGTGATGGAGGAGTCGGTGGTTACCTGTTTTGTATCGAACAGACTTCGGACTAGACGTATGTGAGGACGAGTGGTCACAATCATGGCGATCAGGTGTAAATATTGGGAACAATTACCGACCTTATTTACCAGCCAGCGATGAGAGATGTGAAAACAGCGAGAGACGAACAGTGATGGGTTATGTGCAACACAGTTATAGTTTGAATTATAGTTCGAAGACTTCGACAAAATCTACATTGCAGCCGGGTTAAATTTAAGACAGTTGTCCGCCTGAAAGGCTTAATCACAAGTGTAAGGGACATAATATTATTTTTCTGATTTTTATAGAAGACTTGTAAATGTGAACGGTTGAAAACTCTAGTCGAGAGAACATTCCTTGACGTTAGTGTAAACAACTTAATAGGGCAAGTTTTATTACCTAATCCACCCACTTGACAGAGGGGTTCCATCCCTCTCGATGAGGAACGAACTAATTGACCTCACATGTGTGTGAAACGTTGTGTCGGGTAGATGTGAACTATTGTTATTAAAAATAAGTGTTTGTGTTGTATACCATTTTCCTGTAATTCAGCGTGAGTTTTCACTGAGTATTTCAAGCATGCTTAGTAATAATTTTAGTAGATCGTCTGTGGGATGATGCTGATTAATAAGAGTATGTCTGTCTTTCAAAGTAGGTAATTGAAGTAATATAGGGACGATACCTGGACTGTTAGCTGCGGTTACTTACTTTAGGGCTGAGATGTACAGCGCTGCGGTGCAATGAGGACTGTTATAGTTTGAATTATAGTTCGAAGACTTCGACAAAATCTACATTGCAGCCGGGTTAAATTTAAGACAGTTGTCCGCCTGAAAGGGTATACATCAAAGTAGGGTACGAGGATATCTCGAATGTGTGTTATAGTCGAAATAGGTCGGAAAGGATGTGAAGGAAAGAAGCTTAAGAGACTACGATAGTGTGAACTCTTCGGTAGTGTAACCTTCTAGGTCGTTGCGGACTCTATCATACCATGAAGCGCGAATGTAGCACTGCAAGGAATGATACTGCGATGACTCATAAAAAGAACCTGTCTTATCGCAGAAGTTCGGTTCATAACATTCTCCGAGTAAGTGTTGCAGCTGATACAAAACTCGGAGGGTTCCATAAGCCGACATGAAAGGCAAACAAAGCCTTTCGTACTGGAACATAGCTGAAGACATTGCTGACACTGCAATTTAGTGGTAACCTTATAGGTGACAGTAGATTGAACCACCTGTCGGAACGGTTGCACAGCAATGATAGCATACCCATGTAATGAGTAATTGTTTGGGAGGAGAGTACCTTGTACTTAGTTCATAATCATGGTGTTGTGGACAGAGAGTGAATGGAGCTGGGTGGGTATAGTGGTGGTGATGTAGGTGGGCATGAACGTGGGGGATGCGGTGATGTGAAAAAGGAAGATAACGATGATTCGATGTAAAAAGTATAAGAATAAAAAATTTATGAGAATATAGTTGTTGAAAATGTAACGAGAAAATAAGACGACATAGGAATGTAAATCATGATTAAGAAATGAGTAATGGAGGAACCTAAATACGAATATGCAGTAAAAGTTGCAAAAAAGAAGAAATTTTAGTTTCACCCCTAACACAATATTTTGGAGCTTTTTGAGTGAGTAGCACATGAAAATTTCGGTAATGAGGTATAACATACAAAGTCAATATGAATGTTAGCGAGATTCCGAGAAATGGGAGGGGTAAAAGTGTGAAAATTTACTTTTAAAATTTTTAAATAAGGATAAAGTGACGAGATCGTGTAATAACATGTGTTGTTATGAACATCAATGAAACTCCACGTGTGACAAAGGAACAAAATAAACTAACTTTATCTACTTGACTCTATGGCAATACACAATGTAATATTTGTGTGTACACAAACTAAGTCGCCTATGATTCTAGTCGGTAAAATAGTATAAACTTTTATAAACATAACAAATATTTCGACAAACTATCAGGTTGTTATAGTTTCACTGATTCGTGAATACACAACATTTCCGCCAACACCCCTCCTCAACTATAACAATCTGGTACTCTATCCAATTTTTGGTTTTATAAGTCCACAGGATTCATCAAAGAAACCCAATTTTATTTTGTTTAATAGTTTTGTTATTAAATCTGCCAACATCTGATCTGTGGGGCAGTATTCGTATTCTATTCTGTGTTCATTCCTTAGACTTATTACAAAATGATACTTCGTGTCAATATGCTTTTAGTGCGATTGCTAAACCTCTTGTTGGCGATTTGTTTCGGACAACTCTGATCACTAATGACGATCTTCTCTAGTCTTTTACATTCCAAGTCTTCCAATAAGTTTTCGATCCACATTGCCTCCTTGCTTGCTTATGCAGGAGCAACGTACTCAGCTTCTATTGAAAATAAGACTATGCACGTTTGTTTTCTGCATGACCAGCTGATAGGTGCACCATACAAGAAGAACATATATCCGCTGTTTAATTTTTTGTCTTGCCTGTCCTCGGCCTAATTTGCATTAGCATAACCGCATAGCTTAACTTTTGTGTTTAAACCTCCTAATGTTAGTTTATTATCTCTTGTGCCCTTTAGATAACGCAACACCCTCTTTACTTCGTTCCAGTCTACTTTGGTGGGTTTTTTATTATGTTGGATCAAAATACTTATGCGTGCAGTTATGTCTGGCCTTGGCCTTGTGTTCACTGCTATGTACAGTAGCGCTCCAATTAATTTCTGGTATTTTTCACTTTGCTTCATTGGTGGTTTGTTCGGCACAATTTTCTGATAGCCCGGATCCATTGGTATCGGTGAAGGTTTGGCATCTTGTAAACCAAAATTTCGCAGTAGTTTTTCTCTATATTGCGTCTGATCTAGAATATAGGTCCCATATTATTTTTTTTTTTAATATTTATATCCAAATAGTGATGCAAAAAAACCCAAATCTGATAGTTCAAAATGATTCTTCAAAACATGTGCCATATCATCAATTGCTTTGATATTACTTCCAGCGATTAAAAAATCACCCACGTAGACAATGACGTATATAGGTTCTTCTTTACCAAGTTTTACATACTCTGCTTGAAATTATTCTGTTTTAATATGCCATAACTTTTTCGTTCCATAATCTTCCTGCTTGTTTTAACCTATATATTCCTTTATTTAGTATAGGGGACCAACTATTTCCCAGATCCACTTTCTATCTTTCAAAAACGGAATCAGTGCCATAGACATTCACAGAACAATGGTTCTTGGATTCAAACATCGGAATATCGGTTAAAATCATAGGAAATTCGATGCAGTCATAGTCCAATGTGCGAGAGTAATGCAGGTAGGAAGTTGTTCTTTCGGTCATCGTGATTCGAGCGCGATCGCGGGTTTAGTAAATAAAAAGCTGGCAACAGGAATAACAATAGTGGTTAGGTTAGGACAAGGAAAGACGTTAAGGATTAGACGTTCTAAAGGATCCAACAGGGGGATACCATCTGATCGGTACATGGGCATGCTACGTACAGCAGGAGACATTATAGAAGAACCAACCAAACTTGAAGAAGCTTTATTGAGCCCAAATAAAGAAAACTGGAAAGAAGCAATGCAAGATGAAGTTGACTCATTATTAAACAATAATGTATGGAAACTTGTACCAACACCAAAAGGGCGCAAGGTAGTTACTAACAAATGGGTTTTTAAAATTAAATTCCGAAGGAACTGATACCAAATATAGAGCAAGACTAGTCGGAAGGGGTTTTTCACAAAAGTTTAGAGTTGATTACGACGAAGTTTTTGCTCCAGTCGTACGACAGGCAACCTTCCGAATATTATTAACAATTGCAAGTAAGCAGAAAATGCTTTTGTAACATTTTGATGCCAAAACAGCTTTAATGAACGGTGAATTGGAGGAAGAGGTGTATATGGAGCAACCCAAGGGCTTTATTGTTACTGGAAAAAAAAATTGTGTGTAAGTTAAATAAAGGAATATATAGGTTAAAACAAGCAGGAAGATTATGGAACGAAAAAGTTATGGCATATTAAAACAGAATAATTTCAAGCAGAGTATGTAAAACTTGGTAAAGAAGAACCTATATACGTCATTGTCTACGTGGGTGATTTTTTAATCGCTGGAAGTAATATCAAAGCAATTGATGATATGGCACATGTTTTGAAGAATCATTTTGAACTATCAGATTTGGGTTTTTTTGCATCACTATTTGGATATAAATATTAAAAAAAAAAATAATATGGGACCTATATTCTAGATCAGACGCAATATAGAGAAAAACTACTGCGAAATTTTGGTTTACAAGATGCCAAACCTTCACCGATACCAATGGATCCGGGCTATCAGAAAATTGTGCCGAACAAACCACCAATGAAGCAAAGTGAAAAATACCAGAAATTAATTGGAGCGCTACTGTACATAGCAGTGAACACAAGGCCAAGGCCAGACATAACTGCACGCATAAGTATTTTGATCCAACATAATAAAAAACCCACCAAAGTAGACTGGAACGAAGTAAAGAGGGTGTTGCGTTATCTAAAGGGCACAAGAGATAATAAACTAACATTAGGAGGTTTAAACACAAAAGTTAAGCTATGCGGTTATGCTAATGCAAATTAGGCCGAGGACAGGCAAGACAAAAAATTAAACAGCGGATATATGTTCTTCTTGTATGGTGCACCTATCAGCTGGTCATGCAGAAAACAAACGTGCATAGTCTTATTTTCAATAGAAGCTGAGTACGTTGCTCCTGCATAAGCAAGCAAGGAGGCAATGTGGATCGAAAACTTATTGGAAGACTTGGAATGTAAAAGACTAGAGAAGATCGTCATTAGTGATCAGAGTTGTCCGAAACAAATCGCCAACAAGAGGTTTAGCAATCGCACTAAAAGCATATTGACACGAAGTATCATTTTGTAATAAGTCTAAGGAATGAACACAGAATAGAATACGAATACTGCCCCACAGATCAGATGTTGGCAGATTTAATAACAAAACTATTAAACAAAATAAAATTGGGTTTCTTTGATGAATCCTGTGGACTTATAAAACCAAAAATTGGATAGAGTACCAGATTGTTATAGTTGAGGAGGGGTGTTGGCGGAAATGTTGTGTATTCACGAATCAGTGAAACTATAACAACCTGATAGTTTGTCGAAATATTTGTTATGTTTATAAAAGTTTATACTATTTTACCGACTAGAATCATAGGCGACTTAGTTTGTGTACACACAAATATTACATTGTGTATTGCCATAGAGTCAAGTAGATAAAGTTAGTTTATTTTGTTCCTTTGTCACACGTGGAGTTTCATTGATGTTCATAACAACACATGTTATTACACGATCTCGTCACCTTATCCTTATTTAAAAATTTTAAAAGTAAATTTTCACACTTTTACCCCTCCCATTTCTCGGAATCTCGCTAACATTCATATTGACTTTGTATGTTATACCTCATTACCGAAATTTTCATGTGCTACTCACTCAAAAAGCTCCAAAATATTGTGTTAGGGGTGAAACTAAAATTTCTTCTTTTTTGCAACTTTTACTGCATATTCGTATTTAGGTTCCTCCATTACTCATTTCTTAATCATGATTTACATTCCTATGTCGTCTTATTTTCTCGTTACATTTTCAACAACTATATTCTCATAAATTTTTTATTCTTATACTTTTTACATCGAATCATCGTTATCTTCCTTTTTCACATCACCGCATCCCCCACGTTCATGCCCACCTACATCACCACCACTATACCCACCCAGCTCCATTCACTCTCTGTCCACAACACCATGATTATGAACTAAGTACAAGGTACTCTCCTCCCAAACAATTACTCATTACATGGGTATGCTATCATTGCTGTGCAACCGTTCCGACAGGTGGTTCAATCTACTGTCACCTATAAGGTTACCACTAAATTGCAGTGTCAGCAATGTCTTCAGCTATGTTCCAGTACGAAAGGCTTTGTTTGCCTTTCATGTCGGCTTATGGAACCCTCCGAGTTTTGTATCAGCTGCAACACTTACTCGGAGAATGTTATGAACCGAACTTCTGCGATAAGACAGGTTCTTTTTATGAGTCATCGCAGTATCATTCCTTGCAGTGCTACATTCGCGCTTCATGGTATGATAGAGTCCGCAACGACCTAGAAGGTTACACTACCGAAGAGTTCACACTATCGTAGTCTCTTAAGCTTCTTTCCTTCACATCCTTTCCGACCTATTTCGACTATAACACACATTCGAGATATCCTCGTACCCTACTTTGATGTATACCCTTTCAGGCGGACAACTGTCTTAAATTTAACCCGGCTGCAATGTAGATTTTGTCGAAGTCTTCGAACTATAATTCAAACTATAACAGTCCTCATTGCACCGCAGCGCTGTACATCTCAGCCCTAAAGTAAGTAACCGCAGCTAACAGTCCAGGTATCGTCCCTATATTACTTCAATTACCTACTTTGAAAGACAGACATACTCTTATTAATCAGCATCATCCCACAGACGATCTACTAAAATTATTACTAAGCATGCTTGAAATACTCAGTGAAAACTCACGCTGAATTACAGGAAAATGGTATACAACACAAACACTTATTTTTAATAACAATAGTTCACATCTACCCGACACAACGTTTCACACACATGTGAGGTCAATTAGTTCGTTCCTCATCGAGAGGGATGGAACCCCTCTGTCAAGTGGGTGGATTAGGTAATAAAACTTGCCCTATTAAGTTGTTTACACTAACGTCAAGGAATGTTCTCTCGACTAGAGTTTTCAACCGTTCACATTTACAAGTCTTCTATAAAAATCAGAAAAATAATATTATGTCCCTTACACTTGTGATTAAGCCTTTCAGGCGGACAACTGTCTTAAATTTAACCCGGCTGCAATGTAGATTTTGTCGAAGTCTTCGAACTATAATTCAAACTATAACTGTGTTGCACATAACCCATCACTGTTCGTCTCTCGCTGTTTTCACATCTCTCATCGCTGGCTGGTAAATAAGGTCGGTAATTGTTCCCAATATTTACACCTGATCGCCATGATTGTGACCACTCGTCCTCACATACGTCTAGTCCGAAGTCTGTTCGATACAAAACAGGTAACCACCGACTCCTCCATCACTGAAAAATCTCGATAACGAACGGTTCTCGAACCACGATGTTTTACAAACGAATCCCATGCTGCTTGCAAACGTACTGATGCAACTCTCGCCCAACTCTCATCTTCCTCCTCCTCAGAATATTTTCACCTCACTCACAACCCCACTCATCCGAGTCATATAAATATTCCGTTCATTAAGCAAATACTACTAACATGCTATACTTCATAACTTTCATTCATTTCAAACATTAAACCAATTAGCACATCTTAGAACATCGTGTCTGGGATACAAGTAATGGCATGGTCAGCACGTTACTGTTAGGATGAAAATCCTCCCGTCGAGTTCTCCAGTGATATGGAGAAGCCCCTCCGATGTATAGGGGCACACGGGACCAGTTATCTGCAGTATGTCCGCTACGGAATACATTTTGTAAAAAAATTTTATTTGTAAATAAAATTAATTAGTATTTATTTTTCTATGTTTCTTTTATTATTTATTATCTCCTCCACCTTGTGAAACATTATGATCTTCGCAGTGTTCAACACATATAATTTTTGGTTCTCGTTCACCTTTCAAGAAATGCGTCTGCTACTTCTCTACAATTTTACTTCACAGAGAATAGCTACAACCCGGCTTGGTGGCCAAGTCAATCACAATACAATCGCGATACCATTCAAAACTTCATGTTACCATTACGTATACTATTATCTGACCATTTGATGCAATATTTATCAATTTTCCCTCATACATATTATCTATACACCTTCTTTTAGCGACTACCAACACTCGAAAAACATTTTTCTCTCGTACAATAACTGTCCTCAGAGAAAAATTTTAAAATTTCATGTTTCTGTTTTACAATTTCATTTAAATATATGCAATGAATGTGTGCGTAAACTAACTAACTGCTGTGCCACCTCTTCTGCTCGCTTTCTACCTTCCATAACCAATTTAACGCTGCTTTCACGACTTTTCTTCAGGTCCTCCAACACTTCTCTTTCCGATGTATGTGATCCAACAGTAGAGCGTCCTTCGTGTGATGCTCTTTTATTTCTCCTTCTTGTTTAAAAGAGCTTTTACTGCTTCCCTCACTTTGTCCACTAGCTTTGAATAATCCAACGGACCGCTCGAAACACTCATGTTGTATGTTCGTTTCTTCGGTTTCATTGTTATGGATTTAACGCTCCCTGCTACCTCAAGCATATCTGACAGCTTCGACTCGTTTAGGGTCTAGGATAATGACGGGCACATCGGCACCACCACACTCTCCCACTTCAGCCATTTTACCTAACCTCAACTTCTATATTTCTCTCTTTAATATCTTCTGTCCCTCTCTTTATAAACTCACCCTTCTTCATATTCCTCCCCTCCTTCCCATTTTGTTACATTGTTAAATTTCCTTCGCACAACGGCCGTCTCTAGTCTCTGTCACAACACGTCTCTTGCAATTTGTCGATATGATTTGTTGTCCGGACTGTCATACGTCCTTTACGCGATCTGACAGTTTAATAAGACGTCAAAAAGCTTCGTGTTGTAAACGAGCGCAACACAAAGCTACGTTCTCTCTACCGAGCAAAAAACCGAAGTGTGCTGCACCTGGCACGTCATCCGATCGGTGGTGTGACACCTGTAAAATTTAAATCATTCAACATAAATAACAAAATTGAGATTAACTCGACCGATGTTTAATAACACGGTTACCAACAATGTTCCTACTTTTTCTACAGCATGGGTTTAGAAAGGGTTCTTTTCCTCGAAATGAACTTCAACAAGTACAATCCGTTGAGAGCCTCATCTTACATTCCTTTACCCAAACAAATTCTACTTAAAAAAGCCATTGTAAATGTGCAAAACGATGAGTAAGCCTGCATTGCGTGGGCAATAACGTCAACTTTATACCCCGCGCAAGCAACCCCGCAAAGAACAACTTCCTACCTGCATTACTCTCGCACATTGGACTATGACGGCATCGAATGTCCTATGATTTTAACCGATATTCCGGTGTTTGAATCCAAGAACCATTGTTCTGTGAATGTCTGTGGCACTGAATCCGTTTTTGAAAGATAGAAAGTGGACCTGGGAAATAGTTGGTCCCCTATACTACTCACCCATCAAACGGAGCCTGCATTTCAATCTACTGCTGCTTGACGATGATCAAGGCAATAATAATTACTGCTGGATCAAGGACATCTCTCGTTTACTTTCTCAACTGCTTTCCACGACACTACACCGCAAATTCTTATGTGACGGTTGCTTACAATACTTCTCCACTTTAGTCCATCAACAGCATGACTGTAGCCACGTCTACATCACCCTTTCTAATGATAAGATGGGCAGGTTCGTCCCCAACCACATTTTAAGATTTGAAAACTATCAAAAACACATCAAAGGACTCTTTGATGTAAATGCAGAATTTGAAACCGTATTGCGACCAATTCATACATGCTTACCTGATCCTAACAAGCACTCCACCACATCTACTCACAAACATCAACCTCATTAGTTCGCTTACTTGATGAAGTGTTCTTTTGATGATTCCCTCTCCAAACTCAGATCATATAGGGGACCCGATTGTACTAATCGATTTGTTCAAACTTTCGATCGAGACGTTTATGACATTTATCACCGAAATTTGAAGATCACAGCGCCCATGCTACCCCTGTCAGATGAAGAGATGCGTCTCTACTGGACTCTTGAAATATCTGCGAAGAACCCTTTCAAAACGATGACGTTCGGGTTCGCGATCATTGTCATTTGAACGGTAAAGTTCGTATAGGTGCCGCTCACTCCAGGTGTAATTTAAATTACAAACTACCCAACATTGTGCCTGTGTTTTTCCATAATCTCTCCGGATACGATTTCCACCTGTTTATAGAGGAAATGGCTGTGAACGATGTTAAATGTACCGTATTCGCTCAAAATAAAGAAAAATACATTTCCTTTTCTAAATTATTACGAGCTGATGCTGTAAAACTCGACACAGACGACTCAACTCAAAATATGTCAGTTAAGATTAGATTTCTCGATTTTTTTCGTTTGATGGCTTCTTCCCTCGACAAGCTATCGGAAGAACTACATTCTTCTCAATGTTTGCAAGTGAAAATTGACTTTCCAGATCCTCGACAATTTCAGCTCGTGCGACGGAAGGGTGTTTTCCCTTATTCCTACGTGGATGATATTGCTAAGCTTGATGAAACAATGTTTCCACAGAAAGACGATTTGTTTGATCAAATGACTTCCCTTCCCGTTTCCGATGAGGATTATTAAAGAGCAAAAACTGTTTGGAATACTTTCTCATGTTCAACTCTTGGAGAATATTCAGACCTATATTTAAAAACAGATGTCCTTTTATTAGCTGATGTTTTCGAGAATTTCCGAGAAGTATGTGCTGCCACATATGATTTAGACCCTGCTCAATATCATACCGCTCCAGGGATTGCGTGGGATAGCATGATAAAATTCACTGTTGTTAATTTACAAATTCTTACTGATATCGATATGTCGAAATTTTTTCAAAAAGGAGTACGCGGAGGAATAAGTCAGTGCGTTCAAAGAATGCATTTTACTAACAACCCTCACCTCCCCAATTACAACGTCTCCGTTCCCACCTCGTACATTATAAATTTAGATGCTACTAATTTGTGTGGACATAGTATGAGTCAGCCGCTTCCTCTATCACACTTTCGTTGGCTCACCGAACGGAGATTGATGAATTAAATGCTCTCTCGTTAGATGCTTCTTCAGAATATGGCTATGTCCTTGAAGTTGATGTTGAATATCCCCAACACCTCCGTGACTTGCATACTGATCTCCACTATTTAGTTGAAAATATTATTTCTCTTGCTAATTTTAAGTTAAACCTCTTTCTGTAGGTTTTACTATTTTGGATTTGTCTAAATTGTTATGTATGACTTCTACTATAGGTTTCTTAAACAATAATACCAACAAAACGCTCCTTCGATGCATATGGATACTGATTCCTTCATTTATAAAGTGCTTACAGAAAACATTTATCGAGATATTATCGAAAATATTCAACACTGATACTTCCAATTATCCGCGCGATAATAGTTTCGATATTCCCATCCCTCATCTGTGGTCGGTAAATTTAAAGATGAGTTCCCAATTAATCCTATTAAAGAATTTTATTGGACTGGAGCTAAAGCTTACTGTATTGAATCGGTTAATTAAATCGTTAAAAAAGCTAAAGGTGTTAAGAAAACGCTATAAAATTACATCTAGGTATTGAAGATTATCTTCGCGTTAATAGGTACGATTCTACCATTCTAAAAAGTATGAATATTTTCATCTCTGACCTCCATACTATGTTCACAAAAATGAAAACTAAAGTTGCTCTTTGTCCTAAAGATGATAAACGTTTCATAATTCCGAAAAAAACTAATACGCTTCCTTGGGGACATAGTTTAAAAAACTCGGAAAATTTGATTTCAAAGCTGGACAGTAAAATCGATCGATTGATCCCAAATTTTCATCAACCGTATACACCGACAACTTAACCGTTGGGGAATATCTTATTCAAAAACTGTTTGAGGCTTCCTCACTTCCCGACGATTCTTTTGGTACTATTTATGAACATCTTATATAAACTTAATCAGTTGTTGTACTGTATGTGTATATGTAAATAATGTATCGATGTTATATTTTACAAGCTTATACATAATAGTGATTGTAACCACATGACTGTTTAAAAATAAATAAACTTTATAACGCAGCTTTGCCTTTGACTAATTTTATAAAAATTAGATTTTTTTCCTGAATATGGAAAGAAAACTAGCTTACTAAATAGCCTGTTATTACAAGCTTATCGTATGCACCATTCAACTTAAATTCTTGCACTGCGTTTTCTAACTCTGACGCTACCAAAAGTTTTCTCTCAGATAGAAAACCGTCTGAACAATTTCAATTCAATTACATAACCTTCTACCATTACTACGTCTTTATCATTAAATGCGGCAACTAGCGATAGCAACTGATGACACTCGCCATATCTAAATCTTATTTGTAATCATACTTTGAGGGAGAGGGTATACAAATTCGTAAACGTTTTACCATTTATTAATACAAAAACGTAAGACCATATCAGAAAACGTTGTTTTTATAAATCCAGCTATTATGAGATTTGTCCAGCCCTAACCATTCACGTAATCCATGTCACCTCTACGTTTGATGAAGATCATCAAATCCTTTAACAATTACCTTACGACGTGTAAAATTAATTCTAGCAAGTTTATGCAGTTCTTTCAAAAGTTCATCTTTCACGTTTAACATTTTCCTTCTAATGAAGAACTACATAGACGGTGCTGCTGTTGGTTTGAAACTGCTCGATTTTGCATTAGCTGTTGCTCTTTGTTTTAAGAACTTTTACTTCCTCTTTTAAGTGATTCCACCATTTCCACTCATTTCTTTTTGAGATCTTCTTTCTTTTTATTGGTTCCTTGAATTTCTTTCTCTGCAAATTCCTTAACTTTTTTACACTCATCCTGAATCAGGTTTTTGATTAATTCAACACTCGCATCTATACCTTTTTTCATATCTCCTACAATCTCCGTCTTCAGTTTCTTCGATAATTCTTCATCGTCTTTCCTATCAAACGCCTCTACATCTTTACACTCTAATTTTACTTTTGTTGAAAAGGCGCCCATGATTCTGATAGCATTCTTGTCTATTAAATCACTCACCTTGTTTGTTAGTTGTTTATCCCTGTCATTGTTATATCTTATATTCTTATATCTCTATATTGTTACTGAAAGTTTTCATCATCTTTTCATCGCTTCTGGAAACAGCTGTTTTCAATTCTTCTCGTAAATCCCTCATCCTTCCGACACCTTCACGATCCTTTACCTTTTTTTTACATTCGACTCTGATATACTCTTTTGTTAACCCATCTTTCTCACCTACACACATTTTAGCAGATGCATGAAACCCAGCCGCAGTCCCAATCAAATGTGTAATATGCTTATTAGCCACATCAATGAAATACAAAACTTTATCGAATGCATCATCTTACGATAAAAGACGTTGCATCTTCTCCAAAAAGCATTATGCTCCTACTGAGTATTACCGATTCTTGTTAAGCGGTTATGATTGAAATCATGAACATTGCTGAATGTTCGCGGATACAATCGTTTTTTTACCCACGTCCGTACCTATCAACCGTCATTGTCTAACTAACAATCTTAACAATTTTTTTATACGATTATATTACACTCATGCAACTCTTCTAAAATTGATTGTATTTCGTTTTCATGATTTGTGTTGCCTGCTTGTTGAGGAGCAACCAATAACTTTAAACGATCACAAAATTCATTAACGTCATCAAAATATTTGTATTCTATCGGTTTTTCGTTATAAGTCAACAACGACAATCCTCCACCTTTAGAAAACTTCGATGTTTGTTGTCTTAAATTGTAAACTGCTCCCGTATGTTTTAATATATCCACGTAGTCTTTCCTTTCTTTAATCGACGACGGATATTCAGAACGTAATTTGAGCAGTAGCTCGTATAATCCCACAGTACCTATGTGTTTAAATTTTCCATCGATTACAACGTTTGGTCCGTCAAAATACAGTTCAGAATCACCGATAAAAAATTTGTTTGTGTCCCATTTGTATCGAACTTTATCAAAACGGGGAGTCACAATGTCAGTGTTAAATGTACCACCTTCATGGTTTTTAATAATTCCTTCTATGTAGTCTCGAGGTAGATTATCGAATTCTTCCAAATATTTAGCAAATCGAGAGCTATTATTATAGTCTATATTTCCTTTTATTAATTGTTCAAACTCATCATTATCCTGCTCTATGTTTCATGATCTGTTGCTGGGTAAGTTTCATAAACACTTTTTTCCTTTAAGAATGAAGGGGCACCTGAAAGTGAGGTGCCTGGAGCATTCGAAGGGTCAAGCTTTCTAATTTTTATTGGAGTTGACGAAGCTGGAATGTCACCTTCCGAACAATTACTCACTTCTGGCTTTAATTCCTTTTGATCCCTTCACCCGGCTCAGATTTCAAGTTAAAAAGCGTTTTTGTAATTGGTTGGTATGCTTGCTGCAATAGGATATTCTGTCGTGCTGTCGATTCCTTTAACATTTGCAATTTACTGCTTTCCTAACTTTGATTAGTTCTTTCTTTGATTTTACATCCATCCCGTTGTCATGGTTGCCTTTTAACAACTGATTTCATTTATACCACCTACATTAATATATATTTATCGAATCATACGCGATATCTCCCCTCATTTATACTACAGTTCTTGTTTATCACTAGAAATTCAAACTTCCCTTTCCAACATTCTTCACACATACTTTTAGATTGATCGAAAGACATGTCTGCCGTGACAATGTCAGAAAAACGTGTTTGAGATTTAATTCGTCTTGTTTGAACAATATAATTAAATTAGCGTTATCTCTAATTAAATATACTTATAGGGATCTGAGCATATGTTTGATTTAAATAAAAAGTGTCGTGTAGATTGAGTTATGCTAAAGTATTCCCTTAAATTATTCTGATTATCATTCGCAATAGCATCAAAGAGAATTAGGTCTTGCCTGTGATTGACCGGCTACTTCATCAGGGTCTCTATAAGGAAAATATCCTACTCCAGCAATTGGTTGCAACAATTCTGCTAAATACTTATATTTTGGTTGATACAATGACTTCGAATAAACATACATTTTCAAGCCGTAAACCGTTTGGTTGCTCCAAAAGTTCTGCAATCACATTTGTTTTTCCATAGCTTGAAGGGTCTACAACGATACATCTTATTGTTGATGGTAATAAAGGACCATGACGGTTTATTTTCGAGGCGATATTGAAGTCGCGTTAGTTATCGGTAGAGCACATGGATATTGTACTAACCGCATGTATATTCATTATTAAAAGATTTCGCTGTGTGTTCACGGATATATAAATTTAGGGTTAATGTTGTTTATATAGTCAGTTGGTTCATAGTAGTGAAAACACTCACACCAGACCAGTTATATGAAATAGGTAGATTACCTTTTGAATTACATCTACCAGGCTAAAACCTTTGTGGTCCAGGGATACGATTTAACAAACGATTAGCACGAGGTGATATTGGTATAAATCCTCTCTACGAATATTGAAAATTACACGATATTACATACACAATTTCATCAAACATTTCGTAACGTCGAAGAGCAGACAAGGTTTTAGCACAACAATCTTTACGAAGACTGAAGTCTGTAGGTGAACATTTATTAGTTTTAGCAATTCTTTCGTTTGTGAAGGCTAAAGAAGAGACTTGGAGTGGGACACAAAAGAAGACGTCCATACGTCACAGTAAAAGAGGCGGTTCGATTTCGTTGAGGAGAATAAATAAGCGAAAACGAATAAGAAAGGGAGGACTTGTACCGTTTAGTAAACTGGTAACAACTGCGAAACTTGGAGAACTTGGAAAGCGATCAAGCGGTTTTAGATGTGGTCAGTTAGTTCTACAATTCCTACGAAGGATTCCGTAAACACTTTTTTAAAAGGAACCATCTGACTTACTTCTCTGTATTAAACAGAACGTTAAACCAAAAACATGTCTTATACATTCGCCCTGACTAATACAATGTCTGAGCGACAAATAATAATAAATCCACCGACTGTTTTAATCGGTGAATAAGAAAATCAAATAGCATTATTAAATTTTATGGCGTATAACAGTATTCCTAATATCGATGAAAACAATAACAAGTTCAATTTTGAAGGTTCTACGAAACCAGTCGTAGTTCTTCCAGAAGGATCCTATGAAATTAATGATTTTCTTCAAGAGAAATTTGGAGGTACCACTGATAGTATGTTCTTGTCTGGAGGCAACACTACATTAAAAAGTCGTATAAAGAGCACCAAAAAAGTTGACTTTACTCCGACAGATTTTCCTGCAAAGAAATTGGGTTTTGAAAATAAGCTTATACCAACGCTTCAAGAGGTGTCCGATCACGTAGCTGAAATCTTCAAGTAAACGCAATTTATGTAATGTGTAACCTCGTATCTAACTCCTACATACATACTAATGATGGTGCTAAAGGACAAGATGGGCATATACTACATCAATTCTTTCCCAATGTACCTCCCGGATTTAAAATTGTAGAGAATCCCACAAGTCTTATATATTTATCTATCAACACTCGCGTCATTGATTACATTTCCCTTAAAATAGATGATCAAGACGGTAATCTTGTTAATTTCCGTGGAGAGCGTGTTACAGGAAAGCTTCACTTACGAAAAGTATAACATGGTTGTGCGTTATAGCTGTACCCAACGATATTCAAACAAGATAACCATTATAAAACGATTACCACGCTCGAAGACGTTTATTGCGCGTACACCATTTAAGCGAATAACACCCTCCAACAAATAGTTCCTAAAATCCTTGGGATTGCGGTTGAAAAAGACGAAACACTTGGTAAGTATTGGAACTCAGAACAAGAAAAAATCATTTATACCGTTAAACCAATACAATGTCCAACAACCGCTACAAAAAGATTAATATTTTCCGAAATAACTAAAATATTTGATCCCTAGGTGTTAATGTTGGTTATTGAAATAAGAGTCCTCAAGATTTCGCCAACACTTGAGCTAGGTTTATTAAAGCCAGTTCAAACAATTACACAAATTAAATAACACTTACACTAAGTTCTAAAGTACTAATATCTTAAAAGTTCAGAGGAACAACTAATACACGGAAACGTATGAAATGGTTCACGTCTTAAGACATACTATTACAAAAAATTGACAACATTAAAATGCCTCTAGTCCCAAAAATCTTAAGTTCAACTTCTCCTTCTTTTCTAAATACAACAAGCGAACACTTGGTAGGCGGTTCAGAAAAATGTAGATTGAATTTAATTGGATAAATTGATTAAAAAGGGGTTAAGACATCCCTTACAAACATAAATTAAAAACGCCCCCAAATATACAATTTCCAGGTACTCGCAAAAGTAGAAAACCCAACCGTCTTAATGGCCATACCACACTATTCTTCTAGCTGAGTTATACCTAAATATTTATTGACGAAAGCCATCAACACTACTGATTTTTATATATAAATACATTGAGACTTCTTAATTAAAACCAATTGCCAAATGAAATGAATAAGTTGAACTAAAATGCTAAAATGTAATCTAAATAACTTATACTTATGTTTCAGAGATCTGATAACAGTCGCATTGTATAAGATAGCCATGCGCCCTCATCAAAATCTGCTAGCTTAGGTTAGGTATATTTTATAATAAATTCACTTACTTTAAAGATGAAATGGTTTTGGCTTCTACTTGGTAAAAGTTGATATTCATAATACTAGTAAAATAAAACACTGTACATTCACAAACTGTATATTATTGAAACAATTGTTTCGCTAACACAGTAGCTTCTTTTTCTTTCTTTTTCTTTTTCATCTTAGCACGTTTTCTCATAGGGTTAATTCTTAATGTTGCAAGTGTACATACAGTGTAAATATACTATTAATATAATGTACAAGTTATTATTGTCCAAAGGAGAAATAACAAAGGAGATTATTTTAATAATAATCTGGAATATTTGTCAAAAACCAAATATTCATCGAACAAACAGCAATCTGCTTGATTAGACTAAGTTCTAAATCGAACATTTCTTTTTCTTTTTCTAAAGGGATTACTTTAGAAAATATTATGTTTGGTGGGTATTTTTTTTTAATCTTCAAAAGACACCCAGCCGCCCGATGCGCATTCCTGAGGAAGGTGTCTGTCCTCAGACCTACCGACCTAAACCCCTCTACCTCAGGCCGTTATAGGTCCAATAGTTGGACCTCTTCAGCCGTAAAATAACGACAAAATCAAGTGAAACCTTTACAGGTCTAGTTCAATGTAATACCACTGATGACATGTGAACACCATCTGCGGGAGTTAGCCAAAATTTAGGTTTTTTTTTAAATAAAACTTTTGAACTCGTTTGAAAAACACTAGCTATTCAATTGCTACGATTCGTTTACTTCACGCCAACGTCTAGGCAAACCCAAGAAAAGAAATGAGAATGAATGACACAGGCAGCCGTAACAATTAACCAACTACTATTTCACGGAAATTCTCGATCGACCAAGCCGTACTATCAGACGCTACGTGTAGATACATTACCCAATACACTGCTGTTTGGCAAAGTCAGTAAAATTTTTAGTTGTTTTATTTTGATGTGTTGGTCACTTCTTTATCCTTTTTTTAAGAGTAAGGTAATTTAAAGGCTTGTGTGAGTAGGTTATATTTTTTTGCGGTCGAGAGTCACCCCCGTATGGAGAGCACCCGGGACGGGTCGCGCACCACGCCATCCCCCCATCGCTACGCCACTAACTGTAACAATATTGCAATTGCTTTTTCAATGTCTACTTTATACTTCCTTGGTGTCTAATTTGAAAGTTTCTCCTTAATTGATCAAAATAATCTGTCATATTATGTGATTTATTTGTGTGTCGTGGCACCATTTATTTTATTTGCTTATCATAAACTCAAAATGAAGAGTCATAAATAGCCCTTTAACTATATTAAATAAAAAGAAATATTTATTATAGATACCACAATATACACATATTTCGTCGTACAATGTCTTCTTTAACTGGTGAAGATAATATAAACTTAGTCCAATTCTAAATCAACTCAAATAGGTACCAAAAAAAAAAATACAAAAATTAAATCTTTAAGAAAGGTGAATTAGTTATGTCAATTTGGTCGTTTAAAATTAATGCTAATTTATATGACTTATTAATGTTCATATTTTCTTTTAAATTCAATTTTATACATTTATTTTTATTGTGTAACATTTTAAAATTATCATTAAAATTGAATATGTTTTATTTTTTTAATTTTAAAGGACACTGAAGGAAGTGGAACATACGGATAAAAAGGCCATAAGTGCCCCAGGAGATATTAAGAAGAAAATTATCTTGATTCGTTCGGTATCAGTAACAAAGAATTACTACAAATTTTTAGTTGAAAAAAGTCAACCCTAACCACAAAAAAAAATAGTTTTTTTTTTGCGTTCCAGTAAATATATGGTAGGTCCCCCAAAGACGTTTAAAAATTTTAAAACGGAATTAAGTAAAATCAAAATCAAAAAAATTATGTGTGTCGAGAACATAGTAGGACCATCAGACTCCATTTGGTAGAACAGTATCTTTTGAAAACCGAAAAAACAGATTTTTGTGCCCATACTTGCAAACTTTATAGTATCTTCTTCCAAACATTATTATATTTTGGTTCGAGAACAAGTGTTTTAGGTAGTAGTAGGTATTATAGATAGTAACTGCATTAACTAAGGAATGAAAAACAAATAAATACATATATATTTTAATAAAATACCTTTGATGTTTGTTTGTATGGATATTATTTATCAGCGACAACTATGTAAAGGTAATGGTAATGACATGATATTTTTAGAGCATGTTATACCTAGTTGTTAGATAAAAATAAGACTCACTTGACAGTGGAACTGTTGCGTAATTAAAGTTATTTTCATCAACAGTTTTATTTTCTAAGTGTCCGTGTATTTACAATGGACATTATGGAGATACCCCATTAGGTATTTCCAACCATTTAATATTCCCTCCAATTTCAAATTATTTTATTATACGAATCCAGGAATATTGCGGCCTTTACCAATATATGAGATAAATATTTTAATTGAAGAAAAACTTATTTGTGTACTTACAATCACAAAAAAAATATTTTTTCAATAACCCACAACATTTATGAATTACCAGAATTACATTTGTATACAATATTTACTTAATGTATTGCAAGTACATTACATGAATACTTTCGAAATGTCGCTTACGTTTCACCTAATTTTTATCCGTCTACCTAAGCTGCTCAAGGAAACTTAATTTTATCAAACGTAAGGGAAATAAATAGACGGAAGTTTCACTTAATATTCAATCAAATTCGACAAATATGTTTCGGCCGAATTGCGGCCGAAACTTAATTTAAATCGAAAATGTAGTAAAATGTCAGTGTCGCTTTTAGTAATATCATTTTTAACCCGATACCAAGCGATACGGTTTATGTACTTTATAAACGCGTTATGTTATATGGTATACATACATCATACATATCCGCACAAAATAGAAACGTCGGTAAAAATTTGCGCCAACTCTACTTTCTCAAATGATATTCCCATTGCAAAATAGGATTGAAACCACAACATTCCTACTTGGGAACGAAATTGACGGTCGAAACGTTGCCTAATTATTTATTAAAAGTCGTTGGTTATTGGCAAGACTAGATAATAATAATAATAATAACCAACAACTTTTAATTAATAATTAGGCAAAGTTTCAACCGTCACCAAATAGGACTTGGTGAAAAATTTTATAGACATGTATGTTTTGTGCAGATTTCGTTAATTTTCTTCCTGAAAATTGTCGTAAGTAGATTTAATAAATATTGTACATATATATACTCGTATAGAAGACGCCATAAAATTCGAAAAAACTTAATTTATTAATCACTGCCTGGTTTAAAGTTGCTATCTTCCTTATGCAGAAATAAGAAAATTAAATTTATGCAATAATTGCTTAAATAAACATGAGTTTCTTCAAATAAACGTTAAAAATGTCAGTAAAACTTTTGATAACCGTAAACAACTGAAGTATATACGCTACTATTGACCACGAATCTAGAGTACCTACGGAAATATTGATTTTTCAGTTCTTTTAAAAACGAAATTCATAGACTCAAGAAAGAGGGCTATAAAGGAAGCTAAATTTCAAAGAGTCAATAACTTTTACAGGCAAGAGAGAGGGCAGTATACGGATCTACATGAAAAACGTGAGACAGAAAACCGACCTGAAATTTTAAAATAACAGAAATATCGCTTCCAAGGGCGAAGACAAAAAACTATCTTTTACACCAAATAAAAGGTTGTTATCGATATTCATTACCTATATAGAAGATAAACCAACAATATGCAGTAATTAGCGAGGTATTTGCACCTAAAGATTTTCTGATGACGTTACACAATATTTTCCTGTATATAGTACTGGTAGACTCGTCGAACGCGCCAAAGAGAGCGCGATGTAGTAGAGATAGAGAAAGAGAATGAATGTGGACTTGGCGCTGAGTATTTACCAGATACTCTAGATATATAAAAAAATAAAAACTCCAAACTCTAAAAGTGACCAATCTAGTTGTCCACCTTTAATTGGTAGATTTGGTTTTACGTATAAGCAAACGCACTTTCTTTCTTATTTCGAACTTTCCTGCCATACATGTGGCAAACCTAGGATTGCCGTACACCAGCACAGGTAAAATTCGAAATTGTTCGTATGCACTAAACCCGACCTTTTTGTCACTTTTATTGTAATCCTATATACTTTCTATTTTGTTTTATAAGCTTCAAACGTTTGTTATTAATTAGAAGTTTTGGATTTATTGCTTGCTTAATCGTTATTTTCATTAGTTATAATAGATAGTAACATGTTTATAAAATGAATCGTCGATTATCTTAAAGCACCTTTGACCAATTTTCTATTTAAAGAAAGTTGTATCGCAAGTGAGGTTATCGGGAGCAAATGTCAATATAAGTCACAAGACGAATTTGATAAACTTGTTATTCACTGATTATTTTCTAGAAGTTTCTCTGTTATATAACACTGAACTGATACAGACCTTCATTCGCTAAAAAGAAAAAATATATATAAAACGCTTCATTACAAAAATTAAAGGATATATTATCCTTCACATGATATTTCTAACAAGTGTGTGTTTTACAGTCACCAGAATAGTTTTTAAGAAAAAGAATTCCGTTTATTTCCTTCTGTTTAAGTGGTTAATTCTGTTTCTATTTTCAACTTTTATACATAAGAGCTACTAAGTTGATTTTTTTAACAGTCTGCATGGCTGTAAAAAAAGAAATATAGAGACTTTGGCGGAGTTGTAGAACTTCAGTCGCTGAAGAAGATAACTGTGTTGTCTAAGTTTTGGCGTTGGGGTTTGAACTATTTAGTACGTTACAAAACGCTTCATTTTTATTACTCTAATTATCCAATGCAATAACGGGTGCTCGGTAGGTTTAAAATGTTTGTTATCAATTCTGTTACGATTGTTTAGAGCCGATTATCATTAACGAAAACTAATTAAATTACTTGTTATTTTTATGTTAAAGTTCAATTAGACAACTACGGTTTGACACTTGTAATATCCGTTGAGTTTTGAAAATGTGATAAATAACCTAATAGCTGATGCTCTATCTAATTAAAGTATTTGAAGCCGTCTATCACTTCCGGGTGTCGTGCGTTTTGTGCCGTGCACTTTGCGCCGCGACCTTTTTCCGTGTCGTTTGCGCCGCGAGAAAGGCAGGTAAAATTGCAGCGTCCTGTTTGCGCCGCGACTATGTAATTGGTATATAAACCTATGTACAGTAATAATTATTATTTAAAACTGTATACACTATAAGTTTATGCGTTCTGTTTTTGTATATTTTAAATGTAATTTTTTCCTTTCCTTCGCACTTTAATTCAGGCTTAGGACTGGCAGTTTTGTACGACAAAACAGGCGTGTTTAAAAGTATATTATACATAGTTTTGGAAACACTATTCTAATTTTTGTGCGTATGCTAACGCTTTCAAGCACATCTTTATGTTATGATCTACATCAAATTTTTTTAAAATATTTTTTATTCTTGCATCTTGATTTTGATACTTAACTTTTCTTTTTTTTTTGTAACTGACCGGAACGACCTCGCACAATTGAACTGCTTCGCTTGACTTTATGGTTTCTTTTTTTAATATTTCTAGTAGCGAAAAAATGTTTGGATATTTTGTTCGAACTTGTCGGTTTAAACTACTATGCCACCCTTCCACTACATTGTTGGTACGGTGTCTTAAGTTAAAGCAATTCACATCTGTAAATATACAAATATTTCTTCAAAACTTTCACTTAATCAATGACAATTTGTTTAT
Source organism: Agrilus cyanescens (assembly GCA_947389935.1). NCBI lineage: Eukaryota > Metazoa > Arthropoda > Insecta > Coleoptera > Buprestidae > Agrilus > Agrilus cyanescens. The sequence goes on from OX376707.1 coordinate 18,370,421, forward strand.
ATTACATAATCATGAACTTTACTTACTATTGTAACTTTCTTCTTAAATTGTTCTATGGAGATGGATTTTTATAATTATAAAGGGCATAATTGCCTGTTGATTCATAATTAATTAAAAAAAAACTCTCCATTCAAAATAACCGCATGAAGTGCGAAGGAAAGTAAAAACTTACATTTAAAATATACAAACACAGAACGCATAAACTTATAGTGTATACAGTTTTAAATAATTATTACTGTACATAGGTTTATATATCAATTACATAGTCGCGGCGCAAACAGCACGCTGCAATTTTACCTGCCTTTCTCGCAGCGCAAACGATACGGAAAAAGGTCGCGGCGCAAAGTGAACAGCGCCAAACGCACGGACTCCTGCCCATCACAAATGATCAAACAGAATTTGAAAATTCCCCCTTTTTAAAATTACATTAGATTAGGTTCTTATAAATTTTTTTACCTGAAATATGTACCTTAGTCGATAAATATCTACTCTTTGAAAATGGTGTAAAAGCCGAAACAATTGTAAGAGAAATCTTTAAATTTTAAATATTGTTTATATCTTTTTGACTATTAAAAATGTTTCACCAAGAGATAAGCGAGAATTCAATATCCTCTACTTATATATATATCTGTTACACATTTTCTTAATTCAGTATCCAATTTTGTTTCTCTTGAAAATAGTCGCTGTCTGGCCGAAACGGATTCGTCGGGAATAACAAATCTTGTCAGTGAAACTTCTCAATTGTTTTATTTCGATTGTTATTATTTCAAAATGTTTCACAATAAGTGCACCAAACAAGGTTTAACTTTTTAAATACATCTATAAATACAAAATAAATACACAGACAAAAAATAATAAGGCTGGACGCAACATTCCGCCCGCCTTGAAAGAACTGTGTTCCTTTCAACATAATTAGTTCATAGGTAATGGACATAGTTTGGTAACTACCCGCTTCACTACACTCTACACTGTTTTTACTGATACAGCGCGCACCATCTCATCACTTCCTGGATGAATCTCAACTATGCGGCCGGTTTCCCTCTTAAGAGGAGGAAGGTTGTCTTCTTTTAGCACAACCGTGCCTACAGGAATTTTTACTTGTTTTAATTTCCATTTTGACCTTTGTTGTAGAGATCTAAGGTATTCTCTTGTCCACCGCTTCCAAAAATGTTATTTTATCTAGTCAATTTGTTGCCACCGGGATAGTCGGTTTAATTTTATGCCAGTGAAATCAGGTGGGCCTTAGGACATTTAGTTCGTTGGGTGCGTTTGGGATAGGAGTGAGCGGACGGGAATTGAGGATGGCTTCAATTTGGGATAATAATGTGTATAACTCTACAAATGTCAACAGTACATTGCCTACAATACGATTAAGGTGGTATTTTATCGATTTTATCCAAATCTCCCAAATCCCTCCAAAGTGAGGCTATTTTGGAGGTATAAAATGCCAAGAATTTTTTTCCTTTATTATGCTGTTGCGAATCATTCACTGACCTACCTGCTATCCATCCAAAGTGTGTTTTTTGGAGACTAATGTTCCGATATATTGTAATTCTACCTTGACATAATAGATCCCAGTACAATTCCCCGCCTATCAATATATCAATCCCGAGATATGTTAAAATTTAGATCAGCTAAACTGACTTCTTATAGAATTAAAATTTGGCCCCTTGAAAATGACCTTGAAGGTAAGCAAACGGTCAAATTTTGCAAAACAAAACAAAGTAAGTATTTATGAAATGAATTTAGTCGTGATTTGATTCTTATATTGGTCGAGTAATTGATTTGAGAGCTACAATTGCGCACACCCCTTAATGTAAAATGTACTCTTGTAGCCTCTAAGTATAATTGACATAATTTTTTTGAAATTAAATGAAGCTGAGAGCCTGGGTCTAATAAAGTTTTGCATTTTTAATCTGTCATTATTTTTAGTTTGCTCAAATGTTTCTAATAGTTGGCAACGATTTCACAAAAAATTAGTTACGTGCTCAATTGTCACTAATATGCTGCAATTATATCGTAAAAACTTGTTTCAAAATTATTTCTCCCATCCACATCTAATTCTGAAGATTCGTACACTTCCAAATTCGCCTAATATGGATTTTATATTATTTAATCTACTGATTAATTGCTCCTTGACATTAGCAGCTTTATCAGACGACGTAAGAAAATTTTTAAATAGAGTTAGTTTCCATTTAACAACGGCTCTTTTTTGTACAAGTATTTTTTTGTCAACCATTATATGAAATTTAAATAAATTCACAAAATAAGTCTAAAGGCAAATGAAGAGCAGTAAACGTTTTTACAATATTGGATAAACTAGGTGATAAAATTGCCACTTACTTGTTTTGATTACGTTGGTTGCCGATACGTTTAAAGCTGAGATGTCTGTTAGTGCTACACATTAGATGGATTGATGAATGCAAACCTTTTGTTGTAGAAGATTTTCCGGAAAATCCGGCTCGAAGGACCAATGTTCGGTGAAGTGGTATCTTGAATCCACCTCGTATTATGCCTTTGGTTCACTTTCACTTCGCATTGAAACGAACTCTAATTTTTTTTTTATGGTTTACTTTAATTTATATATTTACACTTGGAATTAATATTACTATGTACATGAAAAAATAACTGATTTAATTAGGAGAATAATTTGTTGTTGACTGCCCGATATTTTATTGGTATTTGGTGAATTTTTAGTTTTGAATAAATCTTTTTGAATATCAAGACCCGATTGAATAACAACCCTCAACTTAAATCTTTTGTTTGGTACATGCCGATACACCCCAATAGTCAAAATGTAATCGCCCAAGAGACAAATTACTGACCTGAGTTCATCGACATGACCATTCCTGATAATAACAAGCCACCCCAGTAAGCCAAAATTTGTATTTAGAGATGCTTTAAAGAGGCCCAACAAAAAAAAGGAAAAATGAAACTTACCGCTAACTTAAACTGAATATATCTAGAAATACAAAATAAAGACACAGACAAAAATAATAATAAGGCTGGGCACAACAACATCTTTATCTCAAAGTCTTCAGTCCTAATACTAATTAGACACTGACATTCAGTTTTTCGTATTCTGAGCTAATCTTCACATTCCTCGAATAGTAAAACATCCAACGTCATCTGTTTGCGAACTATAATCTAAACTGTTTCCCTTTGCCCCTATTTACCACTCCTTCTACTTCTAATATGTCACTAACTAGTCTTTCATATCTTTATAGACTTCCATAGCTCTTATCCTTCCTGAAACTTTCTATTTCCTAACTTTCCAAATTCCCGGTATTTTCATAATCCTTCCATTACGTCACATTTCAAACTTTTCCTTTACCGCCGCGCCAATAGTCAACGTTTCACACCTTTTCACAACCATGCTCCAAACATATGACTTTAGTAATCGTTTGTTTTTGAATCTGCAGATTGACTATTCGCGAGTACAAATACGACTTGTTTTTGTTAGGAGCTGTTCGGTCCAGCACCAATTTTTATTTATTGTCCATAACCGCATATTCCATCTTGTGTAATCCAACTTCCTAATAAATACAAAAAATCCAGAATACGTTTTATTAAAAGACCGTAATTATAGTTTATGTTTCACACAAAACTTGTAAAGGATACGGCACTCCACTAGAGTAGTACTTATTTGTACTCATTTACTTCCTGAAAAGCTATTAAAAGGAATTGTGGCTACGTGACTGCAGTTGATTGAATGGCTCTTTAAATAATGTAAATAGATAAAAACATAATAATTAAAATATTAAAATTATCTATTTATGACTATTTCAGTGAATTATATACTCCTGTGAGTCTACAGGATACTAAATTTATCATCGTTCGTGACTGAAACTGTGAAAATACAGAAAATGGAAGAAAATGATGAATAGATAGAGATGATAAATATCAATTTCGAAAGTGAATATTGATATAGGGGATATTTGGTATCAAAGGGATGGCGCTACACTTTAATTTACACGAGAAACAGTTAAATTATTTGTTATGTGAAAACTCAAGTTTATAAAAACAATCCTCAATCGATTCCTGATTGAAAATATGAAATTATTCGTGCCATTGGTGAGATGGAGCCTCAATTATGTCAAAATGTCATTGAATAGGGGCTATTTGGTAAATATTATTTTTCGTATATAAATGTCATAACTAATACTTCAATTACCAATAAAACATAATTGAAAATGAATGCTAATAATATGTATTATTGTTCTTAAAAAAAACACGCAAATTGAAGCACCCTTATAGGACGGTTCAACAAGTAAATATCCTTACTTAAAAGATAATCTTCTTGAACCTAAAATTCATAGCGATTACAGCAGGTAATGCTCAGTTTCTGTCTGACTTAGTATTTATACATATCTTTTTAATAACTTCATCTATGTTCTAATGTCCAATTAAGGTTCATCCTGTTAAACTGATGGTTTAAGTTCTCTAAAGTTTTATGCGTACGTGTGTTTGTTAATATGCATAACAGCAGATATTATCTGCCTCCCAGGAGTAGCCACAAGTTAACCACCATAAAGCAGTGAGTAAGCGACCTGCAATTACAACTCCTTGACAAATTACTCTTACACATCTGTTGAAAGCAAATGTAATGCGCATGTGTGTAACAGAGATACTTGGGACGAGATGCAAGTGGAGTAGTCTTAACGAAATCGAAAAAGAAAAAGAGGGGAAGCTTAAGGCTTGGGTTTATTTCTGGAGGCAGCTCCGATTTGCATATTTGAACATGTAAAAATGGAGCATTGTCGAAGCTCTTTATCTTTGTGCTGCGTTTATTTAATAAAAACTCTTTAGTAAAAAGATTAAAGTTTATTTTAGTCTTAATAACCAAGCTCCTAAAGTAATGTATCAGTTACCTAAATTTCGCAAGGGTTATCCAACGAATTACATTGTTGAATTGCTTTGACCTCCACTTGATGAAAATTCTCATCAAGAAAATTATTTCGGTAGATTTTTACAGAATATTTATTTATTGCAACATGTTCTTCCAAACATAGGCTTCATAATATATGAGTAATTTCCACTAATTCTAAAGTGTAACCTACTAACTTAAATATACTGCTTATACAGATGTTTGGGGATAGTGGAAAATTGGAAACAATTTAGCAGTGGGGAGTTATTTTCATATATTTGATTATTTAACACAATGTCTAGCTTTTTAAATTTGTTAATTTCTGAAATCTCTAATAAGATTAATTTTTGACATCTATTATTAAGTTGTGAAATTTTCCATATTACCATTACGATCATTTTCTATGGTGTGGTTATAATTTGCATCTTTTTTGTTTTTAGATAAATACTGTCGTTATTTCTGTATAACCTCTTAGAAAGATACTTCGTCAGTCTTCAATTCAGAAATTCTGATCTTTACAAGACAATTACATGTCTGTACCTTCTGAGCATGCTGTACGCAAGCTTTTTCAGAATATTGAAGGAGTAATCGGACAAATACCGCTTGTCAAAAAAATTGTTTTGGTTGTGCGTTGTGACTTTTTTGCTGCGCTATTAGATATCCGTAACTTAGACAAAGATAGTTCGCACTGCATTCGACCATCTGATATAAAGTCGGATTTTTTTAAGACGTCTCATTACACACTCACGATAAAACACCATAAGTTAAAACGAACACTTATACCTAATTAGAACATATATACAAGCAAAACAGATATACGAACAACATATGTACAATACACAACGATCAAAGGTAATACGAATACGTGAATGACAAATAATGAGGGTGGTCTGAAAAATTCTCGGCCTCAATAAGGATCACGCGCGCTTGAACTTGCAGCACTCACGTGCACATTCATACAGGTCTCTGCAAGTCTCGGATGAAATTCCATCTAATTTCGATTAGCAGTTCGGCTTTCACAGTCGATCACAGTGGATGTAGTGTAAAGCACCGTAAGACATGGAGAAGCTTGAGTACCGTGCGGTGGTAAAGTTCGTTGTACAAGAAGGTTTATCTCCGAATGAGATTCACCAAAGCTTTGTTAAAGTTTACAAGCAAGATTCACCTTCATAATCCACAGTCAAGAAATGGGCTTCTGAGTTTAAACGGGGGAGAGAGAGCATTGAAGATGACCTACGCGAAGGGCGCCCAAAAGTGCAACAACTCCTGAATTGATTGACAGTGTGCACGATATGATTTTGGAAGACAGGAGAGTGAATTTATGGGAAATTTCCGAGGCTGTTGGCATCTCAGTGGATCGTGTACTCGTAGGTCACAATTTGTATAACGGATTACACATGAACAAGCTCTATGAAAGATGAGTGCCGCGCCTCCTTACTCCTGAGCAGAAACACAACCGCATGGCGATGTTAGATCATGCTTTGGAGCTGTATAACAAAAATCCAGATTTTTGCACAGATTTATTGCAATGGCTGAAACATGGATTTACCATTATACGATACACGGAAAACGAAACAACAATTATAGACTGAAGCCGGGTCCTCTGCTCCAGAGAATGCGAAGTCTGTTCCCTCCGCAGAAAAAGTAATGGCTTTTATTTTTTGGGACGCTAAAGGAATTCTGATTGAAGATTACCTTAAAAAGGGTAAAACGATAACTGGGGAGTATTATTCTGAACTTTTAGCTCAATTGGATCTGAAAATTCATTTTCAGAAGAAGAATTAAGACAATGCGCCGGTGCACAAAGGGCAACTTGCAATGGCAAAATTGCACGATTTGAAGTACGAATTGTTGTAATACCCACCCTATTCTCTTGACTTGGCCCCGTCGGACTTCCACCTGTTCCCAAAACTCAAAATCTTTCTTAGTGGGCAACGTTTTTCTTCGAATGAAGAAGTGATTTCTGGTGTGGGTGAGTACTTTTTAAACTTCCACAAAATCATTTTAATGACGGAATCCTGGCTCTGGAACATCGATGGACCGTGTTTGTATTTAAGAGGAGACTATGTCAAAAAATAAAAATAATTTTGAAGGTCTAAAACGCTTTTTTTCTACATCAGACCGAGAACATTTCAGACCATCCTCGTACAATACAGATTGAGGTAAGTACAACAAACATATGGACGACAAACATCCAGTACATTAGCCTATATCCTATACTATACTATACTATAGTATAATTAGCAAATAAACATAAGTGGAAGTACAAAAAAAATACGTTGGTGCCTATTTAATGAATGAACACGAGCGTGACTAAATGCCTAGAGCTCCTCTTCCTTGTGTGTTAGTGTTTTTTTTTTTTCGTTTAAGAGAGGAAATCTTTAAGTCGCCCAGTCGCCCGATGCAGCTAAGTAGTATCGGATTCTCGAGGAAGATGTGCTCGGACGTTTAATATGATTGCTGGGTTACCATCTAGGGGAATTGGGAATTCTCCATGTTAAGGATAGCAATAAAAATGTAATGTCTATGGGTTTCTATGTTGTTCTATGGTTATAGGTTTTGTTTTGACAGATAATGTTGTTCAATATGGTAGTCTAAGAATATTATGGTAGTTAAGTAGTAATAGAGTTATATTACATGTATTATGGTTTAATAGTTTAAAGCTGTTTACTTTTTACGTTGTTATTAGTGTGTTTTTTTCTTTAATAAAGTTATCACTCCAAATTTAGCCCTTTTTAATTATTTACTAAATTGAAATTTTCAATATAGTGAATTTTTATTTTTGTTCACATGTACATTTAGACTTTAAGCCTGCCTACCTACCTTTGCTCCAACTTTACTTAATTGGTATAAAAGATGATGTATTTGTAAATTAATCGCAGGTTTTTGTCAAATTGGAATGTATATAAGTATATTCTTGATCATGTCAGTCATAATCAAAAGGATGAAGTTTATATTCTTTTTTATAAACTAAAATTAATAAAAAATTACCACAAACTAATGAGGAGAAATCTATTGCTGTCATGATGCCTCCGTCGGGATTTGAACCTGGGACCGTGTTCCGATATACACTGTGAGCACTGTGAAGCATTACGTTCCGGTTCAGATTTTTGTACTGAATCTGTTACTGGCTGTCATATATTGGAACGTATTTAAGTACTGTTTTAGTACTTTTGTCAAAAATAATTACGACACTATCTGATAGGGGCGCTAAATGTATTGATGCACAATTTTAACTTTAATGTGGCATAAATATTGCAATTTTTGGCAAATAAATTCCCTAAACTATCTGAGAATAAAAAAATGTTTATAACGGTATACCTAATAAAATTTTATGATCTTAACTAATGAAAATTACTAACGAGAAAATATGTTGTGCTTAGGTATATGTTAAATTATGACAAAATAAGAATATGCATATTTTTGCAGAGAAACGTTAAGAGCAAAAATCACTTCAGAAATTACTATTTCCGTTTTTCACAATTTTCTAATTCATCCAGACCTAGTGAATTGAATACAATGTAAAAGAATAATGAAAAGTTCCTTCTTTTACAAGACTGAATAGGTCTATGCTTTAAGAACAAATTTCAGAAAAAGAAGGTGGTTAGTGGTTTAAGTAGCAAACAAATTACAAAAACTGTAAAACAGAGCAATAAAAACGTTTCAATTTCTTTCATTTTAAACCTTTTTAAAGAATTGTAGGAATCTTTTAGCATTTTATAAGTTTGAATAAAAATATTGGTCCATGTTGTGGTGTGGTCTGCATTCTTGCCATCTCTGCCATTTTTATCTAGTGGTAAACCACTGGATGCGTCTTACCTCCCAGAGGCAATACGCTTCCAGTACAAAGATGGTGGCAAATATGACGTCATTAGTTTCTATCTGGCACTGTCATAGTGCACTGGAAGCCTATATCGGAACGCACTTCTGTATACTGGCATTACTATCCAGTGCTCACAGTCTATATCGGAACATGCCCCATGCGGTTTCACCAGCAACAAAATTTTTATTAACATAAAAAATAAAGTACTTAAATGTCTATTTACAAAATTAGGTTACTAAAATTAAAAATTTAAATACAATAAAAACTTAAATCTACAATTGTTGTTTACAGTGCGTACATTTATTTTGCAATGCAAACATTTCCAGGGCATGTTTCTCAGCATTTCGAGCTTCTCGAGCTTCGTATTCCCTTTTCAAGATGTCTATCTATAGCCGCAGAAATTCTAATTTGGCGTTGAGCAACAGTTTATAGGTATTTATTGTTGGATGATTCAACACGCTTCCGCTTATTTGGTATCTTAGTTTCTGAAAGAATGTAATGTTTTTCTGTGTCGTTTCCTTGTGGTCTTTTTTCAAGCATCCTGCGGATTTGTTTTGCAGTTCGGCCTGTTCCAACCACCCCATTAAAATTATCTGCAAGCTTCTCCCATTCTGCGTCTTTGTCGCGATTGCTTACTGCGTCGGTAACTGCACAATGTCAAAGTACACATACTTATTACTTTCTTGTAGCTTTCTACCATCAGATGAGAAATTGGAGCAGCGGGCTCGCTTGGCTTTTTCCATTTTAAACTGTGATGGTGTAATAAAGCAATATTGTATTTTTTTACAAAAAAAAAGCTGATTGTCACACGAAACTGTCATTTACAACGCTAGCTCGAAACAAATATTTACTACCAACATTAGTTTTTTTTTGTTACTCTTGGAATAGTTATTCTGCGAATAAAGTTGCTTGTAAAACGGTAGCCCGCTATTTTTCGGACTATTCGGAGAATAACTTTAATCCTGGAATAGCTATTCCGTGCTTTATTCGGTGTTTGTAAAACCGGCCCTAAGTCGAATTAAGGTATATTTTTTATATACTTTAAAAACAAATAAAACACAAATTTAAATTTCCACAATATATTAACAAATACTTAACAATTGTTTCACCTTACTAAGGCTTCATCAGAAGTATAACAATAAACTTAAAACTAAAGTTCGGGTGTATTTATACTAAGGTTAGGTTAGGTTAGGAATTTATTCTCAAAATTACAAAAGGTATTTAACACTTGAATTAGATATTTAGATAGTTTATAAGTTGGTGCTGTTACAAACGATACGATCGGTCTTACAGGTGAGCCTTCTTTATGTATTTTTAGGAAACAATATAATTTCGGTGGTTGACAATTCATAATTTTTATTTTATAACTAGGAGTTGATTGTAAGACTATTTTTGATGTGCTAATTACTTCGTTCACTTGTTTTTTGTATTTTTCTGTAGGGTCTTTTATTATTTGGTATTTGCCAGTTTTTAAAAAATCGAGGGTCTTTTTAATGTAAAGTTCCCTATCTAGTGCAACTACAGATTTTCCTTTATCAACTCTAGTTAATATGATATCATTCTCTTTAATTTTATCTTTCAATGATTTTAGTACTTTTTTATCGTAGTTGAGATAAGCTTTTTTCTTTAGTGATTTTTTAATAATAGTAGTTGCATTGTATTTAGAAAGGGTATTAGACTCCTTCAGTGCCAATTCCGTGTCTACTACTAACAATTCTAAGTTTTTAAAATTAATGTTTGGTTGAAGGTTAAAGTTTAAACCATTCTCCATAAGTTGTATTTCTTCAGTATTAAATGAAGTCTTAGAAAGGTTTACGAACCTTTCAAAGAAATTGAAATTATTTACTTCTGAAAGGTTAGTTGTTTCCTTACTTGTTTTTGGCGTACGTAACTTCCCAGTTAACGAATCGAGTTTCTTGCACTGGATTTTAAACTTCTTGTGAATACGGAAGTCTACTTTCTCTCTCGTTGATTTGTCCAAACTGTCAAACAGGATAGGGTGTAGTTTATGAGTTAATTCAGTATGCACCACTTTTAGGAAAATGTTCTGCGTATCCCTTTGGCTATATTGCTGTTTCCGTTCTTCTAGTAACCACTTTTTCATCCCTTTTTCTTTTCCTCGTACTGCTGCTACGCTCTTGTTATTAGTCCTCAGATTAATGTGTTTAGGAAACACATTGAACTTAACACATTGATTTAAAAACCATATATTCTGCGTATTTGTCCGATATTCTTGTATGTTTTACAGGTACAGATAGGCAATTGCAAAATTTCTTGTATGTTTTACAGGTACAGATAGGCAATTGCAAAATTTCTTGAACCAACTGAACGGTGTTCATAATAATATTAAATTTACTATAGAAATTGAAAAAGAACAACAAATTAATTTTTTAGATCTTACTATTAAACGAGACTGTAATAAACATAAATTTAGTATCTATCATAAAACAACTCACACTGATATTTTAATTAATAATCATTCTTGTCATCCATACCAACATAAATTATCAGCATTTTACAGTATGTTGTACAGGCTAATTAATATACCAATGAATAACGCTGCTTATAATAAAGAATTAAATATAATCAAACTGTTAGCAAATAGAAATAATTATGATATTAAGATTGTTGATAATATCCTACAGAAACTACTGTTTAAACAATTTATTAACAATGTTTACCCACTAGTAAAAGATAAAACTAACAATATTTATAAGACAATACCCTTCTTAAGTCCTTCTATATGCGTAGACAAACTTTTTCAGAAAAATAATTTAAAAATTGCATTTTATACGAATAATACGTTAAGTAAACATATTAAAAACAATAAAGACAAGACTGAAAAAGACCAACGTTCTGGTGTTTACAAACTAAATTGCAAGTCATGCAATAAGTTTTATATAGGACAAACTGGTCGAACATTTAAAAAACGTATTACGGAACACAAAAAATCATTTAGTCATAAAAAACTAGATTCAAATTACGCCAAACATTTAATGGATGAAGGACATGAGTTTAACGATGATTTTGAAATATTACATGTCGAAAATAAAAGTTATAAACTGTCCCTTTTAGAAACTATGGAAATCAATAAGTACAAAAATACACAACAACTTTTAAATGATCAACTAGACATCAGTAATTCACCACTACTCAATTTGTTTGTTAAAAACCCCTCCCCTTCCCTTAACCTTAGTATAAATACACCCGAACTTTAGTTTTAAGTTTATTGTTATACATCTGATGAAGCCTTAGTAAGGTGAAATAATTGTTAAGTATTTGTTAATATATTGTGGAAATTTAAATTTGTGTTTTATTTGTTTTTAAAGTGAATAATGAATTTCCATCAAGTAAATTTAGACATGATTAATCATATTTTTTATATCTATTAACAATGAAATATTATGAGACCCGGGATCGAATCCTGGCGGAGGCATGATGACAGTAATTGATTTTTCCTTATTAATTTGTGGTAATTTGTAGTTGGTTGAACAGTTTGGTTCACATTAGTGTGTTTGTGGAATATTTCATAATATTTCATTTCTAAAATTATTAGTATAGGAGCCTGGTCCCTAATACTATTATACCACGAGCCCGATATACCTCCAAATAAATGAATGAAGGTAACTATACGGTTTGTATAACTATGTAATTAATAGTTACACCTATTATCAATTCTAATTCCTAATTAAACAGCACGTGAGTGTGGAAAGCTAACCTGACCACTTCAAAATAAATATTGCTTGGGAAGAATAACAACAGGGCCTAGACAATCTAATGGCGATAGTTGGTTTTTCATTGCCCTAGTTCGGCCCAGATTGTTAGGTGGCGCCACAGTAAAATTGCAACCGTTTCTAAGCAACAAGGATTGTTAAATAAATTATCGATACAAACAAACGTCAATCTAACCATAAAAATATAATTTGTCAAACCGGCAAAAGTATTGTAATGAGCGTATGTGTGCGAGAGCGGGCAGTGTAGCGAGCGTATATGTGTACGAGAGCGAGCAGTGAGGCGAGCGTGTGTGTGTGCGATAGCGGTGACGAGAACCGACAGCAGATAAGCGGAGCTCAAAGAATGCCGGCGTCGGTCGGCGCTTTGATGACGATAAACAAGGCCATAAATTAGACGAACACAATAAGCACTCCAGTAAAGTCTAGAATGTCATTCTGGAACTTTCTGGATTGTTCCTAATCAGTATAAATACCTGTTGACGTGGCCAGTAAGAGTCAGTTCACAGTGAGTTTCCGAACAAGTAATATAAATAGCGAACTACGATATACCGAGTGATATAAATACGCATTTTCCTTGTGATATAAATAAGTCGTTGAATTATTATTAGTGTTTAAGTATTCTATTAGTGTTTAAGTGTTAAATAAATAGTTGTAATATAAATATCCGTTAAATAAATAAGTTCTACTAGAAAAGTCGTTACAGTATTATAACAAAAATATAAGGTAATGTAAACCTTTTTATATGTGTGATTACTAATTACGTATGTAGAAGTAAAGAAGAAACACGAGAAGTTGGAAACGGAACGTACAGTATGTAAAAATATAGAGACTGCTTGATTTTTACTTCATTGGACTGGTGTAATTGTGAGTGCTTACAAAGCTTTATGTGATAATGTGAATAACAGTATCTTCTGCTTCTATTTTATTGAGACCGTGTTTTATTGTTTGTAATATTTATGTATTTAATCATAATAAGTTAGTAGGTAAGGGTTTATTATTTTGACTTAAGCAATGCTCTATGATATAACTGTTTATCAGTAATTCGTCAATAAATCCTGTTTTCTGTAATTTTATTTTTTATTTTTTTATTTATCAGAGATTGTGTTATGTGGAAGAGAACTAAAGAGCAGGTCTAGAGTATAATTTTTGCTTTGGTGCGTTGAAAAGTGCTGAGATAGGCCCAAGAAGGAAAATTCACTCAAAATAACCTGGAAATTTTCTTGAATTAACGTATCGCTATCTGTACAAATCCCACTAAGGATTTCAGAACTGTCCCACGTCGTGTTAGGTAGATTGTAGTCCCCAAGAAGAATAAGATCATGATCGGGATAACGCTGTTTGAGTTCATCGAGTCATTTAGTGTGTCTTTCATATAAAGTGGTGGGAGATTTAGGTGGAAAGTACACAATAAATTATAACATTTTTTGGTAAATTCAATGTTCCAATACAAATTTCGTCTACAATTACTAAGTCGCGATCTTCATTTTCTTCATAAAAACATTGAATATCAGAACTAATAGCTAAAAGCACACCACCTCCATACGGAGAGTTCACATAATTGTATCTGTCCTTCCTATAAAATTTATATCCAACTAGTCCAAGTTCGCCATCTTTAATTCCTTTGTGTAAATAAGTCTCCGTAAGAGCGATGACATGAGGTTGAGGAGAGAGCAAATGAATATTTTTGTAGTAAGATCCGTTTTTGTACGGAGGCCATTGACATTTTGGTAATAAATTTTAAGTCGCTGGCATCAGGTTTATTTGTGAGGATGTCCTTGATATTGTTGATATCCTCCTTTAAATCTTCAAGAGATTTCTCTTGTTCGGTTTCCATGCTCTTCACACGTTTCTCAACGGAGTCAAGACGCTCGTCAACTTTTGCATTGTGCTCCAGAATCTTGGATACTTTTTCGTTAAGAATGTCAAGGCAGTCGATTCGGCTTTTAAATCTGTTTAGGACTTCGAGCCTTTTCAAAATTTTCTCAAGCTTATTGTCCAAAAGTTAGTTAGTTTCATTTTGTAAGGGACTGGTAGAACGAGAATTTCCTGCGAAAGAGCTCTTTGAGCCAGTGGAAGTCGCCGAATTAGCACGAGTATGATTGGCAATGGGCGCAGGCGAGTTTGCTACAGCTAAACAGCCATTGCAACACCTAACTTTTTTATTATTTTCTAATACCGTGCGAGTGCTAGAACATTCCTTGCTGTTATGAAAAGTATTTTTACATTTCACACATGTCACTGTGTTCGCATACTTATCATCAATTTGGGTACCACACGCCACAGTTCATTTTAGTGGTATTTAGGAAATAATAGGAATGGCAAAAATAAATGCAGCTGCAGTTTTATCGAGGGAATAATTCTCCAATGTCAAAAACCGATGAATAAATTGTCAACTTCGGAGCTTCCTGGAGGTGGTTATAGGAATACAACCCCAGAAATGAAAGTTCCTCTGAAGATCCAGAAGGGGTAAAGATCCCTTACAAAAGTCCCGACGATCCAGACAGGAATATAGAAGGAACTAGGGGCTCCCAAAAACCCGAACCAAAATTTGAAATTTTGGCGGAGGAGCCACGAACTCCCGAGAAAATCCCAAATTTGGAGTTTGTTCCCGGGTAGAATCTTAAAGGTAATCTTCTGGATGGGTAACCCTTGACGATCTTTAACCTGAGAGGCCTCCCACAGAAGCGTTGGTAAAGTAGGGGCCGAGAAATTGCAAAATTAGGGTGTGGTCGCGGACAAATGACGTCAGCACGGTTCAAGACGCAGAACTACCAGGATAACGTCAGAACAGTGTGACGTAAAGGCGTTGAGACGGCGTTACGTACAGGCGTATGGACGACTGACATGCAGATGTTAAGAAAATCACGTGGCAAACCTCCACGCGTCAAGGTGAAACGGTACGTATAAAAAGAAGGTTAGAAAAAAAAGAATAAAAAAAGAGAGCTTATCTAATACAAAAAGTTCAATAAAAAGGCCGTATTAAAACAAATCGGGAAAAAAACGGTGCACTTTAAAAATTTATAACTGGCGAACGCGTTATGCCATTAAGATGGGACAATCACATTTAAAAAAATCACATAAAGCACCATAAGTGATGAAAAACACGTTAAAATTGGGACAGTTTTTACCACTAAAAACACGACACAAACAGAGAGTACTTCTAACACGTCCATACAGTATAATCATCTATCTATCTTCTATCATCTATATCTATACTACATAATAATGTTCTAGTGTCCGGAGGTTTGTGCCCCACTCGGTTAGCCATGAAAAAAAGCATCAAAAATTGCACTTTTCGGTAACAGATTGTCGAAAAACTGCAAAAGACGCGCGAAATGCCGTAAACGATATCGATTAAGATTAAAACGAAGTAGGGTTTTGCAAAATTTCTTTACGATTTATTAAGCGGTTTCAAAGATATTAGCAAATGAAAACGAGAAGAAACGCGTTTTCGGTTAGAAGTGATATCTTCTGCATCAATCTCCTCCTAAGATAGAATAATCCCGAATTTGCCGACTATTAAAACATCTAATCTAAGGACCAGAGGGTTACATAGGACTATTTTCATCATCCATTATGTGTTCGTTTGATCAAAATTTGTAATTAAAAATCGTTAATTTTGACATGTCCAGATTCTAAGGAAACAACTGCTCAGAGGGATGGGCGGGGCTTATTTTGTTATGACTTGTCTTGTATACGTGTAGATTCTAACCTTGGAAGTTTGACGTTTATCAAAGAACGTTTATGAAAGATAGGAAATGAGAAAATAAATGTAATTTATAAACAATCATGCAATACAATTCATTGCAGTATTCATGGTTAATATAAAAGCAAGTAAATATAGACTTCAAGTCGAATCGGTTCGTAGCATATTCGGTAGTGCACCGTTCTCGCAACACCTACTCCAGCAGTAGTTGCTTCAAGTCCCATCTGAGGCGAATTTCTTTTTTGTTTTTTTTTTTTTTAATTTTACGATTTTAACGATAATGATAGATTTTAGCCCGCCAACTTAGATTACTTTTAGTTTGTAGCATGTTGTAGAGCATGTTAAGCTGAGCAAGAATATATAAATATACTCTTGTAAAATTATAACATTGTTGTTTATAGTTTGTTTTAATAATTTTTGGTAAGTATCTGTAGGGTCTTTTGATAATTTAATGCTATTGGAAGAATTTAAAAAATTAACTGTTTTATTAATATAATTTTCTTTATCTATTGCCACTACTGTTTTATCTTTGTCTGCACGAGTTATAACAATGTTGTTTTGTTTTAATTTAGTTTGTAGCGTTTTTAAAACTGCCGGTTCATAATTTAAATGAACTTTAACTTTGCTTTTTGCTGCTTTCAATATAGTATGTGCTGCCAAAGTACTATATTGAAAGCAGCAAAAAGCAAAGTTAAAGTTCATTTAAACTATGAACCGGCAGTTTTAAAAACGCTCCAAATTAAACTAAAACAAAACGACATTGTTATAACTCGTGCAGACAAAAGTAAAACAGTAGTGGCAATAGATAAAGAAAATTATATTAATAAAACAGTTAATTTTTTAAATTCTTCCAATAGCATTTAATTATCAAAAGACCCTACAAATACTTACCAAAAATATATAAATATACTGTAATGATATGTGAGATACAATACAATTTTTTTAAATATCAATTATTCTATTTAATTTAGATATTGAATTTATTATTTCGAGCATAAATAATTTTCTCAAAGTAAGTTCCAAAAAATTATATAAATATAACCATTTGGAGGTAATTCGAAATAAAAAAAAATCTGAATTTTGCCATGAATTGCCGATAGTATTTATTTACCGTAAAATTCGTTAAAGGCTATGCACCACCTTCCAAGTTAGGACGGGTAGTAGGCACTATTACAGTAAAATATGGGGTGTGTTATGAAGGTTAGCGATCATCATAGAAAACATGGTAGGTAATTGTGTACGCTTTTACTTTCACCTCCCCGTTTTGATTCAAATATTAGTATGTTGTAGTATTTATCGCCCCTAGCAAGATTATACATGTGTGCTGGGCGCAGAAACCACCCCGTCACATTTTTTTTCCACTTTGAGAATTCAAAATCGAAACACTCTGAGATCTTCTTGCAGGATAAGAGAGGTTAAAGGTGGTGTCAGAGGAGGGGCTACTGTAGGAGGTAGTGTGATGAGGGTAGGGGGTTGTGTAGAGGGTGGTAAGGGAAGGTAGTGGTAAATATTGTAGATAAAATAAAAGTTTTGGATGGGTTCGAGGGTGTGGTACGGGGACAGTTTTTGACCCTCTTAAAACCCAACCCTACAATCGCTACCCTTTGTAACTACCACCTAGAACGCACTGTTACCCCCATCACCCACCACAACAGTATTGTTAAATTTTTTCAAGATGTCAAGGGAGAAACGGTTATGATAGGGTGTGTATGTGTGTGTGTGTGTCTCCGAGCATGTTTTTTGAGAGGCGGGGATATTGTCAAAGATGGGAATCAAATTATGTAAGGGTTGAAGGAAGCTACGGAAGTGGGTGGGTGTACGCGTAAATATACGTAGTATTCAATATAGCTTTCATGCTAGACATAAAAACATAAATATGTAGATCAAATAATATATAGGTTTTGGTATTTAAGGGCCTCTTTGAAAAAATAAGATGTGCTCTAGGTCATAAATACTAAAAGTTAGGTTGAAGTATTTTACGATTTTTAGATAAAACAACATTAAAGAAACACATATGATTTTCGCCATGAACCGCCGATAGGTGCTATGCACTAATAGGGTAAGTGCAATGCACTAATAGGAAAAGTGCTATGCACCAGTAAGGTAAATGCTATGCACAATTAGGGTAAGTGCTACGCACCACCGTGAGGTTACGGTACAAAGCGGCCCCTCTGATTAAATTTGTTACAGTGCTATGCACCATCGTCCAAGCTTTGACGGATAATATTGATAACAGTGGGATGTGTGGTGAAGGGAAGCAATCAGTTTAAATAGAAACTTTTGCAACAATTTTCAGAGATATGTAACTTTTCTCAAAAGAGCATAACTATTATATAGACGATTTAGAAAAAAGTTTGCAAAAAGCAACTGAGGTCATGATATTAAATTGTCAACCGGCGATAGGTTGCGGTAAATTCATTAAATGCTATGCACCACCTTCCAAGTTTTGACAGGTAGTACTATAACAGTAAAATATGGGGTGTGTTATTAAGGTTATCGATCAGGTTATGGTAATTGTACGCGTTTACTCCCACCTCCCTGATTCGATTTAAATATTAGTATGTTGTAGTATTTTTCGCCCCTAGCAAGACTATACATGTATGCTGGGCGCAGAAATCACAATTTCACATGTTTTTCCGCTTTGAGAATTCAAATTCCAGACACTGAAAATTGAGAATCATCTGCAAACGTTTAAGAATACTGTTATGGTGGGTGGTCGGGGTAGTAGTGAGTGCGTTTTAGGTGGTAGTTACAGAGGGTGGTGATTGCAGCTGTTGGGGATTTGAAGGGGGTCTAGAACTCCCCCTACGACACCCTCGAATCAATCCCAAACTTTTTTTTATCCGTAATATTTTCCACCTCCTTCCCGTACCACTCCCTACACAACCCCCAACCGCCCATCACACCACCTCCTACAGCAGCCCCGCCTCTGACGCCATCTTCATCCTCTTTAATCCTGCTAGAAGTTGGCCATAAACCGCCGATTGTTACAGTGCTATGCACCATCGTCTAAGCTTTGACGGATGGTATATAACAGTAAAAATTTGGATGTGTGGTGTAGGGAAGCAATTAGTTTAAATAGAATCTTTTACAACAATTTTCAGAGATGTGTAACTTTTCTTAAAACAGCATAATTATTATATAGACGATTTAGAAAAAAGTTTGCAGAAAGTAACTGAGGTTTTGATACTAAATTGTCAACCTGATTATGATTTCTTAAATGCTATGCACCACCGTCCAATGCTGTACGGGTTCAACTAGTACTATATAAAATATAAACTATTTTTGTACAATTTTTGTGAAACTGCATGGTAAATACAAAAAATAAAACAACAACGGAAACGTTTCACTATATATTTAAGTCAAATCTCGACAAATTTGTTTCGGTCCCAACGGCCATTAACTAGAGAAATACAGATGATTACTAAACTATAGAAGATGTACAATCATATTTATACATTACAATTTATAAAATAAGAGAGGGGAGTTATAGGTAGTACATCTTGTACATCTTCTATATTTTTCTAATCATCTGTATTTCTCTAGTTAATGGCCGTTGGGGCCAAAACAAATTTGTCGAGATTTGACTTAAATATATAGTGAAACGTTTCCGTTGTTGTTTTATTTTTTGTATCTAGTAGTAGTGTAAGATGACCGGTTCTAATTCAGAGGAGGAGAGGTTACTTAAGGTCAAATTGACGGAAGGTCATTGACTTTAAACTTGTGTGTATGTAGTGGTCGAATGATTCACAATGAATTGAAACATATGTACATGTATCGGTAATGTGAAACGAAATACGTCTGCAGTCGTCTGAAGTTTACGATTTTTATGACGGAAAGTTTTAAATACGTCTACAGCCGTTGAAGTGCCATTGCAACGTTATTCGAGGAACGATGTTAGGTATTTAGTTACACTTACACTGATTAATGCAATTGCAATTGTACGTGATTCATGTAGATATTGTGATGTGGAAGGATGGGAAAGAAGTGCAGTTGTAAGCAGGTAGACAATCGTTAAAGTAGTGAAAAGGAAGAGAAGGCAGAAGTAGTTGAGAAGATTGGTTTGAGAATGGATGTAAGAAGCAGTAATAAAGGTAGTAGTATCGATGAAGTTTGTGGTGGTACAAAAGAAGTAGAGTATTGGAATAATGCGGACCACATGGAAGGATTGAATGATGCGCAGCGTAACACTGTGTTACGTAGAGGAGATTACGTAGACACAGGGGAGTATACTGTAAATAAAGCAATGAAGTATGTAGGTGATGTTAGCTCCATGAAAGGGTGGAACGTAGCTCGAAAACTCTTCAAATGTGAAACAAACTTCTCAGCATGTTCTGCATATGTGCTGTACTGTGATAGGAATAATCTTCGCGACCTACCAATGTGTTGGAGCTGTCGATATGGGGGAAGTAATGGAGGAATTCTGTCATTATATACACGAGTTCCGAATTTATGGATGTTGGAAGTGTATATCCATGACGAAGTTCACATTCATTGCGGATGGTGTGGTGAGATGTGCAGGTACGAGTTTTTTTGGAGTGAGAACCACCGTATTACAAATAAGACCGTATTTGAAGAAGGATATGTAATAGAAATAAATAATAATCTTGGTTATGTAGAAGGAGCGTAGAACGTGTACATGTATATATTTGTGTTAAGAAATAAATAAAGAAGCAAAAGGTAGTAGACGTTTGATATATAAGATAAAGGTAGAGTTTGGGGATAATAAGAAGTTATGTGGAATGTGTGTCAAGGTCACAAGTCTTTAAAAAGGAAAAGGAAGGTGTAGGAGAGGGAGGGCAGGAAAAGAGTAGTATGAAAAATTAGTACATGAAAATATGGATAATGAGGTGTAGTATAAGAAGACAATGAAGTATTTAATGAAATACTTCAGCGTAAAAAATGATGGGGGTAAAAGTGTAAAAATGAGACTTTAAGAAATTTTTTTGAAGCAGAAGGAGTTGAAATCGGGTAATAACTTATGGTGTGGGAGGAAGGTCCCCGAGTGGAAGTACCCGAATCTGAAAAAATTTTTGAAAAAAAAAAATAAAGTTGACAAAAAGTTGTCACCTTTAAACTTAAAAAAAAAAAATAGAAGCAGTTAAAAAAAAAGTGTTCCTCTTGGAAAATGTAAGTTGAACAGTGGGCTAAATGATCCCACCCTGAAAAATCGAGATATATTTTTTTAACGTGTTTCACCATCCTACTTTGACCCCCGAAAAGTGTATGAAGGGTAGATGATAGGGAGAAAATGTCTGAGTAAAAAATGTTTAGTGTTCCATAAAGAACAATTTGCTTCGAACGAAACTTGGAGAACGTCTGTAATGGGGGAAATAATTTCTACCCTAAATTTCAAGAATTAAAAAAAAAGGTACCTCTCTCACTATTGATGTCGAAGACTGAAGGTACCACTTGGCAATGTCAGAAGTATCAAATTCAGACAACTACCCCTCTCGGACTTAATGCCTCCCGACCTCCCCCCACCAGCCCACCTCGGCGCCCTGCCTCCCCCCCTGTACCCATTTCCCTATGATGTTTTTCAGCGGATTTTCTTCTCAACCTCTTTTCCACCCCATTTTTCATCCCTTGCATACCTATACACAACTTCTCCTAGGAAACATAAATTCACCAAATTTCTCATATATGTCTTATTCACAATTTAGAACAACAATGGTCTCTTTGTCCTTTCCTGTATGGGACCAACTAAGACCACCTAACCTAACCTGAAAAATGTTTTTTTTTTTTTCTTCAAAACACTTACATATATATTTACTAATTAACTTATTTACAACACTTACATACTAACCCTTATCTACTAACACTACATGTGTAACACTATATATATACTACCTCTTGGTCACCGACGTCAACTGCTGTTTCGCGGTGTCAAGCAACGTTTTCAATCGCTCCAACTTCGGACGCTTTGCTTCCCTCGCGCGCTCTAAGACGTCCACTTCTTGATCGAGCTGGTGGTCCTCCTCAACCAGTTCGACCCGTTTCATCAACAAAGCTGCCTTGTTACAGACAGACTTCGCCACTTTTGCTTCAAGCTGAGCAATCTCAGCTTTCCACTTAGCGACGTCGTCGTCCTGTTCCAAGATAGCCTTGTCGACTTGGGCAATTTCAGCGCGCACCTTCTGCTGCGCAGGGCACCTTCCTTCCCAAGCGGACGTCAAATACGTCATTTTTTCACACACTTTCGGAATTATCCCAAAGGCGCTTTCCAGACTATCTATGTCCTGCGATAGCGTCGTCTGAGAAGGCGTCGTTGGGGTTTCCGGAAGTGGAGAAACAGGCGATGGAAGCGTAAGCGTCGGAAGTGAAAAACTGCAGTCACTTGACACCGAAGCAGCACTTGTCATCGTCGTCGCCGTTGTCCAGATACACGTCGTTGCCGCCGCCGTGGACGTGGACAACGGCGTCGGTACCGTGTTCCTCCTCGTGGTCGCTGTCGTGGTGGTTGCGGTGGTTGCCGTGGTGGATGACGTCGAAGGACGCTTTCTTTTTGTCATCCCTAGACTCCGCTTTCCACCTGCAGCTGCAGAACATCTAGGAGGCGCCGACACTGCTGCTATCGCCGCCATCGTTGTGACGGCGACCACAAACTCGCACTGTAAAACAAAATTATTAATTAACAATTACACAATTACTTCAACAATATTAATTAATACTTACACCACTTGACCTTGATTTTCCGTACCGGCATTTCGGTACGGCAGGTTTTCTTTCTTGTTTGTTTTGTTTGTCCATTTTTATTTTTATTTTTATATTTACTCTATTATTTTTCTATTATTCGAACGTCTGCTCCGAACGAGAGTGGAGAGAAGAATGAGACGACGCTCCGCTTGCTACCTTCCCTCCACACTTCTTGCATATTTCTATTTGCTGAATAAGCAATGGTTCACACGCTCGATGAGCCATGTATCAGAACTTTTATGTATGTATGAGATGATACCAAACACCATGTCTATCCGTAGGTTCATGACATTAGTATACATGTAACCTATTTCTATTTGCTGAATAAGCAATGGTTCACACGCTAGATGAGCCATGTATCAGAACTTTTATGTATGTGTGAGATGATACCAAACACCATGTCTATCCGTAGGTTCATGACATAACTATACATGTAACCTATTTCTATTTGCTGAATAAGCAATGGTTCACACGCTAGATGAGCCATGTATCAGAACTTTTGTGTGTATGAGATGATACCAAACACAATGTCTATCCGTAGGTTCATAACATTACTCCTTCCCCCTTAGATTGAAGACGTCACCGTCGTAGGTATAGGATGACCTCGAATACCATCAATTTCCTGAGAACTCGGAATTTTCTTGCCACAATTTCTTATAATACTAATTATTTTTAATTTATAAAATATCAGCAAAATGAATACAATAACTATTATGATTGTTATTGAAATATGCACAGTTCGGCCAGCAAAGTGCTGCTGGTATACAGGTGTTAATCAGAAAGTATCCACACCCCACTCTAACTTACATTGTCATTTATAGCTCAAACAACTTCTCTTTCTGGTTTTTCCTTCTTCACACAAACACTTGTGCTGATCTTAACTTTACCCCACTCATATATTCCTCCTCCAATATGTATAAATACTCAAGTTTTCACAACGTTCAGCACAGATCGCTAACATTGTCCCAACGTAATACAGCAACAACAAAATGGTTGAATATACTGCAGTGCTCCATGGCTCCGTGCCAACAGATATGAACATAAGGGTGGACAGTATGATTTTTACTGGTACCACTCCAGGTGATTTCACTATTTGGAAGGTGTCCGACGGTAGACCCTTCGGAGACTTCTGCCAACACCTTGAGGTGCAGCTCTCGTGGTGCTCCTTCCAGGGGACACTGGTCGTGTTTGCCCAGGACCACGGGGCAACGATTTACATCAAAACGTTTTCGTAGAAAATTTTTAATGTAATTATTTTAAAGCCCAAATGATTATTGTGAAAGCAGTTTTTAATTTTATTTTTTAATAAGTTCCCTTTTTTTACAGCTTTGTTGTAATAAATCCTCTGTAAAAAATTAAATAAATAATTATTCTGAATGTTGTTTTTTACTTGATCCTTTTTTTAAACGTATATTTAATAAATAAATATATATATAATTTATACTCTCTTTTATTTTCTTTAATTACAAAATATAAAACAATACAGGGTGTTACTGATATAACTGCGGATATTTAAGGAGGTGATAGGGCAGTAGAAAATAAGAAAATTAAGCAAAACTTCGCAGGTCCTAAAGTTTACCGTTTTCGAGAAAAACGTATGTGAAAATACAGGCAAAACCGAGTACGGTCCTGTGTAAGACGTGTCCTCGATTGACCTGGTCGTGTGTAGTGGCAACGCTGTCTTCAATCAGCTGACCGTGAATGACGTTACTCGGTTACTGTAACCACTGTAACGTAAACAAGTGTGTTCAAAAATGGCGTTTAGTTCATCAGGATTTTGTGACAGTTGCCAAATGTGTTGCTTAAGTCAAAGCGAAAACGCACAGGACCGTATTCAAATTAATTCATGTTAAGATGTTTTTCAAAAATTTTGAAAATTTTTTTGTTTCTTCACCGCGCTGCTGTAGTGACCATTCGATGATATATTGCATCTAGTTGACACCCTCCAAAAATCCGTATTTATATCAGAACCACCCTGTATAATATAACAGAATTTTATTTAATATAATACAATATAATATAAAACATTATTGAATTTTAATCATTAAATTTACTCAGTAGCTTATTTTCGATTTCTTGCACCTCCTTTCCCGTTTAAACTACCGATCTGTTCAACTCCTCCAGCTCCTACTCTTTCCGCTTCATGTACTCAGTCAATGAAGCGGCCTTTGTCTCTCTTTCATTCAGTATCACTTCTCGTCGCCGCTTTTCCTCCTTAACACTATTTATGGCTTCTCCTACTTGGTCCACTATCTTGGAATAATCGAATGAAGCAGCCGACAACCTTCGTGTGTATGATCGCTTCTTCGGCTTCATCGATATCGACTTCGTTCCCGCCACCGCCAACGTAGAGGTGCTAGCCACAGGCTCTGCCATTGTTGCCGTGGTAGCACCTCCAACACACCCCTCTCCTTTAGCAGATGATGTGAAGGAATCGTTTGGAAAGAAGTTTTCCAATATATCAGCCAGCTCGGTTTCGTTCATATTTAGCTCGGCAGCTAAATTAACACCGTTACTCTGTTGTCCAGCACTCATTTTACCACACCGTACCCACTACAGTTTCAGCATATATTCCTTTCGCCCCTCTCCTTATGCCGTCTCCACCTTACACATCCCTCCCCTTTTCCTATAGCTATTTATTGTCCCTCGCGTTCAGTATTCCTCAGTCGTTGTCGAGATATACCTCTTACCGCTAGCCGCTATGATCCCTTGTCCGGACTGTGATGCTTCCTTTACGCGATCTGATAATTTAAAAAGACATCGATTAACTTCTTGTCGGAAACGAGCACAGCTCCAACGTACATCGCCTCTACCGAAGAAAAAACTTAAAATTGCTACGCCTGCTGGTTCTTCTGACCGCTGGTGTGATACTTGTAACATTTACGTTCCACAACATTCCTACAACCGTCACCTTCGCAGCCTCAAGAATAAACAAACTTGCTGCTCTCCTCTTGAGGAAGGAATTACTTTCCTTTCGTCCGCGTTCGCTAACAGAATTGTGTCCTTTCGTATTTCATCCGCCAAGTTCTTCCTGTCGTATACCGACTTTTTCACCGAAGTTTTCGACAAATGCTTGCGTGTTATTCGTAATCAGATACAACTGCATGACACGCTTAAACTAAATCTTGAACTTTTCGGACGATATGTGCACGATGCTAAACAATTGGTTGACGTGAAATCCTTCAACACCAATAACAAAGTTGTCACTCAGTCGACGGATCTTTCCAATATTCTCCAAAGCTTCTTTGACGTTCTTGAGGGTAAAGCTTCTGAGTTTCAAGAACGAGAGTCAGGTAATTTATCATTCTCTCTTTATATATATTTCACTTGTGTTTAATATTATTTCATTCTTACAGGATGGGCTTTGGAAAGAGTCCTTTTCCTAGAACTCAATTGCAACAAGTACAATCCTCTTAGAGCTTCATCTTACATTCCTCTACCTAAACAAATTGTACTTAAGAGAGCTGTTGTGAACGTACGAAACGATGACCAAGCCTGCTTTGCGTGGGCAATAACCTCAGCTTTGTATCCCGCCCAAGCCAACCCGCACAGAACGACTTCCTATCCGCATTACTCCCGCACGGTGGACTATGACGGTATCGATTTTCCTATTAAATTAAACGACATTCTCAAGTTTGAAACGAAGAACCATTGCTCTGTGAATGTTTACGGGACTGAATACGTTTTGAAGGATGGAAAATGGATCTGGGAAATTGTTGGTCCCCTCTACTACTCGTCCGTCAAACGAAGGCTGCACATCAACTTACTCTTGCTACACGATGATCGAGGAAATAATCATTACTGTTGGATTAAGGATATGTCCCGTTTGCTCTCTCAACAACTTTTCAAAACAGAACATCGCAAATTCCTATGTGACGGCTGCTAGCAATACTTCAGCTCTGTGGCTCGCCTGCACCGTCATCAGCGGAATGATTGCAACCACGTTTACACGTCGCTGCCAACTGCTGATCTCAAATTAGATAAGATGGGTAGGCTCATCCCTAATAACGTTTTAAAATTTCAAAACTACCACAAACGTATACAAGTACTTTTTGTTGTTTATGCAGACTTCGAAACCATATTGCGACCCATTCATACATGCTTTACCGATCCTAACAAGACCTCCACCACACCTACCCACGAACATCAACCGCACTCGTTTGCTTACTTGATTAAGTACTCCTTTGACGATTCCCTTTCAATATTCAGAACTTATAGAGGACCTGATTGTGCTAATCAATTTGTTAAAACTCTTGATCAAGACGTTTCTGATATTTATCACCGATTTTTAAAGACCCCGGCTCCTATGATACCCTTGACTGATGAAGAAATGCGACTTTTCTCTGAAACGTCGTCTTGTAATATTTGCGAAGAGCCCTTCCTAATCGATGATGTAAAGGTTCGCGATCATTGTCATTTGACTGGTAAAGTTCGATTAGGGGCCGCTCATTCCAGATGTAACTTAAACTACAAACTACCCAACTTTGTGCCTGTATTCTTCCACAACCTCTCCGGTTACGATTGTCATTTATTTTTAAAAGAAATGGCTGTCAACGATGTTAAATTTAGCGTAATTGCTCAAAATAAAGAAAAATACGTTTCCTTTACCAAATTATTGCGAGTTGATACCGTTCCCGGTGTTTCAGATAACTCTACTCAAAACGTATTTGTTAAGATTCGATTTCTCGATTCCTTTCGTTTTATGGCTTCCTCCCTCGATAAACTGTCTGAAGAACTCGACCCTTCTCAATGCTTCCAAGTGAAGAAGTATTTTTCTGATCCTACACGTTTCAACTTGTGCGACGGAAAGGGGTCTTCCCTTACTCCTACGTCGACGATATTACTAAACTTGACCAATCAACGTTCCCTCTCAAAGACGATTTTTTCGATAAATTAACATCTCTACCCATTTCCGATGAAGATCATGAAAGAGCTGCGACCGTTTGGAAAACCTTTAACTGCTCCAATCTCGGAGAATATTCTGACCTCTACTTCAAAACCGATGTCTTACTGTTACCTGACGTGTTCGAGAATTTTCGTGAAATATGTATTTCCACTTACGCCTTGGACCCCGCTCAGTATTACACCGCTCCCGGGCTAGCGTGGGATAGCATGTTAAAATTCACTCGCGTTAATTTAGAACTTCTAACTGACATCGATATGTTAAAGTTTTTCAAAAAAAGGGTACGCGGAGGAATAAGTCAGTGTGTTCAAAGAATGCATTTCGCCAATAACCCACAACTTCCTGATTATGACGCATCTGCTCCCACTTCCTACATTATGTATTTGGATGCTACCAATTTGTATGGACACAGCATGAGTCAATACCTTCCCATATCCCATTTTCGTTGGCTCACCGATGCTGAAATTGATGAATTAAATGTTCTCGATTTACATGCTTCTTCTGAATACGGTTATGTACTTGAAGTTGACGTTCAATATCCCCAAAACCTACACGATTTACATGCTGATCTTCCCTTTTTAGTTGAAAATATTATTTCTCCTGGTAATGCTAATGGTAGAGTCAAAAAATTGATTCCGAACCTTATGACTAAGACAAAGTATACTGTTCATTACCTACTGCTTAAACAAGCTCTCCAGAGCGGATTAAAATTACTTAAAGTGCATAGAGCTATTCAGTTTAAACATTCACAATGGTTGAAACCTTTCATTGATTTGAATACTAGAAAACGCAATATGTGTAATAATAAATTTGGGAAATCTTTCTTTAAATTGATGAACAACAGTACTTTCGGAAAAACGATGGAGAACGTTGATAAACGAGTTGACGTCAAGTTAGTTACTCATTGGCAAAATGTTGGACGGTATCTTGGTGCTGAAAGTTTAATAGCTAAACCCAATTTCAGAAATTCAAAAATTTTCACCCCCCATTTCGTAGCTATTCAGATGAATAAATTACACATTGTTTACGATAAACCGCTCTATGTAGGTTTCACTATTTTGGATTTATCAAAAGTTGTTATGTATGACTTCTACTACGGCTTTCTTAAGCAAAAATATCAAGAAAATATTTCTTTGATGTATATGGATACTGATTCCTTCATTCTTAAAGTTTTCACCGAAAATTTCCACAGAGATATGATTGAAAATATTCATCACTTCAACACTTCCAATTATCCCCATGATAATAGTTTCAATATCCCTATTACCTCTTCTGTTATTGGCAAATTTAAAGACGAATTCCCTAATAATCCCATTAAAGCATTATATGGAACCGGAACAAAAGCTTACTGCGTTGAAGCCGTTGATCAAATTGTTAAAAAAGCAAAAGGTGTCAAGAAAAATGTCATTAAATTACATCTTCAAATCGATGATTACCTACGCGTCATTAGAGATGACGCCACCATTTTTAAATGTATGAATGTTTTCGTTTCCGATCTGCATACTATGTTTACCCATATGAAAACGAAAGTAGCCCTCTCTCCCAAAGATGATAAACGTTTCTTAATTCCGAAAACAACGAATACTCTTCCTTGGGGACATTACAATATAAAAAACTCAAACAGTTCCCTTTTAAAGTTCGACGGTGCCGTTGATCGATTTATACAAAATTTTCATCAACCGTATACCGACGACTTAACGGTTGGAGAATACTTTATTGAAAGACTTTTCGAAGCTTCGTCACTTCCACAGGAAGCCATTGATAATATTTATGAACACCTACTGTAATACCTACCTGGAGTTCTGTTTAAGTATAGCTTACACTGAAATGTCACTCAATGTAAATATTTTATCCTTAATATTGGTTGTATTGTATAAATAATAATAAAACGTTACTACACAACTTGTTTGTTTACTATTTTTATTCTGCGAAATATATTCCTCAACTTTACAAATAACATGTGTACGATTTCTACTGTTACAATTTATTGTTTCAATAACATTAACAATGAATAATTTTTTTTATAATCTTCGATATTACTTGATGGCCATTTGCCTGAGTTAGGACCGCTCTGCCAGCCTGCAGCTTTCTCCGTTCCTTCTCTTAAAATGTTTTCTTCAGCAGCACTGTTTGATGACGACCATTGATATTTGGACTTAATGTATACGGAAGCCGAAACAAGTTGATCAGTTTAATACACTTTTCCAATTTTTTCGGTTGTGCGTAGTATGCTACATCCAGTATTAAGTCATCCACACACTTTAACAATGTAACATACTTTTTCTTGACATTCATTACGGAGAACTTCTTATCCCGCATTAGAACTGATCCGTTGGTTAACATTTCCTTTAAAAAATATACGACGTGTCGCATGAAATTATACTTTGTTTTATTTAAAATCATTTCGACATCATCAACCGTTATTTCCACTGTTTCGCAGCAACCTTTTAGAAATTCATCCACCAATTCGTCACACCTTTCTTTTCTTTCGAATATGAAGTATAAAATATCGAACGATGTCTCTTGTGTTACAGTTAACCATTTGAATGCTTCCTTTGGTACTGCAACTCCCAACTTCGACAACACAACTTTTACTCTATCTAAATCGTTAGATAGTATTGCTCTTCCAAGATTGAGAATGAGGACTTGCTTTTCTGCTTGATACAACTCGTACGATAATGAATCCATTTTTATAAAAATTATACTTCAAAATCGTCAGGATCGCTCTCATCGACCACTAAGTAGCCTCCTATTACGATTTTATCGTATTCACCTTTTAATTCGAATTCTTCTGTCACGCTATCCAACTCTGACGCTACCAAATATCTTTTCAAAGATAATAAACCCTCTTTGGAAAAATTTAACTTCAATTACGTAACTTTCAACCATTACTACGTCTTAAACGTTCAATGCAGCAACTAACGATTACAACTGATTAAACTAGTCACGTTTCATCTTATTTATAATCATACTTTGGGGAAGGGGTAAAGAAAATCATTATTAACATTGCAGACTTTATTATCAGAAAAAAAAACTGGGGATACATTACAAAACGTTCGTTTTGTGAATCCAGCTGTTATGACATTGGTTAAGCCCCAACCATTTGACGGAAACCATGTCACCTTTTCGTCTTAGTACACGTTCCACCAAATAAACATCTGGATATTTCGCTTTCTGTAGTTCCATACCATAAAATTCTCCTTTTATGTCTTCCCCTTTATCATCCTTTAAGTAATACATAATTGGATGTGACAATTTTATGTAGCTAATCGTAAATAATTCGTTAGACCAATTCGGGGTATAACCTTTGCTAAACAATTCACGATGTTTACTTATTCGTACCCGGTCTCCAACTTTAAACTTAATTTTTCGTAAATCCACCTTCTTTGGATTATTGTAAATACTATCCAAAAGTGTTCCTTCGTTTCGTTTATTAACTTTGCTTGGTCTCATTCCGATTTAGAACTGCTACCTGTTCTCCTCTTTGTTGTTGTAGAGTATCTCGCCTTATTTCATACTCTTTGCTTCCTTTTTTAGTGATTCCACCATTACCACTAATTCGTTTTTCAGATCATCTTTCTTTTTATTGGTTCGTTGAATTTCTTTCTCAGCAAATTCCTTAACTTTTTTACACTCACCCTGAATCGTGATTTTAATTAATTCAAAACTCGCGTCTATATCATTTTTCATATCTTGCACAATTTCCGTCTTCAATTTCTTCGACACTTCTTTATCCCCTTTCCTAACAAACGCTTCTACACCTTTACGCTCTAGTTTTACTTTTGTTGAAAAGACGTCCATGATTCCGACAGCATTCTTTTCTATTATATCGTTCATCTTGTTTGTTATTTCTTTATCCCTGTCAGTATTATATTTTTCAAGTTCTCTTTCCAAATTTTTAATCGCTAACTCTATATTATCACTAAAAGTTTTCATCATCATTTCACCACTTGGGAGACTGTTTTCAATTCTTCTCGTAAATCCTTCATCCTTCTGATACCTTCACTGACAGCACAATCCTTTACCTTTTCACACTCGATTCTGATATGCTCTTTTGTTAACCTATCTTTCTCATCTACATACATTTTAGTAGCTGCATGAAACCCAGCGGTAGGCTCGTTCAAATGTGTAATACGCTTATTAGCCACATCAACGAAAACACTTTATCGAATGCTTGTCTGCTATCGGTTACATCATCTTGCGATAACAGACGTTGCACCTTCTCCAAAAATCGCACATTCACAGCATCATGCTCCTGCTGAGGATCATCGATTCTTGTTAAGCGGTTATGATTGAAATCATGAACATTGCTGAATGCTTGCGAAAACAATCGTTTTTTTTTCTAACGGACGTCCGAACTTATCAACCGTCATTGTCTAACTAATAAGCTTAATAATTTGTTTATACGATTTATTGCACTCACGCAACTCTTCTAAAATTGATAGAATTTCGTTTTCATGATTTGTGTTGCCTGCTTGTTGAGAAGCAACCAATAACCTTAAACGATCACACAACTCATTAACGTCATCAAAATATTTGTATTCGATCGGTTATTCGTTGTATGTCAACAACGACATTCTCAACCTTTAGAAAATTTCGATGTTTGCTGTATTAACTTGTCAACTGCTCCCGTACGTTTTAATATATCGGCGTAGTCTTTCCTTTCTTTAATCGATGTCCGATATTCAGAACGTAATTTGAAGAGTAGCTCGTATAATCCCACAGTACCTATGTATTTAAATTTTCCATCGATTACAACGTTTGGTCCGTCAAAATCCAGTTAAGAATCACCAATAAAAAATTTATTTGTGTTCCATTCGTATCGAACTTTATCAAGACGAGGATTCAGAACATCAGCGTTAAATGTGCCACCTTCATAGTCTTTAATAATTCCTTCTATGTAGTCTCGAGGTAGATTATCGAATTCTTCCAAATATTTAGCAAATCGAGAGCTATTATTATAGTCTATGTTTCCTTTTATTAATTGTTCAAACTCATCATTATCCTGCTCTATGTTTCATGATCTGTTGCTGGGTAAGTTTCATAAACACTTTCTTCCTTTAAGAATGAAGGGGCACCTGGAAGTGAGGTGCCTGGAGCATTCGAAGGGTCAAGCTTTCTAATTTTTATTGGAGTTGACGAAGCTGGAATGTCACCTTCCGAACAATTACTCACTTCTGGCTTTAATTCCTTTTGATCCCTTCACCCGGCTCAGATTTCAAGTTAAAAAGCGTTTTTGTAATTGGTTGATATGCTTGCTGCAACAGGAGATTCTGTCCTGCTGTCGATTCCTTTAACATTTGCAATTTCCTCTTTACCGCTTTCCTAACTTTGATTAGTTCTTTCTTTGCTTTTACATCCATGGTCTTGTCAAGGTTGTCTTTTAACAACTGATTGACTTTATATCACTTACATTAATATATATTTATCGAATCCTAAGCGATATCTTCCCTCATTTATACCACAATCCTTGTTTATCACTAGAAATCCAAACTTCTCTTTCCAACACTCTGCACAAATATTTTTAAATTGGTCAAAAGTCATGTCTGTAGTGACATGGTCTGCGAAGACGTGTTTGAGATTTAATTCATCCTGTTCAAACAGTATTATTAAATTTGCATTATCTCTAATTAAATGTTTGGGAATCTGTGCATTTTTTTTGATTTAAGTAAAAAGTGTCGATTGAGTTATGACTTCCCATACTAAAGTATTCCCTTATCTTATTTTGATTTTCATTCGCAACATCGTCAAAGATGAATACAGAATTAGGTCTTGCCTGTGATGGGGCAATTACATCGTCAGAGTCTCTATAGGGAAAATAACCAATTCCAGCAATTGGTTTCAATAATTCGAATAAATACTTATATTTTGGTTGATACAATGACTTGGAATAAACGTATACGTTTTCGAACCGTAAACCGTTCGGTTGCTCCAAAAGTCCTATAATCACATTTGTTTTTCCACAATTTGAAGGTCCGGCGACAATGGCTCTTATTGTGGATGGTAGTAATGGACCCTGTCGATTTATTTTCCTGGCAATGTCGAAGTCACGATTGGTTATGGGTAGAACAGATGGATGTTGTACTATCCGCATGTTTATTGATGATTAAACGGTTTGCGCATGTGCTCTCGGATATATAAATTTAGAGTTAACAGTGTTTTTGTAGTCAGTTCGTTCAGTATAGTGAAAGAGCTAACACTACACATGTTCCATGACACGAGCTTTTCTGAATAGGTTTATAGATAAATTACCTATTGAATTACACCTCCCAGGGTATAACTTTTGCGGTCCAGGGACTCGACTGGACAAACGATTAGCTCGAGGTGATATCGGTATAAATCCCCTTGACGAATCTTGTAAATTACACGATATTGCTTACAAAACTTTTCCAGACATTTCCCATCGTCGAATTGCTGATAAGGTTTTGGCGCAACAATCATTACGAAGACTAAAGTCCTCGGACGCGTCTTTTGGTGAACGCTTGGCAGCTCTCACAATTGCTTCAGCTAAGAAGGGTAAAGAGAAACTTGGAATGGGGCACAAAAAGCGACGTCGTAAAGTTGGTGGTTTAATTCTTTTGCGAAAAATAAAGAAGAGAAGACGAACAAGAAAAGGAGGAGCTCTACCGTTTCTTAAGCTAGTGACAACTGCGAAAATTGCTCTTAAGAAAACGAAACCTCTCCAGCTGATACATGCTGCTAAAATAGCACTAAATACAATTCGCAAATTTGGAAAGCGATCTAAATCTCCCAGAATCATTCCTATTTCACAGACAGGTGGTTTTCTACCGTTAATTCCGATTTTTGCTGGACTATCAGCACTTGTAGCTCTCTCTGGCGGTGCTGCTGGGATAGCTAAAGCTGTACGCGATGCGAAAACAGCACAATAATAGCTAGAAGAAGATAAACGTCATAACGCTTCAATGGAAGCTATTGCTCTTGGAAAAAATATTTCAGTACAACCTTTCCGTAAAGGTTTCGGTTTATACCTTAGACCTTATCAACAAAAAAAAAAACGTAAAATTTTTCGTAAAGTTACCTAATCGTCCTTTGACAGATTTGGATTTAGTCAATTACATTAACTATTTACTAATTCCACATTTTCGGGGAATCTTTATGCGTAACGAATTACCCAGAAAAGTTAAAAGGTGTGAAAGTGGAATTGTTAATTTAGATTTAGACACAGGAACTGGTACACATTGGACAGCGTATGTAAAACGAAATAACAAAGCTATGTACTTTGGCAGTTTTGGAGATCTCCGTCCACCTAAAGAATTGGTTCAATATTTACAATCTTCCGGACCTTGTGCTATCACTTATAACTACAATCGTGTTCAGAACCCCTCAGATTTTAACTGCGGTCATTTAGTTGTCCAATTCCTTACTGAGACTACGCAAACCTTTTCTTAAAAACAAACCATCAAACTAACTTCGTTGTAGTAGACAGAACGTCAAACCGAAAACATGTCTTACACATTTACCTTGACTAATATAAAGTCGGAGCTGCAAATGATAATAAGTACACCAATTTTTTTAAGCGATGATGATGAATATCAAATTGCTTTGTTAAATTTTGAAGCATATAAAAGTATTCCGAATATCGATGAAACTAACAACAAATTCTATTTTGAAGGTACTACACCACCAATCGTTCTTCCGGAAGGATCCTATGAAATCGATGATATAAATCATTATCTTCGCGAGAAATTGCGAGATACTGATGATGCTATTGAATTGTTTGGAGACAATACTACCTTAAAAAGCCATATAAAAAGCACCAAAAAAGTCAACTTCGCTCCTACAGATTCTCCCGCAAAGATATTGGGTTTTGAAAATAAGCTTCTACCATCACTTAAAGAGGTGTCTGATCATGTAGCTGACATTTTCAAAATAAACACGATTTCAGTGATGTGTAACCTCGTAACTAACTCCTACATACATACCACTGATGGTGCTAAAGGACTAGATGGACATATACTACATCAATTCTTTCCCAATGTACCCCCCGGATTTAAAATTGTTGAGAATCCTACGAATCTTATTTATTTATCAATCAACACTCGTGTCATCGACTACATTTCCCTTAAAATAGTTGATCAATACGGTAATCTAGTTATTTCCGTTGAGAGCGTGTCACAATAAAACTGCACTTACGAAAAGCGTAACATGGTAGTGCAATATTGCTGTTCCCAATGATATTCAAAGAAGAATAGTACTATAAAACTACTACCACAATCCCGGATGCTTATTTCGCCTACAACCATTAAGCGATTAACATCGCTCAATAAACAGTTCCTTAAATCTTTGGGGTTGCGATTAAAAAAGAGGAAACGGTAAAATGGTAGCAGAAATACTGAATGTTACCGAAAAAGCAGTCTTCGATAACGCTATAGTTAACGCTGATAAACATACTCATCAACCTTATGAGAATTCAACTTTCAAAAGTAATGATACGATACGTATTCCAATAGAAAATGAAGATGTTTATACTTTGCCTTCTAGTAGTTTCCTATACATAGAAGGTCGTTTGCTTCTTAAAAAGGATGGAAAGACAACTGCGAACACTTCTTTTATCCACAATGGAATTTTACACCTGTTTGATGAAATTCGTTATGAATTAGGCGGAAAAGTTATTGGTCGTGTCCGTTATCCTGGCATGGTTACAACAATGAAAGGTTACGCATCTTACAACGAGAATGAAAGTAAACGTCTCAGCAACAGTGGATGGTTGCCTCCTGCTTTAAGCGATCTACATTGATTTAAGCTTAATTCTGTAAAACTAGTAGATTCCAACGGTTACTTCAACGTTTGTATTCCACTACGTATGATTTTTGGATTTGCAGAAGACTTCCGAAAAATAATATTAAACGTTCGACAAGAATTACTTCTAGTTCGCAGCAGCACTGACAATAATGCTTTATATTGCTCAGCAACGCCACTTGAAGATGTACTTGTACATTTAGATCAGATTTCTTGGAAAATTCCTCATGTATCTGTTGCAGATACTGAACGTTTGAAATTGTTGCGTTATGTTGATCGAAATTTAAATATGGAACTTTCATTTCGGAGTTGGGAACTACATGAATATCCGCTACTTCCCAAATCGTATTCTCACAACTGGAATGTGAAAACAACGTCACAATTGGAAAAGCCTCGCTTCATTATTTTCGGATTTCAAACAGATAAAAGTAATAATCTTGCAAAAAATATGAGTGCATTCGATCACTGCAAACTAACCAATTTTAAAGTTCACTTAGGATCTACTATGTACCCGTATGATAATTTGAATTTAGATTTTGATACTTCTAGATTTGCCGTTTTATATGAAATGTATACCAACTTTCAACAATCGTATTATGGTAATGTAAGTGAACCCTTATTCGATCCCAAACAATTTCTAGTCATTGCTCCCCTTGTAATAATAGACTGTTCATATCAGAATGAAACTATTAAATCTGGTAGTATAGATATCCGTCTAGAGTTTCAAACTAAAGAAAATATACCAGACAAAACAGCAGCTTTCTGTTTAATAATACATGATCGTGTGTTACGTTACAATACGTCCACAAACTTAGTTCAAGAAGTATAAAACACAACGATCACTTCCACAATTTAGTTTTCTTACCGGTACTGAACAGTGAGCACGATGACTTTCTTATTGGACGTACAAGGTTTTCAGTGTAGTGAGAATCGATTTGTTTTTAAAGAAGTAGCTGTTGTTGCTCTAAAAGAAGAACCAGTTTATCATTTCACATTTGAACCACCATTTCCATGGGACGCTCTCCCCATTCGTTACAGAAGTCAAAATCGTTGGTTAACAAGAAATTTTCATGGGTTATATTGGGATAACGGCGATCTCTACACTTTATGATAGAATTTACTTCATATTGATGGAGTCAACAGTTGTATATGTTAAAGGATTACAAAAGATGATGTGATTGCAGGAATCCTTTCCTACTGTTAACTTTGTTAACATTGAAGATATCGGATGTCCATCTCTCTCCAAACTCCCAACTCATTATAAAGTTAAAGTGTGTTCTTTTCATTTATTTACAACCGCTTCCGTCAATTTGACCTTAAGTAACCTCTCCTCTGAATTAGAACCGGTCATCTTACACTACTTTTAGTACTATATAATAATGTTCTAGTGTCCGGATGTTTGTGCCCCACTCAGTTAGCCATGAAAAAAAGCATCGAAAATTGCACTTTTCGGTAACAGATTGTCGAAAAACTGCAAAAGACGCGCAAATTGCCATAAACGATATCGATTAAGATTGAAACGAAGTAAGGTTTTGCAAAATTTTATCCGGATTTAATAAGTGGTTTAAAATATATTAGCAAATGAAAACAAGAACAAACGCTTTTTTGGCTAAAAGTGAAATCGCGTGCATCAAACTCCTCCGAAGATCGAACGAACTGGGCTTTGCCGACTATTGAAACGTCTAATATAAGGACCAAAGGGTTACATAGGCCTATTGTCGACATCCATAATGATTTCATTTAATCAGAATTTGTAATTTAAAGTCGTTAATTTTGACATGTCCGGATTCTAAGGAAACAACCGCTCAGAGGGATGGGCGGGGCTTATTTTGTTATGACTTGTCTTGTATACGTGTAGATTCTAACTTTGGAAGTTTGACGTTTATTTTGACGTTTATCAAAGAACGTTTATGAAAGATGCGAAATGAGAAAATAAATGTAATTTATAAACAATCATCATGCAATAAAATTCATTGCAGTTTTCATGGTTAATATAAAAGCAAATAAAAATAGTTTTTAAGTCAAATTGGTTCGTAGCGTATTCTGTAGTGCACCGATCTCGCAACACCTACTCTAGGCCGAACAGAAACACAGGCCGGCAGGCACACGCGGTGACGTCACAAGAACCGACCTGTTTTTACGCTCGCTCATATGGAGCGCGCGATGTTCTTATACATTTAAATGTTGATTAAAACATAATTTTGGCAATCTCTCAGTGAAATTTATTGCTAAGAAGAGAAACAATGAAATAGACGTAGTAATAACATTTTATTTGGCATATATTTAAAATAAAATAAAACAAAACTGATAAAAACGACATACGAAACATTTTTGTCTGTCAGTTTATAGTAATCTCTAATAACAATGAACAACTGAAAACAACATTGGTAACTGGAAAAAATTAAACATTTATTTTTATTCCAAATATTAAAAGAAAAGACTAATTTAAATTGGTAATTTAAGGAATTTAATTATTATTTATTAATTGCTTGAAAGTTTGTCAATTTTTCGTTTCTTGGGACCTTTTGAATTAGAATCATTATTTTTATTTGCTTTAAATACATCATTCTTTACTTTAGAATAATTGTTCAAAAGTATATTAGCAAATGTACTTGCAACCTTTTTAGTTATTAATTCCCAATGTCCATCTTTATCACAGAGAATATTAATGTCTATTGAAGATAAGGCAAGTTCAACAAGAAAAGCTTTATGGGATGGTAACTGTAAAAACTTTTCTTCAAATCTTTCGGTTAAGAGAATTAGAAATATTGTATGCATATGTATAACAATATTGATAATGCATTTGTTAGGCCATTTTAGACCACCACGATCGGAAATTTTTAAGTACTTCCACAAATTGCTTTGCTCTACTTCAATATTTAACATTTTATAGCATTGGATACTGTCTTTACAATAAGAACAAACAATGCCTTTTAGTATTTTATGTACAATATAACCAGAAATATATATTAACACAGAAATATCATTATCATCTAAATTGACAGCCTTGGCGATTTCAGGTACATCAAAAAAATAAGTATCGATTTCGCAAGTATTTAAATTTGTTTCAGAATTATCTTTACTAATAGCTAAATCTATCAATTGAAAATGACCACTTCTGGAAGATTTTAAATTAATTAAACTCAAAAATTTTAATTTTCGTTCAGATTCTGACTTGGCAGACAGTAATATGATAATTTGCTCCACTCATTTGTCTATATTGCCCAAATCTTGCTTCTAGAGGGTCTGTACTGAATTTTCCTAACATGACATATGAAAAATTATGCTTTTCTATCAGATATGGAATTAATTGTAAGTAGGCCTTAGTTGTATGTTGTATTGCAAACTGGGTTTCTCTAGTTAGTCTCCCATGACGTTTTGTACGATTGTTTGTAACGCCTTGGATTTCCATTTTATCCCATGTTGACAACCATTCCAAAAAAGATTCCAAAAACTTGAAATTATTGTCATTTTTAAAATCTGAAGATATTGGATCATAGTGTGGGTCTTTAAATCTGTCGCCTTTAAATTTTGATTTACAATTTACTATTTTCCACCAATGTAAAATATTTTCCATAAAACTTATGGTACCCTCTACCATAGTAATATCTTTTGCATGTGTTATTTTCAATGCATTCACATTTTTATCCTCGAACAATTTTACACAATATGAAACATTTTGTCTTTCTGTGGAAGAAGGAAATAGTACCTTCTTGCTCAACGAAGGCGCTAATTTAATCAAATTGTGTTCTTCTTGGTAATATATTTTTTTTAAATCGCTAAGGCGAGCGTATATTTTTTCAGTATAACTATTATTATCACTGTCTGAATTGTTTTTTGATCTATCATCTATGTTATTATTTCCATACCTTAGGTCATTTTCTTTAAAGCTGTTTTCATTATTTGTGTGATGTCGTATTTTTGGAATAATAAAAGTTTGGTGATTATCACATTAATTAAGCCAATTATTGCGAACACATTTTAAAATATGAACATTATCAAATAAGAGAAAAATTTCGTGTTCCGAATCATATGGATTTTTAATACATACTTTCATTTCTCCGCCTGATAATTTTTCAAACATTTTTCTATTAACAATATTGTTATCAGATATTATAGAAATAACATTATATCCTATCCCTGTTAGCATTTCCAACACTTGACGTGTTAAATTGAGTAAATAATCATTTGTTAAATTTTTAATTGGAAATAAGCTCACCACGTCTTTATTATTTGAGGTAATAGATGTAAGCATAAAAACTTGTATAGTGGTAGCACACTCGTGATATGCGTTGCTGCTAAAACCTTCAATTTTACCACCCTTATATGAAACTGATGCCTTAACATATATTTCATCCAAAAGTAAGTTTACTACTTTTTCTTTATCATCCAAACATTTTAATTTTTCATTTAAATATTGAATGTGAGAGTTAGTTATTCCAGTTTTTGAAAGTTGCATTTTTTGAGACAAACCTTTAAGATATTTAGGATTTGGAATAGTAAGTACATTGGAATTTCTTAAAAATATATAACCACCAGGATGTGTATAAAAAAGTGTACATGCCCAAATGATAACTTCAGGCGAATATCGTCTTACTGGTGTACTAGAAAGTAGATTTATTTGTTCTTCTAAGAAAGCAATTTTATGTAGTTTTATTATATCAGTGACTTCTTTTTGCTGATGGATAATTAGTTTACAACAATTTAATGAATGTGCAGCTAATTTTAAATAGTTTTCAATTGAATTTTCAGACGAATTTAAATTAAAAGTACTGTCGTAATTATGAAACGAAGATATAGGTATACCAGATAAGTTTTTCTAGTTTACTCCATTTATCACATTTTTTATCTGTACTTAAAATATCTATAATTTCTTTATTATTTAAAATACAGTCCTTATAAATAACATCACAGTCCAAATTCTCCCTGACTCGAATGGAATACTGTAGTTTTGGTAAATCATTTTCAATATAATGTTTTAATAAGTATAAGGAATTTTCGACATTTAACATCGATATTAAGTTCGAATCCAAAAACTTACTAATTTTGCTTTTGTCCATCAACTCTCTATAATCACAAATAGTATCTTTGGAACTTAAAATAGCTTCCTTTTGTTTTTTCTTTTCTTCTTCGACTAGTTTTATAGCAGCCGCTCTTTCATTAGGGTCCCTTCTGTTTGGTGGAAGTTTAATAGATAAATATTTAGGCTGATTAGGAAATTTTGAAGGAAATGCATCAGATGAAAGCTTCAGTTTCTTTCTGGGCAGTGTTCAGACAGATCCATCTGGTCTGGTCACCTTATCTTCCTTTACTATAAATTTTTACTCAAAATGGTCTATACAAACAGCAGAGTGCTCAGTAACCACAAAGTTTTCCCGATTTATACGCTTAAGCCAAAGACATCTTCTTTCGGTTTCTTTTGGAAATAAAAATACCGACACATTACCAATCACTTTTTTGTTTTATCATAGTTATTTTCACATCCTGGAACACAACACCGAGATGGCATTTTTAACTGTAACTATATATGTTTGTTTCTTAAAGATAATAGGTAGACATAGAATAAGACACTCTCGCGAACGTACACGGACAATTTAAAAAAGTACGGACACTAATTAATAAAACTAATGGTCTGTAGATAGGTATGTAGGTACTTGCGAAAACATGTACGATAGCTATTATGCCTTGCCGATACGTGAAATTAATTAGACTGTAGCCTAAACATCCTGTGATAAGATAGACATAAAGAAAAAAACTGACCTAATTAAGAATTTGGACTCATGAAAAAGAAAAGTTAACTGTCCATGATTTTTCAAACGAATTGCTTGCATCCTCAATAATCATTTGCCAGCCTAATAAGTCGATCGGTGGACGGTCGGTCCTAGGTCGGTTAGCGTGACGTATGTGGAGAGAGAGATAGCGTTATATGCCGGCCTGTATTTCTGTGCGGCCTAGACCTACTCCAGCAGTAGTTGGTTCAAATCCCATCCGACAAATTTCTTTTTTTCTTTTTAATTTTACGCTTTTAACGGTAATGGTTGACTTTAGCCCGCCAACTTAGACTACTTTGAGCTGGTAGTATGTTGTAGAGCATGTTAAGTTGAACAAGAATATATAAATATACTGTAGATAATGATATGTGAGAGAATAGATTTTTTTTAAATAGAAACTATTTTATATAATTTAAATGTTAAATTTATTAATTTGAGCATGAATATTTTTCTCAAACTAAATTCCAAAAAATTAAATTAACATAACCATTTGTAGGTTATTCGAAATAAACAAAAACATCTGAATTTTGCCATGAACCGGCGATAGGTTAGCAAGATTATACGTGTGTGCTGGGCGCAGAAACTACCTCTTTATATGGTTTTTCCACTTTGAGAATTCAAAATCGAAACACTCTAAGATCTTCTTGTAGGATAAAAGAGGATGAAGGTGGTGTCAGAGGAGGGGCTGCTGAAGGAGGTAGTGTGATGGGAGGTTGGGGGTTGTGTAGAGGGTGGTAAGGAAAGGGGGTGGTAAATATTGTAATAAAATAGAAGTTTGGGATGAATTCGAGGGTGTGGTAGGGGGACAGTTCTTGACCCTCTTCAAACCCCCAACCCCTACAACCGCTACCCTTTGTAACCAACACCTAGAACGCACTCACTACTACCCCAACCACCCACCACAACAGTATTCTTAAATTTTCTCAAGATGACAAGGGAGAAACGGTTACGATGGGGTGTGTGTCTACGAGCATGTTTTTTGTCAAAGATAGGAATCAATTTATCTAAGAATTGAAGGAAGGTACGGAAGCGGGTGGGTGTACGCGTAAATATACATAGTATTCATTACAGCTTTCATGATAGTCATAAAAACATCAATATGTAAATCAAATAATATATACACAGTAA
Source organism: Agrilus cyanescens (assembly GCA_947389935.1). Lineage (NCBI taxonomy): Eukaryota > Metazoa > Arthropoda > Insecta > Coleoptera > Buprestidae > Agrilus > Agrilus cyanescens. Next base: position 18,413,809 of record OX376707.1, read on the forward strand.
AATGCTAAATATTATTAACTTTTGCTCAAATAATTGAATAATAATAAATATTTGAAGCAATAAAATGGTAAATGCGTTATGTAGAATACGTTTTGTATTTAAGGGCGGCCTCTTTGAAATAATAGGTTGTGCTCTGCGTCATAATTACTAAAAGTTAAGTTGAAGCATTTTACGATTTTTAGATAAATCAATATTTAAAAAATACATATGATTTTCGCCATGAACCGCCGATAGGTGCACCAATAGAAGTGCTACGCACCACCGTGAGGTTACGGTACAAAGCGGCTCCTCTGATTAAATTTGTTACAGTGCTATGCACCATCGACCAAGTTTTGACGGATAGTATTCATAACAGTAAAAAGTGGGATGTGTGGTGAAGGGAAGCAATCAGTTTAAATAGAAACGTTTGCAACAATTTTAAAAGATGTGTAACTTTTCTTAAAACAGCATGATTATTATACAGGGTGTTACTGATATAACTGCGGATATTTAAGGAGGTGATAGGGCAGTAGAAAATAAGAAAATTAAGTAAAACTTCGCAGGTCCTAAAGTTTACCGTTTTCGAGAAAAACGTATGTGAAAATACAGGCAAAACCGAGTACGGTCCTGTGTAAAACGTGTCCTCGATTGACCTGGTCGTGTGTAGTGGCAACGCTGTCTTCAATCAGCTGACCGTGAATGACGTTACTCGGTTACTGTAACCACTGTAACGTAAACAAGTGTGTTCAAAAATGGCGTTTAGTTCATCAGAATTTTGTGACAGTTGCCAAATGTGTTGCTTAAGTCAAAGCGAAAACGCACAGGACCGTATTCAAATTAATTCATGTTAAGATGTTTTTCAAAAATTTTGAAAATTTTTTTGTTTCTTCACCGCGCTGCTGTAGTGACCATTCGATTACATATTGCATCTAGTTGACACCCTCCAAAAATCCGTATTTATATCAGAACCACCCTGTATAGATGATTTAGAAAAAAGTTTTGATAACGAGACACGGTTTGCACCAATTAACTTCTCATAAAAATTGAGCTTCAGACACCGACATCGGTTTTTGTCTATCTCCTCTTTAAAATATGCGTTGCTTTTAAAAGTGCCCAAATTGGCCCACTCTGCACAAAAAATTAGAGTAAGGCTAAGTGCAGTCCGAAAGGATATTTCTAATTTCTTTCACAAAATTCCCGATTTGTTAAGGTGTCTGCTATTGAGAGTCAATAAGATCTCAAGGAATGTTACAAGAAGTTGTGTCATTTGAACTTCAAGGATGCCGCCAAGATAATCAAGGATACCATTGGTCTAGAGTCTGGAAAAGTACAAAATCCTGAGAATGATATTTGTATTAGGGGGAAAATGACCGGTGTACCCTATACAAAGAGCAAATCCCCATGCAAAGAGAATTTGAGGATCGTACATTGTGATGTAGTTTGAAAAGCTTGGGTACAATCATTAAATGGAGCTAAATATTTTGTCTCCTTCATAGATGATGCCTCTTAATTTTCAGAAATCTGTCTTCTGGGAAGAAAGAACGGAGTGATGTCGGCATTTGACCAATATAAGAATTACATGGAAAATCGGACGGACAAAGGTATTAAACGTCTTCAGTCTGACAATGGTAGAGAATATTGCAGCGCCGACTTTGGTGGTCTACTTAAAAATTATGGTGTTCAACATAGATTTACTGCTCCAAATTCTCCACAACAAAATACAGTGGCATATCGCTTTAATCGTACTACTATCGAAATGGTAATTAGAACTTCCTCAAGCATTTTGGCCAAAGCTGGTTATATTCGTAACAGATTCCGGACATGGTTACCTGATGTAAAAAAATTAATTACTTACTAATTAATTAAGTAATTACTGGAGATGTAAAATTTGTGGAAAATGTTCCAGATTCACGTTACTAGAAGACTTTTTACGTGGACAAAAGAGTGATAGTCAAAATACAGAAGTGATTACTATAGTGTCGTACAGACTATTATTAATACAACTGTACCTGTACAGACTATTAACACAAATGTGCCAGTTGTACAGTCAAGTTCAAAGAAAAGGAAGAACCTCTTTTAGTCAAGCTAGGCTAGATCGCCGGCTTTGGTTTTATTGAATCAACACCTACATTGAGATCGTGGTAGGGGTCGACTTCGAAAAATATTCTAAATGTCACAAACATGAAGATTGTATTCCAAATGGTAAAATGGGTGAGAATAATGTATTTGCCGACGGAGAAGATGAAGATTGTAAAATGTTTGTTGGTGTAGTAGAAGTGTCACTTAGTAAAGCATTAAAGAGGAATAAAGAAAATGATGGGAATTTGTAATTCAACGAGAGATTACTAGTCTTAAGAAAAGTGACATGTCCGAAATTATAGAGTGCAAAGATGATCAAAATGTAGTCGGATCTCGAGTTATTCCAAGAACAACATGCCCGATGGATCAATAAACCGATTTAAAGCCACAATTGTAGCCAAAGGGTACAGCCAAACATTTGGAGTAGATCATCGCCACGCATTTGATCCTGTGGCTAAACTACAAAAGATTCGACCCTTCATGACTATTTCTGCTAGCTATGGATTACAGGTACATCAAGTTGATATTGTGGCATCCTACTTAAATGATGGTAAGGTTGTCATGGAAATGCCTGACAAGCTAGAAAATTATACAGACTTCGCCAAGGTGGTAGAAAATGGAATGAGGCAATGGTCGCAAAATCTAAAGAGTCTAGGATTAACTCCAACCATAGGTGAACCGTGTCTTTACTATGTAAATCGTGATAATGGTGTCCTTTTTGTCAGCTGTTGACTTTATACACTGAATAAACTGCGTATAATAGTGAAAAATATCTCAAAGACTTTATTTAAGAAATACTATATTATAACTTTTTAGACTCAAAACATACTGTCAAAAAATTACAACGTGTAACTAACTAAACACTTTTATATATTTGCGTTGCATAGTTTCGGTAATATTCGATATTCCACAACACTTTTCCTGGAACTTTATGTAGATGATATTCTTATTGCACCTAGAAGTACACAATGGCTTGCTGCTCAGCTCGAAGTTAAGGAAATAAGTCAAACCAAAGATAGTATAATTATTAACCAAAAATGTTGTATCCTAAATATCATAAAGCGGTTTCGAATAATCAAATGTAATACTGTCTCTACACCGCCACGAATCAGATGTTGGTTCAAGTGATAACTCATACTAAAGGTTCCCATATCATGAACTCACTGGTGCTCTGATGTATTTATCGGTGTCTATAAAACCAGATAAATCAAACACCGTAATGAGGTTGCCACAGTTCACGAGCTGTCTCAAAAAGTGGCATAATCAAAGCTAAGAAAGTTCTAAGGTACCTTGCTGGTACTAAAATACACTCAGAGAAATACTTTATGAAATACTTCTACAACGTTGTAGAGGTCTTTTTTGTCTAATTTGTAATAGGGATAACCAATGACAATCGTAGAAGTGGCTATAAAATTGTAGTAGTAAATTGTAGAAGAAACGCAAATTGTAGTTGTATATTCTAGCTTGCAATACGCAATCAAAAGGAATTTCATTACAAGTTGTTACGGTCCCTATGTTCGCTACAAACTATAGTGAAGTTTTTTGCAATTGCGCTTATTACTACAACTACATTTCTTCTGAGTGCACAGATTTAGGGCTTGTTTATACCAAATCCAATGAACCAGTTATTAGATATTGAGGCTGGGGAGGTGATTCCACAGACCGCTGCTCCTTCACGGGTTATGTTTCTATGTTATGCAATGCAGCTGTATCCTAGAGATCCCAGAAACAAAAAAAGGGTTGCCTTATTAACTGCGTAGGATGAGTGTGACAGTTTATCTGAAGATATCAAAGAAGCAATGTATTTGAGAAGTTTATTGAAGGAGATTAGCCTCAACAAGCTGAGTAAAATAACTTTGTTTACTGATAATGGAGATACTGAACATATAACCAATAACCCAGTCCAAAATTTATTGTTTTATGTTGCTATGTAATGCCTAATGTTTTTAATATCAATATCGGTTGTTCGTTTAATTTAGTCTGGAATAAACTTATTCAAGTCACGAAATTTATTGCTGATTTTTTATCGATCTTTTTTATTAATTGAGACTTAATAGAAACGACTCCCCTTAAGTTATAACAAATTTATAGTTAACAGATGGAATAATGAAATTAAAACCTAAAAAATTAAATCGAAAACATTGGATTTCAAAATTTAATTTATGATAAATTTTGACAAAAAAAATTATTTTTAACCCTTAAATTTAGTATGTCGTTCGTTTCTTTTTTAGAGTTGAATTTATTTTAAGCCCTAACGATTTAACTTATTTTTTCTTATCGTAATCAATTACACGTGAGCTGCTACTCGCCATGTAGGTAAGTATAAAAAACTTTTTTGTCAAAATTTATTATCTAAATTTATCAAACTTAAATTTTGAAATTAAATTTTTTTTGTATTTAATTTTTTGTTTTAATTTCATTATTCCATTTTGTCCGAAACGTCGTTTCTATTAAATCTCATTAAAGAAATTGAATGCTATTATCGACAATAAACTTTGTTTTATTAATACTTGTACACTAACATACATTTGTATTATTTCGTATTACATAAGTTTCTTTATATGAATGTACCTACCTCTAACAATTTTTTCACTGCCACTATATCTGAATACTACCTTTTGTCTCAGAAATTCTGTGGGATAATTTATAACCGCCAGGAATAATATCTAAAATAAAAGTCTAGCCTACATCATCCTTTTATACACATTTTATGCACGTTTTGTGATATCACTTCGGCCGAGCGCTATGAAAGAAGTGAATATTAGAGTTGAAATCGATAATATTTCCAACTCCGAGGACTCCGTGATGTTAAATATCAGTTTCAAGAAAAAATGAATAGCAACAAATATGACGAGCAATGAGCCACCTCATTATCCAATGACGGAACTTAGGGTTCAGTGACTGCACTGGGCCGGTAAATACGTACGTAGAAGGTCGTACAAGGTCAACGGTGGCGACTGGCATGTAACAGACACGGCAAAAGGCATGCGTGTGTGTGCAACCGCGCGGTCGCTACGCCGGATACACCCTGACTTGACAACATGAATTGCTCCCATCTTTAAAAGCAATCAGCATTCTTTTATCATACTATTTGGTTACTAAATATTAAAATTTAGCAAATTAATGCCAAAGAAAATCTCAAAATTAATACTTATACCCCTATACCTAGATATGAATGGATGATGCAGAGTTGGCTCCCAAAGGTAAATAATTCGATATTTAGGTTGTCGAATAGGCTCCCGGGTACTGATTGAGTTGGCTTTGCAAACTATTAAATTAAATACATAATATTAAATAAATAAACTGTATATTCCAGAATATTCCTTTTATATATTGATATCTAGTTGGCCCGAACACTTCCCAGAATTCAAGATTTATCTGGTTGCAACTAGGTATGTGTTTTACACAAATAAGCTATTAAAGTTTGGCATGCAACTGTAATAGTACAATCTTACTAAAGCTGTGAATTTTTAAAAACAACGTGTCTGAGAAAAATCTAGCTTTTGGTCCAAACGACTTTTGATCAGATATAAAGTAGGTATCAATTTGTTTTTGACGTTACAGCAGAAACCTAAGTTATCAGTGTCCTTCATACACCACTGTAAAAAACTAGCAGGGCCTAGATAATAATCAATTGGCAAAAATGGATTTTCATTGCCTTAATTTGGCTCAAATTGTTAGATGGCGCAAACAGCTATTCTGAAAGCAACATTTTTGGTTGCCCCTGTTTCTTATTTTGAGTTAAACAATACTGTGTGATACGACTGTTTATCTGTAATTTTTCAATAAATCCTTCTTTTCTGCAGTTTTTTATTTATTTTTTTTTTATTTTTACCATTTGTATTTATAAAAATTTAACTGCACTTATACAATTCGGTTATTATTCAGAAGTTTCTTACTCCTACTGCACAAAAGATCATTAAACATCATTATTTTCACTAAGGATGTTTAGAGATCTTTGGTGAAATAGGCGTAAAAGACTTCAAGCTATTACAAAACACACAAAAAACAGTAAAATTTGCCACCATGTAATATTTAGTACGACCCAAATTAAGCGCTGTTTGGCTTAAAGTTACTATGGAAATGCCCGTTCTTCTTTAGGTTAGTATAGTATATTGAAAATTAATTTATAGAATTTTAAAGAGGAAGATCAGATGTCAATGGTGAGCACCGCCCAGGGAGACTAATTTCTGTGGCTACTCTGAAAAATATTAATTATGTCTATAATATGATCGACGAATAGGACTCACACAAATAGCAGAGACATTGCACATTTCCTGCGAACGGATATTTCTTATTATTCACCACGATTTGAAAAAGAGGGGTCGCATTGTCACTATAGTGAAACTAGGACCAAGATTAAAAAATATTGTATAGAGTGGAAACAATCTTGTTCGCCACAAAACAAAAAGTTTCGTGTACAGAAGTCGACTGGCAAAGTTGTGGCTTCTGTTTTCTGGGGCAAAGATTGGATAATTGTGTTAAATTTCTTTAAAGAAGGTACAACAATTACAGGAGCGTATTATAGCGAGTCACTCACTAAATTAGGCAAAAGAACAACAACGCAGAATACTTGCTAAATATATGGTGTATTGCAAGATAACATCCCTACCATAATTATTCACTGTATTAGCGCTTACTTGTTGAAACTCCACAGTGTGGCGAAACGGTCGTCGTGGTCATTAAAAAATAATTTTGAAACTCTTAAAAGTGTTTTCTTTGATTGCTTAATCCCTACCATAAGTTATTGAATGCTTAGACTAGGAAAGAGAGGGGACAGGTAATAGTCGACTGCAAATTGAGGCCGATTGGGATCGCGAGACAGCGCTCAGTATCGCAACATAAAATGTTAAGAGGGAGTTTGTTTTGTTACCATTATTCGTACAATTATCATTCCATACAGAGTATCAATTGTTTATTTGATAACGTAAACAATTATTAAGAACTGTTTTTTTGCGTCTTACGTTACTAAGAAAATATTATTTATTTTATGTCAAAGAGAATACATGTTCAATGAAATTAAATATTATTTAATTATTTTATTAACGTTAATTAACATGATGTGGCGGAACTAATAAATATTAAGACGAATTTTATTAATTAATTAATTTTACTTTTTACTAAAAGTGACGCCGCCTATGGTAATACTGTGGTAAACGCATGCATCTTACAACTTTGAAAGTATTTATTGTTTCTCTCAATATCAGTAAACCATTCCAACAAAAAAAATATGATGCATTAATGATTATTGTACGTAAATCATAACACATTTTAAGTAGTATGTAAACAATAAACAAATTAAACACGATTTTCTTTGCTTAACCTTACTACGTAAAATTCTTTTTACTTACGAAATGTGATTTCTGGTTCATTTCTTTCACTGCGGCTTTTACAGCCGTAAGAAGAACAAATCAGCATTGTTTTAAACAAAAATCCACTAAAACCTAACTAGGTACTCTATTTAATTATATTGACACTTTTACACAACGCTGTCAACGCACTGTTTGGGATCAGTAAATGGAGCCGGTACCAAAATTTTGCGTCAATTTTCGACGTACAGTCGGCATAGGAGTTACGTGTCCCCTCTCTTTCCTAGTCTAAGATTGAATGCATTGCAAATAATTGGTTGACCACCTGCACCCACCCTATCCTCCCGATTTAGCATAGTCAGACCACTCCACTATTTCAATATCAAAGTCAAAAAACATTTATAATACAAAATATTTTCGTAAAACAATGAAGTCATAGTGTCGTTGAGATTGAAGAGTGGTTTGCAGACCAAGATAAAGAATTTTTTGCAAGAGTCTTCAATTACTTTATGAACATATTGCTGACTGTAAGTCTTAAAAAGATTACATTGAGTAAATTAAAATTTTCTTTGAAATACTGTAGCGTTGTATGCTTGGCCAGATATCAGTACATCCTCGTACATGTGTATTCTTGCCGTCCAACCCAAACTACAAATTACATGTAATGTTAAAGAACCGTGCAGTTCGTTATTCTCCAATTAGTCATTTTCGTTCATCTTTACGGTTGTCTCGTTTTCCATAAAGGAATCTCACAGAAAGAAAGAGTGAGTTAGTGGGACCCGTTAGCTGTTCCCGTCGACGCACCTGTGCTTTCTTCAAATACATCTGAGACTACCTATAATAGGTTCGGTGCTTTCTGTGAGACATTATAATTTGAAAATGAGAAAGTGTTCAAATTGGCGCATGCTACCGTCTACTTCTACTTACGAAAAGCCAACTAACGATGAATTCACGGAAGAAGTAAAAAGTACATAACCTCCTACCTTCTCAGTTCAAAAAAAAATATTCAATTAAGAATGTAAAGGGTTTTTTGAAATTGATAAAGTAGAATTAATATACGTATTTACTATAGGTGTAAATTAGGAACATGACAAATAGATATACCTAGGTACTCTCAAACTCATAAAGTTTTCATTGTTAAAGAATATCACATATTATTATGTCCGTAATCAGTTAAAATAAAAAATAATTTCTGAAACGGACAAGGTCGTTTTCCCTCACTTAGTCTTTGAACCGAAGTTAATACAGTTCACGACGAGGCCGATAACTCACATAAAAACACCACTTAAACAATTATTATTAACTGAATTAAATCTGTGATTTAATTATAATTATTGTTAGCGTTTCAGAAAGTAACGGAGACCAGAATAAAACTACCACGTGAAAGTTAATAGGTAATAAATATCCCAGATAATGACAAATGCCAAACTTTCATACATAACATTCCTCCCTATCTAAGATTTTTCGTTATAAAATTTTTAATCAAAATAATGAAAAATTTAAGAAAAAGAGTTTAAAGACTAATTACTTATTCTAACTTACAATTAATTGATATCCCAAAATAACTTATAATCTAATTATTAATTTAAACGCTGAATAATTCAAAGTTATAATAAATCTAAAGAGAAAAGATTCAAAATTAGCACAACACTTGCACTTTAATAATTATTAATAGTCATTAACGACGACGGGGCGACCAATCCTCGTTTTCTTCGTCGAGATCAGGATCAGGGACAGATATCATCTTTAGAATAGGTGCAGATGCAGTGAGATTTTTACTGAACTACAACGAGGATTCCAGGCTGTATCTAGGGGGTCGTGAAATGGGAACCAGATTTCTTTCATTCTGTATAGTAAAGATCTTTATGCATTTTCCACAATCACCCGGCCAGCGAGGTCGAAAAAGCCGCAGACAACCAGGACAGCAGCAACAACACAGACTCAGGATTAATAAAATCGTGCCGACCAATGAGAGAAATATCTTCCACCACGGCATACCCATTATTTGCAGAACAGGGCGTAATTTCTCCCTATATATTTCCTCGTTTAAATTGTTGGTGAGCAGCAATCCTCAGGAACATCAATAAGATGTTCTGATATGTTCTTGTAGCTGGCGTTATTTCTTAGAAGATTTATCTTGAATGTGTTGCCGACCATACCAGTGCATGGAGCATGCAGAGTGGTGATACTAGTTTGTCGTATGGTCCTGGATTTAATTTCATCATTCGAACATTTGTAGGTAACGTCTATTGGTTTAGTGAGAACAACCAACCATTGGTTTTCTTCTAATCTTCTTATTTCTTCAGATTCCAGGGGTATATGTGATGGATTGCATAACTTCGACCATTTCCCCGTGAAGGCGGTTTCGGATTCACAAGTTTTATCTTCCTTGTTGTTTATTTGCGGGTTTCGCACAAACCATTGACCATGTACTTCCGACAATTCGGACAGATAGGTTATGGTTATGTATTGAAATTTCAATCTCTCAACTGCGATATAGGAGTAATTAGGAATGATTAAAGAATAGTAGGGTTCATCTTTAGGAACAGGGATAGGTATTATATTGTATAGTTGGTACTCGTTCTTAGATACCAGAGGGATTTTAATTTGGTAAACAATCGAATTTTTCTTTATTATAGTAGATATCTTGACAATATTTAGAAATTTTGATAACTAATCAGTTTTTAGATCAAAAGGTAAATTGTACTCTGGGACTTGTTTATTTATTTCAGTTAGACAATCTAGAAACAAATCATTTTCCAAGAATGAGGGTGGTAAAGAATTTACTTTTGAGTATAATACTTGGATTTTAATTTTATTTATTTCATATTCTAGTTCGGAAATAATTTCGTCACAATTTACAACCAAACTAAGTAATTGAGTTGCAAATTCATTATTATTTATTTGATTAGAGTTTTTGTTTAATGCATCCTGAATTTTATCAAAGTTTGCAGAAATTTTCTGTTCATTAATGTATAAACTGCTCAATGTAGCATTGAAATCCTTGACAACGTCTCTTACGACGTGGACTGTTTGATCCATCAAAGTTAACACATTCTTATCAGACTCTTGCAATTTTTGTATGGCTACGTTAATTTCTTCTTCATCGTTTGCGTCCATAGTACCAAAAACGTAGTGGAATGCAGTTCAGACAGCATTTACCCATCCTCGTTTTTTCATCCTGACGTATACTTTTTCATTGATCTTAAGGGCTACTATCGTTTTATTTATAAATTCCTTTCCCTGATCGGAATGGATTAGTTTTGGGAATCCAAAAGCGGAAAAGTATTGCATTAGTGAAGTTTTCACAAAATTTCCTGTAATAGGTTCGTATTATGTAGGATAAACAAAATTTAGATAAATCATCTTGAACCGCTAAAACAATATTTTTCTCTTTCCGGCTTTTAATTCCGCTGTGTCTAGATTAATCTTTTCATTGATATTGTTAGGTTATTGTGGTATTAATAGCGGCACACGATGTGAGACCCTATTGGTTTTGTTTTTAACACAGATATCGCAAGAATTTACAAAATTTGTTGTTAATTTGTTCATATTTTTGAATGATGGTCTTGTTTTAACTTATTTAATGTTTCATGTATACCTTTGTGATTATTTAAAGCGTGTTCGTGGTATTGTTTAATGAGCTTTAATTTTAATTCTTCGGGTATGTCAATCTTAATGAACCGCGATACATCTAAAGTTATCTCAAAGCCGCGTTCTTCCATACCATATACTTTATTTAAACCTTAAGTTAATACAAACAAAAAAACTACATTCATATAGTTCAGTCTCGTCTCTCTAGACGTGTGGCTAAGTAACACTTATAATTAAACAAACAAAATCCATTTCCCTTATAGCTAATAAATATAAATAAATAAATACATATGACCTCTTACAAAAAAACAGCAGAAAAGTACTATTAATCCTCCCTAGCCCGTCCCATTAACCCCATTTATTCTTAGTCTTTTCTTTTTTTTAATATATTTTTTAGTACTTCCATTCCGTCATCCTTCCCCTCTAATATTCTTTTACATTCATCTGAGCCCTTCTTCTCTTCACATCCACTTATTACGTGTGACACTGTCTCCACCCTTTCACAAAACCTACATACTCTTTCTTCCTTCTTCAACCAGTACTTGCATCCTCTACTTTCATTTCCCACTCTAAACCTTGCCAATACGCTCATACCCTTCCATCCGTTCACATATTCAGGCATCCAATCGCTCTGCCAATGTTCCCAAAGCAACCCCCTTAAGTATTCCGCATACTTTGATTTATCTATTTTATAATTGCATCATATTCTTCTTTAGCATTTACTATTAGAAGTTTTTGGTTTGGAAACATCATCAGTAAATTCTGAATGTTTAGTTTAAAATCTTGTTCATTATTCGTCTTATCTATTATTAGTTTTGTTATGTGATTTTAGCGTAGTAATTTCTAATGTGCGAAGGGGGGCTTTTAAATCTGTGTCTAAAAGTAATGAATTTATTTTCTGAGGGTTGTCAGAATACCTAATCATAACCTCTTCATAGTCTTCTAGTTTCGGATTTATAACGTATCTAATTGCTTCACGTTCCGTGTCGGCTGAATCTATTCGTGAAAGAGCGTCCGCGTTTTGGTTTTGTTTTCCCGGTTTGTACACTACTTCATAATCGTATTCTTCGATTTTCAGTCTCCATCTCACTAATCTCGAGGTAGGGTCTTTAACCGAGAATAACCACTTTAATGGCTGGTGGTCAGTTATGATTTTAAATTTCTTGCTGTATAAATAGGGACGGAAGTGTTTTAGTTACCATACTATTGCTAATGCTTCCCTTTCCTGGAACAGGAATTTCCTGAACGCATTTTACCCTGTCAGGATTTGGTTTAATGCCATTAGGTGTGATGACATGTCCTAAAAAGGTTGTCTCTTTTCGTAGAAATTCGCTTTTGTCGAGTTGGATCTTAAAATTATGAACTCTTAATTGGTTTAGTACGTTTGTCAGTCTGTCATTGTGTTCTTTTAGATTTTTTGCGAATATGATAATATCACCAATATAAACTAGGCATTGATGTGGGGTCAGACCCTGTAGGGCCAAATTCATTGCACGTTGGAACTGCGATGGAGCATTCTTTAGTCCGAAAGGCATGGTCCTAAAATTCAAAATGCTTTCCATTGGCAGAAAACGCTGTTTTTGGTATAGATTCCTTTGACAGTTTTATTTGATGAAATCCCGATGTAAGGTCGAGAGCGGTAAAATAGAAGGATTTGCCTAAATTATCCAGGATCTCGTCTATATTTGGGAGTGGATATTTATCAGCAATTGTTTTTTTATTAAGTTCCCTATAGTCGATAACTATTCGCCATTTCACCTTACCGGAACCATCCCGTTTTTTCGGTACGAGTTCCACTGTGAAAAAGAGGGTTGTATAATTTTATTCTCAAGTAGTTCTTTAAGTTGTCTATCTACTTCCTCTTTGTGCACCTGGGGGTAACGGTACGTCTTAGCCTGTACAGGTATTTCGTCGGTTGTAATTATTTTGTGTTCAAGTATTGATGTAGTGGTTAACTTGTCGTTTGGTAAATGAAAAACGTCATTATATTCTAATATGATGGGAATAATGGATTCTTTTTCTTCTTTATTTAAATGACTAGAACGCAGTTGTTTTAGTAGTTCCTGTTTTCTATTTTCGAGGTCGCGATTATGAGGTTTTAATACATTCATCATTAATGGTTTTTCAGGAATTGGTGAAAGTTGCAATGAATCGATTTCTAGAAGTAAATCGTTATCAGAAGTATTTAAAGCTGTAATTTTAAAATTTAAATCATTGTCGGTTTTAATTAAACATGTTGGAATTTTGAAATTTTCACCTTTCATTTCAGGTAGTAGATATACCGTATTACCTTGATAATTTTTGGCGTTTATTGTCACCACACTTTCACTACGGGCTGGAATTTTGATGACACATAAGACTTTGTTTTTGGCATAATATAAAGGGAAAGCTTTATGTTTAGTTGCAAGGTAATTATTAGTGTAATTTAAATTGACTTTTTGTTTGGAAAAGAAATCTGAACTAATTATGCCATCTATTTCCAAATTTAATTCGGGTACAAAGTGAAATTTAACGGGTGATTTTGGATGTTAAAAAAATGTATTTAACGTTCCCAGAGTTTGAAAGGGTGTAGAATTAAGACCATTCAATGTATGAATTTCTCGCGTATCTGGTTTCGGAAAGTATTTCGAATAACGCAAAACTGAAACACACGCACCACTATCGACGAACAACTTACAATTCTTTCCAGATATGTTTACCTTAACAAAACGGAGTGTCCTATAACCTTCCAGAGTGTTCATTGAAAAGGGTGAAAATTAATAACTATTATGAAGACTAGAAGGACTTGATTTTATTCGGAATCGGTGCCTTCGTTACTAATATTGGTTTCGTCTTCTGATTCGGATTCAGAGGAATCTGAATCTCTATGTAGATCAGTAATATTTATTTTATTAGATTTGGATTCTTATGAGAATTTATTCTTATATTTATAACAATTCTCCTTCAAGTGGCTTATCTTTTTACAAAATGAACAGCTAATTTGCTTACTATCACTAGGTACTTGCTAGGGGCGACGTTTCCTGTTTAGTTTTGTGATTTTTGTGAAGATTATTTAATGAGTTGTATTTGTGCCTATTATACTTATTAATTTCGTGTCTTTGTCGTTCCGTATTACGGAATTTTATTATCTGTTCAAATTGCAAACAGTGATCAAACGCTGATTCTAAATTTGAGTACTGATTTTGCAATGCTAAATTAGAGATTTCAGGACTGAATTTCCTAATAAAACATCCTACCGTTAGTCGTTCAAAGATCCATGATATGCTTTCCTTACATTCCTTAGTTTTACCTTGTACAACCGTGGTACTTAAAACTAAGTCACGAAAAGGAGCAATTTTCGAGTACAGTTCCTTTAGAGACTTTAATTGACTACTGTTTAGGGTAATCATTTCCCAAATAGCGTGATCAATGGGTGATTATCTAAAGTAATTTTTGCTGATACTTTTGAATCTGATTCCATTTTGAATAGACCAGAGAACGCAATTTTGACTAATTTAATAAAAACCAAACTCTTCAGGAAAAAAGGTAAATATTGAGGGAATTTGTTGAGAGATCAAAATTTTCTCACTAACCTTTATTCCTTATACTTGTCAAAATCTCCGGCTGCAGTTTCTAGAGGATTTTTGTTTGCCGCGATGCTTTCGGCTCGTGCTTTTAGAATTATGAAGAAGTGGTCACTGAACGTGCAGATCAGACGGACTCGCTGGAATCCTCGTAGTCTACCTTCACGTGGACGGCTTCTTCTTTTGAAGATGACTTCCCCAGAGTGAGGAGGATCAGGAACTGATTTCTTTCTCACGGAGTCTTCTTCGGTGTCACAGCTTTCACTGATTCTTGGATTCACGAAAAATGTGTGAATCCTACTGACTGCGCTAATTTGTTACGTCCGTAATCAGTTAAAATAAAAAATTATTTTAGAAACGGACAAGGTCGTTTTCCCTCACTTAGTCTTTGAACCGAAGTTAATACAGTTCACGACGAGGCCGATAACTCACATAAAAACACCACTTAAAAAATTATTATTAACTGAATTAAATCTGTGATTTAATTATAATTATTGTTAGCGTTTCAGAAAGTAACGGAGACCAGAATAAAACTACCACGTTAGGCACTGAAGTTTATTCTTAAAAATCTGAGCTTTGACAAAATAGGTCAGCTTATATACTACTATTTAGGGCTTAGGGCTACGTGAAAGTTAATAGGTAATAAATATCCCAGATAATGACAAATGCCAAACTTTCATACATAACAATATGTAGAGCAATTCTCCAAACTCTGTAAGCCATAAACCCACAAACCTTATATCTCACAATATAAAATCACAGATGACATGCGAACATCTGCGGGAGCTAGCCGTAATTCAGGTTCAACACCAACAACGATGCTTCGGTATAAGGATATACATTTCCGTATAGAACCACGACCGTTTCGTGGAACTATTGCGTGATAAAACATTGCAGACCAGTCAATTTCTAATTATAATGCCATGGGAGTGTCATACTCTTAGATTAAGAAGAGCTCTACATTAAGGGCTCAGATAATCAAGTTTTGTAGAGTTAGAAGCAATCTTATGTCTACGTGACATCTGATAACTTTTTAATAGTAAAAGCGTTATCAAAAACGAAAAAGACTGCCGTAAGAGAATAAAATAAGCAAAAAAAGACACCCTAATTACTACTACACTTTCTAACTGTTGCGTACACGATAAAGATATTAGTCATAAACCGACGACTTTTAAAAATAATTCATACCTTATTTACGTCGTCATTACAGAGCCCTCATCCCGAAAACTACTTAACCAAGCCTGTCAACGATGATAGCTCAGTTCAAAATATATCAGAAAAACCTAGTATGTATGCTATCAATTTAAAACCAATCCTTAGAGTAATTTGGATATGTTTTTTTGTTCACTGGCAACTATTGCCCTTTATTTGTTTTAAACAAAAAACATCGAAAAATTGCTTTTTATTATAACTTAGCTCGTTGATATAAAAAGCAACAAACCTTAGGAATGATATTTACAACAAAATAAGTCCTGGATCATTTTCACGCAGAAATATTTTAGTACACTTCTCAATGTTTCGTAGATCGCCGATTTCAATTTTTCAAAAATATGTTGAAAATCCAGTACTAAAATATTTTCAATCGAAATTGTACGAAAACCTTTATTACTCACATGCAGTATAAACAAATTACTAATATTTTGTAAAAGAATACCAACCCCCAAACTTTTAAAATAACGGAGATATGAATGTTTGAAACAACGGTTTGTTTTTTCAGTTTTTCCATTGTTTCTCCGTTAAAAATGTTAGGATCGTATCGTTATGGAACCCATTTCGTTAAAAATTTCATTTTCGATCATTTGTATGTTTACTCCAACGAAATTTCGTTACAAACCAGAAAGATAGTTTTTTTTGTGTTTTCTGATTATAACATATGAGTGGACCGTAGCTACAAATAGATAACATTTCACAATTACATTGTTGTTTTTAAATTAATAAAACAAAATTATTTCCGATGATACCATTGAAAAACAAAAGAAGAAATGACGTTTAGGTCGACAATTTTTCGATCCTTAGTAAGTCATTGTAGCGGTCATTTACAGAATGTAAATCCTAAAACTAGTGTACGACAGTACAGCAACTTGTGCCTTTTGGTCCCTTAGCAGGTACTGCAATAAAAATCAATATTCAAGGTTGACCTAAGTCGCGAACTTGCCGTTGTACTACCAAAAGACCAGAGGGGTGAAGGGAAACTTTTGTAGTATAACGGTAAAACCAAAAATAGGTATGAAAGAAAAACGCACTTGGAAAGTTTCACTTATTTATTTAAAGAACCCGATGTACATTTCGCCTTCTTAGGGCATCTTCAGGAGTATGATATATTACTAAAATTAGTAGAACATTGGTTTACTTAAATACAATCTATCAGCTTAGGATCTAAGAGGGGGTTATTTCCAAAATCTATTTGATCGTTCGCTAATTCTTTGTTGGACATGATGGCCTTTTTAATTTCTATAATTTCATAGCGATCTAAAACTTTTCCTCCTTGAATGTGGTATAATAATTTTAGATTATTTTTGCTACAAGTATGATTATTTTCTATTAAATGTGAAGAAAGTCCGGAGCTATTGTTGTTGTATTTAACGTTACGAATATGCTCATTGTAGCGGGTGGTAATTGAGCGTTTGGACTTTCCCACGTATATTGTTGAACAGTCAGAACAGGTAATTTCATAAACACCGCTTTTCTCGGAATTGTCAGGTCTCTTATTTAATTTATTATTGACAAGAAGTTTGCTTAAGGTTGAATTATTAAAGTATGCTGGTTTTATATTAAATTGTTTTAGCTTGTTTCCTATACATGTACTTATATTGCCATAGAAGGGTATTTTCTTCCATATCTTATCGTTATTACTTGTAACATTTTCAGTAGGACAAATCAGTTTGTTGAGGTTTTGTTTTAATTTTTTTGATAGCATTTTGTCAATAATAAGCGAATCATAACCATTGTTGAAAGCAATCGTTTTTATGATATTAATTTCTTTGATATAATTATCTTTATTTAACGGTATACTGACGAGTCTGTGCAACATTGAATGAAAACTGGCTAATTTTATATTAGCGGGGTGGTTTGAATAAGATGGAAAAATGAAATCAGTAAATGTTTCTTTCCTGTATATATCAAAATTAATTTTGTTATCACTTATGGTAAGCTTAAGATCTAGAAAGTTTAAACATTTGTTGCCTATTTCTAAAGTGAACTGAATGTTTTTGTTAATATCATTAATATAATTTAGAAAATTGTGTAATTGACGTTCTGTGCCAACCCAAATGCAAAATATATCGTCCACGTAAGAAAGCCATAGACGTATATGTTTTTTAAAAGAGAAGTCTGTTTCTAAGAACTTTTCGAAATGGTTCATGAAATAATCTGCATAGAAGGGTGGGATAGATGAGTCCATAGGAAGACCACTTTTTTGCAAAAAGAATTTATCGTTAAATGCAAAATAATGTTGGTTTAGGCTTAAGTCGATTAGCGTTAATAATTCTGACCGTAGGGCTTGATCAACGTTGGACAAATCATTAATTAATAATTCTTTTAATTGAGTGGTTGGAATTGACGGAAATAAGTTTTTAACATCAAATGAGATTAATTTTGCATTTGAGGCCAAGATGATATATTTTAGTTTGTCGACTAATTCTAAACTATTGCTTATAGTATGTTTAGGATTAAAATCTAATATTTCGCTTAGTAAAATGGCTAATTCTTTGCAAAGTTTTTGATTGGGGGCATTGAGACAAGACGCGACTGGTCTTATAGGATTGTCTTTTTTGTGAATTTTTATTAAACCATATAGAACAGGAGCTGATGGGTTGCTATTTTTTAATTTCCAGATTTCATTTTTGCTAAACGAAAATTCAATTTTATTTAAAACTTTTGAAACTTGAGTTAAACACCTTCCGCTTTGTACTTCATTCTGAGTTAGCAAGCAGATTTCATTATTGCCAATTCCTCAACATCTTTGACAACATAATGGAAGAAATAAGGAACATCTCCCATAAACAATACATTAAGCAATTAAAAAGGTTGAATAATCTACGTAGCCAATACAAGAAAGTGCTCCCTACAAATCCAGCCCTCAACAGAATGGCTCCAGTTAACTTCCATCCACGCATTGTCAACTTGTTGGATCACAACTTTAATCAAGAAGAAACACAACTACTAAACAAAGGACTAAAATACACTCCAACATTCCCTCTAAGTGCAGAAAAATACCAAGATATTGCTGTATATACTGATGCAGCTCTCCCAGAGGATGAAATAGTCGGTAAATCTTTATGTGCAAAAATAATCAAGTCACATCACCGCTCCAAACAATTTATACAAACAAAAAACCAAAAAAAAAACGAAATTTCTTGTTTAAAAAAGATTAAGAAAACTCTTATTGATTCAAACCTAATTCTTTGCAAAGCAGATAAGGGCAATACTATCACTATTTTACACAAAGAGTTATACATTCAAAAAATGAACGATTTTTTAAACAATCTAGACCTAGTGGAATTAAAAAATGACCCCACCAAAAAATTTTCAACTCAAGTTTCAAAAGTTTTAAATAAAATTGAATTTTCGTTTAGCAAAAAAAAGACAATCCTATAAGACCACTCGCGTCTTGTCTCAATGCTCCCAATCAAAAACTTTGCAAAGAATTAGCCATTTTACTAACCGAAATATTAGATTATATTTCGGTGTCCAGTCGTCTATATCACTTAACCATGTAGTACGTCTCTTGGATACTAGATGCCCACAAGATTTAAAGAACCGCGCACTCTCTAGTCCCCACCTTGCCGATACGGGAGTGTGGAGGGGTTATTCGTCTTCTTGTGCTGCTAACGCCCGCACGCGTTTGGTTTCAACGCAATTCGTAAGTACCTTATTTATTATTCTTTCACCTTTTTTAGTTATGGGAAAGAACAAGAAACGTAAGCACTCTACGAACAGTTCAGAATCTGAGATTATCAAAGGGGCAACCCTCGAAACCGGTCAGGAGATCATGCAGGAGGCAGAATCATCATTAACCGAAGTAAGTAATTTTCCCTTTGCCGGTCGGGGTGGGTGCGGATATCTGATAATAAGATAAAATAATATTTTGTCCTGGATCATGGGTTATAAATTGAATTTTATAAATCAGCCCCGTCAGGCTTCGCCGCCCGGAACTCCGAGTTTCTCCTCGATCGACGTGCCTCTCGTATATGAAGCCTTAGGGAAACTTTTACGGCAGGGTGCAATTTCCAAATGCCACCCCTGTGCTGATCAGTATATCTCCACGTTTTTTCTAGCGGACAAACCAAACGGGAAAAAACGGTTTATACTCAATTTAAAAAGACTAAACGCCTATTTGGATACTCCCCATTTTAAAATGGAAGATATCCGAACGGTTTGTAGACTTCTGCAGAAGAATTGTTTTTTCACGTCTATTGACCTCAAGGATGCTTATTTTCTGATGTCAGTTGACCCAATTTTCAGAAAATACCTCCGATTTATCTTCAAAAACGAGTTATTTGAATTTACTTGCTTAACCTTCGGGTTATCATCGGCTCCGTTTACTTTCACGAAGTTAACAAAACCGGTTATCCGAAAACTCCGTGAATTCGGTATTCCCTGCGTGAATTACCTGGACGACTTCCTAATTCTAGGAGATACTTACGAAAATTGTCTCGGGAATACTAATACTGCCTTAACTTTTCTTGAGTCTCTAGGTTTCGTCACAAACAGACAAAAAAGTGTTTTAATCCCTTCTCAACGAATCAAATCTTTGGGATTCCTTTTTGATAGTAAAAATTTAAAAATTGAACTAACCGATCAAAAAAGGACTAATATCTTACAACAGATCAACCGTTTTAAAACTAAACGTTCGTGTACAATAAGGGACTTTTCTCGTTTCATTGGCGTTCTAGTTTCGGCTTGCCCAGCCTTTGAGAGGGAAAAATTTCTGGCGTTAAGACAATGTTATCTTAATTACAATGCCACAATGAATTTACCGATAATTATTTTCAATGATTTATCTTGGTGGGAGCGCTGCATACCCAAAACCTTCAATGACATCAAAAAAGATGTCTTTGCTCTCGAAATCTTTACAGATACTTCTCTTGCAGGCTGGGGAGTCTATACAAAAGAAGGAAAATCTCACGGTTGGTGGCGCCCCCACGAAATAAAAAACCACATTAATTTTTTAGAACTCAAGGCTTTCCTTTACGGACTGCAATGTTTTGCGGGACAGCTTAGATCTTGTAACGTTTTAATTCGGACGGACAACATTACTGCCCTGAGTTACATTAATCGCATGTGCAAGCATTCAGCACCCTGTCCTAAACTCCCTAACCCGGAGAATCTGGCAATGGTGTGAGAGGAGAAATCTTTGTTTGTTTGCGTCTTATATTAGCTCCCAGGATAACTGGAAAGCAGAAACTGAGTGGGAACTCGCTCCTTACGCTTTCGGAAAAATCTGCGAATCCTTTGGGACTCCAGTTCTAGATCTTTTTGCTTCAAAAGCCAACCACAAATGCCCTAATTATGTTTCTTGGCTTAAGGACCCTGGGTCTATCGCAGTAGATGCGTTTACAATTCCTTGGAGCGGATCTTTTTTCTATGCCTTCCCACCTTTTTCTCTTATCCTAAGAGTATTGCAAAAGATATTAACTGACAAAGCAGAGGGGATCGTTGTGGTCCCTCTTTGGCCAGCTCAGCCGTGGTACCCACTGTTTATGAAACTTTTAGTTGGTGAAACCATCAAATTCAGGCCAAACAATCACTTATTATCTTCTCCTTGCAGAAAAGTACACCCGCTAGCCAACAGCCTTACCCTGGTGGCCGCCAGGTTGTCAAGCAAGCGTTCCGCTTAAAGCAGTTTCCCGAAAACACCATTGATACGTCTTTGAAATCTTTATCAGCATCTTCTTTGGAGAAGTATTCTTCAACCTACAAATTATGGTGGAACTTCTGCGCTCGGTCTGGATTATCACCCTACGAGGGACGACCCTGCGACGTCATGACTTTTCTTCAGGAGCTACTAGAGTGCCAAAGATACTCCTATAGCATAGGAAACGACCCATCGTTAAAACGCTTTCTGAAGGGTATATCAAAAATAAGACCATCCAGACCCAGATACGACTGCATCTGGGATCCAAAACCCGTCCTGGACTATCTTGAAGCTCAGTTTCCGCATTCGGAAATACCGCTAAAGTCATTATCGCACAAGCTAGCCACATTATTGGCGTTAATAACCGCCCATCGAATCCAAACCCTAGCTCTCATCAGAATTCCAAATATTATAGAAGCTCCCTAGGGAATACAAAGTTTGATATCGGACATTTTAATGTGTGAGACGTGCTAGCGTGCTGACGTGTTCGTGCGGTGGGAGCAAATAGTTTTTGAGAAGACTGGTTTGAGGGTCGAGGAAAATAGTGCAGAGGGGTGTCAATTGAGGGGGACGGACAGGGAAAGAGAAGTGAAGTAGGAGAGCCCCAAAAAAGGGAAATAAATACCACCCTCGATTTATAAGAAACGAGGTGAGGTTATGTCTAAACAAAACGATAAGGCAAAAATTAATAATAAAGAAGAAAAACCGAGCACAAGTAGCGACATCTATAAAATAATAGCAAGAAATAGAAGTGGTAGCCTTGAAAGCAATTTACAGGAAATAATAAAAAGAAAAAGAGAAGAAGAAGAAAACGGTAAACCAGAAGAAATTTTCACAAGAAGTAAGAAGACCGCAAGGTCGCCCCAAAAACCAAAGCATTCGGGAACAATTGAACAAGGAAAAATGGACAGAGAGGGAGAAATGATGAAAATCCTAAGAGACATTAAAGAAGAAATGAAAGAAATAAGAAAGGAAAATCATGAAATTAAAAAAGAACTAAAAGAGATAAAGGAAAACTATAAAAAAGATAGAGAGAGATGGGAAAGAGAGAAGAAAGATTTAGAAGAAAAAATGGAAGAAATAGAGAGAAAAATGGAAGAAATGGAGAAAAAAGACAAGGCGAACAACATAGTAATAAAAGGTTTTAAAACAAATAAAGAAAAGGAAGAACTAAAGGAAGAAATAAAAGAATACTTTAAGAACAAACTAAATGTAGAAATCAAGATAATAACAGCGCATAAAATTAATCAAAAAGATAGGAACATAATTTTCGCAAGAGTAGAATCATGGAAACAAAAAAGGGAAATAATGATTAACAAAAACAGACTCAGAGATACAAAGATATATATAGAAAATGAACTAACCCAAAAAGAGAAGAAGATACAACAAAAAATATTTGAAATAGCAAAACTAGAAAAAGAAAAAGGAAACGGGGTAAAAATTGGCTACAAGAAACTTAAAATAAATGACGAATGGCATAGATGGGAGGAGAAAAAAGGAAAATTAGAAGCAAAAAACTAACGAAAATGGAGAAAGTAGAAGATATAATGAAAACGACCGAGCAAAGAAAAAGGAAAACGAATATGGATGAAGATAAAAATAAAAGAAAGATAGAAAAACTGAACCTCCAAGAAAAAAGAGAAGAGATAGGAATAGGAACGTGGAACATAACGTCACTAACAGGAAAAGAAATAGAAATTACAGAAGAAATGAAAAATCACAAAATCAAAATACTAGGAATAAGCGAAACAAAGAAACTGGGAAAAGGATACACAAAACTAACAAACAACTATTACCTTTACTACTCAGGGATGGCAGAGGTAGAAAAGAGAATAAAAGAGGGAGTAGGGATAATAGTAGAAGAAGAAATAAACCAAATGGTAACAAACTACGAATCAATAAGCTCTAGAATAATTATTTTAAGAATACAAGCAAAAGAAAAAATAGTCATAATACAGATTTATGCACCAATAGAGGGAACAGAAGAAATAAAAATGATAGAATTCTACAACGAGCTACAAGAAACAGTAGACAAAGAAAGAGAAAACTGCGAAAATATAATAATAATGGGAGATTGGAATGCAAGAATAGGAAGAGATGAAAACGCAGGAATGGGATGTATGGGGAGTTATGGAGAAGAAATAATAAATAGAAATGGCCGAAAGATGTTAGAATTCTGTCAAACAAATGATATATTAATAGGAAACACCTACTGGGAACAAGAGCTAGAAGAAAGATATACTTTTAGAGCAGAAGAAAGAAATGCGAAAAGTATAATCGACTATATTACATATACACAAGAAATAAGAAAAGAAATCCAAAAAGTTCAGACAGAAAATGATGCAGAACTATCAACACACCATAGACTAGTAAAAGCTATCTGGAAAATGAACAAAAATGAAAACAGAACAGAGGAAAGAAAGGAATACCGAAAGATAGCAATTAATAAACTAAGAGATGAAAATAAAAGGAGAGAATATCAGGCAGAGATAAATAAATCTTTAACAAACATAGAGTTAGAAGGAAAAATGATGACAATAGAAGAAAGATGGAAAAAATTTAAAGAAAGCATAATAAATAAAGCAACGCTAATTTGTGGAACTATTAAAACAAATAAAGAAAGGAAAATGACAGCGTGGTGGAATGAAGAAATAAAAGAGGAAGTGAAGAAAAAGAAAGAAGCTTGGATAAGATATAATAGAGACAGAACAGAATTAAATAGACAAGAATACATAAACAAAAGAAATTATGTAAAAAATCGAATAAAGCTAGAAAAGAAAAAGAGCTGGGAGAAATTTAGCAAAGAACTGGAAACAAATTTCAAAACAAACAATAGACTATTCTGGAATAAAATAAGAAATATGAAAACAACTCAGAAAAAAGAAATAAAAGAAATGAAAAACGAGAACAACCAGATTAAAACAGAACCCAATGAAATAATGAAGGTATGGTGGGAGTACTATAACAAGAAGTTTGGAACAAACGAGAAAAAGGAAATAATAAAAAACACAGAAGATACGCAAGAATACAAAATGGAGAGAGAAGAAGTAGAAGAAGCAATAAGCAAAATAAAAATAGGAAAAGCAAGTGGAGAAGATAATATAGAACCAGAAATGATTAAATGGATGGGCCATAAAGGGGTAGAGTGGTTATGGAAAATATGTAGAGAATCATGGGAAAAACAGAAGATACCGGAAGAATGGGAGAATAACCTAATAATACCAATATATAAAAAAGGAGACTCCACCAAATGCGAAAACTACAGAGCGATATGTCTATCAAGTGTTTGCTTTAAAGTATATACAAGAGTGGTGGAAGGAAAACTCCGAAGAATAATAGAAGAGAACCTAGAACAAGAACAAGCAGCTTTTAGAACAGAAAGACAAACAAGTGACAACATATTCGTACTAAGAAATATTATAGAAAGAAAAATAAATGAAGGAGAAGAACTATTTCTAACATTCATAGATTTAAGAGCAGCTTTTGACACAATAAATAGACAAAGCATTTGGGAGAGCCTAGAGCAAATAGGAGTACCAAAACAGATCATAAAATCAATAGCAAGCATATATAGAAAAGTAAAAGGAAAAATACAAATAGCAGGCAGGAGATCGGAAGTTTTTGAAATGAAAAAGGGACTGAAACAAGGAGACAGTCTGAGTCCATTACTATTTATAATAGTAATGGACAAAATACTGAAAAACATCAAAGAAAGAATAAAGGGCCTAGAAACAACAATAGGATACAAAAACCTAACACCAGTTAAAATCAATTGTCTACTATACGCAGATGATATAGTTATAATAGCAGATAAAGAAATTAAAATGCAAAAACTAGTAAACATATGGATAGAAGAAATAGAGAAGATGGAAATGGAAATAAACATAGATAAAAGTAAAATGATGATAATAAACGAGAACAAAAATATCAAAACAGAAAGAGAGATAAAATGTAAGGGAAATAAACTAGAGAGAGTAAAAGTATATGAATATCTAGGAACTATAATAACACAAGATGGAAAGATAGACGCGGAAATAACAAACAGAGCAAGAAAAGGAACAAGAATATACTATACAATAAATAAAACCATACTAAGTAATAAAGACATAGAGAAAGAAACAAAAATACGAATTCACAACATAATAACGGTACCAACCATAACATATGCAAGCGAAAACTGGACGATACAAAAAGAACACCAAAAGAAAATAGAATCAATTGAAATGAAACACCTACGTAAAATAGCAGGCAAAACAAAATGGGATAGAGTACGAAATGACGAAATAAGGGAAATGGTAGAACAAGAATCTATAATTAAGAAAATAGAAAAGAAACAATTGAAATGGTATGGACATATCGAGAGAATGGACACAGAAAGAATAACTAGAAAAATATTAGAAACAAAAACCAGTAGGAAGAGGAAGAAAGGAAGACCAAGACGAACATGGATAGAACAAATAGTAGAACTGGGAAAACATAGAGGAAAAACACAAGAAGAAATGAGAAGAATAGCACAAGACAGGAAAATATGGAAAAAATGGGTTGAAAGCAACCCAAACTCCGACGCCTGAAAAGGCATAAGGAGAATGGAGAAGAAGAAGAAGAAGAAGATATCGGACCCCGTCAAAACATCAGGGACAAGTAGAAAACAACCCTGTCTCTTTCTTCCTTTTTTTCAAAGACAAACCAGCATTGTGCGTAGCTAACGCCTTGAAAGATTACCTAAACATTACAAGCACGCTAAGAAACCCTGAAACAGACAAGTTATTCATTACACACAAAAAACCACACGGGATCGCGTCTAAACAAACAGTCAGCCGGTTGGTGAAGGAAACTTTAACGTTATCGGGAATAGATACCAGAATATTCAAACCCCACTCTACACGACATGAGTCGTTTTCATCAGCACATAGGTTGGGAGTGTCCCTCGATATCATACGTCAGACAGCCGGCTGGACGGAACAATCTTCAGTTTTTAATAAATTTTACAATCGTACTCTTCAGCGAAAGGCTGAATTTGCCAGAACAGTCTTAAGTTTAAGTTCAATCTGTTTTGTTGTGTTTATTAATATCCTACATAAAGTAGGTCGTTTCAGTTGTAATCTACAGCATTTTTCTTGTCGGTAAAGTAGACTGTATGTATAGTTTTACTGCCTTCCTTGATGACGAGTAAAGTGTTTTTAATTGCTCTCCTGTTTTCTTTATTGTGGATCTTGTTCCTCCGAGGAAAATCACGACATATCTTTAAACATCTACATGGTTAAGTGATATAGAGGACTGGACACCGAAATATAATCTAACGATCAAGCGAACTTACCTGAAGTTCGATCGTGATTATATGAGGTGTCCAGTCCGAATATATCACTCCCAACCCTTCCCTTAAGTTCCTTGAAGGGTACTTTCCCCGATCGCGATTTTCTTTATTTAAACAAATGACCCCTCCACACTCCCGTATCGGCAAGGTGGGGGCTAGAGAGTGCGCGGTTCTTTAAATCTTGTGGGCATCTAGTATCCAAGAGACGTACTACATGGTTAAGTGATATAGAGGACTGGACACCTCATTTAATCACGATCGAACTTCAGGTTAGTTCGCTTGATCGTTAGATTTTAATCCTAAACATACTATAAGCAATAGTTTAGAATTAGTCGACAAACTAAAAGATATCATCTTGCCCTCAAATGCAAAATTAATCTCATTTGATGTTAAAAACTTATTTCCGTCAATTCCAACCACTCAATTAAAAGAATTATTAATTAATGATTTGTCCAACGTTGATCAAGCCCTACGGTCAGAATTATTAACGCTAATCGACTTAAGCCTAAACCAACATTATTTTGCATTTAACGATAAATTCTTTTTGCAAAAAAGTGGTCTTCCTATGGACTCATCTATCCCACCCTTCTATGCAGATTATTTCATGAACCATTTCGAAAAGTTCTTAGAAACAGATTTCTCTTTTAAAAAACATATACGTCTATGGCTTTCTTACGTAGACGATATATTTTGCATTTGGGTTGGCACAGAACGTCAATTACACAATTTTCTAAATTATATTAATGATATTAACAAAAACATTCAGTTCACTTTAGAAATAGGCAACAAATGTTTAAACTTTCTAGATCTTAAGCTTACCATAAGTGATAACAAAATTAATTTTGATATATACAGGAAAGAAACATTTACTGATTCCATTTTTCCATCTTATTCAAACCACCCCGCTAATATAAAATTAGCCAGTTTTCATTCAATGTTGCACAGACTCGTCAGTATACCGTTAAATAAAGATAATTATATCAAAGAAATTAATATCATAAAAACGATTGCTTTCAACAATGGTTATGATTCGCTTATTATTGACAAAATGCTATCAAAAAAATTAAAACAAAACCTCAACAAACTGATTTGTCCTACTGAAAATGTTACAAGTAATAACGATAAGATATGGAAGAAAATACCCTTCTATGGCAATATAAGTACATGTATAGGAAACAAGCTAAAACAATTTAATATAAAACCAGCATACTTTAATAATTCAACCTTAAGCAAACTTCTTGTCAATAATAAATTAAATAAGAGACCTGACAATTCCGAGAAAAGCGGTGTTTATGAAATTACCTGTTCTGACTGTTCAACAATATACATGGGAAAGTCCAAACGCTCAATTACCACCCGCTACAATGAGCATATTCGTAACGTTAAATACAACAACAATAGCTCCGGACTTTCTTCACATTTAATAGAAAATAATCATACTTGTAGCAAAAATAATCTAAAATTATTATACCACATTCAAGGAGGAAAAGTTTTAGATCGCTATGAAATTATAGAAATTAAAAAGGCCATTATGTCCAACAAAGAATTAGCGAACGATCAAATAGATTTTGGAAATAACCCCCTCTTAGATCCTAAGCTGATAGATAGTATTTAAGTAAACCAATGTTCTACTAATTTTAGTAATATATCATACTCCTGAAGATGCCCTAAGAAGGCGAAATGTACATCGAGTTCTTTAAATAAATAAGTGAAACTTTCCAAGTGCGTTTTTCTTTCATATTAAAATGTTTCACCAAGAGTTTTCGGCTAACGACTTTCGTAAAACAAAAATAGGTACCTAGAGGAAAAGATACAAAAGGAAAGGGACTCTATCTCGAATCTCCAAAGGTTAAACACGTCTGCTACGAATAATCAAAGAAATAATTGTAAATATTCCTGTTGTTAAATAAATCATATTAGTGAGTCAGATCCATTTTATTTACGCAGACCTACGATCCCGCAGTCATTATAAAGAATTTTAGTTGATGAATTTACTTAAATGTGGTAAAATCCTAAAAATTAAATAAAACACATACTCCAAAATTTAAATTGGGATTAAATTTGGTAAATAAATTTAAAACATTAATTTTACAAACCACGATGGTGACTAGCAGCGTACATATATTTACATATATGTATCATATAAACCCGACTTGCGAATAATAAAAAAATAAAAATGGGTTTGAACAACTTAACAATTTAAATGGAGTGAAATGGATAAGAAGAACAATGTGAATAATATAGTCGACGTTTTAGCCATTTAAGGAAGGCCTTTTTCCAATTTTTAAGAAGATTAATGACATAATAATGAATGAAGGACAATAATTAACTATTGGTATCTCATGCACCGTTTGATAACAATTTTTAAGTAATATGTAAATTAAAGATCAATAAAAGCTAATTTTGCCAATAACCAACGACCGTTGATGAAGATTTAAGTAACGTATCGGCCGTCAATTTCGGTCATCGTCAGGCTAACTATATTATACGGTTATCAATGTTATTATACGTTAACCTGACGATGACTGAAATTGATGTTTGGTTTGAAACGTTGCATAATTATTTATCAATAGTTCTTGGTTATTAGAAATATCAGCTTTAGTTGATTGAAATTCCTTTCGATTTTTTTTTCACCAACGTGTCCTATAAGTAGGAAATTTTGTGTCATTTCCAAGAAAACCTGAAGTTTAAAAAAGTCGTAGTATAAAGCTTTTAACATTAATAGTATTTTCAAAATTTATATAGGTCCTAATACCTGAGAGAATCGTTTCTAATACCACCCTGACCTGTTCAAACCCCCGCCGAGCTTTAACCATTCGTCGATCACGTGCATTTGCCGTGATGAATTTTTCATTAATCTGAACAGGGTATAATATATTGAACAAATTATGCTCTTTACCACAGATGGCGCTCTCGTGACATCTTTGGTCGTTATACCATGACCGTGTTCCGATATACACTGTGAGCACTGTGACACGTTACGTCACACAGTATACTGTAAACACCGTTCCGGTTTAGATTTTTGCACTGAATCTACAACTGGCTGTTATATATCGGAACGTATTTCAGTACTGTTTCAGTACTTTTGTCAAAAATAATTAAGACACTATCCGGTAGAGGCGCTAGATGTATTGATGCACGATATTAACATTTAATATGACATAAATATTGCAATTTTTGGCAAATAAATCTTTTAAACTACTTGAGAATAAAAAAATGTTTATCACTGTATAGCTACCTAATAAAATTTCATGATCTTAACTAATGAAAATTACTAACAAGAAAACGTTCCTAGTGACCAATATGTTGTGCTTAGAAGAAAATAAAATAAACAAACCACTTTTAAATGTTTCAAAAAGGAGTTTTTATTTAACTCTACAATTTCACAAGAGTAACAGGATTTTACTAAATTTAATGCGGTGCTTATCATCTATTTATACCTTATCGTCTATTTATACCTAAATCCTGTTACTCTTGAGAAAGGTATTATAATACCGAAATAATTGTAGAGTTAAATAAATACTCGTTTTGAAACATTTAAAAGTGGTTTATTTATTTTATTTTCTTCTATTTAAAAAATGTTTCATAAAGAACCGACCAAAACTACTGTTAATAGTATATGTTGTGCTTAGGTATATGCATGCTAATTAATGTTAAAAAGTTAAAATAAAAATATGCATATTTTTTGCAGAGAAACCTTAAGAGTAAATATCACTTCAAAATTTCTATTTCAGTTTTTCACAATTTTCTAATTCATCCAGACCTAGTGGATTGAACACAATGTAAAAGAATGATGAAAAGTTCCTTCTCTTACATGATTGAACAGGTCTGCTTTTAGAATAATTTTAAAGTAAAAACGGTGTTTAGTGGTTTAAGTAACAAACAAATTACAAAAACCGTAAAACAGAGCAATAAGAATGTTTCAATTTCTTTCATTTTAAACCTTTTAATGAATTGTAGCTTTTTATAAGTTTGATGAAAAATATTGGTCCATGTTCTGGTGTGGTCTGTGTTCTTGCTATGTCTGCCATTTTTATCTACTGGAAACTACTGGAAGCGCCTTACCTCCCAGAGGTAATACGCTCCCAGTACAAAGATGGTGGCAAATATGACGTCATTAGTTTCTTTCTGTCACTGTCACAGTGCACTGGAAGCCTATATCGGAACGCATTTCTGTATACTGGCATTACTGTCCAGTGCTCACAGTCTATATCGGAACATGCCCCATATTGGTTTGGAGACGAATTTACCTTTTCAATAGTAGAGTCCTAGATCTCAATATAATTCAAATTAGTGTGAAAAATCAATCAGACAATTATAAAGCAAAAATTTTTAACAGCTCATATTATTTATCGCGTTTTACAATAAGACAAATACACGAAATGAAGAAGCTCAAAAACACCATGAAGGGGTGGTTTCCGCGTCCAACATATATATATTAATATGAATTCGGATTGTGAAAAATGTGTAAAGATGAGATGTTCTGCTTGGTGTTTTAAATCAAATGGCCCCACGTTGGGCGCCAAATAATATGTATTCGGGGTGTGATCATTGGAATGTATGAAGGAGAGAATGTAATGTTAATGTATGAATGTATAGTAAATGAATCAATTTATAGAATTTCCAATAATTTATTAAGAAATACAAAATAATATATTATTTCACACACCTTTTTTTGAACATTATTTACTTCACTCACAATTAATAAAATTAAAACTAGAGAATAATTAATTTTGAGAGTTATGAATTAAAGTTGGGCGCCAGATATTATATAAAAATTATATTTTTAGTTTTCTGCGTGTTCAATATTATAATAATAAAATTTTGTAGAACAAATATTTATTAGACGCTGTTAGAAAGTAAGAAGAGCAAAGTAAACGAAGGTTGATTTAGAACTGAAGAATTTTGAATTCGAATAATTTAGGAAAACTATGAAGGTGGAGCTAAGGGTTGTAGATAAAAGAAGGGAACCAATAGCGAGAGAATATGATTTTGAAAATGACGAAGATAGAAAATATAGAATTAAGTTGTTGAACCCAAGTCACCGAAGAAACCCCTCGTAAAATAGCAATTAGGAAGGACAGCGAAGTACAGACGTCATGCGGTTAGTACGTGAAGTTGAAATGTTAATAGGGCTTATAGGAAAGTACAGTAATAAAAGTTATTGGCACAGATGGATAGAATACAAAAGCTTTAGAACAGAATGTTGAGATATATTTACACACAAAGAAATATAATACAAAAGATTTACATATTTACACCACGACATTATATATACAGGGTGCTCTAGTTGATGTTGGTCGCTACAGCACCCCCCTGCCAGTGATAAAGTCACGAAAATGAACCTTGGTAGCGGTCTGGAAATCGAACTCGCCGGCCTGATTTAGTGCGTTCTTCTGTTATACTTCTGTTGTCATGAACTGGCGTGGGTTGTTTAACAGGTCTATTTTCGCTTTCCCTAGGGTTGCCTTCTTGCAGATTGTCAGCCAAAACGTAGGCTGGTTTCAGACGATCGATAGAAATTGGTATTCGGCGTCCTCCCAAGTCGACCATAAACTTCTTTGGTGCCCTAGAAAGTACTTTATAGGGACCTTCGTATGGCTGTTGGCAGGGTCCTTTTGGACCGTCGCGGCGAACAAAGACGTATTCGCAGGTCTCTAGAGCTTTGAAAACGAATGTTGCTTTTTTTCCATGTCTCGTGCCGCTCACAGGACGCAACTGTTCCATTTGCTGGCGTAGTGATTGTACGAATTCTTCCTCGCCGCTTACTGTGGTGGATCGATTCAAAAATTCACCCGGAAGTCGTAATGATTGTCCATAAACCATTTCCGCTGTGGTGGCTTTCAGATCGTGTTTCCATGAGGAGCGAATTCCTAACATGACGGTTGGCAAGGTTTCAGTCCAGCGTTGGTTGTCATGGCACTTGATAGCAGCCTTAAACTGCCTATGGAACCTTTCCACCATGCCGTTGGCTGCCGGATGGTACGCTGTCGTTTTAAAATGTTGCGTGCCTAGGAGGTTGTTCAGTTGTTTGAATAGATGAGACTCAAACTGCCTCCCTTGGTCTGTCGTTATCCGGAGTGGCGTTCCAAATCTTGCAATCCAATGTGTATAAAATGCTCGTGCAACGGTGATGGCTTCTTGGTTTTCTAACGGAATTGCTTCAGGCCATCTAGAAAACCGGTCGACGCAAGTTAAGCAGTACCTGCAGTTCTCCGACATTGGCATTACTACTATGTCCATATGAACATGATCGAACCTTTGAGACGGTAGTTTGAATACTCCAGGTGTAGTAGATACATGACGACTAACTATTGATTTTTGGCACGCCAGACAGCTTTGTGCCCATAATCTGCAATCCTTTTTGATAGAAGGCCAAACGAAGCGTTGGGTGACCAATTTAATTGTAGCCTTGACTCCAGGATGGGCCAGTCGGTGTACCGTGTTAAACGCTAACTTCCGAAATTGCCTGGGAATGAACGGTCGAACTAAGTTTGCTGAAACATCGCACATTAGAGTAATATTGCTATTTGGTAATTGCATTGGTTTCAGCTCTAGGGAAGTCAATCCCTCCTTAAGGAATCGAAGTAGTTCTTCATCGTCTTTTTGGCTTGCTGCTAGGGCTTCCATATCCAGTGACATTTCCAACTCTTCAACGCGGGAAAGAGCGTCAGCCACGATGTTGTCCTTACCAGAAACATGACGAATATCGGTTGTATATTGGCCAATTAGATCTAAATAACGAAATTGCCTAGGGGAACATTGCTGATTAGTTTTTTTAAAGGAGTAAGTAAGTGGTTTATGATCGGTAAAGATGGTAAACGATTTTCCTTCAATCATGTGGCGGAAATACTTCACTGCTTCGTAAATTGCTAGCAGTTCGCGGTCATAAGCTGAGTATTTCCGTTTCGTCGCATTCAACATCTTGGAAAAAAAACCAAGTGGTTCCCAAGCATCGCCGACTTGTTGTTGAAGGACAGCTCCGATGGTGGTATCTGATGCGTCACTGAAAATGGCCAATGGTGCCTCTAGTTTGGGGTGTGCGAGCAGGGTACATTGCGCTAGATTTTCTTTGCAGGTGGAAAATGCTTTTTCTGTAGTGGGAGTCCATACAATTGGAGATTTTCCTTTGAGGTTTCCTCGAAGAAGATCATGTAACGGGGCTTGGATTTGTGCTGCTTTTGGAATGAACCTTCTATAAAAATTTAGCATCCCTAAAAAACCTCTAAGTTTCTTAACGTTCTCTGGAAGCGGAAATGATCGAATGGCTTCCACTTTGTCTGGCAGCGGTTGGATTCCGTTTGCGGATACCAGGTGTCCCAGAAATTTCACTTCACTTCTACCAAAGACGCATTTTGATGGGTTCACCACTACACCATAGTCCTTTAAACGTTTGCATAAGGTATCTAGGTGGAGTAAATGTTCTTCCATGGTTTGTGAGGCAACCAGAATATCGTCAATGTAGCCGTAGACAAAGTCCAAGTCCCGTAGCACCTCGTCCATGAATCTTTGGAAGGTCTGGGCTGCATTGCGGAGTCCGAATCCCATAAAAGGAAATTCGAACATACCGAATGGCGTCGTTATCGCCGTCTTCGGTATATCCTCTTCTGCTACCGGTATCTGGTTGAATGCCTTGACCAAATCTATTGTTGAAAAAATCTTCTTACCTCTGAGAGTTTGGGTGAAATCTTGAATGTGGGGCACCGGGTATCTATCAGGTTCTGTTCTGGCGTTTAATGCCCGGTAATCGCCACATGGTCTCCACTCGTCACCATGCTTACGGACCAGATGCAACGGTGAAGACCAACAGCTTTTGGAGGGTGTTGCGGTTCCTACTTTGATCATTGCGTTGAATTCCTTTTTTGCGGCGGTTAATTTTTCTGGTGCCAATCTTCTCGGTTTGCTCGCAATTGGTGGGCCTGGTGTTGTTTTGATGTAATGTCTGGTACTATGTTTGACTACCTTCGTAGCACCGTCTGGTCTTGTTATCTCCGGGTATCGTGCTAAAATCTCGTGATAGGGTGAAGAACCAGCTACGGTTCGAATACTTGGGACGTTTCCCATCACAGATTTCCCTCTTGTTGTCAGGTGTGTTGAAGCGTCCAAAAGCCTGCAGTTTCTAGCATCTACGAGTAAATTGTAATACGCAAGAAAATCGATACCTATAATAGGTTTGGATATGTCTGCGATAATAAATGTCCACACGAAGTCCCGACGTAAGCCGAAATTAAGATTCAGCGTTATCGTACCGTACGTACCGATTGGTGTACCGTTTGCGGCAAAAAGTTCGTATTCTGATTTTTATCGCTGGCCACGCACTCGCGTTCGCGGATAGACGCACAAATCCGCACCTGTATCTACTAAAAATTGAATTTTCGTACTTACGTCGGTTACGAAAATGCGGCGTGGTGTAGATTGGCTTGGGTCGTCTGCCGCCATTAACGACTGCCCATCTCGTTTCCCGACGAAAAATTGCACGGTCGTGTACACTTGTTGGCTTTTGTACCGAATTTCTGATGATACCAGCACACATCAGTTTGCCGTCGTGGTCTAGAACGAGATTGCGAACGCGTACGAAAGTTACGAATGTTTGATCTTTCACTTCGTAGTTCATTCACTTCTTTGCGTATAGATGCAATTTCTTCCTGCAACACTAGGGTTAATTGTTGTAACTGGGCAGCTAAGAGATTCGCGGGAGTAGCTTGCGATGTAGTTTCGGCGACATTCGCGGTCCTAGCTGAAGTTAATTCACTGATCGAATCGGCCAATTCTGCGATTTTCGTTAGACCTAGATCTTTATGCGTAGCTAAAATAACCTGCATGTTGGATGGAAGTCGACTAAACCACAAGGTTCTTAGCATGGATTCAGGAACAGCGGGACCTGCG
Organism: Agrilus cyanescens; assembly: GCA_947389935.1. Classification (NCBI taxonomy): domain Eukaryota; kingdom Metazoa; phylum Arthropoda; class Insecta; order Coleoptera; family Buprestidae; genus Agrilus; species Agrilus cyanescens. The sequence continues at coordinate 18,449,389 of OX376707.1, forward strand.
AGTCCTTGTAGATGGCGAAGGAATTGAGATGGCTTTCGATCTCCCATCTCTTCTAACTCTAACAGACGTCGAGTTTTCTGTTCTTGCGATGCGCTTAGGCGTTTGATGAGTTCTGTCTTTAAAGTTGTATATGGATTAATGGTAGGCTTACTGATTATTATGTCCCTCACTTCCAGGGCGAAACGTTGGTCCAGTGCACTAATAACGTAGCCGAACTTCGTCGTTTCCGCTGTAATTCCTGCTGTAGTGAAATTTTCCTCTACCATTGAAAACCATAACTCAGGATCAGACGGAATAAACGAGGGTAGACGAATAGCCACACGGTTGATCGCAAGCGCATTTTCTAATGCATTTGTTACACTATTGTCCACTACATTGTTTACAACTTCTGATGTAGCCATTTTAGTTCCGTTAAGATCACTTTTTACCACTCAAACCAAAGAAAGAAAAAATGTATCAGATCACGTCGGGGTCACCACTTTAGTTTTCTGCGTGTTCAATATTATAATAATAAAATTTTGTAGAACAAATATTTATTAGACGCTGTTAGAAAGTAAGAAGAGCAAAGTAAACGAAGGTTGATTTAGAACTGAAGAATTTTGAATTCGAATAATTTAGGAAAACTATGAAGGTGGAGCTAAGGGTTGTAGATAAAAGAAGGGAACCAATAGCGAGAGAATATGATTTTGAAAATGACGAAGATAGAAAATATAGAATTAAGTTGTTGAACCCAAATCACCGAAGAAACCCCTCGTAAAATAGCAATTAGGAAGGACAGCGAAGTACAGACGTCATGCGGTTAGTACGTGAAGTTGAAATGTTAATAGGGCTTATAGGAAAGTACAGTAAGAAAAGTTATTGGCACAGATGGATAGAATACAAAAGCTTTAGAACAGAATGTTGAGAAATATTTACACACAAAGAAATATAATACAAAAGATTTACATATTTACACCACGACATTATATATACAGGGTGCTCTAGTCGATGTTGGTCGCTACATATTAAATAATAAATTGGTTTGAAGAATATTGATACAAAATTTGAACATGAAAATCTTAAAACAGTTAGTGAGTTCTAATATTTTAAATTTATAAGAGTTAAACAATGTTAAATACCTTTTAAAATTAAAATTACCCTACAAACACCCTATCTGGCTAAATCTCTTATTAAATTTAAGTTCTTTTAAAAATTAACAAAGTAACAAATACAACATTTACAAATACATTTTATAAAAAAACACTCACTTTGACGAAACCAAGTTTTATTATTTTTCAAACTATTCTCCGTAATTGGTTCAATGTGTATTCCTTGTTGAACGGCAAATCAACCTCTAGATGCTGGTAAAATCAATAATGATCAACTTGTAGTTTGATGTTTGACAGTTAGTTATGAATACACAGCTTCAGATTCCCACACAAATTATGTTCAAAGTTCTTTTAATTTCACTTTCAAACACTTTTAATTATTTATTATTTAATAGTAATAATAGTTTTGTTATTATTTAACTGTTCGTTAAATTCAGTTTTGTTTTGAAATACGTGGTAAGTACCTACACTTTATTTTAATTGCACAATATTTCAAGTGTTTTTACTTAATGAAATATTTTCTTTTCTTTTGTAGATTATTTCTTGTTATGGTTTAGTTTATTTTTAATCCAAGAAATAAATATTATTAAATAATAACTTTATTTTGAACGTTATAATCGTTATGGTCAATAACATAACCTTAAATTGTCACTTCGTTTATTTTTGTTTTCAGGTAATTTTATTTTCATTGGTGACTGATAATTTTCCTTTAATTATTTTTATTCGGAGCACTAAAAATACGTCATCATATGACAAGTTCAAAACACCTACTGTTTAAAGGAAATATCCTTGGATACCACTTAAAATTCAATTTTTTCTCATGGATACGAAGCAAAATTTCAAAGACTACCTGGATCCAAATGTCGTAATTAAATACAAAATTTTGAATATTTTTCAAAATTTTAACAAAACCAGGACCTGTTTATATGAAACGAAAGCTCTTTTTAAAATAAAAAATTAACTATGAATTACTATTTTCCTTGAAATTACTTCCTTCTTTTGGAAATTTTAATTGAAAATTCTAATGTAAAACTTTCTTTAAATTTTTTTTTTCAAAATTTTGCTTAATTTCAACACTAACATATTAAATCCCCTTATTACAATAAAATGCAACTATTTACATGTATTACACATAGTACCTAATTTTTCTCTTAACAGAAATTACAAAAATATAAATGACACAAAATGTTGATGTAAATTTGAATTAAATTTCAATATTATTTAAATTTTTGAACTTACTATCATGATTAAATTGAATAAGAATGTTTAAAAAGCAATTCCTGAACTAATTTAGCAAATTCAAACTCTTTTACAGAGGAATTCCATATATCAGAAGACTAAAGTATCTATAGAACTTCTCGGCAAGACCAGAAAATATTCCCTGCAATGAATATAAAACGTCCAACCTTGATGTCAGATGGTAAATTTTGAATTAAACATATCCTTTTTCAAAACCATAACATAAAATCTTCAAATTATACAAATTTAGAAAGGTGAGTAGTAATCGGAAAGAGGTACGTAAATTCTTCAAGTAATAAAAAAAATTAATTTTTCTATGACATAAAATCATATTATTAGGTTGACTTCCACTAATTCATTTAAGTTAAATCTCAAAATTTAAGAAAATTCTACAAATTTTAGTAAAAATGTATGTCATAAGTGTTGTGTCTGTATTTTATTTATGTTTTATGCAATACAATTTTAAAAAATTAACAAATTTAGATAATGAAATAAATTCCAAAATATTAAATAACAAAAAAATATATTCTTAAAAATTAAATTTTATTTGAAAGATCGATGTAGTAAAGAATTTGTTGATATTAATTAATTAATAACAGAAATTTTGAAATGAAAAGAAAATAAATTCAAATTAGAAAAATATAATTATTAAAAATAGAACATATTTAAAGTGGTGTAGAAAGCAATGTAAATTTAATAATACAAGAACAAGAAGAAGAAGCTAATTAAAATAAAAGAAAAGAAAAATAAATATGGATATGGAATTACTTCATATTTTGGTAAAAGCTGTTTATCAATTGACATTGATTGATATTTAAACAGAAGTGAGTGAATTTAAACATCAATTGTAATTTAATAGAAAAACTATTGCCCTTTAGTAATTTAAAATTTAAGTATTCAAATTTTGTTAATAGTATTTAATTAGTTTTATATTAGAGTAGAATTTAAGAATATTATTTAAAATTAAAAAATAGTAAAATTAATTTTTGGAACTTACACTGAGTATAATTAATCATGCTCTGGTATTTATTAAATTTAAACTAATTAAAAAAAAAAAATTAAATCAATAAAAAATTTGAAAAACTTGGGTTCGGGCTTATATGCCGTGGTCTGTAGGAACTGTTTCGTCCAAACGTTTCGTTAGCAACTGCGGCTGACATCTTCAGTGGAAATGTTGTCGAGAGCGGAGTTTGTACCTGGAAGTCTCGACAGCGACTGATAAATAATAAAAAATTGTATTATGTATCCCAATATAATCATTACACATTTTTTGAAAATATATTTTTTTGTTATTTAATATTTTGGAATTTATCTTATTTACTAAATTTGTTAATTCTTTAATCATTTTATCATGACAATATATATTCTTGATCAGCGTGACGAACTCTACAACATACTGAATTTTCAGGAAAATCGATTGGGAGAGGAGTATCTATACTATTACCCATGTGTATTTCTCCATTAACCACCAATAAGGTAAGTGATATGGATCCCCTGAGGTTACAGTAGAAAGTGGTCCTCATAATTAAATTTGTTAAATGCTTTGCACCACCGTCTAAGTTGACGGGTAGTACTACATCCTCCTCTATTTAATGTAGAGGAGACTGAGGTAGTACTGTAACAATAAAAAAATGTGGTTCATGATGAAGGGTAGCGATCAGCGTAAATAGAAACGTGGCAACTGTACGCTTTTGCTCCCAGTTTTCCAATTTCTTACTGCCTACAAGCTCCACCCCAGCAAGCACCACCTCATGCAACCCCCACCGCCCACCCTAAAGGTATTCTTAAATTTTTATAAGAATGCAAGTTTTGAAAACGTTATGGTAGATGTACATTTACGCGTACAGTCACTTCCTCCGTAACCTCCTCCAACCCTTGGATTATTAGCCTTCCATCCCTCACAACATTCCCGCCCCTCAAAAAACATGCTTGGAGACATACCAAACTTTCACTCCGTCAATTTTGTTTATCCCACCCCCTTCCCCAAATATCCTCTACCGCCTATACCATCCCCAACTCCCAACCACCGTACTTCCTACAGCACCTATGATAATTCCTTTCTCCTTTCTGTTTCTGCCCAAAGCTCGTAATGCTTAGAAAAATCGATTATATGTTGTTAGAACGATGAATACTACAACATACTACATACATAATTTGAATCGAATCGGAAAGGTGGGGGTAAAATCGTACAATCGAGAGATGTGTAATTGATCTCAAAATAGCTTAACTAGATAGGTTCTTAAGGAAGAAGCAAGCGAAAAGCAAGTGAGGTTATGATAATAAATTGCCGCCCTTATTAAAGTTTCCAAAGTTGGACGGATTCAACTAGTCATATATAATAATGTTCTAGTGTATGGATGTTTGTTTGAGTCCACTCAGTTGGCCATGGAAAGAAGTAGCGAAAATTGCACTTTTCGATCAAAGATTGCCGATTAAGATTAAGACGAAGTAGAGTTTTGCAAAATTTCATCGGGATTTATTAAGCGGTTTAAAAGATCGAAAGATTACATAGGCCTATTTTCATCGTCCATTTATTATGTGTTCTTTTAATCAGAATTTGTAATTAAATATCCTTAATTTTGACAAGTTCGTATTATAAGAAAACAATTACTGATTGGATGGGCAGGGCCTGTATTGTCATTACTTGGACATGAATATTCTAACTTTAGAATACTAACGTTTATCAAAGAACGTTTATAGAGGTACGAAATGAGAAAATAAGGTATAAATAATCGTGCATTAATATTCATTATAGTTCTCATGTTAAACACAAAAACAAATGAATATGCAAATACATTATAAATACTGAAATTATGTTGTTATAGTTAAAGTCGTGTATGCTTTGTACATATTAGTTTGGCCACGAACCGCCGATAGGTGCTATGCACTAATAAGGTAAGTTCTATGCACCAATAGGGTAAGTGCTGTGCATATGAGGTTACGGTACAAAGTGGTCCCCTGAATTAAATTTGGTGTACCGTCTAAGTTTTGACCTATAGTTTTCATAACAGTAAAAACTGAGGTGTGTAACACAGGGTAGCGGTCAGCTAAAAAGAAACGTGTGGTATTTTTACGCTTTTGCTCCCACCTCTCTGATTCGATTTAAATTTTAGAAAGCTGTAGTCGTCCCTGGCTAGAAAACCGCCCCTTCACAAGGATTTTCCGCTATGAAAATTGAAATTCCAATCATTAAAATTAAGAACTTCAAGCAGGGAAAAGAGGATGAATGTCGTGTGAAGGGCGGGGGTGCTGTAGGAGGTAATGTGGTGGCGGTTGGGGTTATGTAGATGGTAGGAAGTATAGGGAGGGTGCAATATATTATGGATAGGGTAAAAGTTTGCGATGGCTTCGAGGGTGTCGTAGGAGGAGAGTTTTTGAGCCCCATCAAACCCCCACACACTACAACCACTACCCTTTGAAACTACCACCTACAACTCACTATTTACTAGCGCTATTACACCACCCCACCCACCCCAACAGTATTCTTAAACTTTTGACTGTTTACAAGCTCCAACCCCGCAATCACCAGCTCTCGTTGTCATCCTAAACATAAAAAATTAATCATATAAATCAAATTATGTATAAGCAGTGAAATGATGAATGTTATTAACTTTTGCGGTAACAAATAAGAATGGTAAATGTGTTGTGTTGAATTCGTTGTGATGGGGGTGAAAGCGTAATATTACGTAGAAACGTTGATAAAGATTATCGGAGGGTGTGTAATTGTTGTCAAAACATCTTAAATATATATGCACATACACATAACCGCTTACCACCCTGCAGCAAACGGAATGGTGGAGCGACTACATCGCCAATTAAAAGCTGCAATAACATGTCATCAAACCAACGGCTGGACCCAGATTCTGTCCACTGTACCATTAGGTATCCGAGCAGCCTGGAAAGAATATCTGAAAGCCACAACAGCCGACATGTTATGCGGGAAGGCACTCCGTCTACCAGGAGAATTCTTACACCATCCATCAAATCGCCCGACGCCACACCATCGTCGTATGTACAGCAACTCCGACAGCATTTTCAAATACTACGACTGTTAGCTGCATACGCCACATTATGTAGTATGTAGCGTATTGCAGCTATCATGTGTAGAGGTGCGTGGAATGATGTTGGTTATGAGAAGAACCGTTTGAGATGTGGGTGCTTATTCCAGCATCCGTGATGAGCGTCGGTGGTGAACAATGTATACTTCTCGGTATCGTTGGAGAAGGAAAAGCGAGTCAGAGTTACACTAATTTATTTGATTATTTACAGCATATTTATAGTTATAATAAATATATAGGTCTTATGGAGAGTGTATGATCAGCGTTTTACACTGGTGTGTATATTTGTTCTGACCTATTTTGTGGCCAGAACTGCCGATGTTCTCTGTAAGCAGAATTGTATTTCGCAGTACAGATTGTACTAATTTTTGTAGTTTCACAAGTACCGAGTGTTCCCACAATAGTATCTTAAATGCTATGCATCAACGTCCTAAGTTGGACGGGTTGAACTAGTACTATAATAATTTGAAATATCCATAATTTAATTTTACAAATAATGATATTTTAATTCTGAAATTACTGTTAGGTACGTAGCCTAACGAAGTTAACATTCGAAAATTAACAATAATCAATAAAATTACATGGAATTCAAATTTGTAAAATCCGACTTACTTATGATAAGGATTACATGACCATATATGTGTTCTACAATTTTTTTATTTATTTAAACGTCATTTTGTACTCGCTATCGTCTTACTTCCGAACATTTAGGATGCGAACAAAGACATTTTGGCGTTACATGCAAACATCCGTAGTAAGAACAAGTTGCCCTAGAAAATTGTAGTTGCATTTGCGAATAACTGGTTTTAGTCATTAGTTGACAAGGAGCAGTCGTGTGCATTTTAGGCCATTTAAAATTAAAAATATCTTAATTTCATTAAGAAAATTGACACTATAATAATCTAATCAATTTACTTATAGATTATATAAAACGTTATAGAGTAAAGTAACGGTGCATCTACGGAGCGCATTCGTCTCTATAGTGGAGGAGGATGATGCTAAGAAGCGCCGCGATCGTCTGACGCCTGTTCGTACTTATACTTGTAAAAATTATAATTAAAAAAAAGGATTATTACTATAGAGCGGACTGATCAGTTTTTTTCACTGCAATTAATTTGCTGTAGTAGCAGAGATGTGCGCGGTGTAATACAAAAAATTACAATTTTGTGTGTTCTGTTGGTCTGCAATTTGAAGTACGATTACTCCGAATATTTCGTTTTACTTACAACTCACCGTTCGCCCTTTTTTTACAAGAACGTTAAGCTTTTTGTTACATTTTTGAAGTGAAAAATTTTTTCGCCCATCTTTATGCTGACTTTATACTAAATCTGAGTGCCTATTGGTCGAACGTTGATATTAATGAATGATAGAACCGTCAGTTCAGGACCATAGGCGGTGCATGAGGGTTTTGCAAGGGTATCGTGACACAGAGCAAGACCACGTAGTGATGGTAAGTAAAGCTGACGAACTGATAATTCAAGTTAATGGTTGCTCGATGGCAAACCATACAAGACGGATTTTCGAATTGTCGAAACAACAAAAATTCCAAGTAATTATGTCGGTAGAATTTAAATCTATAACCAACTACGAGCTTTGCATAGAGGGTGGTATGAGAGAAAGAGGATTTATGATTCCTCGATGTATTGCGAAGACCGATCAGCAATCTAAGTGTTAAACCTAACGAGTGAAGACGTCAACATCCCGAAAGGTAGTGTCGTTACTCGCGGCGAGATTTGTGAAAAAATCATATCGAAAGAAATAAAAGAGCGCGATGTAAAGACCGAAAAAATAACGAAAAACGAAATTACGACCGATTTAGTTGGTCAAGACTCAGAAAATCTTGTAGAACTCGTAAATGAATACAAAGACGTGGTTGCGCGGAATATGCATCAATTGGGTGTCACCGATATAACGAAAATGAAGATTGAATTGTTCAGTGACGCGCCGGTAGTGTATAAGCCGTATCGCTTATCTTTTTACGAGCGAGAAAAAGGTGTGTGAAATTGTGGACGAATTGAAGGGGGCTGATATTGTTAAAGACTCAAGTTCACCTTTTGCAAATCCCTGCCTTCTGGTGAAGAAAAGGATAGGAGACTACAGACTGTGCGTGGATTATCGGACCATAAACCGCATCACAAGGAAGGACCATTATCCACTTTCTCGCATTGACGACCAACTGGATCTGTTACACAACAAACGGTACTTTACTAGTTTAGATATACGCAGTGGGTATTATCAGATCCCAGTGGGGGCGATTCTGAACCAAAAACAGCGTTTGTAACGCCTGACGGTACTTATCAATTTAAACGCATGCAATTTGGCTTGTGCAATGCCCCGTTCGTGTTTCAAAGATTTATTAATTAAATTTTGAAAATTTTTAAGTTCAATATAGCTATGGCTTATCTGGATGATATTATCATACTGAGTGAAACGATTGAGGAGGGCATAAAAAATTTGAGACGGATTTTGAATCTTTTGAGGGAATCTAACTTAACAGAATTGATAAATGTTTGTTTTTCATGAATAAAATTGAATACATAGGGTTTGAAATTAGTGAATTGGGTATATCGCCGGGTAAAGTTAAATTGCAGATCATAATAAATTTCTCAGAACCCAAAGAAGTTAGTGGGGTGAAAAGATTTGTTGGCCTGGCAAGTCTTTTTCGTAGGTTTATAGCAAAATTCACGTCCATCATTCATCCTTTAATGAATCTTTTATGTCTTTACAATCCTTATGCTAAGACGGAATTCCACATAGACGCTAATAAGATAGGGTTGAGCGGAGTTCTGTACCAAGCACAGGAAGGTATTAAAATGCACCGGTATGTTACTATAGTCGCAATCCATTTGTTTGAGTTTGAGGCTTTAGCTATCGTGTGCTCAGTGGAAAGGTTTAGATAGGAATCTATTTCGTCATAAAAACGGACTGTAATACTTTGAAAATGCTAGAAAGTAAACGCGAACTGATCCGCGTATTGGAAGATGGTTTGTTCGTTTATCGGAATTTAAATATGCAATTCAACATCATAAAGGCTCCGTTAATGTAATGGCGGACTCATTAAGTAGGTATCCAGAAAGATAAATGAGGCTAATAGAAGTCTTCATCACTTAAACCCTCGAAAAAATTAAGGAGTGTTATTTTCCTCGACTGCGAGATTTGATGACAGGGTATATAAGTAGATGCATTAGTTGTCTTTATCATAAACCTGCATCACATAACAATGTAGGTTTTGCAACACCGTTTGGAAAAGGGCACTAAATGCTTCTATACGGTTCAGATGGACCATATGGGTCCTTTCTTAAAGACAGATTGCCAAAGCAGTTTTATTGTCGGAATAATTGACGGATTTTCAAAGTATACTGCATTAAAGGCGGTAAGGGCCACTAATGCTTTTGAAACTTTAAGATTTTTGCAAGAATTTATTTCCCGCTACGGAAAACCTTTCAGAGCCATTACCGATAGGGACACAGCTTGTACTAGTCGGACGTTCGAGGAATTTTGTAAGGAATTCGGCATAATTCATGTAAAAATTGATGCGGGATCTCCGCCCAGTAATGGACAAACTGAGCGATTAAATCGCACTATTTTGAGTTGTTTGTCGACTGGTATAGACTGTGAAAACGGTGATCTACTGTGGTGGGATGATAAACTTTTTGATGTACAATGGAGTATTAATAATACTGTCTATAAAATTACAAAATGTATTCCTTTCGAATTAGTTTATAAGCACAGGGGATTAGGATTGCACGATAACCCTTTAACGATCGAAATTATTGAGCTCAATTCTGAACTTAACGATCAAAAGAAAAATAAGCAAGTGGGCGATTTGCTTGAGGAAAATCGTTTAAAACAAGTAAAGCAATGCGAAAGTAATATCGTAAGCAACAGAAAATTTAGGGTGGGAGATTTAGTCTTGGTAAAAAGTCAATTACCTTCCACTGGGAATAAACAAAATATAAAGGTCCGTATCGTATTACGAAGGTTTTGGACAAGGATAGGTATATCGTAGAGGGGGAAAGGCAAGGCAGGACACTTAATTAGGGAATTTGATCAAGCGAGGGCGTCAATTTTCATCAGGGAAGGCCGAATTGTAAGAATTATAGTTAAAAAAGAATCTTTTGTTACCGACCGGCACACTGTGGCTACCCTTGTGGCAGTGATTCATAGTAACTTGTACTGATTTTCTTTGTGTTTAACTTTTAAAAGATGTTCGAGGCAGTTGCCGTTTGACTTTGAACTAATAAGGTCTTATTAATAAATATAAAAAATAATCGCGTACGCCTTTTCATTCGTCCTGGTTACAACACTTATGTTCTTAAATGAGTTGATAACCGATCTAAACCATTCATTTATTGACAATCATAATAAATTAATTACATAACACAGACGTTTCGATCACTAAGCTTTGTGATCCTTTTCAATGTGAGGAAGATAAATCTAAAAAATAATAATTTAGCAATACTAATTTTTAATTTTAGATAACCTAATGAATTTGATATAAACATTAAAAGTACCTACCTAGGGGATGAAGCCTAAGTAATGATATCAATACACCTTTACAAATTAATCATTAAATACCATGCGGTTTGCATATGAGGAAAGTTTTTATAAATCACACTATTTTAAACTTTAACAAATAAAAATGAAGAGTAAAATTATAATGATGGTTTAGAAAATTTGAAATAACTAAGGATATTAAAACCATATTGAATAAATTATAAAGCAAGTTAAGTGGATGTTAACTTGAGGAGTTAACATCCAAGAATGAGGAAAACTTACACTTACCAGTGATAGAAGTGACACAAATGAGGTCAATAAGAAAAAAACAAATTATCAAAAAAGTAAGTTTCAGTTTATATGTTGGATCAGAGCAAAAACGGCCAGAACCTATGTTCTTATAAAATTTCGATTATTTTTCATTTTGTTTTCTTTTTCAGCTTATAACTTATTTTGGGTCAGAGATTGCTTTATAGAAAAAAAGTATATAAACTATCCTTTCAAATCCTGGGTCGAAAAACTTTTTTGGTTAAAAATTGACCGAAATATGGCTACTCATTTTTTCAATTTTTATCCCTTTTATTCAAATATTGTTTTCATTCTCATTTTGCGAAAGATTTATAATTTTATTCAAAAAAGGTGTTTTAAGTTTAATGTATGTAACCATGGTGATATTATATATCTTGAATAGCATTCTCAAACTGTATATCGATATCATCATCTATATCTTTAATAATGTCATCTTTTGTAAAACAGGCTATTTGCACACTATCATAATTGATCCCCATACATTTTTTTCAAAATATAGAACAAGTAATTTTCTGCAACCACAGCTTCTACGGCAACCTGTAGTGCAACCACATGCCACTATTGTTTGCAAAATCTTTGGATTATGAGGTGCTGTTATGCGAATCGCAATTAATCCATTAAAATAAATTAGTAGTTATTTTACAGGTTTTATTTTTTGTTTGCTGTATTTATTTTCTTTAGTACGTTATTATAAATATTTCCTATGTTGTCTGTAAGTATACGTTCTAAAGTTTACTGCGTTTGGATACTCTTTCATGTGTATTATTTCTTTTATAATTAAGTTTTATTGATAGTTTTAATTTTTGACCACCACCTTGAAAAGAACGTTACCTATCTTATGACTAAATTAATCACTCAACATACGTTGACTAAATTTTTTGCCTTTTTCACAATTAGAACATCGTCTTGTTACTAATATAATGCTTACAACGTTTTTTATTAATAGAATATAGCCAGACAATTGTTAAAAATACACTGAAATGTTTACAAACTTAAACTGTCGCGACATTTAAAAAAATGTGTAGGCACTTTTCTAGAAAGATATTTATATACTTTTTGTTTTATTCATAGTTAGTGTCTGACTGTATCCAGAAGCTGTTTTGGGATATTTTATATTATTATTCATTAAGTAGGCATTCATTCCTGAATGATGCTTAACGAAGCGAGGCAACGACTAGATGGGCTATTTTTACCTCGATGGCGGTGTGAGATGTCGTTACTAAGATAATGCCCGAACGTTTGTTGCTGTATCTCATTCCACTTTCAAACTGGCGCTATATCTGATCCACTCATTGTATTTTTAAACGACATAATTTGTTGCAGAACGTTTTTCAAATGCTAGAAGTAACACTTCCGGTTAATCAGCAGTCAATATTGAGAAAATTTGAAGCGTATTATATATGATTACATCTATTACGCAAATGTACTGTAAATTTATAGGTTCCTACTATATTAAACCTAATGATACATTTTGTAGAAGATTGATTCGACTAAATAACATAATTCAAGGCTATAATAAGTGAGTATCAGAAACCAGATAGCCACAGTGAATTGTTATACTTATTATAATGAATACCTTTTGTATTTTTTTCCCGTATTATATGTCGTACTCAGCTGCCAAATACGGACACTTAATTTTAACCTGATTTGGATATCGCTAATTTGTCACATAACGTTTGGGGTAAATTTTGTTGTGTATTATCAGAAAGTACTCATAAATTAACTTTAAGTAATCACTATTACTACTATAACGAGCTCTGGTTAAAAATTTCGGTCAATGTCCGAAATCAATAGAAATAATGTGGAAAATTTAATTCTGCAATCTGTCAGTAATTTTAAAAGTTATATTTGTAGTTATTTAAAGGATAAGTATTAGGCACATATATTAATTGTAAGCAATTTTATTATAGGATGGAAGCCGTTGGAATCGAAAGCGCCGACATCGTGGAATTGAAAATCTGATCTGAAACTAAGAAAAGAAGTATTATACAGGTAGTTATGACCTGATATTAGCTGATATACATGGTTTTTCAAATTGATGAGCCATAAGAAGATGTAACCACCCGCATCCGGGTGTTACAATATTATAAATAATTCTCTTATATTTATTTATTTAGCAGTTGGGTTTTATCTGATAATAATTATATGTAATTGGATCGCAGGTATTTTTGTCTTTTTGTCTCAATATATCTTTTATTTCGTATTTCTAATTTCCATTATTTTTCTGATTTTATTTGAAATGAGAATAGTATTGAATAAATTCTTTTAAAATATTTTTCGTACTTAATGAGTAAGAAAAAGACGGAATACGTCTTTAAAACTGGCGTTTTGTGACAACTTTCGTACAACGGAATGCCATTTGAGGCCATGTGTTTAGCCAGAGGGTGTGTAGGGACGTAAAGGAGGAAAGGGGATGGTTTCGACCACTGCCAAGTCAGTGGAATATAAACATGTGAAGGTCAACTATCGGTGGGTTGTCGTAGAAATATCTATGTCTTTAGTTTCGAACGATAGGTATCTTAGGGATGTAGAGAAGCGAGGGGAAGCTCGCGAGATGCAGAATCGTGTGTTGGTGAGGGTAAAATTTTGGGATAAAACACGGCAAGTTTTATTAAGACGGACAGTTGAAGTCAGAGGGTGACAGTAAAACCGTGTAGTAGACAGTTGAAATCAGACGGTTAAAGTTAGAGGATATAGTCCAACAGTTAAAGTCTGAGAGTTAAAGTCAGAGGGTGACAGTCAAATAGTTACAGTCCAACAGTTACAGTCAGACAGTTACAGTTAGGTCTCAGTAAAGTAGATACCGAGGGTTAAACAGAGTTACAGTTGGGTTACCGCCGTAGAGTTGCAGAGTTAAAGTTAGAAAGTCAGAGAAGTTTTAGAGAGTTATAGCGCCATGCGGTCAGTTGAATAGTGTTCTAAACCGATCGGAAGTGAAGTTCAATAGGTATTTATCAAAGCCCATATTTTGATTCGAATTGTCCGTGTTCGCAATTTGGAACCTGACCGCCGCCACCCCTGATCTAAGTCATATCCAACCCCGCCACTGGCTCCTGTATCTCAAACGTTGTTCGAAGAGTCGTACCGTTCGACACCACCGCCGAACCGACACGTCGAGTACCATAAACTACCCCATTAGCGGTCGTTCGTCCATCAACCCCGAGCCAGACGCTGCCGATGCCGATGACACAATACAAAGGTGGGTAACTTACTGACCGATATTTGATTCGTATTTTGAGGTCGTTTAATTTTCCCTGATTTATGATTTTATTTATAGTTACTTTTAATTTTGAATTGCATTGCTACCACTGTTTTATTTTACCCTTCAGGTTTATTGAATTTATACTGTTTGATTGCGATTATCTTGTGTCATTAATTTTAAGATACAGTTGTCTAATTCGAGTCCTTTTTGGACCATGTACAATTTTTCACTGATTCATGTACTGCATCCTGGTACTAGGGTGGTGTATGACAAGCACTTTATTTTGATTTTTTAAATCAGTATAGCCTGAGAAGTTTTGATCAGCTGTTTTAGAATGGGTTCAACTTTGATATATTTACCTACAAAATTACGTAAACGTAGATGTTGACTAAATTGGCCTGAAGCTGTAGGCGGCAGGAGTTTAGAAGGATCTACCTACAGTTTACGCTCCTATGATTAATTCAGGTGAACGTGTAGCTACCGTAATTAGGTCAATTTGGCGGTATCTATTCTTTCAGTTGAAGGTATCCGTTTTGGTTTCTTTGAACCACTAACACTGTTTGAGCATCTCAAGGTTTTGCCTTGGTAACAGATGTGTTTAACCCTCCATTAGGCGCGCAGTGTTTACTCACACGGTTAGGCGCGTGGATTACAATGGTAATCCATTTTATTTTATTCGTTAAGTATATTTTTTTTACTTTTATTCAATTACTTTAAAACACGAACGTTTATTTATATAATCCCCGTGACATACAATACAGTTACCTCTACATTTAACCTAAATTTGACAGGGAAAAAAAGAACAATGTACACATGCTTTGTTTAGTCTTTATTAGCAAAGGTCTTTTTTAATGGCTGGAAAAACATTTTTTTTTTAACAAATAAATTTTTGGGTTAATGGATAACTAAATAATAAGCCAATGAAGGCAAACAAAAAAAAACTATATGTAAATGAAAAAACACATGTTAAAGTTTAATATCATTTTTACTCTGACAAACAAGCAATGCACACATTTCTCATGTGTTCTGGACAGGCATGTTGGCTACAATTTTGGCAAATCTTTCTGGTCGATTTATTTCTACTCCTGGAACAAATGTGGTAGCGACGAATACAACCTGTTGAAATGTTAGGTGGTGGTGGAGGGGGTAAAATCTCTTCCAAATCAAGCAAGTGACGTGCTCGACGTCTAACTACTTTTGGCAAAGAAGAGATAGTTGATCTATATTCTATTTGCGGTTTAGTTAGTTCCCATGCAAATGTTCAATAATGTCAGCCCTTACGACTTTCTTATCAGGGTGGTTAGCTTTATAAACAGCAAGCGTTTACTCCAGATATATTCAGCATATCTGATCTACCAAATCGACACCTACTTTAGTTTTATTGATGATCGCTATTCTCAATAATGTCTTCTTCTAATTCATCTTCATCATCTTCCGAAACGTATTCAACTTCGCTTGAAACCTCGTCATACCATTTCATCCATATCGCAGGATCGTCACTGGTCTCTAAACGTCTTTTTTTAGGGTCGGACATTTCTACACCTATATATAATTCAACATTACACATTTTATTTGATTTATTATAAAAAAAAACTTACCAAAGTCTTCCAACAGCCAAAATTTAAAAATTACCCTCAAAAAAAAGTTCCGTAGTTAGGCGCGTGGATTACACTTGTAATTCAGTCGTCTTTTGCAGTCGCTCACTAGCACATACGCACTTATTCCGGTTTTCTTTTATACTGAGAAGCATAATTGACGTATTATCGACAGCTACTCAAGAGGACGACACCGCCCACAAGCTCTTTTTTAATTGCTCACCGAAAGAAGAAGTGTGGATTACTATTGTAATCCGCGCGTCTAATGGAGGGAGGGTTAAAAAGATAGCAGATTTGCAGTTGTCTAAATTTAGGCGAAACTCTTAATTGAAGAACTCTTGATCAGAGAGAGGGAAGTCGAGTAAGTTGACATACTCTGTTGTTCTGAACTACCATAAAATAGAGGCGACGTCCACTGAGAGTGGCGTGTCTCGAACCACCTTATAAATAGAGGCTATGTTCACCAAGGTGACGTGTCTCGCCAAACAAATATAGGGCTATGTTCACCATGTGTGACGTGTCCGACAAATATAAAAGGTTTCGTGGTTACCATGTGTGCCCGATTCCTACCAACAAACAAACCATATACAAACTCCCGTGGCATAACATCTTCAGACAACAGGTATTTTAACATGGCCTACCAAGGTAGCCCATGGGCTTACAGCGGTTGTGGCTTTATCGACGGTTAAAGTTCACGATCTGCACGACTTTCCTTCTCCCAGCTCAAGACGAACATGCGAGGGTTTTTCCTACACAATTCGTTGTTGCACTGTTTGACGATGTTCGAACTTTGTACCAACACATAACTTTGGCTATTAAATGTCTTTGATGGCATATCTGTCCCAACCCTAAATTCTATGGTAAAATAAAAAGGTGCTTGTCTTTTCGAACCGATATCAAGGGCAATTGTAAATATGTATATTTGTAAATAAATCCTGTGGTTAAAATTTCTTGTGTTTTCTTTGTTAGCACATATAACTTGTACGGAACTCATAAAAGAATCTAAGTTACTACATTCATTTAACACAACGTAATTAAAAGGTCCTAACACTAGACGATTCACATTCACATCCAAATACTTCAATTTAAATAATAAAAAAGATTTTTTGAAAAGATTAATTTTTTTTGTTTTTCTTTTCTTGATTTTTGACGAAAGTTGGGTCACCCCCCCCTCTTACGGACGTTACAAAGTATATGATTTAGTAGAATGAATTCAATTCTGAAACTAGACAAATTAAGAGAATTGCATTAAATTAAACACACACACACACCCTTACTCTCACAGACACACCACACACTCACACCTACACCCACACTCACACCTACACCCACACCCACATCCACAACCACACCTGTGGCCAGATAGATCATATGGCGAGGGATCGTTAAGCAAACCTAAAATTCTATAGCTAAAGCCGATAGGGTCATAGAACCGAGAGTTTCCTGTGTGATGTGAAAATTAGGGAAAACAAAGATTACCTGGTTGAAAAAACCTACCAGAATGAATTTAGTTTCTTAGCTATGCAAACCTTTCCCCCAAAAATTTCCTAGATTTATAACGACTAAAGAAATGTGGCCATATTAACACCAGGATTAACAGCTGTTGGAGGTAACATCGGCACATAGGACGGCGTGGATTGGTGCGATAATCCATATAAGAATCTGAGGCGATAACCACCAAATTTGACATATTCCATCAATTTTAGCGGTATTTTAAGATATTTCACCAAATATAAGGTTATTTATCGCCTACGGTTTTGCTTTTGAGCAGATGGTTAATCATCGCTTTGCAAAGCAGAAGTGTACGAAAACAACAAACATTACTTAATTAAAAGTTAAAAAGGTTAGTTCTTAACAGGAGTAGTTTATAAATTATCCTTAACTTAATAATAATATACAGCTTAACCCAGTTTTACGTGGTGATACCTGCCTTTTCGGCCACTCATCCCAAGGGCGCGGAAATTGGGATTTGCCAAATCAGCGCGTGGAAGACCGAAATCAAGCACTACCAGCTACTCCCGTACATACCTGATTTTCCTAATTTTCCCTTTTACTTTCATTGTGTGATTTCACTTGCGCGTCAGCAAAGCGGAAAGTTCCTCGCATTCAATCCGAAACATGCAAACTCATTGTGAATATAATTCTATCAGGCCCTCCTTCGCTCCTACCTTAACTTTTAAATTTTTTTTTTTATGTACCATTTATTGCCAAATAAAGTCGCTTTCGAAAGTTTCGGAGTTTTTTTTACCCCCGTGAATGGTAGGCCGAAGGAGAAAACGTAGGGATTATAATTGTAACTGAGTTAATTAGATTAATTATTCTCTAAGTTAGGTTAATGAATATAGTTTTTATACATATTAAATATATAACTGTACATATTAATATTAGCGAAGACCGCCGCTGTAGTACCTTCGGGTGGAGCAGCGGCAGCATGTAAATATTTCAATTAATAATAAATTATACTACTCCCGAATGATTGTAAGACCACCGGAACCCATTGGCGCTGGCGCGATCTATCTAATACCTACCAGGATTAGCAGTGTTTGGTACCCGAACGGATGCACCGCTCACCCAACGAGACACCCCTACATCAACCCTAGCACACAGGGATAACCTCTGCCAGTACGAGTCCAACCTCAATTCCGCCGGGCAGACAAGTTCATCTACTTCCCTGTCTGGGGCTTCCCCGTACCTCCCGTATACCAATTTACATCATTGCCCGGATGCCACTACGGCTCCTCCCTGTTAAGGTTACATGCACTCTTGGGCACTGGTCAGCCACTGACACTCAGTCGGCTAAGCTACCTTAGCCACCTGTGATAAGTGCCACACATCTCTACTGAGGTCCCGGCCATTACCGACTTATAGTGGGCTCGATTGCGGGATATCTCAGTTTTATGAGTAAGTGGCGTGTGGTCTGTCCACGGGACTAGCCGGATACTATTTTTAGGGACAAAATTATTTTATGTTTATTTCATCTAGTGTAATAATGAGGTTGGTAACAAATATATAGATATATTAAGAGAGAATAGCGGAAGAGAAGAGGATAGCAAAAAGACCATGTGGTAGAGAGCATAGAAAACGAATCGAAGTTATGTTAGTTGTGTTAGTCGTAGAGTACTTTGTATTATATTGTTATAATCAGAATTGAAGTTAATTTCCAAATTCATTGTGAGTTTGAATTGGAATCACTAACACTATGATAGGAAGTGTGCGCCCGGTCCATCACCTCAAACAACGTCCAGCAAAGTGACTCCCGGAAATAGAACCGTGGGGTACCAGCATCCCAGAACCAGCGCCTCTGTCGTTGCTGGACTCGCCTCTGATACTAGTACCGGCCGCGCATACCTCCATGACACCTCAAGCGGCTACTCTCCCGCTTACACAGACGTTCTGGACACTAACTATCTATTTTCGGGAACCCTTTTGTGGGGCCGTTACCTGCTTACGTGGTTGGAAATCATTAGTTTGCCGGAATAATTAAGAAACATCGCTACCGGATGAATAAATATTCCCGCGTAATAATACCGTTTGCAGCGTCTCTGAATAAAAATGGAATCTCCGAAACGACACAAGATAGGAAGATCCGGGTCTCACTATTGTATTCAACAAGCAATTGCCTATTGTCGCGTATCCACATTTAATTCAATCCGATTATACTAAGATGAAACAGAATAGTTTTTTAACTTTCAATCATCAATAACTTAATTTTCTTAGATTACCAGACGCAGAATGTAATAATATGTGGGGCGTTTTATGAAAAAAAAATGAAGTTAGGTAGCATCCAGGTGAAATGGTACAGCCTGTACATAAAAGAATTATTCTATAATGTGGAGTAGTTCAGTCTTTACTTAAATAATTTTTTCGTAAAACCTATATTAACGACACACTCTTCCATCCACGCACTATTGACTCATCCTGTGTATTTGTTAATGTTAATTACATTTCTGAAAATAGTTTAAATTTCACATATAATATTCCTAACTAAATCGTTACAAATTTACACCTTCGAATTAAACTGTGCCTATCTTACATAATTTACATGTATGGTTGCGAATATTTCTGACATTTGATTCCTAACAATTTAGGGTGGTTTCTCAGTTTTCTTTAAAAATTGCATATTGTTGTGGAACTTGTCAAAATAGTTGATGTTGCATCAATTATGCCACAATAATTTGCAATCTAAAAGCATCGGTCTATTCAAATTCAAACTAGTATAACGAAATCGGTACCTATCGATATCAAAAAATCGAACTTTCATCAAGTAAATTGTATTGGAAGTGATACCAAGATTTGTAATAAATATTTGAAGTGGTACCTACCTGATATTACATTCATAATTAGTAATAAGAATTAAAGGTTTTATTTGATTATAAAAATCGTTGTGTTTTTGGTTTCCTTTCTTTTATGTTAAGAGCAAATTTTACTGTTATTTCATAATTAAAATTTTATTTGCCGAGCCTCTTAGTTTATCTTTTTAAACTTTCACGAAAGAACCCTACATATGTTTTTCAATTATCAACAACAATAAAATATCCAACTATTTCAATATTAATCTAACGAATACCGAATACAAGAAATTATCATATCATCAATTATTATCGATATCAGTATATAATTAATGATGATGAAGGAAATTGATGGTCGAAAAGTTTCCTAAGTTGTTATCATCAATAGTTGTTGTTGTAGTTCGAGACATCTTTACTAAATTATGAAACATGCTTATACATCTATTGTCAGTTCATAAAAAATTATACTAATCGTAGTCCTTAATCAGTTCTGACTGTCCCAATGAAGTTTCAGTAACTCCATGAATGCTTTAATTAAGTTTCACCAACCCCCATTTTTGTAGGACAAATAATTGATTTTTTTGAGTGTTATTCGTTTTAGTTATTATTTTATTCAATGAAGATGTATGATTTGTCCCTAGGTAAATATATAACTTTAATTTTTTTGCCTTGTTTAGGTATAATGATGCATGAACATTGAAGATAAATTTTTATTTAAGTAAAAGTAAGTAGTAGGTAGACAACAAAAACAAGCAATTGACAGACGAGTTTCGTCGCGCGAATAATATCGAACACAGCCTCACCAGCGTGCTATCACCACTTGAATTCACCCCGAAAATTGGTACAGATGAACAAAGAGAAGAGGTTTTAGTCGGTAGGGTTGGGGACATATTCCCTGGAAATCCGATACCATCGACGGACGACTGGGTGTCGTTCGGAGATTCCCCCTCTGTTGGAGTTTTATTTTCTTTGGTTGTTATCCCAGCGCTGAGTTTACGTTTGCCCAGAACGAAGTGGACAGTCGATTGGGTTGTGGCACGCGGGGTGAATCATTTACTGGTTGTTTGTCGATTCGATAGCATTGTCAAGCCATTATATATTTGTTTTTGATCGTTTTTATTTTATGTATAATAAATATATCATCGAAATAAAATACACAGTTAGTTTAGAAAATCAATCCTTTGTTTTTAATGTTTTTTCCGCACTGTTAAAACGCAGGAGGTAAAAGAAACCATGCAGCCCGCTAGAAGATTACAAACGCAAGTTGGAAATACCTTCCTAAAGACAGATCCCATCTTAGCGATATCTGTAGCGTCGCCATTACTTCCATCACACAAATTCGATTCCGAATATGACTGAGTGCTTTTGACCCGACTCTCAAACTGCAAACCGAAACCATATTATACACAAATTCCGGTGGCTACACCCTGGCCATACCTTTCGACTTTGAAAGAGCCTTCGATACGGTATGCACAACGGCATTCTCTGGAACTTATACAAACTAATAAAATTAAAAATTGTGCTGTCTGTTGGTCTCGACAGAATGCTGACCAAGCACGATATCTTATTATACATTTATTATTCCATTTATTGGTTTGTGTTTTTTCACGTAAGCAGGGGTTTGTATTTTACATCTAATTTTGCTATACGTAGGTGTCTAGCAAGTTTAACTTATCCTTAAATTAAGGATGTTTTGGAGCTTACAATTTAGAAAAACTGCCACACAAGGCATTATCATGCCCATTTATTCCATACAAATAAATCTACTTATGTTTCGTAAAACAAAATACATTCCGTCCTCATCAACAGACCTTCCCAAACTAAGATTTCCAACACCCCTTCGAGACCGTTCACTATAATATTTTATTTCCACGATATTCCACAACCCCTCCGAAACAAGGTCAGCTCCTTAGACTAGGAAAGAGAAGGGACACGTAACTCCTATGCCGACTGTACGTCGAAAATTGACGCAATATTTTGGTACCGGCTCCATTTACTGATCCCAAACAGTGCGTTGACAGCGTTGTGTAAAAGTGTCAATATAATTAAATAGTGTAGTTAGGTTTTAGTGGATTTTTGTTTAAAACAATGCTGATTTGTTCTTCTTACGGCTGTAAAAGCCGCAGTGAAAGAAATGAACCAGAAATCACATTTCACAAGTAAAAAGAATTTTACGTAGTAAGGTTAAGCAAAGAAAATCGTGTTTAATTTGTTTATTGTTTACATACTACTTAAAATATGTTATGATTTACGTACAATAATCATTAATGCATCATATTTTTTTTTGTTGGAATGGTTTACTGATAGTGAGAGAAACAATAAATACTTTCAAAGTTGTAAGATGCATGCGTTTACCACAGTATTACCATAGGCGGCGTCACTTTTAGTTATAAAAATCTAAAAAAGTAAAATTAATTAATTAATAAAATTCGTCTTAATATTTATTAGTTCCGCCACATCATGTTAATTAACGTTAATAAAATAATTAAATAATATTTAATTTCATTGAACATGTATTCTCTTTGACATAAAATAAATAATATTTTCTTAGTAACGTAAGACGCAAAAAAACAGTTGTTAATAATTGTTTACGTTATCAAATAAACAATTGATACTCTGTATGAAATGATAATTGTGCGAATAATGGTAACAAAACAAACTCCCTCTTAACATTTTATGTTGCGATACTGAGCGCTGTCTCGCGATCCCAATCGGCCTCAATTTGCAGTCGACTATTACCTGTCCCCTCTCTTTCCTAGTCTAAGGTCAGCTCTCTCACAATGAGCCTACGGTACCGCATACTGGGTTAACGGAATCAACCTATACTTGCTATTATAATTCTGGAATAGGTCTTACAGGATCTCATCGGGTAGGCCGTTACGTACAGTTGGCCTCCGTGAGTAATTCGTCTGAATTAAATAACTGTATATCTTTTTCAAAAAGTGTTGTTTCTACCATTGTTTTTAAGTGCTGTATTCCTAATTGGAAAAACAATTACAACAGGAAAAACATCGCGGCTGATATATTTTCGTTCCCTAAAGACGACCCCCACATCAATTACTAGGATAAGTTATTAACTATTTGAACTTAATCACGAAACGTTTCTGTAATTGTTATAGTAAATTATATATTCTGATTATTAAATTTGTTTATTGAAAGTATGCGAACACTACTTAACTAAGGATCAGTTACTAAAAACATCAGAAGCTTAGGAGGAAATGGCTGGTGTCAAAATTGTTTTATTGCAAAAACTAAATTCAAATGACAATGCAGTGCAGTGAATTTTTAAGAAATATCTGTTTTATTTTTTAAACCCCAAAAAGACTCGTAAAAGCAGGCACCAAAATCTAGAGCTGTTAGTGAGCGATCATTTAAGGTTATCCTTTTAAGTGAAAGTGTTAATTCTCAAGGGTAATATTGTAGCTAACACAAGTATGCTTGTGTGTGATCAGGAACACGTGTTCTTGGTACGGGTCGACTAGCCGATTAGCCGCGGGCGACTTCTTCACTGGTGTGCGTCGTACTTGTAAATATGTGTATCCTACCTGCCTTCTACGAAAGCAATTAAGCAGTTCAGAAAAAAATAAACTAATCCCGACGTTTCCAAATATTTCACGAAGCTTCCAGAAAGAAACTATTCGAGTATATATGGAAGAGACGATCGCTGAAGAGTCATAACTAAATTGACAGTCGTAGAAGTGACATCATAAATAAAGCGAGACGCGCAGTGACATACAAACAGTAAAGTGTTAATAAATAGTACAATTAGTAATCTAAGTTTAGTAATAATTCAATAGCGTATTTTCATCAATAATTAGTGTGAATTGTTGCTGATGTAAATATGAATTAATTAAATCCACGTGCATTACAGTATTATCAGAAACATATTTATGAAAGTACAAATGGTGCGGTTTATCAATTATTGTTAAAATATATATCAAACTTACCTTATTGATTACAAGGAGGTATAAAAGTACCGGAACAGCCAAGTTCCGCGGCTATCTAATGAGCATATTGACTTCGACCTTGAAGAATGTTTGAGGGTCAACCTGAAAATATTAAATACGAGTGCTTTGCTTTGACACCAGAAATTGAAAAAGATAAAGTTTATATTCAGATATGGTCTTGGGCATAATAACACTGACTCCTGAAGGTATATCACAGTCAAATTATGAAAAACAAGAAACACTCTAATAGCCCATTTTCGGATACAATTAAACAAGTCATAAGATATTTTCCTGGATGGTAACGAAAATCCGAACAAAAATGGGCTATTGGAACGTTTATTGGGGTTTTCATAACTCGATCTTGATTTAAAATTCAGTTGTCGTAGTGTTACTAAGCACAAAATCATGACTGAATATAAAACTTTTCGCTCTTTCATTTTCTGTTGGGAGCTGATACCACCCCTTCAGATGGTTTTTCGACATTGAAAATTCAAATTCCAAACAACATACCGATTTTTCTGAAAGATGAGAGCTTCGGCCAGAAAAAGAGAGAATAAAGGTAGTCTTATGGGTGGGATTGCTGTAGGAGGTACGGTGGTAGGGAGTTGGGGGTGGTATAGGGAGTGGGGGACGTTGGGAGTGAGTTAAATTATACCGAGTGAAAGTTTGGGATGTCTCCAAGGGTGTCTTTTAGGGTGGGAGGTTGCAGGGGGTGAGTTTTTGACCCCTGCAAGTCCAACACCCTGCAACCATCATTTCTCACGACCCCAAACCCTCTACAACCCCCCACCAACCCCAACAGCACGCCTAAAGTTTTTCAAGAATACAAGGTTTAGAAAAGGTTAGGGTAGCGGTGAATGTACATTTACACACAGCCACCCTCTACCCTAACCTTTTATATTGTATTCTTGAAAAAAAAAAAGAAAACTTCTAGGGTGGATAATGGAGGTTGTAGGGGAGAGGATTTTAGGTATTGAGAACGTAGGGGTTGTGGGGGGTGGGTTTTGACACCCTGAAACCCCCACACAACCCCCATCTCAAACGAAAAAAACATTTGGCACTCTTGCATCTCGACACCTTTACACCCTTCTTTCTTGAGGTAACAGTTATGTAATGATAATTAAAAAAAAGGAAAAACTTAAAAAGAAAAGGAGATTCGTCGGATGGAGACAAAACGGTAGCGAGAAGGCTATGAACCAGTTTAATTTATGTATCGAAATTAAAGTACATAAAGCGGTGGACGAACTTTAAGGGCGATGTTTTCAAAATTGGCTAGATAGTGCATCGTATTACTCACACATGTTGGTATACAAGGGGTGTACTATCAATCCACAAAAGCTGATCCCAAAGTGAATTTTAGAGCGTGACCTCTCCTCGTAAGCTACGGAGTCTTTATGACATCAACACTGGTTGCCTCGAAAAAAGATCATTCCGCTTACGCTCTGATAATCGAGATTTGTTGTGATTACAATATTCGCAGAACAGCAAAGCTAAGCTGAACAAGGATGCGATACTCCTTCGAAATATTTCCTTCCGGATTTCTTCCTGACCTATTGTTGCGGCTACCTAGCAGAACCCCTATAGGGCTTCATGCTCGAGCGAAACGTGGGAATGAATCAGATAGAGGAAGAGGCAGAACTGCTGATGGAGTGAGCTATAAAACTCTCCGTCAGAAGAGACATGCGATTTCGTTTCTCTTTCAAGGTCAAGGACGATATAATTTATAGCCGAGTGAAGCTCTCTGAGACTATAATCTACTGCTTCAACAACCATCCCATCTCCTTCCGTTATCGTACCGACTAAAAGAGAACAAGTTCTCCAACGCCAACAACTTTGCTAATAACGTTATGCGCTAAGGCGGCCTATTTCTACATCAATAGCCTTCCAATTGGGTGACCGAGCCCTGGTTCGGAAATTCGTACAAACTCTTTTGTGGGCTCTCCGCGGGACAGGACTGCATGAGGTCACGAATATGCTAGGAAATAGCTTCGTAAAATTTCCAAGGATTGCCTTCAAGTGAAAATCCACGTGGACCACCTTTGCCCTACCCTGCAGGATTCTGTCTACCTAGATCTCACCATGAACAGGCAAGCGTTGTTATATGTCGCTGTGAGTCCGGTCAGACGAGTTTCGTAGCGCGAATAATTTTAACCTCTTTCGGCACCGCCCTAACAAAAGAATGATAAACAAACCTAATTAAACAATATTAGCTGTTACAGGAAACATTAGTAAGTCACTAATATAAACAACATCAGAACAGGCAGAAGTTGATTCAGATTCCAAATGTAACACTCCTTTTTTTTTTTAATTATAATTTTTACAATTCGGCTTTTCCTGATGAAAATTTACGGCCTCGTCAATATTGGCTTTCTGACAACAAATTCGTTAGTACATATGTAGTTAAGTATTACATAGATAACATACAAACAGTATGTATACAGTCAACTATAAAAAAAAGAATACATACTCATAGCAAGACAACTATTCAAAACAAATACAGAAACAAACTTAATTATATGTCGAATTAGGCCGATTCGTGATCCAGGATCGATTATTAAAGGAAACAACCAAACTGTGACAATATTATATCAAGCGGAAACGAATACACCCGCTGTCGGTCTCAGACTGCCGTTATTCTGCAGTTTACTTTTAAAAGTCTTCTACTAACCCTTGTCTGTCACGTCATAATTTATCCCAAATCATAGTAGAATGACCAAAACAGCAACGTGCCTACGTTCGATAAGCTTTTAATTCATCACCTCGACTTGAAATACTAGAACTTAGGAAACGTTCTCAGAATTAGGGCTTGAAGCACTTTTAAGAGACTATGGACCTAAAAACATAAGAATATGATTTCACGACGCCATAAAACCAAATAATGTGTTCAAAAATGTCTTTCTCCGACATATAAATTAATCACTTTTAGAAACAAACATCAACCTTTCGCTTGATAAAATTCCCTAATTAAGTGTCCTGCCTTGCCTTTCCCCCTCTACGATATACCTATCCTTGTCCAAAACCTTCGTAATACGATACGGACCTTTATATTTTGTTTATTCCCAGTGGAAGGTAATTGACTTTTTACCAAGACTAAATCTCCCACCCTAAATTTTCTGTTGCTTACGATATCACTTTCGCATTGCCTTACTTGTTTTAAAAGATTTTCCTCAAGCAAATCGCCCACTTGTTTATTTTTCTTTTGATCGTTAAGTTCAGAATTGAGCTCAATAATTTCGATCGTTAAAGGTTTATCGTGCAATCCTAATCCCCTGTGCTTATAAACTAATTCGAAAGGAATACATTTTGTAATTTTATGGACAGTATTATTAATACTCCATTGTACATCAAAAAGTTTATCATCCCACCACAGTAGATCACCGTTTTCACAGTCTATACTAGTCGACAAACAACTCAAAATAGTGCGATTTAATCGCTCAGTTTGTCCATTACTGCGCGGAGTTCCCGCATCAATTTTTACATGAATTATGCCGAATTCCTTACAAAGTTCCTCGAACGTCCGACTAGTACAAGCTGTGTCCCTGTCGGTAATGACTCTGAAAGGCTTTCCGTAGTGGGAAATAAATTCTTGCAAAAATCTTAGTTTCAAAAGCATTAGTGGCCCTTACCGCCTTTAATGCAGTATACTTTGAAAACCCGTCAATTATTCCGACAATAAAACTGCTTTGGCAATCTGTCTTTAAGAAAGGACCCAAATGGTCCATCTGAACCGTATAGAAGCATTTAGTGCCCTTTTCCAAAGGGTGTTGCAAAACCTAAATTTTTATGTGATGCAGGTTTATGATAAAGACAACTAATGCATCTACTTATATACCCTGTCATCAAAACTCGCAGTCGAGGAAAATAACACTCCTTATTTTTTTCGAGGGTTTAAGTGATTAATACTTCTATGAGCCTCACTTACCAAATCGTAGCGCAGGTCATTGAGAATAAATCAAACTTATCACAGCTGATTTTAAAAACTCTACCGTTACACATGATGTACTTTTTATGTGTCTCAACGTTACCGTCTTTTAAACTTTTTTCAGGATCTGTTCGTTGTAACGCGGCTACCCAGTCGGTGGTTGCACTAATATGATGTACTGGTAACCCCTCAATTTCGGTTTCTGTACCTTTACATTAACGGAGCCTTTATGATGTTGAATTGCATATTTAAATTCCGATAAACGAACAAACCATCTTCCAATACGCGGTTTTGTTCGCGTTTACTTTCTAGCATTTTCAAAGTATTACAGTCCGTTTTTATGACGAAATAGATTCCTATCTAATCCTTTCCACTGAGCACACGATAAATAAATTTAATAAACCCACGGACATTACAACTGGTGTCAGGCATGACGTGAAATATAACTGTTGAAGACTTTAGTGACATCTGGTAGCCATTTTGGAGGGGCTAAGACGCTTGGGAAGGTTCGAGAGCGATTTTATTGGATGAATTGTAAGGAAGATGTCAAGAATTGGTGTAAGAAGTGTACCACCTGTACCGCGAGTAATGGACCACAGAAAAGGCCTAGGGCGCCAATGCGTCAATGCAAGGTCGGTGGCCCCTTCGAAAGAATAGCAATCGATGTGGCAGGTACCTTCCCACAAACCGAAAAAGGTAACAAGTGAATTGTGGTCGTTATGGACTATTGCACCAAGTAGGAAACCATAGTTGAAGAGCCGGTGAAAGAGTCGATCAGTCGTTTTGGAGGATCCTTGGAGTTGCAGTCAGACAAAGAGAGGAACTTCGAATCAACTATATTCCGTGGAATATCCGAGCTCCTAGGAATCAAGAAAACTCGAACTACTTCACTCCATCCACAGTCGGACGGCATAGTTGAACGAATGAACTGGGCCTTAATTAAATATCTCTCCAAGGTAGTGTCTGATCACCAAAAAGACTGGGACCGCTGTTTACCTTTATTTTAATGGCATACAGTTCATCGGTCCACGAAACGACTGACCAAACACCTGCCACTGTCCTTTTTGGAACGGAGCTACGAATACTTTGCGACCTCAAATTCGGCTGTAAACCAGGAGATGACTTGGCTCGAGAAGATTATGTTACCAACCTCCGAAGAAAGCTCAACGATATCCACGAGTCGGTTCGTCTGCATACGCAAATTGCTAGTGACAGGATTAAAAGAAAACTACGATATCAAGGCTACAGCAGGTGGTTACCAAGCTGGAGAACTTGTTTGGTTGTATAATCTTCGTCGTCGCCGTGGACTATGACGTATGTTCCAACAAAATTGGGAATGACGTCATCTACCGAATTAAGAGAACTCCAAATGGGAAAACAAAGGTAGTCCATTTTAATCGCTTGACTCCATTCGCCGGCGTAAATGAAGAGGAGGAGCGGACCAGATTATTATGAACTGTCCCTTCCGAGTCGACATTTGAAGAGTTCATGAAGGAAGGCCCTCATGTCAACAGGAGATTTGGTGTGACGCAAGAAATCCGACGAGACCTCTTTGCTATGTCTAAGGAATATTCTCTGGCCCATTGCGTTTCAAAGGATTTCCGAATGAGCCGCGGTATCGCGTCCGTAGATTTGCCGGTGTTGGAACATCTTGAAGACCAAGTACAAAAGGGAAGAAGGCTGTTGTGCCTGCCTGACAGACGACGCAACATCTATTACCTAGTAACTAAAGGAAATTGCTCTGATTAACCGACTTATAGAGACCTTTGGGACGCAATAATGGAACTCCGCAATCATCTTCTGGAGGATAACGTACAGAAGCTGGCGATTCCGAAGCTTGGATGTGGACTGGATAACCTAGATTGGAGGATCGTACAAAACATGATCAAAGCCCTGTTCCGCCGTACTGGAGTGGACATTTTGGTCTGTTGTAATAACCCGAATCGGACCTATCATGAGAAGACCGTGGACCGTTATTTCTATTCCCGGAGTGGATGTCGTGAAAGCGAGAACTGCAGATTCTAGCATGATCCTGCGAGACGTAAGGTGGAAATAGTATGGGACGAATCATCCTTAAGGAGGGGGCAGTGTAGCGAAAGCGAGCATACTCGTGTGCGATCAGGCACACTTGTATGTGTTACGGGCCGACTCGACTAGCCGCGGCCTATTTCGGCGGTGTGTGCGTCGTATTTGTAAATGTGTGTTTCGTACCTACCTTCTAAGAAACAATTAAGCGTTTCTCAGAATAGTAAACAATTTTCGAATATTCCGGATTTATCTCGGCTTTTACGACGGATGCTGTAAAAGTGAATAGACGATCGCGAAGAGTCAGTAATAAATTGACAGTGGCAGCAGAAATGAATCGACAGTGATAGTAGTGACAACCCAAATAAATTGAGGAGCGCATTTAAGTGAACAAAGTGTAAATAAATAGTAATCCATGTTTAGTAGTGAACTTAAAAGTTTTCAAAATTAGATTAATAAATCTTTGAAACACGGACGGGGCATTGCACAAGCCAAATTGCTTGAGTTGAAATTGGTAAGTACCTACTGTCAGGCGTTACAAAAGCTATTTTTGGTTCAGAATCGCCCCCACTGGGATCTGATAATACCCACTGCGTATATCTAAACTAGTAAAGTACCGTTTGTTGTGTAACAGATCCAGTTGGTCGTCAATGCGAGAAAGTGGATAATGGTCCTTCCTTGTGATGCGGTTTATGGTCCGATAATCCACGCACAGTCTATAGTCTCCTATCCTTTTCTTCACCAGAAGGCAGGGATTTGCAAAAGGTGAACTTGAGTCTTTAACAATATCAGCCCCCTTCAATTCGTCCACAATTTCACACACCTTTTTCCGCTCGTAAAAAGATTAGCGATACGCCTTGTACTCTACCGGCCCGTCACTGAACAATTCAATCTTCATTTCCGTTTTATCGGTGACACTCAATTGATGCATATTCCGCGCAACTACGTCTTTGTATTCATTTACGGGTTCCACAAGATTTTCTGCGTCTTCACCAACTAAATCGGTCGTAACTTCGTTTTTCGTAATTTTTTCGGTGTTTACTTCGCGCTCTTATTTCTTTCGATATGATTTCTTCACAAACCTCGCCGCGAGTAACGACACTACCTTTCGGGATGCTGACTTCTTCACTCTTTAGGTTAGGTTCGTGTTTCCTTAGCACCAGCATAATCAGCATCACTAAAACTGGCAAAATTGCCTTAATTCGATATATAGAAACGCGGTTTTTACATCAAATTGTCTAAGATACAAATTTTCTTTAGGCGTTATGCTCGTAAGTAATAAAGTTGTATCGAATCGGACTACAGGACTAAAAGTCTCATTGTAATCATGTTGTTCAGTTTGAGAATATCCTTTTATGACTAAACGCGCTTTATATCGCTCTGAATTAATGTTTTTCGTATAAACCTATTTACTATTGATTATTTTTTGTTTTCTGGTTTTTCTACAAGGACTCGCAACTCATTTTCGTGTAGTGAATTAATTTCGCCTTGCATCCTGTTTCTCCAAAAACTGTTTTTATTTGAACTTCCGCCAAGTATGTTATTGGACAACCGTAAAAACTATCCGGTCTGATTGTGCTCCTATTCCGCAATTGTCTTTGATGTTCGTTTTCATTTGGTAGTTGTAAACCCTCGTGCCGTTCTTCCTTCTTTACGTCATTATTACTATTCCGTTCAATTTCTTTTTCAATATGATTATCGTTAGTAATCCCTAAATTATCGGCTCTGTTTCTCTAATTGGTTCTTCCGGTTTAAAAATAATATCCCGGCTTAGTATGACATCTCTCATACAAGAAATATAAACACGATAACCCTAACAATTATCAACATAACCCACTAAATATCTTTTAGCCAGTGCCAAGTTTTATCCTAACCATGCCTTTTGCTCTAACATAAAGTATTTTTAAATTTTGCTTCGTTTGTGAGATATATTGAAAAAAGTGAAAAGAGTAAACCGCTGAGTGTCGTGTATTTATCGCCGCGACCTTTTTGTGTGCAGTTATTGCCGCGAAGGAAGCAGATAAAATTATATCGTGCATTTAGCGCCGCGAGTATACCATTAGTATATAAGGCTATGTACAATGCTTTTATTTAATGTTTTATATTAAGTTGAAGAATTCTGTTTTCGTATGATGTTTTAAACACAAATTTTTACTTTTCTTTACATTTTAACCCAGGCTTAGGATTGGCAGTTTTGTTTAACAAAACAGATGTGTTGAAAAGTATAAGGATTATAAACCATTGTCATACTATAGGTATACGAAGAATTTAAATCTAATTAACCGATGTCATTTCATTTATATCATATTTACTTATACTTATATTAATTATACCTATTCTAATTTTTGAACGTATGCTATTGTTCATAAACATACTCCTAATTACCCATTGTAAAATCTTCATTGAAAAAGTAATAATCATTAACGAAACCGAAATAATTTTGATTTAAATAACCAGTCTGTAGAGACATAATCTCATTCGTTATAAACAGATTCGTATTATTATATTCTAATTATTTGCTAATTTTTGTTATCGTTTCATTAGGTAAAAAATTAGATTAAGTAGAATTAGTATAATAAAAAAACAAATTTTCTAGAACAAACTAGAATTATTAGGTATAAGTATAAATATGACATAAAGGCAGTCACATTTGTTAATTAAAATTAAATTCCTTGTATATAATTTCGCGAAGATTTATAATCCTTATACTTTTAAACGCGTCTGTTAAGCCTGGGTTAAATTGCGGAGGAGAGTAAAAATTTGTGTTTAAAATATCATACGAAAACAAAAGCATTGTACATAGGCTTATATACTAATGGTATACTCGCGGCGCCAAATGTTCGATATAATTTTACCTGCTTTCTTCGCGGCAATAACTGCACACAAAAAGGTCACGGCAATAAACGAACGGCGCTAACAACACGACCCTATTTAATAGCACTCAGCGGTTTATTCTTCTTAAATGAGTCGTTTACCGATTGCTGCAATACAAACCCGTGAACATCTTAGTTCCTTTGTTTATGATATAATTAATAGCCTATATTGTATCGTAAAAAATCCAAAATTGCAATGAACCAGGTTAGGCACTATTAGAGATCAAAATTGAAACCAGCCAATGCGTCAGTACAATACGAATGCGTGACTAGACATGAACAGGAAAGTGTGTCGATATGTTTTCTGAAATAAAAACAAGTGCGAAATTACAAAATAGCAGGAACACTTCGTTTACTTTAGTCTGAAGATCGTTAAATAAACTGACACATTACACAAATTAAAACATTGTTGCAATTTTTGACTGCCACACTGGAAGGAAAAAATTAAATTGTCATGATATTGGTAATAGGATGAGCAAGAAACAACTGAAATAACATAAAATCCGAATTAACATTAAAAGGTCCGAAAATTGTTTTAAAACATTTAACGCATTTCGATGTTGTTATACCGTTACTGAGGATGATTCGTTTAAACCCACAAAAAAGAAAAACCAAAATCAAATTAAAAAAAGAAAACGTGTGAAACTTCAAAACCATTTTTGTAGTCTCTAAGTGTACTACCGCCAACCAACATAAACCGTCCGAACATGCTAAGTTACAATCTAATCAAATTCTTGAATTCAAAACTCGAAGAAGACGCGAGATATGAAAAAGGTGTATTTTCTGTTTTTGTCTTATTTTGGAAATATTTATTACAACCCATTGTCATATGGAGCCGCTTCGGAAACCGTAGTCTCCGCCGTGTGCCGGTTCGTTTTAGTTATTTAATAATTTATTAAAGTATGCAATTATAATGAAAATACATTAATTACAAATTTATTTAAAATGTAAAAGAAAACAGCAAAACTAAAAAGTAATTATCACTCAGTTATTTAGTCAATATCTTTCCTTTCTTTCTTAAATATACCTCACTACAGTCGCGTCCTTTTCTTCCTTGGTGGTAATTTATTAAGTTTCCAGTATATTCTTCCTCAATGTAACTATACTTTTCTTTTTATCTCACTATCTGCTTTCTATATTATATACCTCTGATATTTCTTTACTTTTATTCTTCTTTCTCCGTTAATAATGGTAACTAATATTTTTTTATCCGCCTTCCTTCCTTATTGATATATTAAATATTATTAATATATAGAAATAATCATATAAATAATAAAATAGCTGATCCGTTGAGTTCAGCGATCCTAGTAGGCCGACTGACCTCAAAGTCGCCCTCTTGTGCACATGCAATATATCACATAAGCGGCACCCCTTTCAACCCTTTCGGCGAAATCCACCGCCGCTACCATTTCTTTGTCGGTCGTC
Organism: Agrilus cyanescens; assembly: GCA_947389935.1. Classification (NCBI taxonomy): domain Eukaryota; kingdom Metazoa; phylum Arthropoda; class Insecta; order Coleoptera; family Buprestidae; genus Agrilus; species Agrilus cyanescens. The sequence continues at coordinate 18,483,858 of OX376707.1, forward strand.
GCACATCAGAAATTTCACTACAAACAACTTTCACGTTTTTCAAGCTCTTTTTTGCATAGAGGCGTCAGAAATAGATAAAAATACATTACATAAAGTAACGTTTTTTTTTTTAATTAAAAAAAATACTTTTTATATAAACCATAGTCAACTGTGATTCTTATTCGAAAAAGGCGACTTTATGTTATAACTTAATAGTTCATGACTTTTTTGTATTATACACAAGAAAAATGCCAGAAGGACATGAAAGTTATTTTTTTCCCAAGTTCCATAAACAATTGCAATATGTACAAGATGACAAACGTCAACAACTTCAATTTTTATTTATAACTCAAAAACAAAAAACGAAAACTTTTTTGAAAAAACCGGCAGTATCACTTATATTTGTTATACTTACTAAGTAGTCCTGTACAAATTTGCTCACCCTTTGCATAATTTCATTAATAATAAACACCTTAGTTTAAAAAAATAATCACTAGAGTATCGTTATTGTTATTATTTTGATCTAGGAAATATGAATGCTGTTACGTACAATAATATTAAAAAAATAAAGTTGTTATCATGTTTGGAACTACCGTACTACAATGGAGTACAAAACTTTCAAATTAAAAAAATTCAACTTTTAACAAAAACATTTAATTATACCTACTTACAATCATGCAGTTCATATATTAAATATATGATCAGAAGTCACAAATAAGCATTATCTGGCCTTGTCTCTTGTGATTGCTCTTCATAGTAATATTTTATAGTAAGTTTACGCTTTTTTTAATGTAAACATAATAGAATGGAAATGTTGAATATCGATAAATCATCAATGTTCATAAATTTAAAGGGGACACAATTGAATTAATCTAATTCAAAAACAATGAATAATGTATCTGACCACAGTTTCAGAGGTACGTTGGTTGAAATAGTTCGAACGATTTACTGCTTCAAGTCCTGTCATTGTTTGTAAATCAAAAATATTCAAATATTTAAATTTAATTACGAAAAACGGAAGAATATTTGAACTCTATTTATAAATGCCATCGTAAATGGGCAACGCATTAAAGCAGGAATATTAAGTTTACCTTCTAAAAGTTGTTCGAATTTTAATCAATTACGACAATAGTGAACGTTCATATTTTGCAAACAAATCAAATATTTAAATTAAAAAGTAAACAATGTGCCTAAGGGCCATGACACACGTGTCGGCGCGGCGGAGTCGCACAAGTTTGCTTTGGTTTATATGTGGTAAGACACAGGAGGCGGCGCGAAATCGTCTGTACAATCGCCCAGTATATTTTATAGTATTATTTATTACTAGTTGAACCCGTCCAACATTGGACGGTGGTGCATAGCATTTAAGAAACTATAATCAGGGCGGAAATTTAACACCATAACATCATTTGATTTTTGCAAACTTCTTTCTAAATCGTGAATATATTTATAAAGCTGTTTTAAGAAGATACACATCTCTTAAAAATTCTGTAAACGTTTCTATTTAGGTTATATAAGTTATTAATTGAAAATATTTAGATGGTGCCGCTGCTCCACCCGAAGGTACTACAGCGGCGGTCTTCGCTAATATTAATATGTACAGGTATATATTTAATCTATATAAAAAACTAAATTCATTAACCTAACCTAGAGAATAATTAATCAAATTAACTCAGTTACAATTATAATCCCTACGTTTTCTCCTTCGGCCTATCATGCACGGGGATAAAAAAACTCCAAAACTTTCGAAAGTAACTTTATTTGACAATAATTGGTTAAAAAGTTGAGGTGGGGGTTGGGGAAAACCCAGAAAAACCCAACCAGACCACAACTGTAATTAAAATAAATACGATGCTTTGGCTAGAACATCAAAAATGAATTTCCCGAAGAATTATAATTTTAATCGTAGTAAAGTTCGCGCGGAAAATTTGTGAAAGGGTGTTTTCATTTCATGTATTCCCGCCGAAGCATAATAAGAAAAGATAAACTTAAAAGAAAATATATACACGGTTGCGGAACCTAAGTTCGCAGTCAAGAAATATATATACAAAACCCCGAATAATGAATACGACGAAATTTTGAATTTAAAAATGACCGGATACTAGCAATCTCGTAGGTAGGTAGGTATTTAGGCTGATCGGTACCCTTTATCACATACTGTTATGAACACTATCCGCCAAAACTAAAACTGTGTACCGTAACCTCACGGTAGTGGATAGCTCTTACCTAGCATAGCACCTATCGGCGGTTCATGGCGAAAATCATATGTATTTTTTTAATTTTGATTGATCTAAAAATCGTAAAATACTTCAACCTTACTTCTAGTATTTATTACGTTCAGCAAATCTTATTATTTCACAGAGGCCCTTAAATAGCATTTTACTGTGTATATATTATTATTTGATTTTCATATTCATGTTTAGTACGAAAGCTGTAATGAATATTATGTACATCTACGCGTACCCCAGCCCCATCCGTAACTTCCTCCCCGCCTCTCATAAAACACACACACACATGTACAATGCTTTTATTTAATGTTTTATATTAAGTTGAAGAATTCTGTTTTCGTATGATGTTTTAAACACAAATTTTTACTTTTCTTTACATTTTAACCCAGGCTTAGGATTGGCAGTTTTGTTTAACAAAACAGATGTGTTGAAAAGAGTGAGTGCCCGTAGCGCCGCGAACCTTTTGCGTGCCCGTAGCGCCGCGATAATAGCAGGTAAAATTTGAGCGTGCCCGTAGCGCCGCGACAATATAATAAATATTAATCCTATGTACAATAGATTTGTTCACAATTGCTTATTTTGTTTATGTATTCAATTGAATAATATTTTCAACTTAAAATTTAACTTTCCTTCACACTTTGTCCAGGCTTAGGATTGGCAGTTTTGTGTGAACAAAACAGACGTGTTTAAAAGTATAAAAGTCAAAATATGTACAGTATTATTTAAAAAGCATTTGTGTCACACTTGTTATGTTTTACTATTCTAACTTGCGGGTGTACGCTAATGCTCTCAAACATTTTCCCAAGTCTTTGTCAGCATCAAATTTTTCGAGAATAGTTTTCACTCGTTCATCTTTTTTAACATATGCTATTCTCCTTTTCTTTTGCAAGTGACTAATTTCGCTAAGTAAGAATGCTTCGTACGACTTTCGGCTCTCTAGTTTCAGTACCTCCAAAAGAGAGTAAATGTTAGGATTTGTTCTCCCAATTTGCCTGTTAAGACTGCTATGCCATTCTTCTGCTGCATTGTTCGTCCGATGTCTTAGTCCATTTTTAGTGGTAAAGCCTCGTTTTCAAGCCACTGGCTGACAAAATAATCGTTAAATTGTGTGACAGTTTCATGGTCAGGCGATTGTTCCATGATTTTTAAAAAAACCTAGTATATAACATTAGTATATTCAGCAACTATTGTAACAAATAATAAACTTGTTTGTTCAAAACAGTTCAATCATAAGAGTTCTGTTTACAACATTAATTAAATTTTTTAGGAGATAACAACTTTATTAAAATAGAATAATAATAGAATTGTCGAAACTACAACATATAAACTATTTTAAAGCTGTTGCAGGCATCTACATAGGCTTACATATTTACTTACAAATTAATCCAACATTTACTCTTTTGGAAGTACTAAAACTAAAATTTTAAGTTGAAAATATTATTCAATTGAATACATAAACCAAATAAGCAATTGTGAACAAATACATTGTACATAGGATTAATATTTATTATATTGTTGCGGCGCTACGGGCACGCTCAAATTTTACCTGCTATTATCGCGGCGCTACGGGCACGTAAAAGGTTCGCGGCGCTACGCGCACGACACCGTTGAAATGTATAAGGATTATAAACCATTGTCATACTATAGGTATACGAAGAATTTAAATCTAATTAACCGATGTCATTTCATTTATATCATATTTACTTATACTTATATTAATTATACCTATTCTAATTTTTGAACGTATGCTATTGTTCATAAACGTACTCCTAATTACCCATTGCAAAATCTTCATTGAAAAAGTAATAATCATTAACGAAACCGAAATAATTTTGATTTAAATACCCAGTCTGTAGAGACATAATCTCATTCGTAATAAACAGATTCGTATTATTATATTCTAATTATTTGCTAATTTTTGTTATCGTTTCATTAGATAAAAAATTAGATTAAGTAGAATTAGTATAATAAAAAAACAAATTTTCTAGAACAAACTAGAATTATTAGGTATAAGTATAAATATGACTAAAGGCAGTCACATTTGTTAAATAGAATTAAATTCCTTGTATATAATTTGGCGAAGGTTTATAATCCTTATACTTTTAAACGCGTCTGTTAAACCTGGGTTAAAGTGCGGAGGAGAGTAAAAATTCGTGTTTAAAATATCATACGAAAACAAAAGCATTGTACATAGGCTTATATACTAATGGTATACTCGCGGCGCCAAATGTTCGGTATAATTTAACCTGCTTTCTTCGCGGCAATAACTGCGCACACAAAAAGGTCACGGCGATAAACGAACGGCGTTAACAACACTAACACACGCACGCACGCACGCACGCACGCACGCACCCGCGCACCCGCGCACACGCGCACACGCACACACGCACACACACACACACACACACACACACGCACACACACACACACACACACACACACACACACACATCTGAAAAAGATTAAGGATACTGGTAGTAGAGAGTGCATTGTAGGTGGTAGTTACAAAGAGTAGTAGTTTCATGGAGTGGGGTTTGAAGGGTGTCAAGGACTCTTCCCCTACAGTTCCTTCGCAGCCATCCCAAAGCTTTGTCTCTGTCCATTTCACCTTGCACCCCACCTAAACTTCCCAACCGCTACACAACTACCAACCCCTATCACACTACCTCCTACAGCACCCCCGCCCCTCACACCACCTTCAATCTCTTTTTTCCTGCTGGAAGCTTTCAATTTTCAGTGTTTGGCATTTGAATTTTCAAAGCCGAAAAACCAAGTGAGGGGTGGTTTTCGCGCTCAACATTTATGTATATTTTTGCTAGGGACGACAAATATTACAACATACTAAAATTTGAATCGAATCGGAGAGGTGGGAGTAAACGCTTCTATTTAGTTCATCGCTACCCTGTATCACCTCAAACTTAGACGGTACCAAATTTAATTAAAGGGACCACTTTGTACCATAACCTCCGGCGCAAGGAGCCTATTTGTCCTTAACTTGGACGTTTTAAATGTCAGCAAATTCCAGATTATTCTCCGGAAGAGATAGATTTGTACGATATGACTTTTGACCAAAATCGCGTTTTTCCCCATCGTTATTCGCTAATATCTTTTAAACCGCTTAAAAAATCGTTGAAATTTTTCAAAACCCTACTTCGTTATAATGTTAATCGATACCGTTTATGGCATTTTGCGCGTCTTTAGCAGTTTTTCTTTAACCGAAAAGTACAATTTTCGCTACTTTTTACATGGCGAACTTAGTGCTCGACAGAAAAACCTCCATACACTAGAACATTATTAAATATGATGACGATTATTATAAGCCGCGCCGATCTAAAAGTATGATTCGAAATAAACGTCCTATAAAAAATGTTTTCGTATCTTGGTTCACTAAAATATATGTTCTATTTATTTCAAAATAATACCATATCATTTATAAAAAAAATAATTAATTAATTTTCTCATCATAGGTATTATAGTAAGCATATATTTTAATCATACGAAGGAAATTATATTTGCCCTATAAATACCATGTTTTTTAATATGTCAACAACCAATTACATATTTTTGGATCATTAGCCGATAAACTCTGCCGTTGTGGTCATTAAAGTTGTTGCTAATATATACTTTGTATAAATAGTGAAGCTATGTATTTATCATTTTGTGTTGTAACAAATCATAAATAACAAATAAAGAACAACTTAACTGAAATAAATGAACATCATAAACGTAGTCAAAAAATTCCTTTGGGTATAAACGATTTACTAATCACAAAAGGAAAAGCCATTTAAAATTACAAATGATTTTATTTCAAGACACTTGGTATTTCATTGTTTCATATTTTACACAAACTTTTACTCTACACTTTAATCCCCCTAATATGGCATACCTAGCTGCGCGGCCTAGTCGGCAGCCGGGAGACGAAATTACATGGTGCTCAATTTTGTTAAAGCAAAAACGAGGAAGAAAAAGGGACAATATTCTTAACTTCCAAAGGTAGAACAATACTTATTATTTTCTTAATTATCGTAAGAGATGTAAAAAAGTTAATATCACAAACAAGATTTGTCTTTTTGGGACATATTTATCGCTGAAAATTAAAAATTGTAGTGTAGTGTAGTATTTTGTTTTTGAGTTATAAACAAACACTAAAATTTGTCGATTTTTAACTGTACGCAAAAAATTATTCGTAAGAAATTGTCTGTACAATCGCGCAGTATATTTAATTAGCATTATTTCAATCTCTCTCTCGGAACACTAGGCGGCGCGTAACAGTTGAATAGTTCAAACATGATTGATAAACATTGAAACAGTATGGTTAACGATGGCACGTAAGCAATAGACCCGGGTTCGAACGTTACCATCGTGAGTCAAGGCCTTTGCGCTAATTACGTAACCACCTATGCTATGCATACTATGATAGTAGGCTCACATTCAGCATATGTGGACGTAATCAGCGCGCAGGCCTTATTTTACGATAGTAACGGTTCGAATCCCGGCGGGGGCAGGATAACAGCAATAGATTTTTCGTCATTATTTTGGGGTAATTTGTAGTTAGTTGAAAAGTTTGATTCACATTACGATGATCCATAAATTACACATTACCACATCTATATTTCGACATTTACCGTATCTTGGAAATCTTAGGATTTACCAAATGAACTTTTATCATTAGAAGTTAAAAAGTTAAATCTTAGGTTTTACCGTAGTTAGAGCTTTTACAGTAACATACACATATTTTTAACATCTTCAGAATATATATATACAAGGCGTTACGGACAGAATTGGCAGAGTTTTCGAAAAACGAGAAATAAAGCCTATATTTCTACCAACAACCAAAATAAAAGATTCACTAAGATCTGCCAAAGATAAAAGGGACCTTCGATCATCTGCAGGGATCTACCGGATACCATGTTCATGTGGGAATATTTACATAGGCACCACGAAAAGATCGATTAACACGAGAATATCTGAACACAAGAGGAACTGTCTATTACGAGAAATACAAAAATCATCTATAGCGGAACATATGCTAGGAGAATGCAATCATCAAATACTTTTTAATGACACCCAACGACTATCAAACACCGCAGCATACTACCTAAGACTACATAGAGAGGCAATTGAGATCCATAAGCACAAAGATAATTTCAACAGAAAAGATGAAGGAATATAATTAAACAACATCTGGATTCCAGCGCTGATGTCGACTAGAACCTTACCAAGCGTAACATCATTGGCTGGTAACGGCCCCGCCCACCTCCAGGAGGATATAAATAACGACGCGACTCTCGCACCCTCACTTACTACAAGCCAGCACAGCAGAGTACTTCGATCAAGACGACCAATACCGAATCCCTGAAGATGCCTGCCACAGCCGAAGGCGAAACGTCGGGATATTTCCATGGACAAGCCCGAATGATGATACTTTTTGGAACAAACAAGCCGGCCGTGAAAGCCTATATTCACTGATCTTCAGAATACCTACCTATGTATCTGTTTTAATTCGTGTGCGTAATCCACGTAAAATTCAGTAGGTGTAGGTATATGGATAATATTGATAAGATCATTTAAAGTGTAAAAATATATAAAAAACGACCATTTGTCCCTAATATTCACCATATTAACTTCAACAACAAATATCAATAATTTACGTCTCCATATCCATAATCTTGAGTCTTAAAAGGCTTTATGAATATTAAGTATAATAATTGAAATAAATAATTAGAATTTTCTTGGCCTGTTTAGTAGGGTACTTATTTACTTTCTTTGTTAGCTTTAAATTAAAGAAAAGGGGACATAACCCACTTAATATTCTCTTTTAGTAAATGAATTTTTTGGTTCACATTAGACCTTGATTTATATTTACTCTTTGTACATTACAGTCAACTCGATTATATTATTATAATCGTTGAATTAATTATACTTTGCGTCATATTTTTCTAATCATCACATGTCGTTAACGTAGTGACCCCAATATCATACATAATAATTAAAATATAAATTCAAGAAAGAATAATAAATTATTCACAACAATATTTTTATTTCACTTCAAAAAATAAATTAAACTAAAAGTTCGATTACTTTATGGAGCACAACATGTTTGGTCAGCATTGTGCTAAATCCACCAAACGTGGATTGTGATGTTGGACTTTGGCTTACCCCAGAGAAATAGTGGATTGACTTTTAAAGTACATTTCCTTTCATTACAAACTTTTCATTGCAATCGCGCTGCAGGAGATCTTTTGGATATCGAATAGGAAGCTAAAACATTAAGTCTGGACTTGTTTGGAGCAAAAATTATTTCGAAATGATAATTTTTAAATGAGCTATTACTAAAACCAAATAGTAGTGGACCAAAACAAATATACTTTATTTCTGTAAAACATATAAATGCAGATTATGATAAGGATAAGCAATAAACGAATGTATTTGCTGGACATCGGCCGGGGGTAGCAATCCCGAGCAGATGCGGCGGAATAGATTCAGCTCATATGTTGAATAGAGATAGTGGAAAAAGAGGGAAAAGGAAGCAGGGGGGACTGTAATTTACATAATAATAAAACAAAAAAAGTATAAAAATGACTAACTTAATTTCTTTTTAATTCATTTGTCAATCAAAGCGGGCGATTTGTACTAAAATATAATAATTAATTATTATGAGAGGTTTAAAGAATCATAATAATTTTAATAGAATAAAATTAAATTGTACAAAAAATAGAATTAACAAAGATCGTGTATTGAAAGAAAGGTGTAGTGTTGTTAGCGCTGTGCAGTTAGCGCCGCGACCCTTTTGCGTGCAGGTATCGTCGCGAAAGGAGCAGGTGAATGAACTAAACTTCTTGGACTTGAACATTCAAATATCCGAAAAAAACTTAAATTTTAACATATATAGAAAAGATACATTCACAGATTCAATAATACCATTTAGCTCAAATCATCCTTATAACATAAAACTAGCGGCCTTTCATTTTTTAATAGACAGAATTTTAAACGTTCCATTAACCGAAGAACAATTGAATATCGAACTACGAACAATAAAAACTATAGCTAAAAATAACGGTTACAAGCCTATAACAATTGATAAATTTCTACTCAAAAAACAAACAAACAGATTCAGAAAACTTATTTACCCAGTCTACAAAGATAACACCGACCAAACTTCCTGGAAGAAATTACCATATTACAACAAAGTAAGCGAAACTATTGGAAATACCCTTAATCATAACAACGTAAAACCCGCATATTTCAATAATCTCACGTTAGGCAAAATGTTGATCAATAGCAAACTTCGTCCAAAAATAAATCAATTAGAAAATAGTGGTATTTATGAAATTTCTTGCAATAATTGTGAGGCAATTTATATAGGCAAAATCAAAACGAAAAATACAAACACGTTTCACCGAACATAATGCTTACATTAGTAACAAAAAACACAACTCGGTCTAGCTAGTCATGTGATTGATAATAACCACTCAATAAAAATAGAAAATTTAAAATTATTAAAAAACATTCAAAGCGGTCCAATACTAGAAAGATATGAAATAATGTATAATCCAGTACAAAAACACGTTGGGTATAGTTTCACTAATTTATTATTAAATATGTTTCACAACGATTGCACCACGAAAAGTTTAGATTAGATATGAAATAGTTGAAATTAATAAAGCAATATCTAATAATAAATTTCTTGTTAACGACCAAATAGACTTTGGTATAAACCCCTTACTAGGTACATTTAAGATTAAGTTAACTATTCCACCCCTCCTTATTATTTTACTGATGTAACTTTACTATCGATTGTACTCCTGAAGATGCCCTACACTGTAAGAAATCTTTTGTCAAACTTACCTTTTGTTAACAACACGGTTGTAGTTAAATCTTTGTAGTTAATATTGACTATAATTTGTTTTTAAATCTGCATTACTGGGATTCCTCTAGTAGTTAAAACTGAAATTGTAACATTAACAAAATATATTCGAAAATATTACTAAAATCGGTTGCTTCATGTTTAGTGTGGAAAGCGCACCATTGCAGTGAAGAATATACTGTAAAGGGTAGTTGCTTTAGCGATTTATTATTGCCACTTCGACTATTTTTATGTAGTTATTACACCAATTTAGAAGTGTCGAATATGAAACAGTTATTTGCATTTTCTCAAAAACTTATTTGCGGTAGGTACCTGTACAATATACATACATCTATGTATAATTTTTATAAACTAATTTCGGCTAGTTTTCTAACGTGTTTTTTAAACATTGGTTGGAATGGAACAACAACGTCATCGTCTCCCCAATCCGCAAATGGGATGGCGATCGCAAACCAATTATTATACATACATACATACATTATGTTATGGGTATTAGCCTGATGATGACCGAAAATGATGGTCGAAACTTTGTTTAATTATTCATTAAAAGTCGTTGGTTATTGGCAAGATTATATTTTATTGATTTTCTTTCTTCTGTTTTATTAAATAGAACAAACAATTTAGTATAAGGGTAAAATAGGTACATGGTCACGTTTTTGAGGTAACAGACATAACTTAAGCAGTTTAGACTATAGCGACTATCAGATTATGAAAAACAAAAACTAATTACTATGAATCCGGAATGCCCTAAAATATATGGTCTAATTAACATCCTATAAGACCAGTTTGTTCTTATGTCAAAGCTCCAAATAAAAAATTAACCAGTAAACTTTGTTCAATTATAAAAAGCTTTTCAAAATTTGATCCTCAGTTGACTACTAAAGATTCTTTAAATTTTGCAAATGAAATTTCAAAAATTAAATTAAACAAAAACGATTTATTAGTATCATTCGATGTTACCAACCTATTTGGTTCCATCCCTATGGGGGAGCTTCCTCCTTTACTTCTCGAAATCTTAAATAAAAACCGGGTTTTACCATATATAACTCAAGAAATTTTAGATTTGCTTTCCACCTGCTTAAATCAAAATTACTTTAAATTTAACGACAATATTTACATACAAAAAGACGGGTTACCTATGGGTATGCCGTTATCACCATTATTAGCAGACCTGTTTATGAATGACTTAGAACAAACAATTCATAAAAGTAATTATAAATGTAACATTAAAATTTGGAAAAGATATGTTGACGATATTTTTGTTGTATGGTGCGGCACTCGCAGACAATTAAATAAATTCCTAGAATATTTGAATAACTTACACAAAAGAATTAAATTTACAATAGAAATTGAGGAAAATAATAAACTAAACTTCCTAGATTCGACTTTAGAAAAACAAACAGATAAAATTGATATTTCAATTTTTCGAAAACCTACACATACCTACAGATACCACGATACATAATAAATCTTGCCATCCTGTACAACAAAAACTATCGGCTTTTAACAGCATGATAAACAGATTATGTAACTTACCATTAAGTAAAATTAATTTTGAAAAAGAAGTTAAAATTATAAAACAGATTGCTTATAACAATGGATATAAAATTAAGCTCATAGACAAATTAATATTTAAGAAACAGCAAAAACTAAGTATAAAATCCATTTATCCAGAGGTTGCTCCAACAAATTGTAAATTTAGTATATTATCTTATACAGGCCCTTCTTCTATCTTCTATGGAAACACAAAAGTTGCTTTTAGGACTATTAATAATCTATTTAAGTATTTAAATAACAGAAAAGATCGAACCGAACTCCTTAAAAATTGTGGTGTTTATAAATTACATTGTAATTCTTGTAATTCGATTTATATAGGTCAGACGGGAAGGACTTTTAAAGAAAGGATTAACGAACATTGTAAAAGCTACAACAAAAAATCAACTTTCATGAATCATGTGTTAGATGAAGGTCACATTTTTAATATAAAGGACAATGTAAAAATACTATCTACATAAAAAAGACAAGGGAATGAAATTGACACTATTGAAAACAATAGAAATAAAAACCCAGTTAACTGCAAATAAAGAAAAGTATTAAACGAAATGGAAAACTTGTATGACTCTCCAATTTGTAAAAATGTGCACGAAACATTTACTTCTCCTTCTTAACCATAGATTTAGTATTTAAGCTAGACTTATTAAACTTAGTTTTATTCCTTCTTCTGAAGATGACCTTGTAGGTCGAAACAAATTTGTAAAGAATTTAAATAAATTTAAGTGAAAGTTTTAACTAGTGTTTTATTTCATATTTCAAAACTAAACATAAAGCAACCGATTTTAGTAATATTTTCGAATATATTTTGTTAATGTTACAATTTCAGTTTTAACTACTAGAGGAATCCCAGTAATGCAGATTTAAAAACAAATTATAGTCAATATTAACTACAAAGATTTAACTACAACCGTGTTGTTAAGAAAAGGTAAGTTTGACAAAAGATTTCTTACAGTGTACGAACCCGATCATAACAATTGTTTATTATTTCGGTTTGGTAATAATTATTACTTTTTAAATGAAGATTTAACGATGGATAATCCCCAATAATATTAGCACAATTGTTTTTGTGAAATTCTAAGCCTGGGTCGAAATGTGAGGGGAAGTAAAAATTTTAGTTTAAAATATAAAAAAACATAATGCATAAACTTAATATAAAATATTATATAAAGGCATGATATATAGGTTTATATTACTGATGGTATACTCGCCGCGATAAATGCACGATATAATTTTACCTGCTCCTTTCGCGGCGATACCTGCACGCAAAAGGGCCGCGGCGCTAACAACACGCACTCGAAAAAAAGTAATTAAAACTTTATAAATCATAAATAAATAATCAGCCTCAACTGAATTCAAGATATAAATTAAAAATATGTATTCTTGTTGTAATCATTCATTTGGATATACATTTATGTACCATAATATCAGAAAGAAAAAGTGAGTGTAAGTCAGTTAGCGCTATATTTACTCAATTGCACAAATAGGTATCACAAATAATAATACAGCTTCCTGTTGGAAAAAGTATCAATAACCTCAGTAGGACCTAATAAAACCTTTTTTTTTAAAGACAGTTTATGACTAGAATAATTTATATTTATATAAAAATTTTTTGAAAGAAAGCTATTGAAGAAAATTACGAATATTTTGAACAAATTTAAGTTAAGAAAATATCTAACCAATATGTTAAAAATTTAAATAATTTTTTTCGCGAAAGTAGCTGCTCGTTTTGTGTTTATTTGAATCCAATTGTATTGTATTTGTCGTGGATACTGAATGAATTAATGTTGTAGAAATCTGTTTGCTGGTGTGTATTTTTGAATAATTGATTGACTTGCCTCTTACTTGATGAAAATACATTTTAGTAATTAACTGATAATGAATTTAACAGATTCTCAGTGAAATATGTGTTTCCTATAAAAAAAATGATTTTGGCGTCTACCCCTTCCTAATATTAGTAAAAATAAGTGTACATTAAATTTCAGGTGCTAATTACTATTTAATGTGTACGTATTGTTATGATATGTGTTGAGATACAATACAATTTTATTTTTTAATTTTTTTTAATTAATTTAAATTTAGTAATTACCAGAGCATGATTAATTTTCTCAGTGTAAAAATTAAATTAACATAACTATTAAATTTAAATATCTAATAATATTCCAAAATTTTTAACTTATATAAAACTAGTTGAATATTGTTATAAAACTAATCTAATTTCTTTAAAAAAAAATAATTAAATATTAAATTTTAAAATTAAATTTTTTAACTACAAAAGTCCATACTAAATTGAAATGTCTAAAACTCACTCACTTTTGTCTATCTTTTTATGATAAATTTTGACAATTAATTAATGGTAAAACTATCCTGCCTTAATATATGTTTGAAGGCTTTCACGGCCGGAGTCTAAATGATGTGGATTTTTCGGGCTGACGAGCCGTGGTCGAGTGGAGTATTTCTTTCTTCCAAACGTTTCGCCGAACATCTTCAGTCTACGTCTACGGCCTTTTTACCGTATATACACAACGTCACGGATAGAATAGGGAGAATTCTACAACGCCACAAGATCAAGACCATATTTAAGCCCATCAACAAGATCAGCAACCTTTTCTGCTCTGGTAAAGATCCAAGGGAAAGACTGGCTACTGCTGGCGTTTACAGGATTCCCTGCACCTGTGGTTCAGTCTATATTGGTACCACAAAACGTAGCATAAAAACTCGACTTAAAGAACATATGAGTCACTGCCGTTTAGGCCAGCCAGAGAGATCAGCGGTTGCAGAACATGCATATCTTGGGAATGAACATTGTATCAAGTATGAAGAAACAGACGTCCTTTCTACCTCTTCCCACTATTACCCCAGGATCCATCGTGAGGCAATTGAAATTCATAAGCATAACAACAACTTTAACAGAAAAGAGGAAACCATGAAAATAAACAGCAGTTGGTACCCGGTCCTACGCAGAACGACAACTAAACCGACCAATACCAAAATCAGCCAAGCGGAACCGAAGGTCAATCAATCAGCGCGCAGCAACGCCGATGTGCCAACGCCGGCCTCTATAAATACCGCTGCTACGGTCAGATTGAATTCAGACGCTCCTGAACCTCCGAGAAGAATTCTTAGAAGTCATCGTCTCCACTGAAGATGTTCGGCGCAGTTTCGAACGAAACGTTTGGAAGAAAGAAATACTCCACTCGACCACGGCTCGTCAGCCCGAAAAATCCACATCATTTATCCTGCCTTAATTGAAAAACAGCATCTCCATAAATTATTATGAATTTTTCTTCTTTTAGTCAGCTTTTTTCTTCTTTTCCTTTAATTAACTTAAAATAACTTCTTAAATTCTTCTTGTATTGTTATATAGACATTGCTCTTTTAGTATTTTCAATTAGGTATTCCATAAACCTTAATTTTTCTTTGAAATACCTTGTTTTCCTCACAACTTTTAATAAGTTCTATTTTATTAATTATGTTTTTCTAATTTTTATTTTCTTTAAACTCTATTTCCAAAATTTTTGTTTTTAATTAAAATTAAATTTTATTTGTCACAACATTAAAATTTTAATAATCTTCTTAACGTAAATACTTTCCTAGTTATATTTAATTAACAATAGATTTTTTTTTAAATTTTTTTTAATCAAAATTTATTTAATATCTTGGAACTTATTTCAATTTCTAACTGTTAATTTTTTTTTAATTGTATTGCAACTTCCTTCTATCATGACAATATACATTCATCCAAAGCTGGTTTACCAATTACGGTAACTACTGGTACAGCCAATATAAATTTCAAGTATTATACAAAAGCTTTAGTTTCAAACTGATTTACTTTCTTAGTATTAATATCAACAGTTTTAATTTCAGGATTCTGCATTTAAGCGGAATCAATTTAACTTTTGTTGACGTTTCATCCTTGATTATTCAGACCATCTTTAGGACCCATTGAATGTTAATGAATGGTCGATTGGAGGCTCGAATAAGTTAGCTCCACTTGTGTAGAATTTTGATTTTCTTTTCTTTTTAGTGGAATGTTCGTCGTTTGTTCTTTATTGTTCGTTCATTAAAATTGTTTGTTCGTCTTATGTTTATTGATAATTAATTAAATAAATTTTCATTCTTAAGTTACCCCCCCCCGTCATCGATATTTTTGTTCTTTATCTTTTAAACACATGTGTTTTTATTAATTATTGATTGTTCGATCATTATTGGCGATTGTTCGTTCATAAATAATGTTTATTTATTAATTATTCGATATTTTTAAATAAAGTACTATCTCATCTCCTTATGCTGCGCATGCACTAACGTGTACAGTTCTTATCTATCAACTGTCATATTGTTTATTTTGACTTGCAGAATAAGTTCGAATTAAATTTGTTTTTAAATTTCAGAAGAAATCTCACATCGTAGTGTCGCAGGTGTTTGTAAAAATAATTCAAAAGAGGCGAACTGTTCTTTTTTCGGTTTCCAAGGAATTCAGAAATAAAAAAAACATTAAAATATCTATTACCTACTGTAGGGCTATTTAGATTAAATTTTTCAGTTAGGTTACCTAATGTTGGTGTACCTATACAGTATAAAACTTTTTTAACGTGATTTGATAAAATTATTAAAATAAATAGTAATATCTGAAAGAAAAATCACTTGAGAAATAACAATCAGCAAGTTTTGCTTACGATTTTTTTGAAATTTAAAAACAAATTTAATTCGAACTTATTCTACAAGTCAAAACAAACAATATGACAGTTGATGGATAAGAACTACACACGTTAGCGCATGCGCAGCATAAGGAGATGAGATGGCACTTTATTTAAAAATATCGAATAATTAATAAATAAACATTATTTATTAACGAACAATCGCCAATAATGATCGAACAATCAATAATTAATAAAAACACATGTGTTTAAGAGATAAAAAACAAAAATATCGATGACGGGGGGGGTAACTTAAGAATGAAAATTTGTTTAATTAATTATCAATAAACAAAAGACGAACAAACAATTTTAATGAACGAACAACAAAGAACAAACGACGAACATTCTACTAAAAAGAAAATAAAATCAAAATTGTACACAAGTGGAGCTAACTTATTCGAGCCTCGATTGGATTACCTGCAGTACCGCAACTGTGCAGACAATTCGTCTGAAATCCTTGAACAAATCTTATACCTATTATTGAGGACGAAATATGCTAACCTTCAATATCAAAATCTTCTATCTTACAGTAAACAACATCCACGAAGGTTTGTGAAACACAGATATGTTAAAACAACAAAACGAGTACCACAAATGACTCCATTCAGATATGTATTTCGCTCTTTTTCACATAATACAAAATCAAATATAAAATTTTATGGGCACATTTTAGTGTAAAAATTAGTTGCTTCAATGAACATAAAGCAATTATTAGTGATAAATATCAGAAGAATATACCTACACAGTTACGTTCTCTCACAATACTATTATTTACATGCGAAGAATACAGTCGTTTTTAGAGCCATGACACACGTGTCGGCGCGGCCGAGTCGGTACAAGTTGTTGTCCAGACAATTTCTTACAAATATCTTTTTGCGTACAGTTAAAAATCGAAAAATGTCAGTTTTTGTTTATCACTCAAATCAAAATACTACAGCAATTTTTAATGGAATATTTTCTCAAATAGTTAAGAGTATTGAATCTTTTTCTTCTTCATTTTGCTTTGGTAAAATTGAGCACGCTGTAATTAATTCCGCCTCTCGTCTGCCGACTGTAAAACGCGTCCGTGTTATCGCCGCGACCTTTTTGCGTGCAGTTATCGCCGCGATGGAAACAGGTAAAATTATATTGTGCATTTGGCGCCGCGAGTGTATAAGCCTATGTAAAATGCTTTTATTTAATATTTTATGTTAATTTTATGCATTCTGTTTTTGTGTGATATTTCAAACATAAATTTTTACTTCCCTTTACATTTTAACCCAGGCTAAGGATTGGCAGTTTTGCTTAACAATACAGACGTGTTGAAAAGTATAAAAATTATAAACCATCGTCATACTATATACGAAGAACTTAAATCTAATTAACCAATGTAATTTCATTTATCTCATATTTATATCTATACTACTTCTACTTATTCTAATTTTTGAACGTATATTAAAGCTCACAAACATACCTCTAATTACCCATCGTTAAATCTTCATTGCAAAAGTAATAATAATCATTAACAAAATGGAAATAATTTTGATTTAAGTAAACAGTGAGTAGAGAATAATAGACAATAATTTTGCTAGTTATTGTTATCATATCATTCGGTAAAAAATTAAAGTAAGTAGAATTAGTATAATAAAAAACAAATTTTCCTTAGAATTAGTATAAGTATTAATATGACATAAATGCAATCACATTGGTTAATTAGATATAAGTTCTTTGAATGTATGTAGGATGGCAAGGGTATGTAATCCTTGTACTTTTAAACGTACCTGTTTTGTTAAACAAAGGATGGGGGAGAGAAAAAAAATTGTATTCAAAATTTCATACGAAAACAGAATGGATAAAAGTAATATAAAATATCAAATAAAAGCATTGTACATACGTAATGGTATACTCGTGGCTCTAAATACACAATATAATTTTACCCGCTTCCTTCGCGGCAATAAATGCACGGCGCTAACAACACAACATCGGTAAAACCGCCTCGTGTGTCTCACAAGCCGACTCGGCCGCGCCGACACGTGTGTCGTGGATCTTATTCTGCGTTCGTAATATATAAATTAATGCATAATATCATATTTAAGAATTATGTTGATGGTTTGTAATTAAAATGCTATTCTCGCCATTCAGAACAAAAGAAATCTGTGTTCAGCACTTATCATGCTGATTCGCCGAGGATTTCACATATATTTTTTGTTAAGCAGGCATGTCTAATATGCAACGCAACGTTAGCAGCTATGGGACTGTTGGTAGCCGACGTTTTGAGCTAGGTCTTCATATTTTTAGCAAATACTTTTACTTTTACTTGTATAAGATGCAAGAATTTTGTTCATTTCGTGTGCGTGGTGGCTAATTAGTATTCCGGTAAGCGAAGAACATGTAAGCAACGGAATGAGGAGGTAATTTTATCGCAGAATTCAAAATACAGGCGCTTTCCATTTTTTTATCATTGATGTTCACCAGTTATGCATTTCTAATGAAAAAGGGAGTAATTTTAAACGAAGTTTTTTTGACACCTCTACATACCCAAAGCGCTTTTCTCCCAGACGCTTTTGACGCACAATCCCCTTAACAACTTCTGTACTGCTTGTTTGTCCGATTACAATTTTGTTAACCTATGCTTCCAAAATTTTTACAACAATCGTAATTCGATTAGTTACGCTATGATTTCATAATAATTTAGTGCGGATTTGTTCAAAATTGCCAAAATTATATAACTCGCCTCTTAAAGGGAAGGCCAATATTATAAACCGACCTTTTCAAATCACGTGACAAAAATTTGCTCGGATATGCATGTACAGGACGAACTGACAAAGCTGATTTTCTGCAACTTTTAAACCACCTATTTTTAATATGCACATGTATATTGCAAAGTTAAAATAGCTAGTCCCAAGTGAGGGAAAGTTGCAGTAGTAGAACACTTAATAAAGAGTAGGTACACCTTAATTACAGAAGAATTTTTTTATTTTTTATTTTCACCAGTTGTCATTTCACAGACGCTTTTGTCGTGGTCCGTCACGTACAAATATTAATGCAGCCGCTTTTGACGCCCCTAAAAACCCAAGGCGCTTTTGTGTTAGGCGTTTTGGCGAGACACGGTTAAGGGTGGTTTAACGGGTACAGATTAATCGTTGCACTGCGTCTCATAATTTGTTACTTAACCTATTTTAATTTTTGGTTTTGTTTTTTTTTTCACATGCCGCTTTTTTTTTGTTAATGTTCGCCTGCTTTCCTTTTTAAGTTGTTTTTCGGTAAGTACATAGTACACAGTATCAATCACGTGTATCTGTTTTAATGCACCTTTGTAATAGATGAACAGAGTATAGGTTCAATTTATATATATTTATAACAATCAGTCACCACAGATGGCATTCTCCTTGATATCTGTAGTAAGTACTTTATTCTACCATTTAACGCAGGACGTTCAGTTTCGCTAGTAGGTATCCTGTGGCATCTTACTATGGTCTGTTGACGAAAAGTTCGAAATACTATAGTCATTCGAACAACAATCATTAACTCTAGTTCATTAGTGAAACATTTATATATCAGCAGAGGAAATAATATCCGCACAAAATAGACATGTCTGTAAAAAATTGCGCCAATTCCACACCCTCAAATAATATTCCCATTCTAAAAAAAGAATTGAACCCAAAATATTATACCAAGTCCTATTTGGGAACGAAATGAAATCTAGTTATGGCTTACAGAATAAAATAAATACATATTTTAATAAAAAAACAATATTCAGGAGTAACATTTGAAAGGATTTGACTCAATTTTTGGTGTTCACTTAGGATGAAATAATTGAAAACTATTAATCAAGATGGCTTTTAAATTTCCTAAAAATTGAGCCATTCTTAGAAAACCTGCCACTAAGAGTTGTCAGTAGTTGTTGGTATCAAGTGGATGGTGGCACACTGTGAGGGCAGTTACCAACCATTTGGAGGTAATGTTTGGCCATTGACGGATTGGAAAAAATGGAAAAGTTTACGACCGCCCAGTTGATACCATACTAGAATTAGAAAGGAGGGTGCGAGAATCCTTTTTAGAAATAAACCCCCGGGAATCAGGGCTGCGACAACAGTTGAAGTGGAAAGAAGAATTCGTAAATGTCTGGAAAATAACGGCGACCTCATAGAACACATCTGAAGAAATACGCCTCTTATTTAATTTAATTATTTTTATATTCCTATTTCAATTTAATTTTAATGAATTTACATTCTACTTTTCAAAACATAGGTATCTCTTATCATATTTGGTTTTTAAGGATATTTCTCGTTAAATAAAGGACTTGTTCATGCAACAGTTTTATTTCATTTCCTATGTATGTAAAATAAATCTAAAATTTCTGCGTTTGAATAATTTCCGACCTCGTTTTCCATTTTAACTTAGGTAATTTAATTTTAATCAAAAAAGTAAGTTTATGCCACGAATAGTGCTAAATAATGAAAAAACATTGAACAATTAAAATGACAATTCAATGCATAGACGACTTAGATAATAATTAAAATTGATCATTATTTACAAAAAGTGATATTTCTTTAATGGTAAAATATAAAACAATTCAGAAAAAATTCTGCTTCCGAATATGAAAAAAAAATATAGGGTGTCCCACTTAAAATAAGAAAGTTTTTTTTGTCTGAAGTTTCTAATATTCAGTTTAATTTTTTGAGTACCCTGTACTTTCGAAAATTTTTTTAGATGATATTAAATATCGTTCAATAGTTGACATAGGTACAGTAAAACTTTGGTTAAATAATGAGCATTATTATTGACGCTATAACATATTTTTGAAACCCTGTTTTTTTAAAAAAAATTGAAGATGGTCATTTATATCCTTAACGGTGGAGTTTTCGGGTAGGTTCGTGTTATGAAACTTACGGTTAAATTAACCAGCAATTTTAATGGTATGATTAATTGTAGGGTTTTCCGTTTAAAATAACAAAGTTAGTGCCGTATACCAGGAGTGCGATTTACTTGAAAATGTTTTAGATAAGAAATTCATATGAAATTACTACGAAAGCGAAATTTTCAAAATTAAATTCCGATTATTACTTCTTAAAGTGCTAATGAAGGACTTCCTTGGTACACCCTGTATGTACAAGTACCTATCTTACATATTTTGTTTTACACGCTATTTGCATACGATTTTCAAGGTGTAAAGAAATAAATAAAAAAGTCTTTTCACCTCCTTCCCTTTCGAGTCGCAAAAAATCCTTTTAGGTACTGTCATCTAGTGTAGAGTTGTGTCAGGTAATAATTTCATGCGATTCTAAGGATTCTGGTTTTCGGAACTACCGCTATTTTTTTTCTAATTAAAATTCTTTTTTCAATATGTATTAAGAACTAGAGGGGTCGTTAAATTCAAACTACTTGCTACTTTATAATCTGTCAGTCAGGCCATTAAAAAATTGGTCCTTTTTTTATCACTACCTTTCGATCTATATAAGAAGAATAAGAAGTACCTACAATAAGAATTACAGCAGAGCGACAAACTTTTATTTGCTACAACTATTCAACTTCCTACTGTTCGGTTATCTCTTACTAGCAAAGGAAGGTTATTCCCACGGTTAATAAACTAATACGGTTATCTCAGTTCGATCAGCTTGTAGGCATGGGGGAAGAGGGGTCTGGTTAGGTTGTGACGTACCTCAGAATGTACGAGCCACGGGCACTTTAGTCAACGTCAATAGTGTCTGCGACTCGCTTGTAGTTTTCTTTAATAATAGACTACTTTTAAAATACCCTACTAAAAGTGTTTGATAAACAGATAAAAGTGCTTAAGGGTAGGTTAAATTAAGGGATTGAATACATGCCGTATATAGATAATTCATAAAAGCGAACCAAAAATGCTTTACATTTCCATAGCCATTGTCATTGTAGGTACATAAGCTTGTATGTACCTACTTATCTATTTTCAATATTATATAATTGCGATTAATAATGACGCCAGTAATAATAAAAGTAATTCAAAGTAAGTAATAAGTTATGATCACTTTTGGAACTCGTAAATTGTAATAATTTTATAAAAATAATTCTACTACCTATACATGCAAATAAAATTATAACTGATTCTATTTTAACTGGCAACCATTTATCTAAAAATTAAACTACCTACTTAAAAGTATCTGGACAATAATTTTTCTTTCTGTAAAACAATGCAATTATGAATAAAGCTGAGTTATCTAAAACTTGTAGACAATGTTCCCTCTAATTTTTATGTTGACTGCGCGGAACAAAATGGTATAGTAGCAAAAATTTTCGAAACGTATTTAAATGTGCAAGTGAAAGGGTGGTCCGATGCCATAGTTTTTTTAATAATTACTTTTTGAAGTATTTTAATTAATACATGAACAACAAAAGAATTTCTACATTATTGTTTAATCTTGTCCATATTTTTGTAATAGTTTAATTTTCGTTTAGACATTTTTATCTAAAATAAAAAAGCTCATATGCAAATATGTGCCTAATTAGGGCGAGCTATTATAAAACTATGTTTTAAATTTTACTTTTATAACAAGAAAAAATAGAAAATAACAAAAAACAGGAAGTTTCACTAAAATTTATTCGATAACCTCGACAAATTTCTGTATTCCTCTTTAAATGACCATTTGTGTCGAAGCAAATTTGTCGAGGTTCTCGAATAAATTTTAGTGAATCTTCCTGTTTTCTATTTTCTATTCCTTCATTTTTAAAATTTAGTTTCACAAATAGTGCTCTCTTCTATGTTTATGTTTTATAAACACAACTATAATAGTAATAATAATATAGTATTATACCTATGTATTTATGTAACAATAATACAGAAATTCAACAAATTTTTGCAACAGTTTACCTTAATTCTTCAATATTTGCTCTTTTGAATCAAACTACAAAACTTGGGTTGCATACAAAAAAGCAATGCTCTGTAACGTTGTAGGGGAGCCTTAAGAAATATTCTTTTTTTGAACGTTTATAGGGTAATATACTTTAAACTTTGTTCAGTATTTATGGTTTAACATCTGGTAACTGACCGCTCTCTCTCAAAACAAATTTTTTTGCAGAATTCAGAGTCCCGTTCCTGTTAGGCTGGGTAGCTGGTACCTGCACGAGATTTTTACAACCCTCTTGTAACATTTGGACGTATTATCATCAATCTTTTTTAAATATCAAAGACAAAATTCAAAATATTTCAACATTTCTTTTGTGAAATTTGGATTTTTGTCTTTGTAAGTTACAATTATGTCATAAAATGATTAAAAAAATTGTGCGCAAAATAGAAAAATGGCTGTGCAACTTTCAAAAAGTTAGTGCGCGGCCGCGCAGCTTAGAGGGAACTATGCTTGTAGACCATTTGTAAAATGGTAGGGTGTGGAATACGCTGTAGTGATGGTTCTTGTAAGAGCCAACAGGGAAAAAATAAGGACTTGCCTTTTTTTTTAATTCCCAAAAGATGTTCTATTAAAAAAATAATGGATAAATTGATGTCATCGAGTCGATAAAATTAATGTAAAAAACGCCCGGATTTGAAGCCTGCACTTTTTATCTTCAGATTTTGAAAGAAATTTGAAGGTAGAACTTCTAAACGTTCCCTATAGAAAAAAGTTCAAATTTCATGGTAGGTTTGTCTCGTACATTGGTCAAAATTACGTAAAATGTTAAAAAGCTGATTTATTATTCAATATTTAGAAGAACTATTTAATAAATTTCACGGAAACAAGAGAATTAGGGATGGAAAGAATATTGCAAAAAAAAAAGCATTAATAATAGAATTAATAAAAAACCGGTAAATTTCAATTATATTTCATGTTGCATTTACTTCGCATAACTTTCCTCTACGCTGTACATTCTGAGAT
This sequence comes from Agrilus cyanescens, assembly GCA_947389935.1. Classification (NCBI taxonomy): domain Eukaryota; kingdom Metazoa; phylum Arthropoda; class Insecta; order Coleoptera; family Buprestidae; genus Agrilus; species Agrilus cyanescens. The sequence goes on from OX376707.1 coordinate 18,508,006, forward strand.
ACGTCATCGGCTAGTGCGCTCTGATTGGTTGGCGGCAACTGAGGCAACCGTATTAGTTTAATAACCGTGGGTTATTCCAAGGGTTTTGCCATTTTAAATAGTCTTTACCGTACCTATCTCATTTGTTTCGGGACACTGCGCCTTTTAGGGGTTTGTAGAAAAAATACATATTGCCCGTAGAGTTGAACAGTTTCTTTCTAGAGAATTATTATTACTATACACAGACGGAAATGTGCTAACGAAACGCATGCTGGCCGTCCCTGAAGATCCTACCTAAAATAGAATTAATTACATTTTGACAAGAAAAATTTGAAAAATGATAGGTCATTCAACAGTGGCGTTATTATTCCGGTTTTGAAATTGCACAAGAGTTTTAGCGATATAAATTGTACTTGAGGGCAAAGTTAGTGGTGTGTTTGCACGAAGGTACAGACGGGCCTTCAGAGTTCATGATGGACTACCCTTAACCACGCGAGATTCGTGAAAGTACAATCGCATGATTTTTTCATCAAAGGGATTGGTAAATTCCACCACTTACGCATATTGAAACCGTAATGTACCTAATTAGACCAGAAAATTAGTAAATAACAATAATTCTATTAATAGAAATCAATAAATATAAATTCTTATTAATGTGACTCGTTACAGTGAAAAAATTGTACAGTAAAAATTATTCGCGAGGCTATTGAACAATTGAGCATAAAATTAATGAATATCTTTGTTTCGGTTTTTCGAATACATTTTAATGAAATTTATCTATTTTCAACTGCATACAGTCCAAAATTTTTCGATTTTAAAAACCAAGATAGCGATCGATGTAAATAAAGTACTTCAAACAAAGTCAAACGGAATATCATTCAGATATAGTAGAGTACGTGAAGGAGACTTTGTAGAAAAAATATTGTTTAAACAAGTATCTCAAAACTTTTGGTCGTGTTATCATCGTACTTATACTGTTGACTTGCCTCTTTAAATATTGTCGGAGATAGTTGCAGTTAACAAACAAAAATTCAAACTGATAGGACATAACAAACACGTTCATAAATTCACGTAGCTTACATTATAATCGAATGTAAATGTCTGTTGAATTTTATTTGCCAATGGAGGTCTACTTTGGGTCAGTAAAATCACAAATATTTTAGTAATGTTTATAATTGTCCTTATCGTAGTGGACATTGTCCTTAACGTGTCGTCTCCCCACTAACGCGCCCCACCCCGATACGCGCCGGCGCTAAACACACTACGCCTTCTCGAATCAACTAAAACGTGGCCAGTTGCAGCTAACCGTTCCGTGTGTTAGTGTGAGGAAGTGTTCTGTGACTGCACTGAAACTTCTAAAATTCATTTTATTTTTTAATTAGTAATCCGTTGGTGATTAAATATCTTAATTAGTTTATATGGATTATATAAATTATTCTCAATGTCTTAGTGTTCAGGACATCTAGTTACTTACACGCAAGTTATATCACCAAGATAATAATGTAAGTTATTAGGCTAATAATAAATATGATAATTGAAAAATTGAAGTCAAAATCCAAGTAGGTAATGTTTTTTATTTTTTTAAATTTATGTCTATCTATATTCTTGCCCTATTAAAAGAATGCTGCAGATAATAAATTGCCAGTGATACAGAAACGTTGGAGCGGCAGGCTCGCTAATAGAAATAACTAACCATCTACTGAAAGAAAGCTACCTTAACGTAGATATTAATTAAAAAAAAATATTTCAATTAAGTATTCCATATTTTCCCCTTTTGTTTTCATTAATAAATACTTAAGTACATCCATTCAAACTAAAAATTACATCACAGTTGGATAGATCAATCGAATTGTTGATGAGTGATATAGAATGAAAATGAATGAGTTTGACAAAAACGTACTTAATTAAACAGGCGCATATGTCTATGGAGCAGGCTCGGCTTATGTAACGGCATTGGCCAAGTAGGTACCTATGTATAATTTTTGTTTCCATGTGGCACTCTCGGCCCAGTTGGAAGGTAGAAACCTGAAATGCAAAATAAATATCCTTATGAATATTAAACATTGTCGCAATTAACAAGTTTTCTCCACAGACGCGTTCTTGATTTACATCGTTTTTTTTTAAGCCAAGCTCGTGTAAACTCATACAAATTCAATTGTACACGTAGATTTCTCAGTACTGAAACTTGCCTGGTGCTTAGTAAGCACGTTTGGAGTGTAAATTAATTAATCGTTAGTCTTGTATAAATTACATTTTAATAGAGATACCTACCTACCTAGGTATCCCTTATCAATGGAATAGAGTAGGTACAAACTCCGTAGTCACATTTAAACTTTATGGTGACTAAAATTAAGTAGGTACGTGCAGGTATAATAATTTCTTTATCTCTGTCATAAACAGCTGCGATAAAATGTAACTTTTTAAATTATATGTACATATGTAGGTAATTTATCTGTAGTATGTATAAATCACAAGTCTACATTTAGATAAATGGTGACAACTCCAAAAACAATTTAGAATTAGAAATATCTATCACTAAATTTATGTTAAATAGGAACCTATATGCCTAGTGCATGCATAGTAATGTTAGTACCTACTTTATCCTACACAATTACATGTATTTATACCGGGTGGTCCATTTAACTTGAGACAGGCTTGTATCTCAGCAACGGTGCCTTTTATTAAAAAAAAGTTTATATGAATGTTGTTTAGTATTAAGGGGTAAAGAAAATGGTGACGTTGATTTTTAAGTGTGATACCCCTTTGATGGTTATTTCAAGGTCACTTCCCTTTTTTTAAATGAAAACGTATAAGGCAATTTTCTTAATAAACGGTGATCAATGATCAAGAGTGTAGTTATCAATTTTCAATCCATTAATCATCCAGATCTCAATTGCTTATACTTTAATTACCTACCCGAACTGCAGTAAGCGAAATATTTGCCTCGAACACGATGTGGATATGTAATTTTTTCACATCGTGTTGGAAGTAAATTTTGCATGCTTAGAAGGCTTATTGTGCATAAATAGAAGAACCAAATAGACAATAGGTATATAAACCATAATCACCACACAATAGGTACGTTATTTTAATTTTATTTGGTTATTTTGAAAAATGTGTCCTTTATTTTGTAAGTTAATTATAATTGGATGCTTATAAAAGACTTTCAAAATATGAGAATGATTTTTAATTTTAGTAATTAATTTAGTCGCTTTTTTAATAGATAAGTAATAAATTGCAGTGTAAGATCAATAAAATTCGAAACACTCAAAGCATTTTTGTAATTCGTAATATAGGTAAGCATTTTCATTCTTTTCTTTCATATTTCTGTGATCACAAGACCACGACATACGTTAAATTTATTATGAACGTTTAGCTATCAGTATGCTTTTTTCTACGAGTCTTCTAATTTGATTACTTGTATTTCTTTTCAAAGACATTATACCTACGTACCAATACCTATTGATTGACATATAATACGCCTGTCTCCATGATCCGAACTAATGTGAAATGAACGCGTCAATAAATACATATATATTATGTAGATGTGAACTACTCTAAGAATAACGAAGCGCTAATCAATACCTGTTAAAAATGAAAATAGGGCAGATTAGGATCTAATTTAGTATGGTCTTGCCGCTGACCATCCATTGAATGTATCAGAACATAATTAATTTAGAGCCTATTAAACATTTTAATATTTTTATGTTGTGATTGGTTACTATTAGCTTGCGTTTCACTACATTGTGAACATTAACAGAAATACCTTACTCAATTACAAATCACAACACGTATTTAAAGAATTGTATAGGATCATCGAGCCGATGCGACTTGGATGATTGGTAGCAATGAATATAACTTTCTTTTAATTTTCAAAATTCAAAACAATATCAAAGGATGGACTTGCCAATGGGACTTATCTGCTTCGTATTCTAATTTGCAGATGTTAGGGTCATGACATACTTACCTGCTCGGCAGCCGAGTCGACTTAAGTCACCAGGCGCTTTTACAGTCGGCATCCGAGAGAAAAAATAACAGGGTTCTCAATTTTGTTAAAGAAAAATGACAACTATTTGAAGAAAATATTCCACTTCTGAGAGTACAAAATTGCTTGATTATCATATAATATGTAAAAAAGTAAATAACACATCCAACATTTGTCTTTTGAGATAAATTTTGTTTGAGTCATAAACAAAAACTAAAATTGTTCGATTTTTAATTATATGTACTCAAAAAATTATTTCGTAAAAGTTGTCAGTACAATCGCCCAGTATATTTTATTAGTATTATTTCAATCGGAATAATTTAAAGTCTATCTACATGTGGTACATGATACTGTTTGTTTGTTCAAACTTTGAAAGCGGTTTTGTATTTTTTGAAGCTCAAAATCAGCATGAAGATGGAATAAAATACAAAAAACTGTCGTAATACTTCCGTGTGTATTGCAATAGGTTACGGTTCAGGATGGGTGTCTTTACATTTACATATCCCTCACCCTTTCCCAACATTTTTGTTCGTAAAAGATTAAGATTAACCTTTCATAGTTAATACAAACAAGCAGTATCATAAACGAAAAAAGTAAATAGGTGCTGTCGCTGACTGTAGAAAAAGTACCTACCTAATTATCTACAAAAAGGTCTATACACTTTATTTTGACTACGTACCTAAGTGTCGAAAGGACAAACAACACGTTCTGCAAAACAACGTTAAATGAAAAATAGTAACAATTATTTGCCAGTGCTAAAAATTTGCACTAATTCTCTTCTGATGTTCCTCTAAAAGAATCCGCGATCAAAAAAAATTTTGCACGATAAATACTTCGGCCATAAGATAAATACAGTTCCTTACGAGGACCCCCTTATATGACGTTTCGCGTTAGCGCTCTAGCCTTCAATAACGGTGGTTAACGATAGCACTGTGTTCAACGTCTTGGAAGCTGGAAAGATCAAATCAGCAGAATCGAATGGCATATATCAAACTTTTTAGTACTAATTTGTACTATTAAAAAAAAAATTTGTACCACGTGCCATTACAAGGAAAATAGTGGCGCTGCTAAGTTCATAGGGAGCTAGCAGGACCATAAAAAAAAATAATAAAAAAAACCAAACAAGTACATAAATAGCAATAATAGAATTTGTACTAATTCGTACTAGCTATTAGGAAGCAATATTTACATTTATTCGTTTGAAAACATCCCTTAATAAATTTATGAACATTATAACCACAAAAAATGTACCACTTTTTATCAGCAGAATCGAATTGCGTTTTTTGCAATGAATACGGGATAATTTGTGCCGCAAAGATATGCAATGGCAGATTTTGTACCTTTTGCCGTTCACCGAAAACTACCCCGAAGGGACATTACGTATAAGAGTAAAGTACCATTTTTTATCAGCAGAATCGAACATCGACTTTCTAACCACAATTGGCTTTGGTCTTTCAACTCTTTGCAAATATGATGTTAAATTATGGCATTTAATAAATTATTAAGCAAAATAGGTGAATATGAAAGTAACACAACAAGGTGCACAGCAATGTAAAGAAAAATTATATATTTCGGCCATTTTTGAAGATAAATGTGAACAACTTGTATCATCGAAAATTGCTTAATACGAGAAATTTCATAAGTCAAATTGACGTGTGGTTTTTGTTAAAGAAAATGTTTTGCTTTTTTCTAATAAAATTGGCGGTGATAGAAAAAGTCTGAGAATGCCATTGGATTGTTATCTATTAATAGAGTGGTTAGAATATGTTTGCAGAGATATAATATTTTCCGAATAAGAAAAAGCACTGAAGACATCTAAAGTTGGCGCCCGAATTTTCAATAATAAATGTGATCATAGAAAAAATAGAAGCCTCATCAATTTCATTTTCAAAAATAAATAGGTATTTTTTGTAAGTTCTTGTACAAAATTTACAATAGTTCTGCAAAACGTAATAAACATTTTTTAGAGGTAACGCCGTCATTCGTGCATTGAATTCGGATGCTTTTTTTTTTATTTACAAGTAGGTATTAGGAATTAATTGTTACTTTCGTAAGAAGTTCATTCAATTTGAAAAAATATTTGAATAATTTGTCAACAGCATCGCGAATAATTCTTCTGATTTAAATCCAATTGAAAAATGAAACCGGAACAATTGATAGAATTCCTTCAGCGCTATCAAGAGCTAATCCATAATTATTGGGTTCTTTCGGTGGACTATTGAGAATTTATGCAAGAACCCCATTACTACACATATCTGACTCAGAATGCTCAAAATTAACATGATTTTTGAAAATTCGGGCGCCAACATCAAACGACTAAAGTAAAGAATATCATACATTTGTTTATCAAATAATTGCATAAAGTAGTACTTTTTTAATTAAGAATCACTTGGGTATCTTTTAGCAAGCAAGACAATTTTTTTTGTTGTGCAAGCGTAGAGTATTAAAAATAAAATTATTGTAGCCTTCATTTTGCTGTTATATGATTGTTTCTAGCCGACGTTTGTCATCTGTATTCCATTGTTATTTCAAAATGCGATTTATTAATTTGCATCTTCGTAATTACATCAAATTCAATAAAACATTTTCAAAAATGTACATGTTAGAATGTGTTATTTTCAGTGAAAATAGTTCTATATCAGAAACAACTGAATAACTTGTTATATATATATACTATCGAACGGAAATCCTCTGATTGACTTTAAATTTTTACCAGACACTGTACTGGACAGTATGTCCCTCGGGGTAGTTTTCGGTGAACGGCAAAAGGTAAAAAATCTGCCATTGCATATCTTTGCGGCACAAAATATCCTGTATTCATTACAAAAAACGCGATTCGATTCTGCGGGTAAAAAATGGTACTTTACTCCTATACGTAATGTCCCTTCGGGGTTGTTTTCGGTGAACGGCAAAAGGTACAAAATCTGCCATTGCATATCTTTGCGGCACCAATTATCCCGTATTCATTGCAAAAAACGCGATTCGATTCTGCTGGTAAAAAATGGTACTTTACTCTTATACGTAATGTCCCTTCGGGGAAGTTTTCGGTGAACGGTGAAAGGTACAAAATCTGCCATTGCATATCTTTGCGGCACAAATTATCCCGTATTCATTGCAAAAAACGCGATTCGATTCTGCTGGTAAAAAATGGTACTTTACTCCTATACGTAATGTCCCTTCGGGGTAGTTTTCGGTGAACGGCAAAAGGTACAAAATCTGCCATTGCATATCTTTGCGGCACAAAATATCCTGTATTCATTGCAAAAAACGCGATTCGATTCTGCTGGTAAAAAATGGTACTTTACTCTTATACGTAATGTCCCTTCGGGGTAGTTTTCGGTGAACGGTGAAAGGTACAAAATCTGCCATTGCATATCTTTGCGGCACAAAATATCCTGTATTCATTGCAAAAAACGCGATTCGATTCTGCGGGTAAAAAATGGTACTTTACTCCTATACGTAATGTCCCTTCGGTGTAGTTTTCTGTGAACGGCAAAAGGTACAAAATCTGCCATTGCATATCTTTGCGGCACAAAATATCCTGTATTCATTGCAAAAAACGCGATTCGATTCTGCTGGTAAAAAATGGTACTTTACTCTTATACGTAATGTCCCTTCGGGGTAGTTTTCGGTGAACGGTGAAAGGTACAAAATCTGCCATTGCATATCTTTGCGGCACAAAATATCCTGTATTCATTGCAAAAAACGCGATTCGATTCTGCTGATAAAAAATGGTACTTTACTCTTATACGTAATGTCCCTTCGGGGTAGTTTTCGGTGAACGGTGAAAGGTACAAAATCTGCCATTGCATATCTTTGCGGCACAAAATATCCTGTATTCATTGCAAAAAAAGCGATTCCATTCTGCTGATAAAAAGTGGTACATTTTTGGTGGTTATAGTGTTCATAAATTTATTAAGGGATGTTTTCAAACGAATAAATGTAAATATTGCTTCCTAATAGCTAGTACAAATCAGTACAAATTTTATTATTGCTATTTATGTACTTCTTTGGTTTTTTTTGTTAATTTTTTTTATGGTCCTGCTAGCTCCTATTTTCTTTGTAATGGCACGTGGTACAATTTTTTTTTTAATAGTACCAATTAGTACTAAAAAGTTTGATATATGGCATTCGATTCTGCTGATTTGGTCTTTCCAGCTTCCAAGACGTCTGTGTTCAATTGTTTAGATTTATCTTCTCGATAATTACCTATATCTTGCCTTTGGGAGGGAATTTGATCCTTACCCTCAATCGACCTCGGGGTAGATTGTCATTAATTTAGTCCTGCCCGTTTTAGAAGTCGAAATATTGAATGCCATTTATTTTATTGTATAAAGCGACTTTTTTTAGAAAAATAAAAATTCTTTCACACTGATACCAAAGAAACAACGCTATTTCGTGGGTACCATAGGTACGCTACTGTTCAAATTTCTATGTTCAGTACTTTATGCGAGGCCAACGAGCTAATTCGTACAATTAAGTTATAATATGTATTACGGAACATGCAATCAACCGTCTCCCTGGCTTCGTTCGCTTCTTCCCACTTCTTCTGTCTCACAGTCCCAGCAGCTGAATAAATTTATTATTCTTGTTAACGTTAGCTACGTCGATATGACTCCTTACCTAACAACAGGTTTCTAGACTAACATAAACGTATGTTCACAGTAATTTACGCGCTTCGTAATAAATGTGCATCATTTTGGATCCTGTGGTTTAGTACAATAATAATATTACTTTAGAAATAAAAAAAATTAAAAACCATTGAGATCAAAAATAAATGAAATCTACTTAAACAAAAAGGCACAGTGTGTGAGTCAACTAGGTTATTTAAAGATCCCATATGGTTTTATTTAACTTTTCTACTTTTAACAAATTTTAAAATTTGTTCTTTAAATGAAAACAAATTGCCGATTCTTCTAAAAATACAAGAATGCTTGAAAATAAGCGAATTTTGCAATAATCACTAATGATGTGTGACATTTAATCTTGATAATAACGAGCAAAAATTTCGTGGATGTAGGTACCTATCAGATTCCTGTATTGATTGATAAACTGCAGATGTTTGGCAGTTTATTTTATAGTAGTGTAATAATTTAAAAAGAATTACCTAATTGGTATTTTACGCAAGAAAGTTTTATAAATTAAAATAATTGCAGAATTGTCCAATTTATAGTAGGTGTAGGTATCTGAATATCTGGCCGTACGACAATATTATGAATTGAATACTTAACCCGCAATTCTCCTTTTTCTTGTTTCCTGTTTTTCTTTTGGTGAAATTTTTTCTGCTTTACATGAACAGCTCTTACTTAGATAGTTTATAAAAATTATAGTTATTTAGTGGGAAATTCCTATTCAATCTAATTAGTCATTGGATTACTATCATTATACCTAATTTTAACTAAAAGGTATTTATAACCACCAATAGTTTCTAAACCGATGTTTTGAGCTACGGAACTATATCTTCCGTGTAATTTTTTGATTTCATATTACCTTAGTAAATAATCTGAAAATTATTAAATAGCATTATCAAAAAAGTAGATGCAGCAACGTATAAAAGGGCTTTGCTTATATTTTACCTGGTATATGTTTTTTTTTATAACACATTTGTATACTTGGTTACAATTCTGTTGAACCTACCAGTTTACTTTGTCGTATATGGTATTAGTTTATTGATATGATCTTATAACAGGAAATTAACTTTGGTCGATTTTAAATGATGCCGATCGTGAGAGTAATTTTCTGGAGTCTGTCTTGCATAGGATATTTGCAATGATTCTGCAAAACTTCCCGAGAAAACGTAATTATAATGTTTTGGTACTAGCGTCTAACTTGCGCGCTAAGGAGTTCCGATGTTTTTTCAGTTTATAAGTAACAAATAAAAGTTCTGGAGTTACTGTTAAAAAAAAACGGTTGTTCATTCTTTACTTTCTCGACTTTAATAGACTAAACGAGTATTAAGTAGTTTATTTTACTTTACATATCTTTGAACTCGAAAATATGGTGACGTGCAGTTAGCGCCGCGACCCTTTTGCGTGCTATTATCGCCGCGAAGGAAGCAGGAAAAATTATGCCATTGGTATATAAGTCTATGTACAAATGCATAATAATAAATATATAATATTATAATTATATAAAATATAATTTTACCTGCTTCCTTCGCGGCGATAGCTCCACGCAAAAGGGTCGCAGTGCTAACAACACGGATTAAAGATTACGACTGAACGAGGTTCGTGGTATGGATATTCCACCCTACCTATTTTTAATTTAGTACGGAACCCTCGCCGGTGCCCACATTTGTTTTTGATTAAACATTTATAACTTTTAATAAACTAAATAGAGATAGCGGTAGGGCAATTGTGAAAAAAAAAACATTATAATAATTTCGTTGAATATAATAGTTAAGTTCGACTGGCATAAAAGCAATAAGTAGCTTTTCATTTTTCATAGGTACATGTTATATCATGTCTAGCACATTTTGGAATACGCCTACCTATTTAAAGTGAGTGTAATGTTATTCTGTAATACTAGAGTATTAGTGCTCGTGCAACTGTTAATTTTACCCGTCAGCTAATAAAAGTGACAATTACTGAAAGCGAGAGCGACAATTGACATTTTTTTCAGTGAAGGCGTCTATCGTAGGATTTAATGAGTTTGCTGTATTGGCACATAAATGAACCCTAATAATATTGTGTCATGCATATGAACAAACTAAAGAGGTTAACTGTTGGTCTCGAAAGGTCAAGGTGTGGCTATGTCGCACACCACCTGCAATAAAATTCCTATTTCGCCACTCCTGTACACAATTGGTATATGAATTCATTATCCATATCGATTCTTTGAATAAAAGCACGTAAATAACTTAAGATTAAATGTGTAGCATACCTACACTTTCAGCAATAGAATGCTGAAACTATACAGGGTGTCCCACCGGTAACTGCGTCGATCGATTACCGAGAAGTTAGTGACTGGAAAATTCTATAAAAATAGAATAGGCCTAATTCAGTGTACCCTACTTTTATGTCCTAGTTATGTTATAATAATCGGCGTAGAATTTGATGCGGAATTCGTTTATTTAATCAAAAATAGGTCATTTCATATAAAATATGAACTTAGGCCTTATTGAAGTTGGCGATTTTCAAAAATTAAATTAAACCACCCTGTATACTCTAGACTGGCAAACTGGTATTCAGTCGAAAGAACGAACCTTGCCTTATAACTTGTACAAATATTAATTCATAAATAAACAAATAAAATGCGTTTTCAATTTTTAAAGATTGGAATGAAAATGGCAATTTTTTAACAAAAACCAAAACACCTCAATAACCATTGATTTTTTTGGTATGGTGTTTCTTATAAAAAGTTCTTTAAATAATACTCAGAATCTGAAAATAATAAGAAAAACATACAGTGCCCTTTAAAATAAGGAAGTTGGAGTTCGTTTCCGGTATAAGCGGAAGTACTGCAACATTGAAAATATTTTAGCCGAGTAGGGCACATTAAACCAGGCCTACTGTATTTTTTATAGAATTTTTCAGTCACAAACTTCTCAGTAATCGGTCGACGCAGTTCCCGTTGGGATACCCTGTTTAGAGGTACTGGTTATTAGAATGTCAAGTTAGTTTTTTAAAAACAAAAATACCCTGGCCTCTAAATTTCAGTAGAAATGTACTTACTGTACAATGAACTTTAAAAGTTTAGAAATAAAAATATGGTATACAAGGTTTTTCCAATAACCCGTTCGTTAAAAGTTTTTAAACTTATAATACAGGTAGAGTTTTGAAAATGTAATGTAAAAACCCCTCATAGCTTTGCTATTTTAAATAGAATATTATATTTTGTACACGCTATTCGAATAACAAGTGAAATTTACGATAAGTTTGAAAACCAGGTTATACACCTAATACGATGAGCGGTTTCTGAGATAATTTAATTTATACCAAAAAAAAATCGCTACCGCAACCCAAACTATAAAAGCTTCCGTAGAATACAACTTAGTGTTGAAATTTTTACTAGTCACAGTTGAATGTTAGCGCTATCGCCTTCATCAAATTCAATTTAATAATTTATACAAGGCGTTCAACACAAAATTGTAAGCTTTAAAAACTACAAGTTTGAGAAATATCCTTTTTTCAAATGGCACCTATCGTATTTTATTTTTTTTCAATCGAATCCTTTTTTATCCTCTTCCATGTATACTTCCTGTTGTTTTATTTCAAAAATTTTCAGTAATTTTGAATTTTTAGAATATAGGTAGATAATTTTATTAGGAGCAATTAGGAGTGTGCCTTGCACAATTGACAACTGACGATAATCAAAGCAAAATTATACTAAAAACCTTTCTTTCAGTTAATTTCTATTAGGATGTTTGAGAAAAATGTTTATAACAAATACTTCAATTAAAGCTTTCGGTTTTGGTTGTTTTTGTTATATACATTAATTGAAAGGACGATTTTTGGCTTGATTTTGCATTGATATCCGATAGTTGTCAATTGTGCAAGGCACACCTTTTCATGTAAAAAATATTAAAAATAGCCAGTTTAAGTAAAAATTTAAAATTACTCAAAATTTTCCAAATAAAACAAAAGGAAGTACCCATATGGATCGATAGAGTATAAAAATGGAATCGAATGAAAAAATTAAATATGGTGGTGCCATTAAAAAAAAAAGAGATACCAGTATTATAATATTAAAAACTTAACGATTGAGTTACGTGAAATACCCTGTGTAGTGATATGTCTCGTCTGATTAATTTTGTGCTTATAAATAGAAGACTTAAAGATCGGAACAATCGAAATGATAACTTGCTTATTGCGGCAGTTTTTTTTGAACAGTTAAATATTTGATTGGTCTTTTGGATCACTGTAAGAACTGTTATACCGCATTTATTGGGCGTAAAAAGTACATTTTTCATAGTAGTTATGCTGATGACCGAAATTGATGATTATTAAATTATTTTCATCAATTATTGTTAGATATTGGAAAGATTAATTTTTATTGGTTATTCAATACTAACATTTACTGTTACTGCAGCTAGTTGGCCGTTTCTTAAGTTAAATATTTTTTCTAATATGTAGTTGTTTTTGTTTGTTCCTCATTAATTCGTAAATATTTACAACTTCCGGTAAAATATTTGATAGATACAAGAAAATGGTAAGTAGTAAATGTAAATTTACGTCTTACTTTCTATATTTCTAAATAAAGTCTTGCAACTTTATCAATAAAATTTTTACGGTTTTGTGCCAGTTCTTCTAACGAAAGCAATGTTTGAGGATTTAATAGTTAGAGTTGGTTAACTTGGTAGTAGATGTTTAATGTAAATATCCTTTAGGTGTGTTTCTAGGAATTTTTCTCAAATCTCAACATAACTTTCATATGAACTATGCGTACTACATTATTCTCTTAAGAGCTATGTAATTGTTTCTGATTTTATAAATTTAATTATAAAAAGCCGAGAAATTTTTAATTTTTGGTAAACCGTTAAAATAAAATGAGGTTAATAACTTGTAACTAACATGCACGACACCTATATTAACTACGGTAAAATCTAATTGAAATTTTCCTACGCGCATAATGATATTTATACCTGTTTTAGAAACTGTTATGTTTTTGGCAGACGTTTCTGAGTCTATCAAGGATTCTATTACACCTTATCGAGAAGGTGAATAACATTGTCAAGGTCGCTTATTATGTGCATAAAGGTAAATTTAAAAGCGCCCATTTAGCCATGTTAGGAGGTTTGACTACTTAAAGTTATGTTTATGAATGACAGAATTTTTAAATAATGATAGTACCTAAAGGAACATCGTTTCCTTTACAAAAAAAAAATAGTTCGTCACTTAATTTTCCACTTCAACTTTTACTTAACAATATTAGAGACCATAAACCCATTTAAATTTCGGGCCTATTGGTTTTAATAAGCCTTCATGTACCCGAGGGCAGTAAAATCAGCCAAAAATATTCTCTATTGTACTTATGTCCTAGGGTGTATCATGTCGTCAACGAAATTGTTCACACACAAACACTATAATTGAGTTTGCTTAATTCCGTAATGGTCAAATCTTGAATTGCTTTGACCACGGAATTGACAAATTAGGTATATAAACTACTTATTGTGATCGTGATTTAATTAACTAAATAAGAGGTTATGTTGCGCCTGAAGTACATCCGCTTGAACAAAATGTGTTAAAAGGCATATGCGTTCTCGTTAGCCTACAACTGAATAAAAATGTAGGTATGGCTCCGGCGCCTGAGGAAATTCAAAAATCAAAAATATTCAAATGCGCAGTGGGAAATCTGGGCGGAAAAGATCGGTCTAAAGTGAAAGTAATAACTAGGTACTTTGCGAAGACAAGCAATAGCTAGTGACCAATGCTCCTTCTAATTTTTGTATAACTGCGCGGTACAAAATTATATAGTGGCAAAAATTTTCGAAACGTGTGTAAGTGTGCAAAGGGGAGGGTAGTCCGGTGCCATAATTTTTTTAATTATTACTTTTTGAAGTATTTTAATTAATGCATGCAGAAGAAAAGGACTTCTACATTATAGTTTTATCTTGTCCATATTTTCATAATTGTTTAATTTTTGTTTAGACATTTTTATCTAAAATAAATAATGCTTATATTCAAATATGAGCCTAATTAAGACGAGGTATAATAAAATTTATGTTTTAAAATTTACTTTTATAACAACGAAAAAATAGAAAATAAAAAACAGGAACTTTCACTAAAATTTATTCGATAACTTCGACAAAATTCTGTATTCCTCTTTAAATGACTTCGTTTGGGTCTAAGCAAAATTGTCGACGTTCTCGAATAAATTTTAGTGAAACTTCCTGTTTTTTATTTTCTATTTGTTCATTTTTAAAATGCAGTTTCACAAACAGTGCACTCTTCTAAGTTTATAAACACAACTATAGTAATAATAATATTCAATTATAGGTATTTGTATAACAATAATATAGAAATTCAATGAATTGTTGCAACAGTTTACCTTAAATCTTCAATATTTGCACTTTTGAATCAAACCTTGAGAAATACTTTCTTTAAACCTTTATAGGGCAATATACTATAAACTTTGTCCAAAATTTATGGTTTAACATCTGGTAACTGATCGCTCTCGCTCAAAACAAAAAAGTTTGCAGAATTCAGAATCCCGTTCCTGTTAGGCTGGGTAGCTGGTACCTGCACGAGCTTTTTACAACCCTCTTGTAACATTTAGACGTATTATTATCATCAATCTTTTTTAAATGTCAGACAAATTTCAATATTTGTTTTTGTGAAATTTGGATTTTTGCCTTTTTTAGTTACAATTATTTCATAATATGATTAAAGAAATTGTTGTGCGCAAAATACAAAAATGGCCGTGCAACATTCAAAAAATTAGTGCGTGGCCGCGCAGCTTAGAGGGAGCTTTGCTAGTGACATAAGTGAAGGGTAGTTATCCAATTAAGCTCCTCAGAGCAATTGTACTAATCATATCTGAACCTTAGACGTACATGTCTATTGCGCAGATACTTTTATAAAACATCTTTTATCCTGGAAGAGCGTAAACCTAACCTGCAGATTGGCAGGTGATAGGCGCCGTGCAATGTGGGTAATTGCTGTACACCTAGGAATATCGTACCGAACTTTCCAATAAACTATTTCAAGTAATTTAGGTTACTAAAAAATGTCGGCAAGATTTCACCCCTCTTGACAGAATATCAGAAAGAAACCATCTTAGGATGTATTTAAAGCTAACAGGGTAAAATGGGCAGAATCACTAGTGCATTAGTTCATAATTTAATGCAAATTTAGCGCCAAAATCGGAATAGAGAATTTTAAAAAAAGATGAGAATACTGCTAGCTTTTAATTAAGGTAGCAGTGTACTTTGGCAAAGGAAGGCATCGGGATGATACAGCATATAATTTTAATTATCAGAATTTAGTGCTCAATTAGTGCTGCCCATACAGCAAGAAAGCATTAGTGGAAAAAGTTATTTTTCAGTTTTTTAATTTTGAAGACTGCTGAGTTCATAGCACTGGCAAGGTATACGTATTGTAAATTTACTACCTATATAATGTATATTAAATTTTCAAGTTGAAGCTAATTCCTAGTAGTTTGATTATTTATTTTGCCATGCAAAATACACATTTTCGCTCAGTTTGTGTGTAACATGTCTATAAAATAAATAGCCTGATAATATCGTTTTGATGTTAAATCCCATGGTTTTCGTTAAAACAGGAAACAGTTCATTGATTACTTAAACAGGTTGTACTATTTGAAAAAAGGCTTTGATTATGATGCAGTCGAATACGTCAGTTCCCACAATACTATCTGGTATCTAGTTCAATTATTCACACAAATTAAATTCATTGCGCCATCTATCATAATACTTTGAGTTTCAACATTTTTTATAGTTTCACAAACAAGAATTATACCTGAATCAAATTACAACGGTTTAGGATTACTACATAAAGATTCAAGGATTAAAACTTAATTTAAGTATATTGGATTTTTATATGCCTTGAAAATATTACTCGAATTGTAGTATACGTACTTTCTACTATATAGCACACGTTCATTTGTAATTTTGCTGATATTTTTGTTTTGTAAAACACTTGACATTTTATAAAAATTTTTAGCAGGGTACCACTATTTTCATTCGATTCCCGTTTTTATCCACTTGCGACCCACTTACCCGTTTCCTATTACATATTATGTTTGAATAATTTTTATTTAAAATAGCTAATTTCACTAAAACAGAAGTGTGCCATGGACAACCGACAATTAACGATAATTAAAGCAAAATTAAACAGAAAGCCGAAAGTCGTTTAATGTATGTTATGTAGTAAGTAGCTAGTATTTAAGAGTAGGTATATTTAGTTGATTAATTAAATACCTATTTTATACTCCTACTAGCTGCGAAATCCATTCTGGTAGTTTCGAGAATATTCTAGAACGTTTAGGAGCATTCTGGACGATAATAAACCTTCCAGAATCATTTTAACGTATCTGAATTATTTTTGATTAATCTAGATCGTTCTGGAATTTTCGTCAACATTCTAGAATGTTTGGGATCATCCTGGTGTTTATCTCGACGTCTTTGAATTATTTTTAAATAATCTAGATTATTTTGAAATTTTCGAGAACATTCCAGAATATATGGGAGCATTCTAGAACATATGGGGGCATTCGGGACGATAATGAACCCTCCTGATTCATTTTAACGCCTTTGAATTATTTTTGAATAATTTGAATCATCCTGGAATTTTTTAGAATTCTTGAATGTTTTATGACATTCTGGACGATGACAGACTACCCTATATCATTAAAAAACATTGGATAAAAGTAAATCGTTTTAGAGCATTCTAGAGATCTAGAGTATTTCTGCAAAATGTAGGATATTTTAGAAGTTTCCATGTGATAGAAAAGGACAGAAATATGTCTTTCCAAATTTTTGTCACCCATAACTACCCACTTCTACTTAACGCGACGAAACTCCCTTACAGCCGGAGACCAAGGGGTATCTACCACCACAACAGGGAGTAGATTTCCATTGGTGGTGATGGGGAAACCCCCGCACGTACGTACCTACGCACACATGCATTTTATATAATATATTATGATTTAGATTTGTTTATTCATTTTTTTTTAAATCATGTATAAATTGTTTCGTGTACCTACTTAGAAACATAATAAATATAAAACTGCCTTATAATTTTTATCACCATCGCCACATTCTGGAGCGGTTAATCTTATTTGCAGTTTTCGTAATAAGATAAGAAAGCCAAGAACCAGAATATAGATCTAT
Organism: Agrilus cyanescens; assembly: GCA_947389935.1. Lineage (NCBI taxonomy): Eukaryota > Metazoa > Arthropoda > Insecta > Coleoptera > Buprestidae > Agrilus > Agrilus cyanescens. Next base: position 18,525,762 of record OX376707.1, read on the forward strand.
TTCAAGAAATTGGACTTTTTAGTAGTTTTCAGTCGGTGCACGTTATTTTTGTCATGATATAACTTAGGCACTCAGTTTTAGTATAAAGTCAGTATAAAGATGGGCGCAAAAATTGTTCACTTAAAAAATGTAACAAAAGGAAGAAATACGAAATATTCGGAGTAATCGTTGTTCAAATTGCAGACCAACACAACACATAAAATTGTAATTTTTTGCACATTTCTGCTACTAAAGCAAATTAATTCCAGGTAAAAAAAACTAATCTTGCCCGCTCTCTAGTAATAATAAATATTGTGATGGTGTATGTACTTACTTCCTAATCTCCTTGACAGGTCTAGAAAACTGCCAAGCTTTGTAAATAATTGTGTAACTACTTCGGATAAGTAACTTGATTGTAAGTATTATATGTATACTTACCTGTTTATGGGCGTATACATATTTTTATAAAATTCCGTTCATTTAGAGTGAGTTGATTTTACAAGAAATAACGATGGTAAGTCATTACGATCGTAATTAGCTAAATTTTTTTCGTTTTCTAATATTGCACATTTCACTTAAAATGAAGTGTGTGAAAATTGGTATACTAATACAATTGTTGTTTGAACATTATCTGCTTTGTTATTATTTCATTAGTTTGTAATGTGCCAGCATTCAGACAATACCTACATACTTAGTTCGTTTGAGTAACATATTTTTGAATTTGCAGTGAAAATAGTGGAAAATTACCTGAAGTCCACATTGCAGTTTTAATAATTAAAAATAACATTAATTGTGCTAAATAAAAAAAAGCAGTTACTTAAATTGGATCAAATGAGGTATTGTGAATGACGAAAATGCTGTGAAATAAAACAATAGAAATGAGGAGGTATTGAAGAAGAAAAAAAGGGAGCCATATAAAAATATAAAAAGATGGGACAGCCTCTGAGATTGGTACCTACCTACGTAAGGATTCGTATCGTCTTTATTACAAACGCTTCATATGTGAACAATTTCATTTTGGTGTTACCTATATTAGTGAACATCCGTAGTAAGACCCAGTTGTCCATGCAGATTGTAGTTGCATTTGCGAACAACTGGTTGTATTGACTAGTGTTCCGGTAAATACTTATATTAACAAGAGGGGGTAGTAACACTAACCATGTTGCATGCTTTTTAGGAAATTTAAAATAACGAAAATCTGAATTTCACTATGTACCAACATGTGCTACGCAGTATAGGGTAAGTCTTATGTAAGGTTACAGGATGAAGTAGTCGCCCTCATTAAAATTTGTTATATTCACCAGTGTTAATGCACAAATGCTCTTTTCATCACTCTCTGCAAGAATCTGCAATCAAAATAATGTTTCAACGAAAAATTTAACCATCAGACTAACAGGATTCCTTACAACCGACCATCTGTATTCAATACTGACGTCAGTCACTCCTTGTTGTTATTTCTCGTTAATAACGGTTTTACTGACTTTCCATATATATCAGTAATAGAATTTCTAACATTAATTTTCACTAGCCTAAGAAAATATAAATGACCGTCATGGTGTCCAATTGGTGTGCATTTCTATTCTCATTGCAATTTTATCAACAATTAGGTTCGATAAATTGCAAGTACACGTATATTGCATTACAACTATTATTAGTGCGGCGAAGTACGACTACATACGATTTTTACGACTATTGGTATAGAAGTGTGTGAATAGTTCAGTCATTAAGACCCTTTTTTAAATGACAACCATTATTTTTATCCACGTGTTAACGACGCTTGTTACATCATAGTTTCTGTCTTACAATGCTTTAATGAGAAATTGATTGATTGTATACTTTTACTTATTTATGCTTCAAGGTTAGTTTTTAACGAATTTATTAATTTTAGTTCAATGTCGAAAATATGGCGCGTCGTAGATGCAACGCTCTTTGGGACTTTCTTTAGTTTAGAATTAATACAGGGTACGCTTTTTTTTAAATAATAAAAAACCAAAAAAGGTCTGTTTTGGAAAACTTCACTGAAAATTAAATAATTGATGGAATAGCTGTTTTTAAGGGCGTCGTCCGAATGAAAAAATGGAATCCTTAAGGATCACTCGTGTATCGGTCCGTCTGTCATAGCCAGTTTTCTCCAAATGAATCAATTAAGTTGAAATGTAATACACATGAATTTCTGTAATCCATATACGGACATGTAACGTAATTTTTTTTTATTAATATGATTTAAAGCAGTAACTACAAACGAGTTAAATTATTCGCTAACATCTTCAAATTGCAATTTTGACTTCAATTAGTAATGAGACAATAGTATGAGAATATACATTGGTCTATATCTACAGAGCCCCGTTTAGTTGTATGCATCGAAGAAAATTTAGTATTTAACCACATATTTATTTAGCATTGAATTTTTTTTATTTCGCATTAATTTTCTTCTTAATGTAACGACTTTTCTAGTAGAACTTATTTATTTAACGGATATTTATTTAACACTAATAGAGTACTTAAACACTAATAACAATTCAACAACTTATTTATATGACCAGGAAAATGCGTATTTATATCACTGTATATCGTAGTTCGGTATTTATATTACACGTTCGGAAGCTAACTGTAAACTGTTGTTACTGACCACGTCAACAAGTATTTATACAGAAACCGAAAGTTCCAGAACAATCGCGAAACCTTCTAAAATTTTCTCGACTTCGTATTGTGTTCGTTTTATTTATGGCCTTGTTTATTGTCATCAAAGCGCCGACCGACGGCGGCATTCTTTGAAATCCGCTTATCTGCTGTCGGATCTCGTCGCCGCTCTCGCATACATGCACGCTCGTTACACTGCCTGCTCTCGCACACATATACGCTTGTTACATTAAAAAACAACAAATCTCAATTACGGTGGTTAAGGTTAGGTTAAGGCTACTTACTTAAAAGGACATAACAGAGTCTAATGAGCCAGCAACTTAGAACAGAAGTAAAATTTTTTTTTTTAATAATCTGCGTTTTTCATAATTAATTATATATAAATTCTCTTTTTATTGCTAACTTTTTTTAATGTCAGTGCCTTGCAAGTTGATTTTAACTGTTCTGTACTTAACTGATTCACTTGATGCTCAGCATAAAATTCTGGTGAAAATAATTAATTAATTACAAAAAATAGAATATAGCAGCTGTATTTGCGTACATATTCATTCGTAAATACAGTCAAAACCGCTTATAAGTACATCGAAGGGACAACTCATTTTTGGTCGTAAAAACCGATAATCCTAATAACCGGTTATGTTTTATGGATACAAAATATCTTTTTATGTAGTATTATTGTATGTGTTGGCATATATAAATCCATGGAGATTAATAGGATAAATAAATTTATGTACATTTAAGTTACAAACTAACTGAATAGATACAAGAAATCGAACTTTGATTATACTGTATGCACGTGTATTTTAAATAGTCTTAGTATCAAAAAATATGTACGAGATTTATCCTAAACTACTAAAAACTGTCACCAAAAATACCAACAGACAAATACATAAATTTATTTCACGTTTTTTTTTTTTGCTGCTGTCATTTTCATTTGGATTACTTCAGTCAGAACTGAATTTTCCACGCCTTGTCTCCATGCTATAAAAAAAATTGTTTTTACTTCCTGAAAAATAAGACTATCCGTCCTGCAGGCTCTGCAATTTCCCACAAGGATTTCACAAATTCATAAAATATCCGCTTCGACATGTTTCCGATCTAATCTATAGTTCGTGCGAAAAGAAAATATTTTTTCTTGTAAATTATGAACCCTTTATTGTAATTTATTGCAATTACCTTCTAGATCTTCTCTAAATTCAATAACAACAAAAAGTAGAGGTTTAGTTTTTACCACTTGAATTGCTTCTTTACTTGATGAAGTTTTCTATTAAAATCAACTTTATTTTGATCAGACGGTAGTAACAGTGTTTTAATTATAAAAATTAAGATTTTAAGGAATATATTTTTTCATGGAAGGGTTTTTTTATTAAATATCATGTTTTTTGTTGCAGCTGACATTCCCGCAAAGTTCCACGAATTCATTTAGTTGTACATCGTCGGAATCAAGGTAACAAGCAGTTTGTTTAATGTAATTTAAAATGTGTGTGGAAGTAGGGCGGGCTTCTGTCGCAGTAAAGCAAATAATACCTACTAGTGTGTTTACATAGGAAGACAAGTATGCGTTAAGTACGTTATATGTGTATACATTTGCATTTTTCGTCACATGTATAAACGATTACTTTTAAATTTTTCTCTCTGTACCTACTTTTTATTTCATAGAAACTATTTTATGTACGTTGTGTCTTCAATTAATAACTTGCAGAAAAACTCAAGAAATTACAAAATATAGCCGCTTTTTGTAGATCGAATTTAAAAAAAAAAACAGGAAGGTGCCTGTAAATCTTATACAAGTGACTAATAAAAGCACTTCAAACGCGTGCTTAAAAGTCGACCTACTAATAATTTCAATTTGAGATAGAAAATTTTTGAAACAAAAGCGGATTGTCATTTTATTATTAATTAGCAATTTGCAAACCTTTTACCTTTATCTTTTTGAGCTATTTATGATATCAACTATTAAACTTCTAATCGGTAGAAGTTAGTAAAACGTTGAAAATTGTTAAGTTTTTTTTACAAGTTTGAGACTTAATCATTCTAAACCTTTGAGCACGTTCGACGTTTCTGCTTATCGTCCTAACGGCTTGATTTCTTTTGGTAAGCATTGCCGAGGGGATAAAATTATGTCGGAACATGTATTTGCTGAAAAGTAAAAAATTAGTTTTTAGTGGATTCCCACATCATTGCACATCCACACACTTCTCAACTCTCAGAAGAGGAGAAAATTAGGCACTGAAATCTACAGCCTATGATGTATATTTTATTTTCTATGAATCATCTTATCAAATGGTACGACAAATGAAAAATTATATTGGTTATTACTACATACCTACCCCTATTATTTTAATCAAAGTTGAATTTTAGCCAGTTCCGTTATTGATTCACGTAGGTACTATTCAGTTTATAGAAGCTTCGCTTTTCCTTTTGTCTAAAGGCACACACGTCTCATTAATCTATTGTTTAAGTGTTTAACAGAATTTATCAAAAATATAACTTAATTACTAACACTATTTAAATAGATTGAAATCGTTTTTTAATAATGTGAAATTTCCCGTACATATACTACAGACAACATTTCCAACATAATCTATTTAATATTGAACTAACATTTAATGAAAGTTCAAATTTTCGCCAAATATTGTTATTGTTTATGTGATTTACTAAGAGGTTGATGTTCTTTTATATTGTAAGGGATCATTCACTTTGAATTAAGAAAAACTTTAAAACTACCATGAAATTAATCAAAAACCAAAACAACAATTTTAACATAATATTTTAAATTAATAGTATTTACTTCACGATGAAATAATATCTAAATTCAAACGGAATTTTAATTTCTTTTATTAAGGTAGTAAAAATTAAATTTCATTTGTTTACTCTACTGGGGCGTAGCCAAAAAGAAGGATTGTGTCTTTCACCTGTATGTGCGCCCTGTGAACGCTCGTAACTACTGAAGAGCTCAACCGATTTTGATAAATGATTTGTCATTGGACTCGTCTTGCTGGGGCGAGTACTGGGTACATAAAATTCTTGAAAAATCAAAGTGGCAGATAATATGCGCTGAATCGTGTACGTTCATATGTCGGATCGTCACTACTCAACGGCTCAACCGATTTTGATAAATTGCACGTCACTGAAGTCGTATTGATGGCGCAGGTGTCACTGGGTATACAAAATCCTTAAAAAAAATTAAATTGTGGATTTTATACGCTTTAATGTGCGAGTCCAAAATTTTTTTTTTGAGATAAATAATTTCTTCGTTGTCATTCTTTACATATTTCGTTTCCTTTAATATTTTCTTAGTAGGCTGGTGGGTAATTTTGTACATTCTTGAGATAATTAGGATATAAAAATTGTTTAATGGTTCTCAATTAGAATTATTCGTTGTGTTATACTAAAAAGTAGGAAATAAATGACGTAGTTGAAAAAACTAAAAACCCGGGACTAAAAAACACAAAACAAGCAGGTATTGGCACCTATCATATTTTTTCAATCGATGCCTTTTTTTATCTTTTTTCGATCCATATGGATACTTCCTGTTATTTTATTTAATAAATTTTGAGTGATTTTTTAAACTTTTTACTTAAAATAGCTAACGTTGACATTCGTCCTTTCGATTAATTTCTGTTACAAATGTGATGATCAAAAATGAAAACTAATTGAAATATTTATTGAAAACATTTCTCTCGAATATCTTCTTAACAGAAACTAATCGAAAGAAAGGTTTTTAGTGTTTACTCTTATGCTTTTATTACGCCAAAAATAAATGAAATTACCCATCGCTTATTGTTCGTAACTAAATATTCTAAAAACTCAAAATTACTCAAAATAAATATTAGCTATTAAGTTATTTGCCACATTTTTAAAACTCTACCAGTATTATAAGTTTAAAAACCTTTAACAATCGGTTACGTGAAAAACTCGGTTAAAATAAGCATTCCTTCATAAGATTGTCGATGTTTGACCAATTACACCAATATTAGGGCCATGACACACGTATCAGCGCAACTATTTGAAGAAAATATTCCACTTCTGATAGTACAAAATTGCTTGACATGTAAAAAAGTAAACAACACATTCAACATTTGTCAACGACCAAATGTGTCACGAGAGCGCCATCTGTGGTAAACGCTATAAATAACAGGTACTGTATTGTCCAACAAGATTCCTATCTGCGAGGAAATTGCTTGTTGAACCAGACCTTCGTATAGCAACGAGTTGCGTGAAAGGCACGCATACCCAAAATAGAACAAAATATGCTCATGGTCAGTATTCTGTCGAAACGACCAGACACGGATCGCGATTTCGAGCTTGTTGGCTCTCATCAGCGTGTCGTAGGAGGTACCGACAGAATACAGACCAACCAAAGTTTCCTCTTACCAGAGGTGGATTCTACAACGACCAAAGATACCACGAGAGCGCTATCTGTGGTAAACGCTCTGAACCTCCTACGACACGCTGATGAGAGCCAACAAGCTCGAAATCGCGATCCGTGTCTGGTCGTTTCGACAGAATACTGACCAGGAGCATATTTTGTTCCAACATTTGTCTATTTGAGATAAATTTATCAACGTAATTAACATTTTGCTATAATATTTCGTTTTTGAGTTATAAACAAAAACTAAAATTGTTCGATTTTTAATTACTTATACTAAATTTCTTAGAAGTTGTCTGTACAATCGCCCAGTATATTTTATTAGTATTATTTCAATCTCTCGCTGTCGAGTCGGCCGCGCCGCCTCGTGTGTCTTACCCATGCAACCTTGTGCCGACTCGGCCGCGCCGACACGTGTGTCATGGCCCTTAGTATGATTCAAGCATTCAAGTACCTACATGTCAATAAGTAGTGCCATCGTCTGAGAAGATAACATGTAACTACAACAAGCACGAAGTGTATCGTGGTTTGAGGGACGGACGGTTAGGATTCACTGTATATGTGTAGTGTACTATTGCACGGCTGTGTGTAAATGTTGATACGTTCACGTGGGCATGTGTAGGTAACGTTTACTTACAACACCAAGGAAATTTATTTATTTACACGGTAGCATTTCAACGTCAACGTCGGCGCCACATGTTGAACACCGCTTGTTAATGTATAACAAACACGACCTTAGATCGCAAATACGTGCTTCCATTAAAAACTTTTGAAAGTGCATAGGCAATGGCTATTTGGTATGGCCGTGTGTAATAGTTTTATTATTAAAACTATTTGAAGTGTTTGTGTGTTGAGTTAGTCCCAGAAAATGTGAGTTTCTTGATTATATTAATGGCAGCACTGCTTTTTGATGTGATGATTACTTAACAGTGGAATGTGTAGATGTCGAATCTTCACACCTACTCGGCCCGGTCGTCCGGTGGCGTATTCACCGACCGCGTAGTGTTAGGCCCGCAAAAAAAATTAGCTCGCTCCGATTGGAAAGAATCAAAATCGCGATTGACAAAAACGTTTTCTGAAACCGCCATCCCCCTTATCCAATAACTTATACCGACAATTGTCTATTATTGGTAATTAGGTGGGTGGCAATTCTGACTGAATAACTAAAATTTTGATTTTAATTTTTAATAATTAAAAATGGTTTCTTCCTGTTGCGCATACGGCTGTACAAAAAGATTTAACAAAAACTCCTGTTTCGTTTCACAGGTAAAAAAAATATAATTAATTAGTAAATTGAACGTTTCTAAGAATGTCCTTTGTTGAGGTTTCCTACGAATCCAGTAATTTGAAAGCAGTGGATCAAAGCGATGAGGCGCGAAAACTTTACCCCTTCAAATTGCGCAGTTGTTTGTAGTGAGCACTTTTTAAATACTGATTTCTTTGATTCAGCTGGGAAAAGGAGGCTACAGAAAGGCGCTGTACCCTCTATTTTTAATTTCCCGAAGCATTTAATTAAAAAAACAGTACCTCCACCATCGAGGCGAAAAACTTTATGTCAAGATGTGTAAGTACCTCTTTAACGTCAAAAATATTTCTTTAAAAATTTTTCCAGCATTTTCCAGAGTAAGTACAAACTTTGCATCAACATCCAAGAAATCCTCTAAAAGGTACTACTACATACATATACTTACATCTATATTTCTTTTCAATAAGTTTAAACTAACAACATCAAACATAAAAAAACATTTGCATGAGAATGAGAGCTTAAACATTCAAGTAAATAGTTTTCATATAAATCCTATTTTTTTAGTTTTGAAAATGTCTATAGGTAGATATCAATCAGGGTTTTGTCAGTGCGCAAGTATATATTTGTTGAATGTTGTTTTAAATTGCTCTCTTTGACAATAAATTAGAATTTAAAATATAGTAAGCAATCTTATAGCAAATATGTAACAATTTTAGTGAAGCTGCATTAGATGTAGAAATTTCACCACCTGCTTCTTTAACGAACTGAATTGAAATAAAATATAATAATTTATGGTCACAATAACTACTATTTGTATTCGTATTAAAAGAATGTAAGAAACATAAACACAAACAGGAACGTAAAGTAACCATAATTTAAATCATAACAATAAGACATTATTTTAGCTTTGGACAAACTTTATTTATTTATGACCATCAAATGTTTTACCTACCGAAAATTACTGAATTATTTTATAAACTCCCCGCAGCTTAATGCTATTCAAATGGAACTAAAATGTTTCTTGCCTGCACATGGAAATGAAGGTTGCCTACCGTCTTGGCTTCACTTCCTTTCACAGTAATTGCGACTTATGCTCAGTCTATATAATAAGCACGTCTCTGAGTTTAGTATGATGAAAAACGGAAGTGTAAGATAAAACGGACAAAAAATAATTAATTTTTATAGACATTAACATAACTTATATTTTTGGAAACGGCTTTTAAGTTTGTATTAAAACTATTTTGTTTCCAAATGATGTTAATAAACTCCAAGGGAAAACCTTGGCAACATTAGAAGAAGTATTATAATCTCTTGACTTTGATATCTTAATATGTGCTCAATTGAGTCGGACACTTTGGCAAAAGTTAGTGTTGTCAATTAACTTAAATACGGAAGAAGGCGGTTTAAAGGTAGCTCAAGCGACAAGAGAGAAAATGACAATTTTGACCACAATGTATTACAAAAATAAATGCTGCTGTTACTGTTTATTTTGAAAGTTACTTTTTTACTGAAGTATCCGTACAACATTTTCATGTACCTACTTATGACTTGTGTTATCTTCAAATAGTATTTCTGGGGTTAGCAGGGTCACTTTTCAAAGAATAATATAGAATTTTGCAATGGTTATAGTTTTAATTTTTGAGTAATAAGAACTTAATTTTATTGGTAATATGACATATTCTATTGACTATTTATAGTTTTCATTTTACTACAAACAAGTTACTTATCTACTTGAAATTCCTGCAAATTTTAGTTATTAAGGTAGTCTATCTTTGCTGTCAATGCTAGAATCAAAAACTAAACAAAAATTTTCGATACACATACAACATACAATCATTTTATCAGTGAATTATTGAATAAGCGTTATAATCGTAACTGTGTATTTCCAACTGCTGAATCATGGAGGCTAGAGTAACTCTTTGTAGCCTAGCCATATTTATGTTTTTATAACAAAATTTGAAGATAACGCTAATATTCAGAAGTGGTTAGATCTTAGACTGTATATTACTTCACAATTTTAGTAGAAGCCGGAGAGTATTATAAATGTAAGTTAACAAGGGTAATAGACCACAAACTATAGGATATTATTTATGGCTCTGCTGCGTGCCTCAGAAATGTGGGCTGATCCAGGTTAAAATTATTACAAACAGATGCTAACTATTCGACATCCATGAGATCCCCTGCAGCGGGATTACAATAAAGGGTTGATAAAACAGCTACTTTAAAGTCAATCCACTATTTCTCTGAGGTAATTATACACGCCCCGAATCAGCTTCTTTTGGTCTTTCGGCTTACCACGGCCCTTAAAGGCGCGGAGATTGCTACGCCCAATTTCTTCCGGAGGTTTGCAAATCCATCGGAACCCGGACATGATCTATCTAATCCCTACTATGCTAAGCAGGCTTGGTACTCGAGCCGATACACCTCTGCCACTACGAGTCCAACATCATAACAGCTGGGCAGATAGAGAAGATGTCCCTACCGGGAGCTCTCCCGGACCCCCGTAGTACCAATTTACATCATCGGTCTGATTCGAAGCTACTGCGACTTCTACCAGTGAAGGTTACTTGCAACCCTTAGGTAACGGTAACCCTATGGCACTTATGTCAGCTGAACTACCTCAGCTACCTGAGATGAGTGATGGCCTTACCATCGTGAGACAAGGTCTGCGCGCCGAAATGAATAGCTAATATTAGTAGGCCTATGTACGGAATCTGTTTGGTCGAGTAGCCAAAGGATAATACAGTGAATTTTTTAAGAGCATTTGTGCAAATTTGCAACACTGGCAAATTATTGTTACTATTATTTTAAACTTGTTTGTTGATTCTTCGAAGTGTAGCGAAAATTGTGGTCGATACAAATAATATATACAAAACGCTCTTAAACTTTATATTTTACTATTTACATGTATTGTTATTTTCGAGGAATCAATACCTTGAATCCAGGTAGTCTATTCCTAACAGCAACGACGCACTGTTATCTATTCCTGTTAATCATGAATTTGAGAAAATAAACATTGGAGTGTTGAATTTTAAACTTGTCACTTGTGTTTTTTATTTTTGGCATCGGATCATTGTAATAAGAGTATGTAACTTTCTTTTACTGCCTATTCCAAGTCGGTCATTTTTTTACAGCAGTAATTTTTTAAAAGCGTATTTGTATCGGAATTAATGATAACTTTGACAATCGTTTCAGTAGTATGAATATTACATTGTGAAAACTGCAATAGTATGTTATTATCTTTAATGTAATCTGAAGTTATTATTGATAAAAAAATCTTATTGTGAATGCTGAGAAACCGATCTTGTACATGCAAGTATATATGAATTCAATTTTTACACTATTTTCTTATTAAACAACCTCTATATGACCCAACTACTGATTATTTGCTTCACATTTAATGGTTTAAGTAAACTTATAATTCAACTAACTCTTTCACCAAATTCATTTTATTTTTTAAACTCTTTTAAAGAGATTTTATTTTAAATCACCCTTATACGTGTTTTGGAAACACAACTTTTTTGTTACATATTCATACTTACAGTAAAAGTATACTGGCACAACAAAAAATTTATAAACACTGATTTGGTAATAAAATTTCCGCATACCATAAGCAGAATGCATGGGTGTACTATCACCGTCATGTCTAGCTGGTACGTCATTGGCACTCTGGCCCTGTCTCACGATGGTAACGGTGATGGTCGAGGCCGCTTTCGTGGATCCTCTACCATACGTCTTTACTGAGGTCCCGGCCTTTGCCCACGTAAAATAGGATCGGTTTTACCAGTAAACGGTGTGTGGTCTGTCCTCTAGCCTCAGATACCATAATGGGAAATACGGGCCCGGTCCGACACCTCAACCGTCTTTAGCGATGGGACATCCGGAATAGGACACGAGACAGCCAGTACTCCAGTCCTAGCGCCTCGGTCCCCGGGGTCAACTCGGATACTAGTGCTGGCTGCGCAAACCTCTACAACACCTCAAGCGGCTGCTAACTTCGACTGTACAGATTAAAATAGATGGATCACAGAATACACCAACCTAATTTCTGTATTATTCGCTTCATAAACTACACTTGCAATTGTTAACTGAGCGCCGTTTAACCATTTTAAATTTTAATTCTTTAAGAAGTCCTTTTTCATAGTTGTCACTAAAAAAAGATTTACGATTGATTACTATAACATTTATTGGAATTTCGCCGCAAATGAAGTTTCGGCCGAATACCGTAAGTAAATTTAATTCAGTTAAACCTTGGCAGTATTCCTTCAGCTCAAGATATCTACTGTGGAGAACTGTTCACATCTTACCGGGCAGCATTAGATTATATTTAGAGTTCTAATACTGTCAGGTAAAGATGTCGTCCGGACTCCTCTAACAACTTGACCATTGCATAAAAAAGTGCTCGCAGCTAAACATCATCATACTCAGAAAAGGATTATTGGATTATTCTTAAAAGGCATTTAGACTAATCGTAAGTGAACAAATAAATGCACCCACCCCATTTCGCACAGTTTGAAATCATGTTTAAAAATCAAAGAAAATCTATTGTTTTAAATTATTAAGGTTAAAACGTACGTACGACGTATTTAAAGAAAAATAAAAAAGTACAATTAAATTATTTAAAGTGAATTCAGAAAAGTCGGGACGGGAATTCTTTGTATTTAAACAACTATTTTATTCTGAGTAAGTAAGATAAACTGCATCTTCACTAATAGTACGTATAATAGCGTGACGTCAGAGCTAATTATCTCATGGAAATTCAATGCATGATCAGTAGGCCCTCAACAGAATTTTTGAGATCACTAATTAATACAGTCTAAACCGGTTATAACGACATCAAAGGGACCATCCATTTTTGTCGTAAAAACCGATAGTCGTAATGACCGGTGATGTTTTCGAGGTACAAAATAATTTTTTGTTTAGTATTATTGAGTGTGTAGTAGGTAGGTACATATAAATAAATATCTAAAAAAATATATATAAATAGAGTACTTAATACAATTAAAAAAGAAATACTTTTTTTACATAATCTATATAGTTAAAAATCATTGTGTAATTGCTGACCATTAAAAGACTACTAATCGAAGTATAAATAAATAAGTCATGAATTATCATAATGTATTTAAATAACAAAACTGTAATTGCAAGAGTGTAATCACAATACTAATTTCACTATACAAGACAAATGCCAATGGTTCTTTCTATTTGATAATTCTTTTTATATTATTGGAAAAGGTTTAACAGCAATTATTAACCATAAAAAACGCCCTCACAAACCGCGCGGGGAGGCGCATTGACGCCAGGGGCGGGGCGCCCTGAAGTCTCGAAAATGTTAAATTAACAGGAGACCAATATTTTATTAGAAGAAAGCAAGACGAATGCGAAATAGCAGGGCGCTTTCAGAAGTGTGTGAGAAGGTAGGGAACAAGTGTGCACTTACCGCTAATTACGCCACTGGTTAAGGAGCCACTTATAATAAAATAAAATAAATGATTAACACAAAAATTATCAAACAATAGGTTGATCTAACTGTAAGCATTTTAAGAACTAGGAAAAAGAAAATCAAAACTTGAAATATCATACAAAAAACAAATATTGTAGTCGGTTTTGGAGTGAAAAAATTCTTTTGGTATTACTAAAATGAATTAACCACATTGTTAGAAAATTGTTTCCTAATTAGAACATTAATTTTGGATTTTCTCTTTTTTCTTTGTTTCCTTACTTGTATAGGTACTTAAGTAGGTACCTACTATTATTTTATGTTGTGTATCAAGTTGACGGGTTATTAGCAGTATAGGTATGCATTAGTAGAATGAACTCAATTCTGGAACTCGGGTTCGTCTTGTGATTATTTATGCCGCTTCTTTTAAAAATATTCTCAAGTTCGATTTACATCCGGTTATACGGAAAGTCGACGCCAACATTGTAATTTAAATGCAATAACATACTTTTTTTACATTTTGCGATAAAAAATATTATTTCATGCATATTTTGTAGAAATCACTACCACGATAAAATTGATGGATTTTGAGGTATTTAGCCTTTTCAAACATATCACAAGAAATCTGCCAAGAACTAGATGATGTCTTTGAAGACCGGTGAATTGGTGGAAATGAACCGTGAAGTGGCTCGCACGTTCACTAGATTTAACCCGTCTAGACTTTTATTTATGGGATCAAGTACAGGGTAAAGTGTACGAAAACCCTGTTCAATTCAGTTGTGGAATTAGAGCAAAGAGTGAGACAATTCGAAAATTTTGATTTAGAATAATTTAAAGACAATTGAATTCGAAAACATAATTGTAAAATGTTTAGATGTAAATGGCGTTACATATTGAACATTTAACGTAATTGTAGTTGTTTTTCTTTTTTAGCTATTAAGTAATGTTGAATATTTGTCACTGTCTGTTTACAATTGGTTTTGTATGATAGTTATAAATAATTGGTAGGAGTTTTAAAGCAAAATCTCAAAAAATAATTGAACTACGGTTTCTTAAATGTTCGCGTGCAAAAGTCAAAAAATATGAAATAAACTGAATAACTCAAAATCCATCAATATTTTCGGGGTAGTGTTTCCATCAAAATTTATATGAAATCATATTTTCTATCGAAAAATGTAAAAAAGTATGTCACTCCATTTAAAATAATAAAGATGAAATGGTTTTGGCTTCTACTTGGTGAAAGTTGATATTCATAGTAATAGTAAAATAAAACACTGTACTTTCACAAACTGTATATTATTACAACAATTGTTTCGCTAACACAGTAGCTTCTTCAGGTAAATAGTGGTACGATAATAAGGGTTGTTACAGTATATATACAATAGTGAATGGATACATTAGAGAGGGGTGAAGTACATTAATGAAAAAGAAGAATTTTAAGTTAACAATAAAAATAAATATAAATAATCAAAATTTTAGGTTTAATAAGGGTGAAAAGTTTACATCTAATTGGTCATTTAATATTAATGGTGATGATTTTTGTTTGTTAATTTCTAATGCTTCTAATAACTTTAACATAATAGATACTAACCATTCCCCGGATTTTAATTTTAGCATTTTACATGTATTAGAAAATAGTCAAAAATAAAGTTATTAGAAGCATTAGAAATTAACAAACAAAAATCATCACCATTAATATTAAATGACCAATTAGATGCAAACTTTTCACCCATATTAAACCTAAAATTTTGATTATTTATATTTATTTTTATTGTTAACTTAAAATTCTTCTTTTTCATTAATGTACTTCACCCCTCTCTAATGTATCCATTCACTATTGTATATATACTTTAACAACCCTTATTATCGTACCACTATTTACCTGAAGAAGCTACTGTGTTAGCGAAACAATTGTTGTAATAATATACAGTTTGTGAAAGTACAGTGTTTTATTTTACTATTACTATAAAATAATAAAGTTGGTGTCGACTTCCGGTATAACCGAATGTTAATCGCACTTGAAAATATTTTTAAAAGAAGCGAAGCAATCACAAGACGAACCCAAGTTTTAGAATTGAATTCGTTCTACTAATTAATATACTTCTAATAGCCCATCAATTTGAAAACCACTGTATATCAGTTAGGTAGATGTTTAATAATTTAAATGCAGTTACTGAAGAATGTACTTATTAAATTAACAATATCTATATACATATGTGTAGATACATACATATGTATAACACGAATAGTAGTTAGACTTTTCCACCTTGTATGTGGTGTCCTAAGCTTATAACACCTAAAAGTTCTATTATTTAAGTATAACCAATATATTCTTAACTTTAGTAATCAATCATACTCCTGATGATGCCCTAACAAGGCGAAATGTACATAGAGTTTTTAAATAAATATAAGTGAAACTTCTCCAAGTGTTTTTTTGGCTCCTTTTTTTGTAAAATGTTTTACCAAGAGTTTTCGGCTAACAATCCTCTTAATAAATTCGATATTCAAAAATATTTCGTTCATTAAAATCCGATGTCTAATACTAAAAATTTCGTACATTTCCGGATATGATTGTCCTAGTATAGGTAGTATTTAAGAATAAATAAATTTAATAATAAATACAACTTTTGTATGTATGTATATATGTAAACTTAGATGAGTAAGTAATTGGTCGTTTAATGTATGCAATTTTTTCTACTATAATTACACTAATTTTATGCAATTAAAAGCGCAAATGAATAAAATTCGTTTATTTTTCTCATTAGTTATTTATCTTCAAGGCCGTACACTTTACTACTATTTTGTAAAATTTATTTTTATTTTAAAATAGGTATTTAACTCATGTCCTTAGTCACATTGTAGGTATATTACACTTTTCAGGCCCTAATTTTAACGAATCATGACTAAAACGTTGAGGAGAATTTCAGTAAAATGCGTCACATTTCTGCGTTGGCAATACAACAAATATGTTTACCGCATTCATTTTCTATTAATATTGCATTTATAAATACTAAAGGTATTTGTGTCGTGTCCGTCCCATCGTCTCCTCCGCTTATTAGATTGTGAAGTAGGTATATAAAAATATGCGTTGGCCAACAAAAAACAAAAATATAATTTACTAGTTGTTGACAAGCAAGTTAGATTAAAAAAAAATAATAACAAAAAATCTACTATTGTATGTATAGCAGAAAAAGAAATTTATTAATAATTGCTAACAATTAGTATAATCTCAGCATTAGTCTGTAAATTTAAGTTAATTACGTAGGGAATCAATTGGGTTTGTACAGACTTCATCTAGCTTTATAAAATAATAATTACATGTTGGATATTCCATGGTAAACAAAAATAAATAAATATTCATGGAACTAAATCTTCTGTTTTAAAATGTTGTTCTCTGCAAAAAGCCATGTGAAATATGAATTTTTGTGATAATTATTAAGCTGTCAACAATTGAACTTCAAACTACCGAATCATAGAATACTTGAAAATTATGTTCGCTTATTTATTTGTTCAACGTAAAACTAGTAATAGGTTTGAGTAATATGTAATTGAAACTAGGGATATACAACCTAAACAGCTGTCTAGTAGAGACTTGAAAATTTGCATAAAAAAAAATAAGAACAAGGAAACAAACTCAAAGAAATTAACCTTTAAAGGGGTGGAAAGAAGATTTGGTATTTTATGTATCGGACAGACCACGCCGCTGAGTTACTTAATATATTGTACTGTATCCAATAAAAAAAAATGTTAAAATGTTAAATACCAGGGGGAGAGGTAGGTGTATACGTATACGTATAAGTATAGTATTTTTTTCATTCTACTACCAAATTATGTAAGGAAAGATGTACCTAAATAAATATTGTAAAAAGGGTATTTTTGCCACTTCGGTTCGGTGATATTGAAGTAAATCTTTTGCCAGTTTTATAAATTACATTTTTATCACACAACGCATTACAATTTTAAGGATATTTCAAAATTAAATCTAGTGGTGTAAACTGGGGATTTGCGATGCGGTATAACACCAGCATTCCACACGAACGAAGTTGCAGGCAATATTTAGTTAACGTACACTATTGACAATATTCAGTGTATTCTGTTCATATTAGCAGCCCAAATAGGATGCCCTTGATAATAAAAGTCAATGAAAATACTGGCACCTAAATTTTATAAATCGACTCAAACATCTAAAATAAATGCTATTCTCATTTAGAGAACTATTAGGCTTTTCTGAAATTTTGTGAAATTCTGAGTATGAGTATGTCTATAAGAATATAGGCTTTCATGGCTGGAATCCATAATAGAATTATTAGAATTTGGGTTTCTAAGACGTGTTCGAGATGAACGGTTATTTCTAGACGTTTCATCGACAACTGCATCTGATGGCTTAGTAGGTACTGCGTTGTTTAAGAGGAGGCTTTACCTAAGACGCCGGCAGTTATATATGTGTGAAATTCAAACACCGATTTCGACAAACAAAAAATGCATTCAGGTCGCCACATATTCCCAATGTCCGAAATTTCGGTATCCGATCGTTTAATGAAGATCAGGACGAACTCCTATGTTACGATTACAATGTGTCTAAAATTTAAATGACATTTATCATCAAAGATAAGTATACGCCTTCAATGGTGTGTTTACTTTCTTAAATCGTTTGAATAATGTTAGGGTTAACACGAAAAACATAATTAATAACCCATAAAATTTTGTACAGTCAATTTTTAACCTTAAATGCCAGTTGTTTAACAATAATTAAATAAAGTAGTTTGAAATGACTACACGAGGGATTGCCGCACCCTACGGTAGCCACTCCTTTAAAAAAAAAAAAAAACAGAAAAATATTAAACCAGTTTATAACAGGCGGCAGCAAAAAGGACTTTTAATTAATTTCTAGAAGGCTGTTTTGTGTAGTTATATTTATTAAGTACTAAGGCAAAATAAAAGGGTTGTGTTTAAATTAAAATAGCTACATTAAACAATTTCAGTGTCACTATACAGGGTGTCCAACTGGGAACTGCGTCGATCGATGACTGAGCAGTTAGTGACTGGAAAATTCTAAAAAAATAGAGTAGGCCTATGGTTCAATGTGCCCTACTCAGCTAAAATATTTTCAATGTCGCATTATACCGGAAACGGACTCCAACTTCCTTTCTGCCAGTCTACAGCATACAGGGTGTTTTAATTTTTGAAAATGGCAAACTTCAACATAGCATATGTTCAATTTTTTTTTTAATGAAATGACCTATTTTTTATTAAATAAACGAATTGAGCATCAAATTCTACGCCGATTATTGTAATATAACTTTTTACTTATCCTACTTAGTTTTTGAGATAATAGGGAATTTGCATAAAATTATTTTAACAAATGTTCAAAATTACGTCCCTTAATTTCTAGACATTTTTGGCGAATTAATTCATCGTGAGTCATTTTCTTATTGTAATTGGATTGAGACGTTGAAACTGGGTCCTTACTCGGCGCATGTAATCCTCTGGTTGTTAAAGGAGTGTCACCTCAAATAAAATGATCAAGAACCGCCAAATCAGGCGAACGGGGAGGCTACAAAAAAGGTCCGTTGTTAGCAATCTAACGGTCTTGAAACGTGTCGTCTCATAAACTATTTACCAAACAGCCATTAACAACCGGATTCCGTCATATTGATAAAAAATACGTCCAAATTCATTTAATAGTAACTTTTTCAACATTACTCAGAATGTTCAAGTAAGTAAAGTAAACGGCGCATAAGGAGATTCAGTGACGGTCAGATTGACAGTTAGGTAGGCGGAAACATTTAGTACAACAATAAATGGAAGAGCGAATAATATCGTAGGACCGAAGTGATAGAGTGTTATTGCTCCGACCAAGTTGCAGTTCAGTGGCACGTCGTTAACAAAATTTATTTCATGCTGACTAGCCCCGCCCCGAGTGGGCTACTCTTTGCCACTGCGCATCTTATGATTTATGGCTTTTGAATCTCCTTATGCGCCGTTTACTATATGCGCCTCCTAGAAGAATAAATTTAAGAGATTTACGTTCAAGGCACTAAATCTGTGTATTGCTGTTTACTGTTTAAATTTGCGTCATATAAATGCACTGCAACAATTTCGTAAAATAGTAATATCTCAAAAACTGAGTAGCATAGGTAAAAAGCTATGTTATAATAATTGGCGTCGAATTTGATTCTTAATTCATTTATTTAAAAAAAATAGATCATTTCGTTAAAAAAAAAAACAAAAATGAACCTATGCCATGTTGGTTTGCCATTTTCAAAAATTAAATTAAAACACCCTGTATGCTGTAAACTGGTATTCAGTCGAAAGAACGAACCTTGCTTTATAACTTGTACAAAAATTGATTCATAAATAAATAAATAAATAAAATGCGTTTTCAATTTTAAAGGGTGGAATGAAAATGGCAATTTTTTAACAAAAACCAAAATATCTCAATAAAGCCGGCTTTTCACTATGAGATATAATATAGTATATATTTATTTATTTACTAGAACATGTTTGGCCTCATAAGAGTGTCACAATGCATTCACTCTAGAGCTTGTAGAATTTACATGCTATGAGATCTTTTAATTGTTTGCGTGTTATCCTAGTATTCTTAACTAAAACTTAAAATTTAAGCTTAAAACTAGGTTCTTAACTACTTTAGTCATGGATTTACTGTAGTAACGTCTGTTTTACTGGTCTCTTGTAGAAATCAGATGGTTCTTTAATTTTATTTTGAACTTTTTTAATGTGGTTTCCTCCTTAATACTTCCGGGTAGACTGTTGTATTGTATTATTCCTCTTGTTAATGTTGATTTTCTTCCCATTGTCTCTGTCTTCACTTGGTTGCATTGTATATGATGTGCTTGTCTAGTATTGTGTTGGTGTTTGTCTCTGTTCTCTTTTAGATTGATGTTTGAGCCAGCTTTGGGGTTGGTGGTGATCTGTATGTATGTTAATGTGTCCATTTTTATTATTTCTTCTATTTTCAGGATTTTCGTTTTCTTGTAGAGGTCGTTTGTGCTAGTTCTTGGATGTAATTGTAACGTTGCTTTTATTGCCATGTTTTGTTTCCTTTGGAGTTCTTGGGTTTTGTTTTGATTTTGTCCCCATATCAATGGTAGATATGTAAGGTGAGAATGGATTAGAGCGTGGTATATTTGTAATCTGTGCTTTTCTGGGAGCTCTCGTAGCCTGTATCTTAGTATGCCTATAATGGGTGATATTTTTTTCTTTATTGTTCCTATGTGGTGTCCAGTCTAAATTATTATTAATGTGTAGTCCGAGAAACTACGTTTGTTGTATTTCTTTGTGTTATTTATTTCTATTTCTGAGTTTTTTGTTTGTTTATCGAATACTATGTAATTGGTTTTCTCTGCGTTCAGGTATATTCCTTTGTAGTCTAAATAGTTGGTGATTGTGTCTAGGTCTGCTCGTATGTTGTTGAGTAGTGATGCTCTGTCTTTTTCGCTATAGATTATTGTCGCATCGTCTGCGAACATTGTTAGTTGACATTTTAATGGGGCCTTGCCTAGATCATTTATAAATATAATGAATAGGGTGGGCGATAGTGTAGATCCTTGTGGGACACCTGTCTTTACTGTACTTTTTGCGCTATTGTGTCCGTTTATCGTTACGTATTGTGTTCTGTTATGTAGATATGATTGGAACCACTTGTTGGCGTGCCCTCGTATTCCTTCGTTCTCTAGATTGTGTAATAATTTCGTGTGTTGTACTGTATCGAACGCTTTTCGTAGGTCCAGGAAGAGGGCCGCTGCTCTCCTACCCTGGTCTAGTTGTTGTTGGATGTAAGTGATTGCATCTGTTGCTGCTTCTTTGGTGCTTCTGTTTTCCCTGAATCCATATTGCTGCGGGTATAATCTGTCGTTTACTTCTAGGAAACTGTTGAGCTGGTTCTGGACTATTTTTTCTAGTACTTTTGCAAATACATTGCTATTTGCAATAGGTCTGTAATTGTTTTTTTTCTGTTTCGCACCCCTTTTTGAAGGCGTTATTTTGTCTACCTTCATTTTTTCGGCTACAGTTCCTTCTTCTATGGATTGGTTTATTATGTCTGTTAATGTGTGTTCTATGTATGACATTATTTTTTTCAGTAAGTATGGAGATATTCCATCTTCTCCGGTGGTTATTTTAGGCTTCATTGTATTGACTATTTTGTGTATTTCTTCTGTAGTGGTGGCGTGTAGAAATATTGTTTCTTATTAGGGTCGTTTGTTTGTATGCTTGTTGTGGTGTGTTTAGGTTTCTGGGTTAGTGTGAGGCTGACGTCGGAGAAAAAAGTATTGAGGACTTCTGCTGCTTCTTTGCCTGTAACTATACCATTATTTGTAGTTATTTCTATATTTTGTGGTTCTTTTTTATGCCCCTTCGTCAGTATTTCTTGTATTAATTTCCAGGTTTTCTGTTGATCTCCGAGGGCAGTCTATTTTTTTATTGTAATATTCTTTCTTAAGTTTTCTCCTTAGGTTGGTTATCTCGTTTCTTAATTGTGTGTGTGTCTGTTGTTTGTCTGTGTCGTCTTTGTTGCCTACCCATTCTTTATGTGCAGTATTTCGCCTTTTTATTTTGTCACGAAGTTCTTTGGTTACCCATTTCCTATTTGGTAATTGTCTTTTTAAGATCGTGTTTCTTATCGTTGTATTTTGTTTTATTTTTTCTTGTATATAGTTGATAAACAAGTTGTATTTTGTGTTTAATTTTATTTCCGTTGTTGAGAATAGATTGGTGATCAGATTTTGTATTAGACTGTCAAAGTTAATTCTTTTGATGTATTTTGTTGTTGTTTCCCTATTTTGTTGTTCTCGTTTATATGTGAGTTTGGATATTATTATTTGGTGGTCACTGAGCTGGTTCTCAAGTATCGCGGTTTGTGTTTTTAAATCGTGGCAATATCATCACCAATTGCCAGTGGCAATTGGTGATGATATGGTCGATGATTGAGTCTTCCTCTTCTCTTGTTTGGTTTCCTTTTCTTGTTGGGATTCTGGTGTTCGTGATTTGTAGATTGTGTGTGTCAAGCCATTCTTTGTATTCGTTTGTATGTTTATTTTTTTGTTTTAGATTGATATTGAGGTCCCCTGCAATTATTATTCTTTTCGCTTCCATGAGATGTTTCTCCAGTTGGGTGTAAATTTCATTTGTTTCCGTTTCCTCTGATCTATATATGCCTACTAGCTGGAATTGCTGGGACATTTGGTTCATTTTTACATTTATTATTATTATTGCTGACTTGTTGTCTGTCCATGTACTTGTAATGTGGTGGTGTATTTCTTCCCGTATAAAGATTCCTACGCCACCGCCCCTTCTGCTATCTCTCGAAAGGTAATTGCTTTTATACCCTATATCAGGTTGAAGTATTGCTCTTCTTCTGTCGATAGCCATGTTTCTGTTAGTATTATGATGTGTATTGTTTTTCCTATACTTTCCAGTAGTTCTTCCAGGTCTTCTAGTTTGTTTCGTATACTTCTTATGTTTGTTGTGAGTATGGTTATATCTTTTTTTATGGTTTGGTTTGTTATTTTGTTCTTTTAGATTGTGGGCCAGATCTTCAATGTTATTATAGTAATATGCTTCTTCATTTGTCATTTTATTCTGCGTTGTAATCTGTTCTTTCTTGTTGTATTCGTATCTGTTTTTGGTGTAACGGACATTTTGTGCTCCTGGCCTTGTGTTTTGTGTCAGTGTGTTGATTTGTGTTACGATTTTTTTCTAGACAGTTTATGCATTTTGTTTCTGTTGGGTTTTGGCAATCTGTTGTTTTGTGTTTTCCTGTACAGATTTGGCATACGTGACCGTTAGTGCATGTGTTGGTTCTATGGCTGTAACTATTGCACTTATAACATTCTCTTATATTGGTGTCTTCTTTTATTCTACAAGTGTTCCAGCCTAGGTTGACTTCCTTGTTCTGGAGTTTTTTAAATGTTATTCCTGGGACCTCTACATGCAGGATCTATTTGTTTGTGATGTTTGATTTTCTAGAGTATGTGATATGTAGTTTGTCATCTAGATTTATATATTGGTTTTGTTCTATGAGTTCTTCAAGAAGGTCTTCATCGTTGGTGTAATTTTTTTCGGCTCCTATAATGACTAGTTTTGGTTTGATTGTTTTAGTTAGTTCCACGGTGTAGTTGTCTTTTAGTTCAACTTCTATTAATCTGCTAAGCTTTTCGGTTGTTTCTTTGGTACTTGTTTGTATAATCACTCTCCCATTGCTGATTTCTTTAATTTTTGTTATGGTAGCTTTGGCTTTCTTTGGTTGTACTTTGCTTTGAAGTTCTTGTATGGTTTGTGCACTGGTTTGCAGTTTCTTTGGCTTAATTATTATATTTGTGCATCCTATTCTTGTTTGTTTAGTATCTACAGGACTAATATTTTGTAGTGCTTGTGAGAATGTTTTGGTGTTTTGGTTCGTACTTGTAACTGTTTCCATTATTTTCTTATTTGTGTTATTTATTGCGTCGTTTGCTTCTTTTATTTTTCCAATTGCTGTGTCTTGCTTTTCTAAGAGTGTTTGCATCTCTTCTCGTACATTATTATACAGGGTGGTTCTGATATAAATACGGATTTTTGGAGGGTGTCAACTAGATGCAATATATCATCGAATGGTCACTACAGCAGCGCGGTGAAGAAACAAAAAAAATTTCAAAATTTTTGAAAAACATCTTAACATGAATTAATTTGAATACGGTCCTGTGCGTTTTCGCTTTGACTTAAGCAACACATTTGGCAACTGTCACAAAATTCTGATGAACTAAACGCCATTTTTGAACACACTTGTTTACGTTACAGTGGTTACAGTAACCGAGTAACCTCATTCACGGTCAGCTGATTGAAGACAGCGTTGCCACTACACACGACAAGGTCAATCGAGGACACGTCTTACACAGGACCGTACTCGGTTTTGCCTGTATTTTCACATACGTTTTTCTCGAAAATGGTAAACTTTAGGATCTGCGAAGTTTTGCTTAATTTTCTTATTTTCTACTGCCCTATCACCTCCTTAAATATCCGCAGTTATATCAGTAACACCCTGTATATGATGCATTGTTGTAGGTTATTGATTTGCTCCTTTATTGACATTAGGTTGGTATTAACATCTTTCTGCCATTCTATGCTTGTCACTTTGGCTAACTTCACTCGTCTTAGCCCTGTTTTGCATTTTTCACAGAACCATAGGATTTGTTGTTTTATGATTTCCAGAGCACTGAGTTTCTTATTTTTAAAGTTTGCACATGTCACATGGAACCATTCATCACAAAATCCATCGCATAAAATAGCCTTTTCATCTTCGTTTATGTTTTTTTACATACCCGGCATTCTTGTGTGTTTACATCAGCCGCCATATTATTCTTCGATAGCCAAATGAATCTTGAGATATAATATGATATCGCTCACCGTACTTTTAATTGGTACCGTTTACACTTAAATGTAATATATATTATATTAGAAACTATAATTATTTTTTCGGTCGATCGAGCGATATTTTCAAGGTTTTATATTAATATCTTACTCCTTCCTTTCCCCTCAAACATCATTTCATCACTTCGCGTTGATTCATTGTTCATTAAAATTCGAGTCTGTTATCGGTTAGTGGCCTCGCACGTGTATTTCCCGGTTATTTCACGATAAAAACAATTATGGAGCACTTTATAGAAAGTGTGAGGAAATATCCATGTTTGTGGGCGACTAACACCCAAGAATATAAAATGAATGAAATTAAGGATGCTGCTTGGAGGAATGTAATAAGGGAATGCGATTTACCAGACAGTAAGTAATTTATTTATTGTTATTGTAATTATTATTATTAATACAACGAAGCAGTCTGTTTTGTACTCTTGCACTTTGCCATGATAAACATCGAACGTTATTAAAAAATCCACAAAATTCTTCACGTATAACAAAACTTTCATCCGAATATCTGAAACCTGACTGGGTCAACGGCGTAAGTTGACTCCGAGTTAATGAAGTGGGTACCTGACTTTCAAGCTTATTCATGCTATTTTCTATAAGATAGTTATGTAGAACACATGTAGCATTTACAATTTTATCAACAAGTTCAATACGACATTCAAAAGGTTTTCTGTACACTCTCCATCTCGCACTTGCCGTGCTCTTGACAAACTGTAATTGTAAATTCTTCGTGTTTCTGTTAATTTGGATTTTGGGTAAGCACGCATCAGATTCCTCATTAAAGGAAATGCTTCATCACCTATAAATACGTAAGATACTTCCGATCCTCCTGGATACAACGGTTCATCGGGCGGTAAATTTAAGTCATTTGTTTTTAATTTGCGACCAAATACACTGTCGTTTAGGATTCCACCATCACTATAACGACCCATAGAGCCAACATCAATGTATATAAATCTCTTATTTGCATCGACGACTGCCAGTAAAACAATTGAAAATGTTTTTTTATAATTAAAAAAATCTGTCCCAGAATGTGGTGGAGATTTTATGACCACGTGCTTACCGTCGATAGCACCAACGCAGTGATCAAATTGGCAAGTC
Organism: Agrilus cyanescens; assembly: GCA_947389935.1. Classification (NCBI taxonomy): domain Eukaryota; kingdom Metazoa; phylum Arthropoda; class Insecta; order Coleoptera; family Buprestidae; genus Agrilus; species Agrilus cyanescens. Next base: position 18,551,958 of record OX376707.1, read on the forward strand.
TCTTTAAAGCCTCTTTCGATTGTTTTCCATTCATTTGCTGTATTAGGTTCCTTCAGTACAACAGTTTGAAGATGGTTCCATAATGCATCACAAACATTTTCAATAATCCTTGAGATTGTACATACACCCATTCTGTAACTGTAAGCTATTGATGTAAATGAATCACCTGATGCCAAGTACCTGTAGTAAAGATAGGTAACGATGTATTATTATTGTTGCAAATCTGATTTTGTTGCAGTAAAAGAGGCAAAGAATTTATGGAAGAAGCTAAGGGATGGCCATAGACAGTCAATAAATAAAATAAAAACAAGTACTGGGCAAGCTGCTGAAGCGGACAAAACATGGAAATATGAAAGAATGATGGAATTCCTGCTTCCATATATGACAAACAGGCAGAGGACTACATTGCGGAAACAATTCTTACTTTCGCGTCAAGAGGAGAAAGACGCTATGAAATCTTTTTTCGATACAATGTATCAAATGAGCAGAAGTTTGCCGGAGCACGCTCTAATTAAAATACAACGTGAAGTTTTTAACAGTGTCATGCAGGCCCGGGAAGAAAACTCATCCATAGTGTACAACTTCGACGTTACACCTTTAACATATAGTGGTCAATCATCACCTTCGATACACAGCCCTCAATCGCCACAGTCCGTTCAATCAAATACGGAAAACACTTCCAACGTAACACCCTATTTTACCGAAGAAGCTACATACTTATAGTTAAATGTACTGATGGAATATAAGAATAATTTTTTTTATAAATTTTATATAATGACAGTGAATTAAATAACAATTAATCAACTTGCATATTATTTTAAACCCACCTTAAAGTCATCGCCAGTCTCTCCGTGGAGGGAATTGTTTTACGTAAATGCGCGTTTTGTTTCATTATGTCGTTTTCAATCATCGTATGAAGTTCTATGAATTTGCTTTTTGTCATCCGGTAATAATTAAAAAACTTTTCTTCGTCTAACTCATTAAAAATCCTAAATCCACTAAATTTCTCTCTAAACTTCAGATGGTTTGATATCCAAAATCGCCGATTGTAATATTTTTTACTGAGATGTAATAAATTTAAAGTAAATTCCTCATCATTGTCTTCGTCTGATGAACTATCGAGGCAATCTAGTTGTACAATGTCCATTTTTATCTATAATAATAATAACTGACGCGGAGTGATTCTTAATTACGCAACACCTTCGACGATTGCGACGGAACTGAGCAAAAATCTATATCTGATAGTGTGAACAGTCATCGCGGGATATAATTTATATTTCGAGATATATATTATATTATATCTCATAGTGAAAAGCCGGCTTAACCTTTGATTTTTATGGTATGGTGTTTCCTATAAAAAGTTCTTTAAACAACACTTATAATCTGAAAATAATAAGAAAAACATGTAGTGCCATTTAAAATAAGGAAGTTGGAATCCGTTTCCGGTATAATGCAACATTGAAAATATTTTAGCTGAGTAGGGCACATTGAACCATAGGTCTACTCTATTTTTTATAGAATTTTCCAGTCACTAACTGCTTAGTCATCGATCGACGCAGTTTCCGGTGGGACACCCTACACAGTGTAACAGAATCAGTTAAAAAAGAAAACAAATAGACTACAAACAATCGCAATAAACTATAAAATAAATTACAAAAAGCTTTTTGCACTCTACGTTAGCGTCTTGTCGTAATAAAGTGGCACATTTTTTCACTGTTTCTTTTCCTGAACCGTAATCTTAGTATTCCCCATAAACTAGAACATCCAAAATCATCTGCGAATAATAATCTAATCTGGGTTTCCCTCTGCCCTTCTTTATTCCTGCTTCTACTTCTAATGTGTATCTAACCAGTCCTTCAGGTCTCAGAGGTTGTTCTACCACCCTATCTTTCCTTTTGTTTATTGACTTCCATAATGCCCCTTCCTAATCCTTCCTGATTTCTACCATTTTTTCTCTTCGGCATTTTCATTATTCTTCTACATCACATTTCAAACGAGCATATTCCAACTGAGGCGATCCCTTTCAAAACACTACCGACAGGGGGCATGTTCCGATATAGACTGTGAGCACTGGACAGTAATGCCAGTATACAGAAATGCGTTCCGATATAGGCTTCCAGTGCACCGTGACAGTGACAGAGAGAAACTAATGACGTCATATTTGCCACCATATTTGTACTGGGAGCGTATTACCTCTGGGAGGTAAGGCGCTTCCAGTAGTTTCCACTAGATAAAAACGGCAGACATGGCAAGAACACAGACCACACCACAACATGGACCAATATTTTTATTCAAACTTATAAAATGCTAAAAGATTCCTACAATTCATTAAAAGGTTTAAAATGAAAGAAATTGAAACATTCTTATTGCTCTGTTTTACGGTTTTTGTAATTTTTTTGTTACTTAAACCACTAAACACCGTTTTTACTTAAACTTATTCTAAAAGCAGACCTGTTCAAACATGTAAGAGAAGGAACTTTTCATCATTCTTTTACATTGTGTTCAATCCACTAGGTCTGGATGAATTAGAAAATTGTGAAAAACTGAAATAGTAATTTTGAAGTGATTTTTACTCTTAAGGTTTCTCTGCAAAAAATATGCATATTCTTATTTTGACATTAATTAGCATATACCTAAGCACAACATATACTATTAACTGTAGTTTTGGTCGGTTCTTTATGAAAAATTTTTGAATAGAAGAAAATAAAATAAACCACCTTTAAATGTTTCAAAACGAGTATTTATTTAACTCTACAATTGTTTCGGTATTATAATACCTTTCTCAAGAGTAAGAGGCTTTAGGTATAAATAGACGATAAGGTATAAATAGATGATAAGCACCGCATTAAATTTAGTAAAATCCTGTTATCCTTGAGAAAGGTATTATAATACCGAAAAAATTGTAGAGTTAAATAAATACTCGTTTTGAAACATTTAAAAGTGGTTTATTTATTTTATTTTCTTCTAAGCACAACATATTGGTCACTCGGAACGTTTTCTTGTTAGTAATTTTTATTAGTTAAGATCATGAAATTTTATTAGGTCTACCGTTATAAACATTTTTTATTCTCAAATAGTTTAAAACAATTATTTGCCAAAAATTGCAATATTTATGCCATATTAAATGTTAAAATCGTGCATCAATACATCTAGCGCCTCTATCGGATAGTGTCTTAATTATTTTTGACAAAAGTACTGAAATACGTTCCAATATATAAGAGCCAGTAGCAGATTCAGTACAAAAATCTAAACTGGAACGGTGTTTACAGTATACTGTGTGACGAAATATGTCACAGTGCTCACAGTGTATATCGGAACACGGTCTGAGACAGTTTTTGTGCTAATGGCTACTACCAATTGAGGCATACGTATTAACCGGTTCCCCAATATCCAATAGACAATCATAAAGTCTACTATTAGAGAGAGTGGAAGGTAACTTCAGGGAGCGTCTCTACATTTGTCAGCGTGAAAATAGACACCACCTTAAAGATATTATTTTTCTCTCATAGGTAACTTAAACTGCCCGTTCTGACTTACTTTTGCCAATAAAAATTTATTAAAACCTATATATCCCCTGTAAGCATTCTCAACACTAGAAAATTAATATGTACGCTACCGTCCAAAAGTTTGGAAACATTTTTTTTAAGAGTACAAAAGATTACCGATTATATGCGTTAAAAATTAGCAAGAAAATTGTAATTTACGACCTTTTACAATTGTTTTTTACAATTACCATCCTTCATTCATTCAGTTTTAACAAATTCTTTAATTTTAAGGAAACACATGTTTTACGATTTAATCCTTCGGGTGCATTTGTTTATGCAATCGTGTAGTATTGTTGATACTATTTGGTGGTTTTTACTTTTTTAAACTCTTATGTATGGCACGCCGTTAGTGTTTTTAATACTTACATTGAATTACCATAACCAAATAAATATATAATAAAAATTAACAGCATAAAAATTTATATCATGGAAATTAAATAAACTTATTCTAACAGACATGATAATTCATCAAATTATAATGATACATTAATAAAATTGTGTATAAAACTTAGAATTGAAGTATATTTTATGGTAGCAAAACGAAAAGTGGACCCCAGAATTATTGTATGATTTTAAAAGGAAATTTTCGATTCGATCGTAATAAGATTATAGTTTAATATTAATGTGCATCATAAGAAAAGGAAAAAAAAAGGTGATTTATTCTCAAGTTTCAAAAAAAAAAAAAAAAATACATCACCATAATATTTCTTCACAATGAAAAATAATTTATTTTTTCTAATTGCAGCGAATTTGTAGCGTCACTCTTTTTCTAAATAAATTAAATTAGTCGAATTATTATTACTATTTTGATCATTTTAATTAAAAGAGATTTAGAATTTCAATGTAATTCGAACATTACTCTTTGGATCGATTACCTGTATTAACAATAAAATTTCTTTATATTATATTATTATATTATCTGAATAGATAATTTTAATTCACTAAGAACGAGGAATAGTAACATAGGTATAAAGAACCGGAAGGGACCGGACCGGAACTGCACATGCGAATTAATATTATCTATTTAGATAATAGATCAAGAATTTTTATTATCTATATAGATAATTTTAATTCATTTTAAATAACAAGTCACTTACAACAATTTAAACATGCAATATAAAGAAAATATCTGGAAGTAAAATTGTGTACTTAATGGAAATTCACTGAATTCGAATTATACGTGAATTTTTTTTGCGAGATCCCTTACGTTTTTTTTTTATAAACTATTTTTATTCTACTTTTTAAAATTGTATATCAGTAGCTTAGAGACATATATTATATCCCGATATCCAACGAAATTTATTTGAGGCTATTATTATGACAATGTAAATTAGTGTATAAAAATTACGTTAGTGTACAAAATTTACGTTATAAATAAACGTAATTTTTTTATTTGTATTGTAGCAATAATTTTAATTGTGCAAATTCTTATTATAGGAAGGTTTGTATTTTTAGTTAGCTCCATAATAATGAAAATTTGCTCCCTATTAAGTAACCTAAATAAACATTCCACAAAATATTATTTAACTGTTTAAAATAAACATGCGGCAATATTAATTGCAATTGTACAAATTAAAATTAGTTTGCACTGTAATGTGTTTATTTTTATGCTGTTATAATTTAAATTACTGTAACGATAGTAAGAGGGGTACCCTCACTTTCGTCAAAATCAAGAAAAGTAAAACAAACAAATATTTAACTTTTTAAAAAATCTTTATTTATTTAAATAACTCGAAGAATTTGGCTGTGAATGTGAATCGTCTAGTGTTAGGACCTTTTAATTACGTTGTGTGAAATGAATGTAGTAAGATAGATTCTTTTATGAGATCCGTACAAGTTATATGTGCTAACAAGGAAAACACCAGAAATTCGAACCACATGATTTATTTACAAATATACATATTTACAATTGCCCTTGGTATTGGTTCGGCAAGACAAGCACCTTTTCATTTTACCACGGCATTTAGGGTTGGGACAGATGTGCCATCAAAGACATTTAATTACCAAAGTTATGTGTTGGTACAAAGTTCGAACATCGTCAAACAGTGCAACAACGAATTGTGTAGGAAAAACCCTCGCATGTTCGTCTTGAACTGGGAGAAGGGAAGTCGTGCAGATCGTGAACTTTAACCGTCGATAAAGCCACAACCGCTATAAGCCCATGGGCTACCTTGGTAGGCCATGTTAGAATACCTGTTGTCTGAAGATGCCATATCACGGGAGTTTGTATATATAGTTTGTTTGGTGTGAGGAATCGGGCACACTTGGTAACCACGAAACCTCTTATATTTTTTTGTCGGCCCTTTTTGTGTTTGGCGAGACACGTCACCTTGGTGAACGTAGCCTCTATTTATAAGGTGGTTCGAGACACGCCACTCTCAGTGGACGTCGCCTCTATTTTATAACAGTTCAGAACAACAGAGTATGTCAACTTACTCGACTTCCCTCTCTCTGATCAAGAGTTCTTCAATTAAGAGTTTCGCCTAAATTTTCTTCTTCTTCGTCGGCCTTATCCGTTCCGGATGTTGGCTATCATCATGGCTATGCGCGCTTTGTTGGCTGCAGCGCGGAACAGTTCAATGGAAGTGACGCCGAACCACTTCCGTAAGTTGGCGAGCCAGGAGATTCTCCTTCTACCTGGTCCCCTTCTTCCTTCTACTTTACCTTGCAGGAATAGTTGTAAATTTAGAAAACTGCAAATCTCCTATCTTTTTAAACACATCTGTTACCAAGGCAAAACCTTAAGATGCTCAAACAGTGTTAGTGGTTCAAAGATCAAACCAAAACGGATACCTTCAACTGAAAGAATAGATACCGCCAAATTGATTTAGGGCCGGTTTTACAAACACCGAATAAAGCACGGAATAGTGCTATTCGGCGAATAGATGCGAAAAGTGGTTTTACAAATCACGTTTATTCTACGAATAGCGTATACGCCGAATAAACATTAGAATAAACTATTCCGCCGTGAATGACCGTTTAAAGTTCCTATCCTTGGAATAACCTTAGTTAAAAGTTTGCTTTTTGTTCATTGGTGATTGTAGAATGAATGTGTTTGATGTGGAAATATTTGACTCTTCAGATGACGAAAATTTATATCAGAGACGAATAAGAAGGGCTAAAAAATTCAAAAAACGGTAATCATAATTTACAACTAAAGGTACATCTACTTGACACAATGTTACCAATGATCCAAATTGGCTTTTAGTAAAGACTACTTTGAAGTATTGGACGAAATAGAAAGAAGGGTGTTGGCTAAAATCGAGCATCATATCAGAAGCCAAACTAAACCAAAATAATGCGGTTTCACCAGCAACATAAAAAAAAATTACTTAAATCTAATGTCTATTTACAAAATTTAGGTTACTAAAATTAAAAATTTAAATATAATAAAAACTTAAATCTACAATTGTTGTTTACAGTGCGTACCTACATTTATTTTGCAATGCCAAAATTTCGAGGGCATGTTTCTCGGTATTTCGAGCTTCGTATTCCCTTTTCAAGATGTCCATCTGTAGCCGCAGGAATTCTAATTTGGCGTTGAGCAACAGTTTGTATTTATTGTTGGATGATTTAACACGCTTCCGCTTATTTGGTATCTTTGGAACTGTATCATTTCCTTGTGGTCTTTTTCCAAGCATTCCACTTCATGGTGATTTGCTTCGCATTCGGCCTGTTCCAACCACCCCATTAAAATTATCTGCAAGCTTCTCAAATTCTGCGTGTTTGTCGCGATTGCTTACTGCGTCGGTAACTGCACAATGACAAAGTACGCATACCTATTACTTTCTGGTAGCTTTCTACTAAAGCCAATAAAGCCTCCATCTCAGCAGATGGGAAATTGGTGCACCGGGCTCGCTTGGCACTTTGCATTATAAACTGCGATGGTGTAATTGGGTGTAATACAGCAAGATTGAATATTTTTTTTTAAAAAAACGCTGATTGTCACACGAAACTGTCATTTACAACGCTAGCTCAAAACAAATATTTACTACCAACATTAGTTTTTTTTTGTTACTCTAGGAATAGTTATTCTGCGAATAAAGTTGCTTGTAAAACGGTAGCCCGCTATTCCTCGGACTATTCGGAGAATAACTTTAATCCTGGAATAGCTATTCCGTCCTTTATTCGGCGTTTGTAAAACCGGCCCTTAATACGGTAGCTACACGTTCACCTGAATTAATCATAAGAGCGTAAACCGCAGGGCGATCCTTCTAAATCCCTGCTGGTAGTTTAACTCCCTCAGGCCGATTTAGTCAACATCTACGTTTACGTAATTTTGTGGTAAATATACCAGAATTAAAATGAACCCATTCTGAAACAACTGATCAAACTTCTCAAGTTATACTGATTTAATAAACCAAAATAAAATGCTTGTCATACGTCTTCCTATTACCCAGGGTCATCACATTAATCAGGGACAACTGTAAGAGATATCAAAAATACCAAAATAGAGCCATATATACATATAAAGTAAAATGTGTTGTAAACATAACGAACAATTCGATAGAAATTAAACCGAAGTAATAATAATTAGTAAGAACGATAATATAATAAGCTAATCAAAATTAAAGAATAACATACTAAAAAAAATTATGTAAATTTAAAGAATCGAAAGAAAATAAAACCTAAACGTTAACTATCCTGAAATTTAATTCTAAGGGTGGTAAAGTTCAAGGAACGGTCAAAAACCACAAGTTGTAAACACGGGTAGCGTGTGAAAGAAAGTGACACAAAATACCGAAAACCATAAATTTTAAATAGTGAGAGAACACAATTTACGACCCAAATATCGGTCAGCGGTTATAACGCACCTTGACGTTGTGTGTCGTCGGCATCGACGGCATCTGGCTCGGGGTTGTCGGACATGGTAACGTCTATGGGGCGGTTACGGTTCTGGGTAGATTTCAGGGATGACGACCTCACACGACCAGTGGCGGGGTGTGCGGGAAACGGGCACAGCTTCCTCGGAGCTTCGGGGACAGCAATAGGTAATTCCAAATTACCATAGACGGGGGTTGGTACACCAGGTGGTAGACAAACAGGTACGGACGGGGATGTCACCAAATCAGTGTATAACGGGGACCAATTACCCTTAGACTCGTCGTGGGCGACGGAGCGACCAAATCCGGACTGTTGAGGGGCATGGGACGGACAGTGGGTGGATTCCGACTTGTAACCAAGATGTGGAATGAGCCACCAGGGTCAGTCGAAACAAACTCGGACTCCTCTCGGTAGGTTGGTGAAACCAGGGCGGACGTCTCTGGATGGGCTCCAGGTGGCCAGGCTACGACCATCCACACGTACAGAATTTGTACGGTACTTCGAATCAATAACGTTTGATAATGAGGAATTGATGGGCAAAATGTTTTCTCCGAACGCTAAACAAATGCCGCATCCAATCAAGCGTAGAACGCTCTCTCCGAACGCTAGACAATTGCCGCATCCAATCAAACCCAGGTAAGGAGGCTCTTTCCGAACGCTAGACAACTGCCGCACCCAATCAAGCGATAAAACGCTCTCTCCGAACGCTAGACAAGTCGCCGCATCCAATTAAGCAAACGTTAGGGTTCGCTCTCTGAACGCTAGATAATTGCCGCATCCAATCAAGCATATAATGCTCTCTCCGAACGCTAGACAACTACCGCATCCAATTAAGCGAAAGTTTGGTGCGCTCTCTCCGAACGCTAGATAATTGTCGCATCGAATCAACCAAAAATGCTCTCTCCGAACGCTAGACAACTACCGCATCCAATCAAACTAGGAAAAGGGTTCGCTCTCTCCGAACGCTAGATAATTGCCGCATCCAATCAAGCAAAGATGCTCTCTCCGAACGCTAGACAACTACCGCATACAATCAAGCTAGGGAAGATAAAGAGCCAACAATATTCCAGCTCTCTATATAATCCTGTAAATACTCGCGGCTATTTATACCTAAATTCTGCCCTCTTCACCACACGAATCCTGCATCTCGCGAGCTTCCCCTTACGTTCCTACATCCCTAACAAGCCTAACAAGCGACACCACGAGCGCGGATATCTCTCTCTTACTTTTGGATAATGCTCTCTCCTTCGTTCTTATTGAAGCGTGATTTTTTTTTCCTCTCTACGCCCTTGTCTAGCTTGTGACAGAAAGATCAGATTCGCAGGCTTTCCCTTTCGCTTTTCTAAGGCCCTCTCGCTCACTCCTATTACCAACCCGACTTACAGGCGCCCTAAGGTGTTCCCTTTACCCCCCTATATACCAGCAACTACCTACGGACGAACAACCAGACCATCCGATTTTCCCTCTCGCTTATTTACCAGAAGCTCCTGTATTACTTTCTCTCTCCTTCAATAACCACATGGTGGTGACCCAGAAACTCCGAGGCACGCCGTTTACGCAAAGTGCAAGTTCCCAGGGTGAAATTTGTCCTTTTCTTACTCATCAAGTAAGAAAAATATTTTAAAAGAAATTATTCAATCCTATTCTCATTCCAAATAAAATCAGAAAAATAATCGAAATTAGAAATACGAAATAAAAGAAATATTGAGACGAAGAGACGAAAATACCTGCGATTTAATTAAATAGAATTATTATCAGATGAAAACCACACCTGCTAAATAAATAAATATGAGAATTATTTATAATATTGTAACACCCGGGTGCGGGTGGTTACATTTCCAACAATGATTTTTACTATAATAATAAATAGGTGAAAGGCCCTATCCTCTATGTACAAAACATTTAATATTATCTTAAAGCATAATAGAAATTGTTTCTTTTTCCTTTTATAATAATCAAAATATTCACCACGAATTTTAGATCCATTTTATTACGGTGATTTTATTTTTTATTTAAACTATTAATATTTTGACAATTAAAAACACGAACGCGTGCCATACTTATGGTCATACTAAAGCATTGACACACAGGGTTATAATATTAGCATTATCTAAATTTGAAAGAATTGGGCAAGTGCTTTTCGACCGTTTTCGTTCCTGAAAATGGTAAAACGTGAGCAAATAACGCTTGAACAGCGAAGTGCTATTTGTATTCTATGTACGTGAGGAAGGATATAGTGAACGTCAAATCGCAAATACTCGGAATTTCTTACAAAGTTGTCTACTACACCCTTGCTAGAAAACAAGAAACATGGAAAAATGAAGATAGAAAAAGATCTGATAGGCCCAAATCCACAACAATTCGAGAGAATAACTATCAAAATTCTCTCTAAACGGAATCGACGATTAACTGCGCCACAAATTACAGCAGCTCTGAATGATACGCGAAAAACACCTATTTCAATAACAACTGTTAAAAAACGCCTGCTGTCTGCGGGACTAAGGGGATGTGTTGCTGCTAGAAAACCAAAACTAACAAGTCAACATAAGAAAAATGCACTACAATGGGCAAAGACGCACAAAAGCTGGACAATATACCAATGGTATAATGTCTTATGGAGTGATGAATCGAAATTTCAGATTTTCGATTCCAATAGACGTGTGTTTGTCGCCGGTCAAAAGAAGACAGGGCTTCAAAAGTATGTACAGTATCTACAACCAAACGTGGTGGTGGTAATGTCATGGTAGGGAGGTGTTTTGGCAACAATAAACCCGGAAATTTTGTGAGCATAACCGGAAAACTAAATAAAGTAGGATATTTGAAAATTCTTCAGGATTCCTTCATACCCAGTAAACAAACTGTTCTCAACAGCCTTGAACAGTTTAGGAATTAGATATATTCTATTGGGATTGTATCATAAACATTACCAGTGATATTAAGTGCATACTAGTACTAGTATGCCCGTTTTTCGGAAAACCGCCCCCAAAAGAGACCCCAACCTATATCAAACTATAATACGGGCGCTATTTTAAGAAGTAAATCTCTAAATCATTTACCTTAGGGGTGGGTGCTTTATTGGTTTCACCTTTGTGTTATAACTAGGGTTCGGATAATTATGAATTTGCGTAACTGCATATTCTAATGCATATTTAACCCATTATTTGGTTAAAGTGCATATTTTGGTCATTTTAAGTTTTATCTGCATATTTCGTATTAAAAGTTGTTTGCAAACATAATTTATACGCTTACCAAGGTCAAATACTTACTCAACCCCCTACGGAGTGGTATATTCCGAGAAAGCAATGTAAACATTTTAACTGATAATTTGTAATTGCTGTCATTAGGTATTTACATCAACATAACAAGAAAGATTACCTATACAAAAGTTCGCTTTAAATTATCACATCAGTTTGTTCTTTGATTTTAAAAAGCGAACATCTCAACGTCAGTGTTAAAAATCAAAAATGCCGAAAGAAAAACGATCTGTTAGCACCGTTTTAAACCAATTTGTAAAAGAGTTCAGCGATTTCACAACAGATGGAAGTATCCTGTTTTGTAAATACTGTGAAGTAAGTGTAACGGCTACAAAAAAAAAGTTCCAAGTGACGCAACATTTACAAACTAGTAAGTATCAAACAAAAAAATAAAAACCGAACTTTAGGAAGTAAGCAGCAAATGTTAGTACCAGCTATATTAAAACCTGGTCCCAATCGTTCGCCATTTAACGAGGAATTTTGTGATGCTTTAATTTCTGCGGACATACCGTTGGCGAAATTAAAAAACTAAAAATTTAAAAACTTTCTCGAAAAACATACCAAGCAAAATATTCCAGACGAATCTACACTACGAAAACATTATGTTGTGCCATTATATAACGCCACAATACAGAAGCTGCGGGAAAAAGCTAAAGATAAAAATATTTGGGTATCTTTAGACGAAACGACGGATGTACAACAAAGGAGCCTAGCAATTTTTGTTTTTGGTATTTTGGGAGTTGATGAAGAAAGAAATAAATCATATCTATTGACAGTGAAAGTGTTTGAGAAAGTGAACCATTCAACAATTGCTGTATTTTTCAATGATGCCCTAAATTGTTTGTGGCCAACAGGCATTTGTTACGAAAAAGTGCTCGTTGTTTGTACGGATGCTGCCCCATACATGTGTAAGGCAATGAGTGGTTTGAAAATTCTTTATTCAAAAATGACTCACGTTACTTGTAAAAATATATAAAATTGTCAATAAACAAATATAACCCTTTAACTTTTTTTTATTTCAATCTAAAAAACGATATATGAAAGCATATTTAAATGCATATTTTTAATATTTTAAATGCATATTTACATGCATATTTTGTACTTTTTTAATTATCCGAAGCCTAGTTATAACTAATCAAGTTAAATCAGCATTTGTGTACCACAATAAAGTCTGTGCAACTAGCCATTACAATACTATTCAGTGGCGTGCTTAGTATTTTACTCGTACACGATAGCAAGACTGTTTGTGAAATGTGAAACAAAATCTTTATATGAAACTAAAATTATGAATTATGTCGCGAATGTCACTGAGCTCAAGAATTTCATTCTGCAAACCAGTAACAGGACATTTACTTTTATAATTGTATTTTACTGGTACACTAAATTTCGGAATATTGTCTTTTCTGATTCTTCAGTTTTCCTAATAATCACACGCTCTACAGTACTTAACGAGACCCCTATAGCCACACTCACTTCACTTTTCACAGCCTTTAAATGTGTCTTAATATTTTCGTCTTTCCGCAAATTAACCATGAATAGAAATACGTTGTATATTACTTTCTTTGTTTGATTTTGAAGAACTTTATTTCGTCCTAAATTGCTCATTCTAGAATCGTCCTTGATTGTTCTCCACAATAGACACGACGTTAATTTTTAAAGAAGGATAAATTTTAGAAGTAACCTGTTATGAACTTTACAATAATCATCTAGTGGAAATCACAAATTAATGAGATACCTTTAATGACATATACATAGAAGGGATCATAGCAAGGGCAATTAGGGACCTACAGCTGCTTAGAATTTAGATAATAACGATAATTTCAGCTATTAACGTAAATAGCCATTACCATTTAATTGAATTATTAGACATAAGAATTATAATAATTGAAAAAGAATAAGTATACAATATTAAAATTTGTATACCTATGGTAAGAAACACACTGATTATTGAAATTGAAGATTTCTGATAGAACAAACCGAGCAGTGAAATTCATAATAACAAAATTTTTTATTTATGTTAAAAAAATTACTGTAATTAATCTGGCGATTAAGAAAAGTCGTTATTTGGCTATTTTGTGAAAACATAATTGTGATATTTGTTTTCATTTTTTAATTGTATATCTTTTATATATCTACCTACATAAAAATTAGTGTAAATGTAATTTAAAAGAATTAAATTTGAATAAAACCGAAATTGAAAATAAAATTTTAGAGAAAGATTAAAGTAGATTATAATTTTTTTCATTACCTTTGCACGTCAATGCCTTCAAACCGGGTGAAAGCAACAGGCGGGGCCAACCACCATTATTGTATTTATTTACCTCCCTTAAAAGTGACAGGTACTTCTTGAAATAGCGCCAGTACTATATAATTGCCGGCGTCTTAGGAGATTCAAAAGCCATAAATCATAAGATGCGCAGTGGCAAAGAGTAGCCCACTGGGGGCGGGGGTAGTCAGCATGAAATAAATTTTGTTGACTACGCGCCAATGAACTGCAACTTGGTCAGAGCAATAACACTCTATCACTTCGGTCCTACGATAATATTCGCTCTTCCATTTATTGTTGTACTAAATGTTTCCGCCTACCTAACTGTCAATCTGACCGTCACTGAATCTCCTTACGCGCCGCTTACTATAGTTTTTTAGAAGCAGGGTAGTTTTAAGAAAAGGAACAATGTGGTAAGCATTCGTGTCCGACAAGTTGTAATTTTCGGTTATCTGCCTTTTTAACAGCAAGTTTATGTGATTCCGGGACAAAATCGCCTATGACAAAAATCGCCTGTGAGACAAAATCGCCTCTTTCTGATACCTGGATAACTGGGGATACCTACAAATGCTTATGTACTTATTATGCATGTGTATGTTATGTATATTATTTTCCTTCACACTTTTAACAGGCTTATTTAAGTGTCAGTACATGCGTTATATACATACATATATACTGCCCCTTGTTTTACACTTTTAAAAAGCTTCTTCATTTCGTGTATTTGTCTTCCATGTCTATTGTAAAACGCCATTAGTAGTAGTGGTTTGTTGATTTATTCGAATATTGAGATCGTGTAGTGTTTGCTTATTTTGTAGATTAGATACGGAGTTATTTATAGCCTTTATCTATAGGTGATACACAATACTGCTTGTTTGTTTAAACTTTGAAAGCGGTTATTCTTAGTGTGTTACGAATACAAATGTTGGGAAACGATGAGGGATATGTAAATGTATACACACCCATCCTGAACCGTAACCTATTTTTTGAAGCTCAAAACCAGTACGAAGACATTTGTATATAATGTTATAACAAAGGCGATTTTGACCCACCTGCTAATTACCCCAGGTATCCAGGTATCAGAAAGAGGCGATTTTGTTTCACAGGCGATTTTTGTCATAGGCGATTTTTGTCATAGGCGATTTTGTCCCGACACCAGTTTATGTTCAAGTTCTTCTCTTAGACATTGTGCTTAAGGATTGAATGTATTCGTAGCTTTTTAATATTGAAGTGAATTTGTTCAAATTAAAAAGTGCAACTTTTAGAATATGCGGGAAAAATAATAAAAGAAAAGGGGTGACATTTCAATGAAGCTCAAATTTAATTCTATATTCAATTATTAATATTGTGTTTCCAACATGATCTACGTATGTGGATCTAAAACATATATACGAAAAGTTTCCGACCTAACATTGATACAAGAATTTTTATCTTAAAATTTATTTTTATTTTTCTACATAGTCTCCTTGTGACTATACACTTTTCCCAGCGATGCTCCCATCTCTTTAATCCGTCCAAATAGTACTCGGCGTTCTTCGCTGCAAAATAATTGTTCACGAAGGTGATTACCTCCTCATTTGACAAAAATCATTTTCCTCCGAGCGCAGTTTTTAATTGAGGGAACAGAAAGAAGTCGCTTGGGGCTAGATCTGGTGAATAAGGTGGATGGTCAAGCAGTTCAAACCGTAATTCATGGATTTTCGCCAGGGCAACTGTTGAGGTGTGAGACGGGGCATTGTCTTGGTGAAACAGGATTTTCTTTTTCTGCAAATGTGGCCGTTTATCCGCAATTTCTGCCTTCAGCTTGTCAAGTAATGATGCGTAGTATGCTCCTGTAATGGTTTTCCCTTTTTGAAGATAATCGATTAGGATAACTCCATGACTATCCCAAAAAACAGTCGCCATCACTTTCCCAGCCGAAAAAAAACAGATTTTGCTTTTTTTGGAGCCGGTTCCCCCTTTGCAGTCTACTGTTTTGACAGTATTTTTGTTTCAGGCGTATAGTGGTGTATCCAAGTTTCATCTACAGTAATTAATCGGCGCCAAAACTCGGATTTACTCGTATTACGCCTAAACTGCGCCAACAGAGCATTGGAAATGTTCATTCGAACACGTTTTTGGCCTAATGTTAGCAAACGCGGCACCCAACGCGCGGACAGCTTTCTCATGCCTAGATTTTGATTTAATACGAGTATGTGACAAACACGTTCTTTGGACATTTTCATTGCCTCTGCTATCTCTCTCACTTTAATTCGGCGGTCGTCGTCTAATACCATTTGGTGAACTTTAGCGAAGTTATCGTCAGTAGGTACAGTTTTTGGACGCCCCGAACGTTCATCATCTCCCAAGCTCTTACGGCTACGTTTAAATTCAGCTGCCCAAAATTTCACTGTGGTAAATGACGGTGAGGAGTCCCCGTACACAGAGTCTAACTCATGTTTGGTTTGCGTAGGCGTATTCCCTTTCAAAAACAAATATTTTATGACAGCTCGATACTCGATTTTTTCCATTTTCACAAAAATACTTACATCGACTCACTCAAACGACTGTCAAATAAAAAATGCGCGTCCAAAATGGCTGAAACTATGATGTATTGCTGTCAACAGATGCACAACTACATTCCCTGACTTTTATCGACCAGTGCTGCCATCTTCACGTTGAGGTCGGAAACTTTTCAGACCTCCCTCGTAATTCTAGTCAGTTTTGAAATCGCCGTTTTTGAGTAATTTCTACAGCTCATCCACCTATACAGGGTGTTACTGATATAACTGCGGATATTTAAGGAGGTGATAGGGCAGTAGAAAATAAGAAAATTAAGCAAAACTTCGCAGATCCTAAAGTTTACCATTTTCGAGAAAAACGTATGTGAAAATACAGGCAAAACCGAGTACGGTCCTGTGTAAGACGTGTCCTCGATTGACCTGGTCGTGTGTAGTGGCAACGCGTCTTCAATCAGCTGACCGTGAATGAGGTTACTCGGTTACTGTAACGTAAACAAGTGTGTTCGAAAATGGCGTTTAATTCATCAGAATTTTGTGACAGTTGCCAAATGTGTTGCTTAAGTCAAAGCGAAAACGCACAGGACCGTATTCAAATTAATTCATGTTAAGATGTTTTTCAAAAATTTTGAAAATGTTTTTGTTTCTTCACCGCGCTGCTGTAGTGACCATTCGATTACATATTGCATCTAGTTGACACCCTCCAAAAATCCGTATTTATATCAGAACCACCCTGTATAATGATGTGTGGCCTGTACATGATATGTTGGTGTCTAAGCCGACCTTCTAACCTGATATCGTAGCAAGACATTAACGACCTTAATTTTATGATCTGCCTCATCATCAGTAGATCCAAAGTGCAGAGACCTTAGAAATTTTGTGAACGTCTCGTTCCAAACCTTCGGTGCTTGCTTTAAACCGTACAGACTTTTCTTCAGTTCACATACTCGCCCAGACTTGTCATTGAAACCTTCAAGTTGATACATAAAGATCCGTTCATCTAGCTTGCCATGTAGGAAGGCAGTCTTCACGTCAAACGTCATTATATTCATACTTTCAGATGCAGCTATACTTAAAATTAGTCTGATCGACGTATGAAGAGCAACAGGGCTAAAGACTTCATAGTAGTCTCTACCTTCTTTCTGTTCAAAACCTCTAGCAACGAGTCTTGCCTTATACCTACCATCTTCCTTCTTACGTAGTACCCAGCGACAGGTTAGAGGCGTGATGTCCTTCGGTTGTTCAGTTAAGATCGATGTTTTTAACTTCATTAATGACTCAAATTCTTCTAACATAGCTTTCTTCCAGTTTTCGTCTTTGAGAGCTTCAGTAACAGAAATGTCATTTGCTCCATCATATACCAGTCTCATAATCTTGTATTAGTAATGCTGTATCGGTTATGTAATCGTTGAATCTGGCTGGTGCTTTTATTGGGCGACGATTTCTCAAATTTCTTTTTTCAGGAACTGCGACTGGACTGTCTGAGCTGTCAGACCGACTATCTTCTTCTAGAGTAGGTGACCAGTCTTCATCTTTAGCTTCCTCAGTATTAGGCTTTCATACTCAGAGCTTGTGTCTGAAGTTTCATTGTCAGGTGCTTCAACATCCATTTCAGACGGTGTTTTAAGAAGTACACTGTCCTGAAATGTGTATAGTCGTCCTTGAAAAGTAAAAAATACTTTGCTCCTCCTAAAGAGTGAATATTCATCTCACATAAATCTACGTGTATTAGATCAAGTGGCCTTGCTGATGTATTTGGATTTGAAGGGTACGATACCCTATGCTGCTTTCCATAGGTACATCCTGGACATATGTATCCATTCCAATCATCTTGAAACTTGATTCCATTTATGGTTAGTACATCTCGCACCTGTGCAACATTTTGATGTGCAAGTTTTTCATGCCATTTTCTCAAGGAGGTGCTTACCAAGCATTTTCGAGCTCTTTACGAAATTGCATTTTATTTAATTTACCTTCTCTTACTGCTATTGCATCGACATTACCATTACTATCTTGGAAAACTGATTTATCTGCATCAGCTTACTGTCTATATCCTTCGTCCAATACAGAACTTTCTGAGAAATGGTTAAAGGGCATCTTTGGCGTGTACAATACTTATTTTAAGACGATTTTTCGCCAGGTCTGACCATCAAATGTTTCTAGTTCAATATCGCCCATGCCAATACCTTCCAGTTCATCACCAATAATAACCACTTATGGTTGTTTGAGGGTAACATAATTTTTAAACCACTCCTAATGTGAGCTCATGTGTTGAGTCGCAGCACAGTCTTGATACCAACAGTCTTCAGAATCTCTGCTAGGAGGACTAATAGATGATAGACTTACTGTTATTAGAGCATGTCTATTGTTAGTGGTTTTATTATTGTTTTTACAAGATTTATCTTGTTGTTCACTAGTGTCTGTATTTGGACAGTCTTTGGCAAAATGTCGCTTAGATTGCAGACGGTTTACCACGACATTGCGATTTTATGTGGCCAGTCTTTCCACATTTGAAACAATCTATGGTACTATTTTTCTGGCTTCCATTTGATTTGTCTGATTTGCCCTTCTGCTTTGATATAAAAGCGTTTTTAAATGCAGGTTTGCTTGTTGACTGACCTTCATTTAACCTATCCTCTTCTAACCTCAAACGATAAAACAAATTGCTAAGGGTTTTGCCTGCCCCACTAACATTATCCCAGGCTGTTCGAAAGTGATGAAGTTTTGGTAGTAATATACCAAAAATTCTCTGCATGATCCAGGTTTCCTTCATTTCTTCACCTTCAGCAGACAAACTATCAGCTAACTGTTGAATCTGTATGTGATTTTCTATAGCAGACTTACTCTCATTATATTTACATCCAGAGAATTGTCTTTGTAAACCTTCAATAGAGACGTCTGACTTTTTTCCATACAAGGTATCCAATTTGCATAACATACTATAACCAGACGTTCATCTACATATTTTCATTGCAATAGAGCTGCTACAATTCAGTCCAATAAGTGTCTGTACTTCCAAATCTTTAGTTAGCCATGTCGATATATTTGAATTTTCTTCTCTTCCTTCAGGTTTTGCTACAACTCCAGTGGCAATATCAAAAAAATTTCTTGCTTTTTAGGGTTAGATTCAGCTTGAATCTCCATGACTCGTAATTCACGTTTCCTTGAGCATCTTCTGTTAGACATTCTAGTTGAGACCGTATGACTTCCATCCTGACTATTTATTAGATCCAGACTTTTACTGACTTAACCTTAAATTAATGCAAGGACTCACAACTGGGCCCATAACCTGTTCAAACTTTAGTCAGTTTTGCATGAATGGGGCATGAAATTTATAGAATTTTCTTCTATTTATTCATTTATTTATAACAGAGTACCTAGAGAAAAGAAATGTTTTACAAAAATGACACTAACTATATTTTAATAATAATATTCACCTTCATTTATTTTAACAACCATCGGTAACACGATTAAACATGTTTATTTAACATTTGAACAAAACGGAGCAATGTGCATGCGCGAGACACACATCCGCCTTAAACCTAGTCCACGTAAAAAATAATTATCCCCAACACAAGCAATTTAGCACTCTCAGAAGTGGAATATTTTCTTTAAATATTATCACTGTCTTTTCTTCTTCATTTTTACGTTAACAAAATTGAGCGCCCTGTATTTTTTTCTCTCGGCTGTCGACCGTAAAACCGCGTTTGGATGTATTTTTTCTATTTATCATAATTTTCGCTACACGTCGAAGAATCAACAAACACGTTTTGCAAAACTGTAACATGAAATAATAGTAACAATAATTTGCCAGTGTTAAAAATTTGCACAAATGCTTTTCTCATCAACCTCTACAAGACCTCGCAATAACAAAAATAAAATTGCACTGTATTATCCTTTCGTTCCTCGACTAAACAGATTCCGTACATTAGCCTACTTATATCGTTTCGGCTCGCAGGCCTTGTCTTACGATTGTAACGGCCTACGGCGTTTTTATCTTGGATTATCCTTACTTCCTAAACATCGTTATGTCATCCGCAAACATAAGTTTGCTAATATCTTGTCCAAGTAGTTACGTATGTCTATACCAACAACTGTTCTGCTTTTAATAGTAATTTTATTATTTATTATTTACTGTTTATAACCGATGACTGTTTACAACAATATTTAATATTGGCAATGATTTAGTCTAGCAGTCCCATGCTTTATTGGTATTTAATTGAGGTAATCCATTATCTACGGAATACAATTCTTGTACTTAATAGAGTGATAAATACGAGTCATATTCCTGCAAATGATCCCGTAATGCATAGTTATTAACTGATGGTCAGTGTTAAATTATATTAACTAATAAAAAATTTAACAGCAACAACCCACACGACAGCATAAAAGAAATGCCTTTGGCACGTGCAGAATAAATACAACTGCCCATAAAGTGTTAACGACTCCATAAAAACTTTTAAATAAGGTTAGACGGTTGGATAGTATATAATTGTTCCGTTTACGTTTATTACGTTCGCATGTAAAAGTGACTATGTCCACGCTCCAGTCTTGAGACATGCAAGGTCCTATTCTTTCTTGTTTTTACGTTTGTTAGTCATACTGTGGTGATACCAGAGCTCCAACTTTACTACATAACCTTTTAATCAATAGGGACAAAGTCAGAAAATACCCTTTATTCGTATTTTAAAGTTTACAAAAAGAAAAACCACTGTCAAGCTCGATTTCATCAACTCGAAAAGTGATTTGAACACAAACCTACCACCTTTTCTTATCCGCAACGAATTTTTGCATTCCCCGAAAGAGAAAGATGTGTAATTGTATGCTAATTAAATTAAATGCAAGACAAATGGCATTTATACCGGCAGTGCTTCTAAGAAGATATTGCTATACTTTTACGGTAGATAACTATTCTTTAGAAGGAATTTAGCTAACCAGAGTTACTGTAGTCATAGACCTTGGCATTTATTTGAATGAAAAATTCACTTTTGTGTATCACTTGCCACCAACAAAGCTTTTAGTTTTAGAGGAACTAATGAACTTAATAATACGAGATATGTTGATAAGATCTCATTTAGTACAAAATGCTATAAATGAAACAAGTTCATTAATTCAGAAGTCTTTATTTATCAATGGATTATGTGTAACAATGATGGGTTCTATTTTTTGTACATATCAACCCAATATGATCCTTAGATCCTTGTTGATGTTGGCACTCTTGTAGTATAAACCTAGAATATTCCATAATCACCTGACAGGTGTTTTTTGGAATGCTCTATATTTTCTTGAGAATATATTTTTTAAATTTATGCATATCTCCTCATACAGTAACCTTAGATAAATTTAAAAGTTTCTTCGGATGCTTAAAATCATGGATTCTCTATTTCTATATCTAAAATTTTGTCTACTAATGTACCGATTTGTGTGAGAGTATGTTTTAAAATTGTTAAAGTTTAAGGGTAGCAAATTAATCGAACATTTTGTCAGCAAACTGTAGTCTTTCTACAATAAATGGCAACAATCTGTCTCTCTTATGATTACTAATGAGAGTATGTCAAAAGAGTTCGATTTAATGGTGGTCGAAAATTTAAAATGGGTAAAAGGAGTCTTATGTTTACGTACTATTATACCTAACAAGAGTATTTCTCTGATTTTACTTCCAGATATTTACAATTTTTGAAAATTCTTTTTATTTGTTTATATCCGCATAGAGCAGGCATCTTCGAAGGTCTGTAAAAATGGCGTCAAGTCTACATCCTCAAAAGACATTCTTACCAAATCCTAATTTTTGAATAATATAAAATCAATAATCAATAGAACCTAATATTACCAACAATTATTGAACGAAACGTCGCATACCTACTCGTTAACAGTAGTTGATTATTGCAAGATTAGCTTTTATTAATGTTACAATATGGAAATATTTTTTAATTTTATTTTCCTTTCTTTGCAGTATGTCAAATGACTTTACCCTAATTATCCATATTAAGTAACAATATGACGTAGTGCCGTGTGCTTATTATTATGTTTAAAACAATTATAATATTAATGCTAAAAAAGTTATTTATAAATTATCAATGAACTCATAGTCTGACACCCACTACTTAATTACTAAATAAGCTGGAGCGGTCACACATGATTACAATATGAACTGTCTAAAATGATACAAATTTTGCACCACATGTTTAATATCATTCACGAATAATGTCTGTATCCGTTTTAGATATCACATGTTTGAGATTCTTCATCATATATTATACATTAGGATGTAAAGAAACAGTAATTTAAGCCGTAGCTGGTAGCAACGAACGACCGAAAAAGAAAATACATATGTACTTCTAACGACACGTAAAAAGTATGTAACTCACTCATGTGTACAACGATCCATCTTTCATCGATTGCAGAATGGTTTCTGAAAATAAATATCTAGAAAATCCATAATATTTCTTTTTAATACACTCATAAAATGAAAAAACAATAAATCATATTATGAAAAGTTATTGTGTAAAATAACCCAAATGTAGGATATACTTTGTAACACCTATAATAGCGACTGTTGAGTGAATAGTGTCGGCATGATTAGGTTTTTACCCAGAAATTCATTGATAACGACGCATACACAGAATTCGCCGCCGCTTGTCAGTGGCGTGCTAACAATATCTCGACTTATCCCGAAAATTCTGACAGGTAAAAAAATAGCACTGTACGACCCGAGCAGGTAGTGAACAATTTACAAAGTGTTGAAAAACAATCAATCAATAGCGAATAAATTGTGTTGTAAAAATGTCGCGAGTACATAAAACACGTATTGAAATAAAATAGTGGATAGGGTCCTATGGTGATGTAGTAGAAACCGCTTACCGCAAATATATTAGGTATTTGCCTCAACCACGATACCCTTGCAAAACCCTCATGCACCGCCTATGGTCCTGAATTGACGGTTGTATCATTCATTGATATAAACCTTCGACCAATAGGCACTCAGATTTAGTATAAAGTCAGTATAAAGATAGGCGCAAAAATTTTTCACTTCAAAAATGTAACAAAAGGCTTAACGTTCTTGTTAAAAAAAGGGCGAACGGTGAGTTGTAAGAAAAACGAAATATTAGGAGTAATCGTACTTCAAGTTGCAGACCAACACAACACACAAAATTGTAATTTTTTGTATTACACCGCGCACATCTCTGCTACTACAGCAAATTAATTTCAGTGAAAAAACTAATCATGTCCGCTCTATAGTCGGCACAAAGTGCCCCTTCTGGCCTCTCCAGTACTTCCGTTCGCTAGTACTTAGTTGATACCGTATCGCTATCCATAACCCAAACAATTCTTAGATGCTTTTAGACCATTGAAACCTGTTCACATTATTTTGCAATGAAAACTCATTGCACGGAATACCAGTAATAAGTACTACACATCAACACATACTATAAAAATTTGAAAGTAAGCTATTAAATTTAAACACTAGAAGTAATGTTAGAAAAACCCCTTGTATTTGTAAGTTTCACAGAAAGCAAATCATACTTAACCGAATCACGTTTTTATTTTCCAAAGTTACAGGATGCAGTGATGCTAGATGGGTATAGCAGTTAGTCATCAAATTGTGTTATCACTAACATTTGGTCAACCTGATATTGGTTCTCTTCTCAGAATACTAGTCGATCTGTCAACAAAACAGAAGCAAAGTAATTACAGAATATCTATAGTCAGTAGAAAATATTACAAATTCAGCGTCTCCACAAGGATTGTCAGTTTCTATGTTTCTTTACGTTATAAAAAGGCACGCAAAACATCGCCTTCGTATCTGAGACGTAGTCGACCAGATGTACAATTGCATCGATACGAGTGGTTGGTGAAAAGAATACAGCCGATATTTGAAACAACCAACTCTACACAGATGTGCCAGGTGTGACAATCTGATATTGTAAATGTTATATTATCGATCGTAATATTTATTACTTGTAACATTAATTGCTAATACTTAAAAGATTTTTGCAACATCGTAGGACATGCATTGCCTTGAAAAGTTGTGGGCGCCCGCCTATGAGCGGCACCTGTTCAACTCACATTACAGAGGAATACCGCACCTGGTTTTTCAAATCATTTTCAATTGAGGTTAAAAAAACTATACCTACTTAAATGTGTTCATGATTTTGAAGCTAATTAGGGTCCCGAAATGAAATCCTTTTCCGCTGATCGTATTATTAGCCTTACAAAGCTTCTTATTTTTTTGTTATTAGTTTTTCTACTCTAGAGGATCTTGATACAATTGCCGGATTTATTCGGGCCGTTTCGGTTTTCTATTTATACAACAGATTAACCACTTGTTAATTCTGTCCTTTTGGTTACTAGTCGAAGATTATTGTAAATTGATCTTTCATCTATCACTTAGCGCTTGCAAACTGGTCAAACTCATCAAAGACTTAATTAGTCGTATACTCATCTTAAGAAATAATCTCGTATGAGTCGTTTACACGCCGTGAACTTGATTAGTCGTATACTAATCATTTGAAAGCCTTAGGTTGGTAGGTATAAGTCACGTGTTCATTATGAACTGTATTAATCATTAACTATTCATAAGAGATAAGCTCATATGGGTCGTGTACCCAACGTGGACTTGATTAGTCGTGTACTAATCATTGATTTCATCAGTCGTATATAATTGCCCTTGATATCAGTTCGGGAAGACAAGCACCTTTTATAAATGTCAGAGAATTTAAGTTTGGAACGGATGTAGCATCAAAACATGTAATTATCAAAAGTTTAGGTATCGGTACAAAGTCTGAACCAAGTCAAAATAGTGCACCAACGAGTTGTATAGGTAAAACTTTAACATATTCGTCTTAAATTGGAAGAAGTAAAGGCGTGCTAATCGTGCACTATAACTGTGATTATAGCCACAATGCCAGTTGTCTGAAGATGTCACGTCAGGGAAGTTTGTATATAGTTCATTTGGGGTAGGTATCAGGCACACTTAGTAACCACGAAACGTGTTATGTTCTTCATTGGACACGTCACGCTTGGTGAACATAGACCAGTTTCTTTGTATGGCGAGACTAGTCACTTTGGGGAACACAGTCTCTATTTTATGACAGTTCAGAACAACAAAGTATATCAACTTACTTGACTTCCTTCTCTCGGAATAGGAGTTCTTCAACAGAGAGTTTTGTCTTATAATTTAGACAAAACTTTAACCGAACCATATTAATAAAATACACCAGATACCAAAGCAAAGACTTGAGATGCTCTTACAGTGTTAATGGTTCTAGAATCAAACCAAAACAGATACCTTCAACTGAAAGAATTAGATACATTTAATGCGGTAGCTACACGTCCACCTAAATTAACCAGAGTGCAAACAATGGAGCTCCTTCTAGATCTATGCCAGCCTCACCGTCAGGCCAATCTTATCACACCTATATTTGCGAAATTTTTAAGTAAAAGTACCAAAGTTATAGCGAATACATTATAACAACTTGTCAAGCGTTCTGTTGGAAATGTAATTCGATATTTAAGATTTTTCAAACAGCCGCTCAATCAGTTCAGATAATACCTGTTTATTGCTTTACATACACAACTGATAGTATATTCTGAGTATAATAAATATAATAAAATAAAAATCGCGTTCGAGTCGTGAAAAGTAATCGCGTAGTTTGCCGTCGGTTCGAGTCCGTGTTTTAAGTTTAAAATGGCAACAGCAACGAAAGTTGACTTAGTGAACACACCAAAGTTTGATGGATCAAACTTCCAACTGTGGAAGTTCAGCATACAGATCCTCTTGAAATCTGAAAAACTTCTGAGTGTGGTAACTGGTGAAGAAAAGGAACCGGAAGTCAAAAGTTCCTCAGAATGGGCAGCACGGGATTCCAAGAATACCCGGGCTCAGGTGATTCTTTTGGCAACAATCGCCCAGGATCAACTTCAGTATCTGCTAAACTGTGAAGATGCAGCAAAAATGTGGGCTAGGTTGATGTCCATCCGTGAACAGAAGACGGAAATCTCTAAAGAACTTCTGTGGCAAAAGTTCTACGAGTACAGGATGGCTGAAAAAGGAAAAATTGCAGAGCACATTTCAACAATTGAATTATTGGTAAAACAACTCAAAGACGTCAGTGAAGAAATAAGCAACAGTGCAATTTGCTCAAAGGTAATAAACAGTTTACCATCAAGGTACAACAATTTCCGGACAGCGTGGGATTCAGTCGCACATGACCAACAAACGTTCGAAAACTTGACGGCGAGATTATTAAAGGAAGAATCACGAATGGCCAATGATGAAACCGAAATATCTCGTCTTGCGCTAGAAGTCAAAGCACTGCACTCAAAGCTGGATGCAGCAAATGACAAAAAGAAAAACGTCAAAGAATTAAAGCAGAAAACTAGCTGCCACTACTGCAAGAAACCGGGTCATTGGGCTCGTGAAGGCAAAAAGAGAATTGCAAACAGTGAGAAAAACGAGAAGAAAAATCTTGAGAAAGATACAGGGGGTTCCAAAAGTGACGGAGCTGCATACTAATGTGACATATCCTCTTTGTATTTATCGAATCAGTGCGCGGAAAAATCCGAATGGATATGTGACTCCGGCGCTAGCGTTTACATGACCAGCGAAAAACAATGGTTTGTGGACATGAAGCCAATTGATAAGCCAACGTATGTTAAAATTGCAAACGACAAAAAGATAGCGGCAACAGGAATTGGCACTATCGAAATCCAGGCTTTTCTTGACGGACAGTGGTTTAACAGAACAATGTACAACGTCTTGTATATTCCAGAACTTCACCATAATTTGTTTTCGGTGGGAGTGATGACGGACAGAAACTTCACAACTACTCGTACAAAAATCGTTGTGAATTTCGCGACAGTGGCGGAAAAGTGTCGTGCGTTGGTAGGCGGGAAAACAATTTATGGGTGATGAACTTTCGAGTAAAAATTCCGTTTGATTGCAACGTAAGCAGCAAAACTTCAATGAAGTTATGGCATGAACGCCTGGGGCACGTTAATACAAAAACAATAAAGAAAACAGCTGAACAAAATGGTCAAGGATTTACAAGTTGACAACGATGAAGATTTCTTCTGTGAATCATGTCAATTTGGTAAGCAACCCAGAAAGTCGCATAAAACTTCAGCGAGAACACATTTTGAAAAACCGGGTGAAGTAATTCACACTGATGTGTGTGGTCCGATGAATATCCCATCCCCAAGCGGATCAAGATATTTCGTATTATTTAAAGATGGCTGCAGTGGTTATCGAATTGTTTATTTTCTAACCCACAAGTTTTAAGTAAATTCAAAGAATACAAAAATCTCGTTGAAAACCAAACAGGAAATAAACTAAAAGTTTTGCGAAGCGACAGAGGCAAAGGTGAATATGTCAACCAAGAATTTGAAGATTTTCTAAAGAAAGAAGGCATTATTCATGAATATTCAGCGTCATACACGCCACAACAAAACGGCAGATCTGAAGGAGAAATGAGAACCATAGTTGAAAGCGTTTGTACTATGCTGATTAACAAAAATGTGTCAAAAGAGTTATGGCCTGAAGCTGTAAATACTCCGCTCTACATTTTAAACAGAACCGCGTCAGGTCGGGTTGAGGGTATGACACCTTTTGAAAAATGGTTTCAAAGAAAACCCGAAATTAAGCACTTGAAAATTTTTGGAAGCGTGGCATACATGTCAATTCCTCAACAATTTCGAAAGAAACGGGATCAAAAATCGAAGAAATTATTATTTGTTGGTTACGAGGGGTATTCAACAAATTACCAGCTGTGGGATCCAGAAAGGAGAAGAATCGAAATTAGTTGTGATGTAAATTTTAATGAAGAAGCAACATTAAAAACCGGAGAAAAAGACATGGCTATTTTAAGTTTCGGAAATTATGAAAATGACAATCAGGAAGAACTGGATGAAAATCAGATTGACGAAACAGATAATTCCAGCAACAGTTACTCGAAGATATCTCATGATAATATAAATGACGAGGACTTCGTATACGAAAATTTTGATGAAGAAAATATTGAACCCAAACAACTAAGAGACCGAACCAAAATACGTCCTCCCGATTATTATAATGCAGTATATTGTTCACTATTTGAACCAGATTGTTATAATGAAGCCATGAAGTGTGAAGATTCGGAAAAGAGGTTCTGTGCTATGCAAGAAGAAATGAACGCTTTAAAAACAAACAATACGTGGACATTAGCAAAATTACCGGACAGTGCGCGGGTAATTGACAGTAAGTGGGTTTTTCGTATAAAAACCGATACTGAAGGAAATCTTATACGGTATAAAGCGCGTCTTGTTGTACGCGGTTTTACACAACGAAAAGGTATAGACTATCAGGAAACATTCGCGCCGGTTGTGCGTTATGATTCTATTCGCATTTTGCTTGCATTAGCCGCAGAAGAAGATTTAAAAATCGCCAATTTTGACGTGAAAACAGCGTTTTTATATGGAGATCTAACAGAAAATGTGTACATGAAGCAACCAGAGGGATTTGTAAACAAAGAAAATTTAGTGTGCAAATTGAGCAAAAGTCTTTACGGATTGAAACAGTCTCCTAGGTGTTGGGACCGTAAGTTTGTCAATTTCTTAAATCAATATAATTTCAATCAATTAAAAACTGACCAGTGTGTTTTTATTGGTTGTTTTGAAAATATAACGGTGTATTTAGCCATTTATGTGGATGACGGACTTGTGCTATCCAAATCGAGAAACGCAATCAGTAGATTGTTAGAAATTATGCAAGAGATGTTTAAAATAACAACAAATTTGGATAGTACACATCTACAATTTGTGGGTCTTCAAATTGAGCAAGATTTGTCAAAGGGAACAGTAATTATTCACTAGTAAGCGTACATACGAAAACTAATTGACAAGTTTAAAATGAATGATGCAAAACCATTAGCTATTCCCGCCGACCCAAGTATTCATTTAATGAGTAATCAAAACAATACCGAATGTACCTCGAAACAACCGTATCGAGAAGCTGTAGGTTCATTAATTTTTCTAGCAAGTACAAGTCGCCCCGATATTTGTTTTGCAGTAAATCAAGTAAGTCGATTTGTAAATAATTGGGGTCAAGAACACTGGACAGCTGTAAAAAGAATAATACGCTATTTAAAACATACACTCCAGTATAAGATCATGTATTCAAAAACATTAAAGATATGTGTAATTGGTTACACTGATGCCGATTATGCTGGGTGTACAGACACACGGAAATCAACCAGTGGGTATGTTTTCATTATGGCAGTTGCCCCAGTTACCTGGAAATGCCAAAAACAAACAGTTGTAGCTCAATCAACAACTGAAGCTGAATATATTGCGTTAGCTTTGTGTGCACGAGAAGCATTGTGGTTAAAATATTTCCTTCAGGAACTGGAGATCGAGCTTATACCACTAAATATTTTCGTCGACAATCAATCAGCGATAAAGTTAACCCAGGCACAGCAACTCCACAGCAGGACGAAACACATGGATGTGAAAGTGCATTTTGTGCGGGATGAATGTGAAAAGGGCAATTTATCCGTAAATTATGTGAGTTCTAGTGATCAGTTAGCTGACTTTTTAACAAAACCGCTCGGCAAAATAATGTTGAATAATTTGCTTGCGAAATTAAATATATGTTAGAAATAAGATTGCAATTATTGTTTAAAAGTCATATGTTTGTAAAATATTAAATAAGTGGGAGTGTTGGAAATGTAATTCGATATTTAAGATTTTTCAAACAGCCGCTGAATCAGTTCAGATCTTAGACTAGGAAAGAGAGGGGACAGGTAATAGTGGACTGCAAATTGAGGACGATTGGGATCGCGAGGCAGCGCTCAGTATCGTAACATAAAATGTTAAGAGGGAGTTTGTTTTGTTACCATTATTCGTACAATTATCATTCCATACAGAGTATCAATTGTTTATTTGATAACGTAAACCATTATTAAGAACTGTTTTTTTTGCGTCCTACGTTACTAAGAAAATATTATTTATTTTATGTCAAAGAGAATACATGTTCAATGAAATTAAATGCAAAGACGAATTTTATTAATTAATTAATTTTACTTTTTTAGATTTTTATAACTAAAAGTGACGCCGCCTATGGTAATACTGTGGTAAACGCATGCATCTTACAACTTTGAAAGTATTGATTGTTTCTTGCACTATCAGTAAACCATTCCAATAAAAAAATATGATGCATTAATGATTATTGTACGTAAATCATAACACATTTTAAGTAGTATGTAAACAATAAACAAATTAAACACGATTTTCTTTGCTTAACCATACTACGTAAAATTCTTTTTACTTGTGAAATGTGATTTCTGATTCATTTCTTTCACTGCGGCTTTTACAGCCGTAAGAAGAACAAATCAGCTTTGTTTTAAACAAAAATCCACTAAAACCTAACTACACTATTTAATTATATTGACACTTTTACACAACGCTGTCAACGCACTGTTTGGGATCAGTAAATGGAGCCGGTACCAAAATATTGCGTCAATTTTCGACGTACAGTCGGCATAGGAGTTACGTGTCCCCTCTCTTTCCTAGTCTAAGGTTCAGATAATACCTGTTTATTGCTTTACATACACAACTGATAGTATATTCTGAGTATCGTGAATGACTCATGTCCGGCAGTTTTTCAACGGTCTTTTGTAATGTCTGTGTGCTATAAAGGCATATTGTTGTATTACAGTATCAGTATTTTGCTCATACTCCTCATGTTAACATACCAACCTGTAACTTTTGTTGTTCGTAGTTCCAAATATAAACTTAATCAAACTACCGATCCGATTTTATTCAACACGTTCAAGCTATAAACGTTGATTAAGACAAATCAAAGTGTCAATCTATCTAAAATTGTACCAAAAAGAATATAGATGCCCCAAAGGGACTAAAATATATACAGTGTAATTAAAACACGTTAATAGCATTATAAATTAAACTTTAGAAAACTTCTTTTTTTAAATCGTGAACCTAAAGAGCAAATTATACATTTAATCAGCAATAAAAAAAAAAGTTAAAGGTAACTGTTGAAATGTAAAAAGAATAAAATTTTAAATTTAAAGTAATGAAATTTACTTATAAGAACCTAATTTTTTGGTAAATGGACGTATTTATAATCAATAGAAGATAATATCATAGGCCAGACAAAAGGAAAACTGTTGACGAGACTAAAAAGAACATAAATCCGATATACGCAGAGATCCGAAATATTACAATGTATTAAGTGAACATAAAACTAAAGTATGATCATCAACAAAAAGACACGGACTACTTGGATGAAATTTATACACAATTATTAAAAGCAAATGAAATAATTTCATCCTATTTACAATTCAAGTTTATGGACTGTCGTGGTGTCGTGTATTGACTAATACATTTGAAAGGACCTGGTAGTATTAAATATTAAAACAATTTAGATTAAGTTCCCGGTAGCGTGCAAACGAACGTAGATTTGTTTTTTTTGTTTATTATTGACATGTAAATACCGGTGGCTGTGTACGTGACGGTGGAGCCGAGCGACTCTTGTAGAAATAAAAAGATCATTATTAATTAGTAAGTCTTGGAGTGAAAAAGTATGTTCGTGGTAATAGTGGTAGCAGCCTTTTATGAGAGACAAAGGTATTTACCTAATTTTGGGTGATTTGATTAGCATTTATTTATTGAATTTGTATTTATTTGTACATTGTGTTAGACGCAATTTTGATTTGTCAACATTCCACACTGTATTCTGCGAATTTAGTCATAGCCATAACTGTTATAGTTTATCACTTTGTCATGGTATGCCGATACTCTTTCAATCGATGCAGGTTCGATCCTGTATTTTAGCAACGGTAAATAATCTGTAAATAATACGATAAGGAGATCATTCTATATCGAGAGTCGAATGAGAGCAGTTGTTCTTTTACGTCATTGTTAATAAATTGCTTCTTTGATTTCGGACGTTTTTCTTCTTACAAGTCAGGAGTGGGGTATTATCCCCTCGTGCTCACAAAAGACAGAACAGTTGCAATTATAAAAAAAAAAAACTAAAACCGTGTTGAGTGCTGTTTTCCATAAAGTTTATGAATCGCGATGGGTAAAACCAAGAGATATCGCCATCGCTCATCTTCCGACAGCAGTAGCGGTTCTGGCAAAAGGTCAAAGAGGATAAGAAGAAGGACGAAACAAACGCGCCGTACTGAACAGGAGGTCGAGTTAGCACATATTAGACAGGAAGTAAGAGAACTTCGAGCTAATGTGAGTACTATTCGTTCATTTACACCCCCTTTGCCAATGCCAATGCGTCTGTATCATGTGGTCGAGACTTTAATACCTGAATTTGATCCATCTTGTGAAAAATTAACCACTATTAAGTGGGTTAATAAAGTTGATGAATTAGCTTTGTTCTATCATTGGAATGATGATGTAACAGTCCGTTTGGCTACTGGTCGTTTGAGAGGTAATGCACGCAAATGGTATGACTCATTAAACAAAGTATGTATAACTTGGTCCGAAATGAAAGCACTTCTTTTGGACACTTTCCCAAGCAATATTCAATTCGGAAAATTATTGGTTGAAGCAGCTACGTACACCTCTTCCCCTGGACAAAATTGGAACAGTTATTGTTTCGAAAACATTTCAAAATTAAGGAATTTGGGTATATCAATTCCCGAACATTTTCTTGTCGACAGTGTAATTCAGGGTATTACCGATACAAACATTCAATTATCAGCTCGAGCAGTTGAATTTCGTGGTATTGGACCGCTCGCCGCTTATTTACAAAATATTACACCATCAGTAGCTGGTAAAGCAGCAAAATAAATTGTAGAATCAAGTAGTGAAAACCGACAAAAATCACAAAGTTTCTCAAATAAATTTCCCAAGCCCCGTTCAACAACATGTTATAATTGTGGCGGCGATCATCGCGTTAGATTATGTCAAAACCCTATCGTAAAATGTGAAATCTGTAATTATTACGGTCATAAGAAAGAAAGTTGCAAGAGACAAAACAAAACAAACCCCAGAGCATCAAGAAGTCAGGCCGAACAGTTATAGCGGTAGACAAGATAAAGCCCTGGATTGTAATGAAGGGTAAGATTATTTTATGACACACTTTCCTTATAAAAAAAAAAAAGTGAGTAGTATGCTAGTTGAAAATATTAGACTCACTATATTGAGAGCAAAAGATGAATGAGAGGGATAGTTCGAAGAAACTGTCGGACTCATCAGTTCTCTGAGTAATGTTTCGAAACAGTTTTGTAAATTTAAATTCTCGAGCGAAATGGGCATATTATAAATGTCAGGTTCGCCGAACACAGATTGGAGTGAAATGAGCACATTTTAAGTGCTAGGTTCACCAAAGAATAATTCGAGCAAAATGGGCATAATTCAAGTGCCAGGTTTGCCGAAGTTGTAGATTTGGGTGAGATAAAAGTAATACGAACGCTAATTTATATTCACCAAATCATTAAGTAAAGTGAAAAGCTTGAAAGCTAGATTCACTTAAATCATACTTAGAGTGTTACAAACACGCTTTGCGATGTTAGATTCACCCTCTGGTGTAACCACAATAGAAAATATGTTTATGTTTCAGATGCCATAAATTTAGATGACTTTTCAGAGCGATAGTCAGCCTGAGGACAGTCTGAAGTCAGGATGACCGAATGTTAGACGCAATTTTGATTTGTCAACATTCCACACGGTATTCTGCGAATTTAGTCATAGCCATAACTGTTATAGTTTATCACTTTGTCATGGTATGCCGATACTCTTTCAATCGATGCAGGTTCGATCCTGTATTTTAGCAACGGTAAATAATCTGTAAATAATACGATAAGGAGATCATTCTATATCGAGAGTCGAATGAGAGCAGTTGTTCTTTTACGTCATTGTTAATAAATTGCTTCTTTGATTTCGGACGTTTTTCTTCTTACAATTGTGGAAACATGTATTTTATGAGTTTCGTTTATGGCCATTTGTTGATTAATGATTATTGGGAGTGGTGACGACCACTCAGAGGAAACGTACCCGCCAGTGAGTACTCACGTGCCTGGGGGTTCCTAACGTGGAACTTCCTTGATATACACCTCCAAAGGGAGGCGATCGGGGACGATCAGAAACATCCCTAGATTCCTGTGGCCGAGGGGGTGGGGACGATCCCACAACCACATGAGGGCATTGTGCTTCTAGAGGCACTTGGCACCCGCGAGTGCAGAGCCCAACTGCCCTGAAAGGGGGGGTGGTGTCCTAACACCTATTAATGTCTTTTAGAATCAGTTTACAGGTTGTTTGAATATACCGTGCACGCAACCCAATATTTGACCAAACCTCTTTGATGTAAAATTATAGATCCAGAAGAGACCATCGGGAGCAAGGGGGAGCCAGCTCCCCCGGTGAGTTCAATTATTTCGTTAAAACGTAGGAAATAGTAAGCAGGGGTTGTTTTCTTTAATTTCATGTTCGTGCTGCTGCCACACGTGCCATGTTGTATTTTAAGGGGCTATTCTTGAGTACCTACATTAATCTTAGAGACCATTTCTTCATACCATTCTGGTAAGTTTGTTGCATATTTTGACCATGGCGAACACGTACCTTTCACCCGAATAATTTTATTCTTCTTGATGTGACTAATTTTTGTCTACGTAAAACTTTTGTTCGGAAAATTACCTTACACATTTAATGTCAATTTTTAATTTATTGATGTTAGTTGGTTGCCCGAACATGACCGAATTTGACGGCAGAAACGTCGCATATTTAAGGTTTATTTTTAATAATTGTTGGTTATTGGCGAAAATAGCTTCTATTGATTATAAACTAAAGTAATAAACTTTACAAAGGAACCATAAACTAAACCTCAAGTTTTAAAAATGGGTAGCAGTGCAAAGCGAATTTAAAAAGCACACAAAAGGACCATAAATAGGAAAAGTGATAGACATACATTATATCACAAAATATTGATCAGTACTTTTGCTATCTATGTTGTTGACTTGGGGTTGCGAAGCATGATGACGTTAGTGGGGCAGTTTACGGTACCGAACAGGTCTGCGATGGCAATAATGGCGTTTAACAAGTGGTGGAGTTTTAATCAAATATATGCGCGTTAAAACGAAAACTTCAATTGAAGTATTTATTATCGAACATCTTCCTAACAAATTAATCCAAGGAAAGTTTTTAGTGTGATTTTGCTTTGATTGAACTTAGTTGCCAATTGTCCAATGCACACTCTTATTACTCCAAAAATTAATGATATTACCTATTTTAAATAAAATAAAAGGAAGTATCCAAATAAAAAAAAGGAATCGATTGAATACATAAAATATGGTAGGTGTCATTTGAAAAAACGAAGTTATTCGTGTTTGAAGTTTTTAAACTTTACTATTTTTTTTTTCAACGACCTATATAAATTATTAAGTTTAAATTTATCAAAGCGTTAGCTCTGAGATTATGCTACCACCAGTAAACATATCAACACTCTTTATCTTATTTTGTGAAAGTTATGATCTATTAGGATTTGGGTTACGGTAGCGATTTTTTTCTTCTATAAATTAAATTACCTCAGAAACCGCTCATCGTAAGTGTACAAGATGATTATCAAATTTACCTTAAAATTTCACGTTTTATTCGAATTCGGCGCACAAAATATACCATTCCATTTAAAATAACAAACTCGGTGTCGACTTCCGTTACAATCGGAAGTGACAGACGACTACAAATATTTTAATTAGATAGAGCATCAACCATTAGGTACCTAATTAGTCATATTTTCAAAACTCTACCGGTATTATAAGCTTAAAAACTTTTAACGAAGGAGTTACGTGAAAAACCCTGTATAACGGTTTAATGTAGCACTGAATGTTCTCACAGTTTTTTGTAGCTCATTCAACTTCTCTTCTAACTTCTGGATCGTCCTACGAGCTTCGGCATCTGTATTTGAGGGGTTGCAGGGGAGAACAGCTTCCAGCATCTCGGCGTCTTGTGATATTGCTGAATTAAACGTCTCTTCGCGGCGTCCGTCGTCGACGTTATCACACCATTTGCCAATCCTTTATCGGTAAAAGAATTCCCGCCTATAAAGTTCCAAAAATATTTCGGGAAGTTAAATGTTTCATTAACACACAACTTGGTACAGCTACATGGGGTTCTAATCCCACTCCTGACTTGGTTAGAAACACCCCTTACAGTTGTAAGATGTTTAAAGAAAACAATCACACTTATCCTAACCACGTCTTTATTTCTCAAAGTTACAGGGTGGTCTGTTATGTCGCTACTATGCATATTATTAACTACTTAATCAGTTCCCGTTTTCGACCTCGTACATTTTAACAGTTTCAACCATACAACTGCCGAATTGACACTTTTGTCAACTAATTACATTACATTACTGTTGTTTATTTATATCGCACTTCTTATACTATCAACTGCATTACTTCGAACTGACAAAATTGTCGCACACCATTTCGGTATTACTCGGAATTTATATGAAATTTCCTTCTAGACTTTTCGAGAATTTGTCCCGATGGTTCACGAAGCTCTGAGAACTATCTCGCTTTTCCATAATAATTTTTCCCTCTGTGGTTGTTAGTCATACAGAATGTATCGAGCATTATCCCGTAGTACGCTTTCAAGAAGTATTGTAATGTACTAAGTAATCGTTACTTGCTAGTAATCGTTCTAATCGAGTAGTTGCTCTGTGAAGTAATTATTACACGATTACTTGTCTCTTGTCTTCTGCATACCCATACATACTACCACAGAACAGGCGATAATCAGGCAGATACAGGCCTCATGGATGCACTTACTTGACGGGATTACGGTTAAGGTTCAATCATTACACGGTTGGTAAGATTACTAAGATTCCCTTGCATAGATGCATGGAAATACCACCGAATATATTTATTGGCAGGAAATATTCTCGCGAAATCAAGGTCAGTAATTGTAAAAAGTAACGAATACGAAGTAACGATTACTTATTGTAAAGGTACCTACTAATCGCAATTACATAAAAGTAATCGGATCTGACATCACTAACAATTAGTGCCGGTACCTTTAATATGGCATGTCTGTTGTCAAAAGTGTGAAGTGTCCGCCATTTTTTTTGGGGAGTGTATTAAAGCAAGAATTCAGATTGTTGGGTTTTATTTTGAATCGTGCCAAAGACTGTTGAACCTGCTGAAAACACTGGTCATGCAAGGTTATTACAATGATGGTCGAGTGACGGTATCAACCACGCCGGGACTGGCTATAGAGCAAATCTTAGACTAGGAAAGAGAGGGGACACGTAACTCCTATGCCGACTATACGTCGAAAATTGACGCAATATTTTGGTACCGGCTCCATTTACTGATCCCAAACAGTGCGTTGACAGCGTTGTGTAAAAGTGTCAATATAATTAAATAGTGTAGTTAGGTTTTAGTGGATTTTTGTTTAAAACAATGCTGATTTGTTCTTCTTACGGCTGTAAAAGCCGCAGTGAAAGAAATGAATCAGAAATCACATTTAACAAGTAAAAAGAATTTTACTTAGTAAGGTTAAGCAAAGAAAATCGTGTTTAATTTGTTTATTGTTTACATACTACTTAAAATATGTTATGATTTACGTACAATAATCATTAATGCATCATATTTTTTTTATTGGAATGGTTTACTGATAGTGCAAGAAACAATAAATACTTTCAAAGTTGTAAGATGCATGCGTTTACCACAGTATTACCATAGGCGGCGTCACTTTTAGTTATAAAAATCTAAAAAAGTAAAATTAATTAATTAATAAAATTCGTCTTAATGTTTATTAGTTCTGCCACATCATGTTAATTAACGTTAATAAAATAATTCTTTGCATTTAATTTCATTGAACATGTATTCTCTTTGACATAAAATAAATAATATTTTCTTAGTAACGTAAGACGCAAAAAAACAGTTCTTAATAATTGTTTACGTTATCAAATAAACAATTGATACTCTGTATGGAATGATAATTGTACGAATAATGGTAACAAAACAAACTCCCTCTTAACATTTTATGTTGCGATACTGAGCTCTGTCTCGCGATCCCAATCGGCCTCAATTTGCAGTCGACTATTACCTGCCCCCTCTCTTTCCTAGTCTAAGGAGCAAATCAATCAAATGTCGGTGACCACCGAGTTGAGTACGTAATTCAATTTACGTTATCCTCTAAGCTCTATCTGCAGGTATTAACAGAAAAAAAACGGGTAGAATTTTTTCTATGAGGTATTTAGAATACGATAAAGTATCAGGCATACTATATACAACGCCACAATATTTTAAAACAATAATTGTAATTGTAAAACCTTGGAAAAAAAATATTTATCTCGGTCAGCAAACCACTCCTCAACGACACAAGCGACTACATTATTTGTCGAGAATCTTTTGTTTTTGAGCTTTGGAATAAGTAGTGGTCGAGAATAGAGCAGGTGGTCAATCAAGATAGAGATTTTCTTCCAATGGTTTAGAATTGCAGCCAGTTACCACTAACAGTTATGACATCAAACCATAGCTTTTACAACATTAGTATATTTTGTCAAGAAATTTAGATGATGAAAAACAATTTAAAAAGCCTATATTTTTTTTTACGACTACGTTACATCGCTAAACATATGATAGATACACATTTTATTTTGTAATAGCCATCATTTGAGCACTAGTGTATTAATTAAATAATTTGATATGTGATAATGACGGTAAGAAAAGATCTCATGATTAATTTAGATAGCAACACTTTAATTGATTAAGTATTCAGAATTTGTGATAGTCAATTCACGGTCTATAATTTTCTATTTTTAATTAAATACCTATTGCATCAGATACTATTTGCTGATTTGCATTTTTTTAAAGTCTTAAATTAACAATAGTTTGTCTGATATTTTAATTGGAGATTGTTTTCTTTAATGATTCCTCAATTAGTCTAATTGTATGTGGTACGTGGTCACTCATCCTACCCGCAAATATACCTTCTGTGTTAGTAAATAAGTCAGTACATAGGTAGCTCTTATAATTTCTTTTTTTCATCTAATAGACAAACTTGTCATAAAGCTTAGAAATCGCTTTGATCCACTTACTTAGCTGTTCTATGTTAAATAAGAAAGTTTTTTTTTAAATATCACTCACTCATGGAAAACTCATATTTGGGTTTATTCTCGCTTACTATAGGTTTGTTCCAAGCGAACTTTTGCGGATCGTAACGAAACGATCCCAAAACTGCTATGTATTAAATTGTGCGCAAGTCATCAGTTTGTACTGTTTGAATACTAGTTTTTATTAAGCGGTTGGAACATGTGACAGTGCTTAACTTTTTGTAATTAGTGGGGATATTGGCATATTGACCGACAAACCGACATAACCTAAAATGGAAAATTTCAGTGTTCGGAGTGTTCGTAAGTTTTATTTCATTCTCAACTCTTATTATTATCAATGAATGATCATTTAATATTTTAGAGCTGGAAGAATATATTACTTTACCAACATGTTCTGGCATGTCTTCTTCAACATCTATTCGTAATATATCGTCCACTCCTGAAACAAAACATGATTACAAATGGAGTACCAACGACACAAAGCTTTTAATTGACCTTTACGCTAAATACAAGAAATATGTCGGGACTTTTCAAATAAGAAATAATAAAGCTTTGTGGTCTAAAATTGCCGAAGAACTGGGAAGCATGCAAGTAAATGTAAATGCTAATAACTGCCTGAACCGCTGGAGAGTTATAGAACGAAACTACAAAAAGTATATTGACAACCAAAGGAAGACAGGTACAGTTATATTTCAAAATCAAATTACGATAATTTATATCTGAGTGATGGTGTTATAGGACGAGGTCGTAAATATTTTGAATATGAGGCTGAAATGAAAGAAATTTTTGAGAAAAAGACAAATCTTCATCCTCAGTATTTGCTCGGTGTGGAACGGAGCGTAGAAACAGAAAATCCGGGAAACCTGGATCAGGAAGAGGTTGAGGAAAGTCATGATAATGCAAAGAATGAAGTGGAAAATGTACTTCCAACTTTATCTAAAAAGTGCAATAATGAGAATGTGAAAAAATCAGAGGCTATGAAAAAGCGACTTACAACTATAGAAAAACTGAGAATGGATCGTAAAGAATATTATACACAAAGATTAGATATAGAACGTTCAAAGTTGGAACAAATGAAGAAAAGGAATGAGTTGATTGAAAACAGAAATAACATTTTAAAAGAAATAAAATGCAATAGTAACTGCTTATGCAATACTTGATTTAATGATTATTCCAAAGAGAGACAGTATCCTTCCCTTGTTTTATTTATGTTATTTTGATTTAAAAATTTTACCAAAGTTTACCTTAGTTTTTAATGTTTTTTTTTTCTTTTAAATACGTATGTAAGTTAGTTACCAAAGTTCTTTTACCTTAGATATTAATTATTTCTTTTAGATATATTTGTTTTAAATTTCCATAATAAAAACTTTTGTTTATTTACTTTATTTGACATACTACATTAATTTTTAAACTGTCTAATTACAAGTAATTTGCCACCCTTTCTCTTATATTTCGAGCTTCTCCTGGTTCTTCATCATCACTGGAGTCATCTTCATCTACGGGTAATTGAAGTGGTATCATTTCAGGGATGTTAACGTCATTGTAATTCGCAACAAAATCGTCTATGGCTATATTATGAAGGACACAAGCAGCTCGTATTATATGAATAATAAATCGAATGTCTCTTAATTTCAAGTGATACATCTGTCTAAACTTTTGTTTTAATAAGCCAAAACTATGTTCAATTACATATCGACTTTGTGCTAACTTGACGTTGTAAAGTTGTTGTTGTCGTGTTAGGTTACCCCTATCTTTGTATGGAGTTAATAGATTTGGTTGTAACGGGTAACCACTATCTCCTAAGAGGTAATATGTACCACATTTATCACGCAAATTCATTCCCAGAGGAGAATTACGAAAAACTCGGCTATCGTGCACTGATCCCGGATATCCGATAAAGACGTCAATGAACTTTTTCCTATTGTCGCAAACAGCCTGCATCTACAAAAATTAACTTTGCTTGAATAGAAACATGAAACCATGGACAAGTTACGTTAATTGAATAATATCCCTTTCTATTGATGTAAGAGTCAGGATCATTTGTTGGTTTGTCCAATTTAATATGTGTTGCATCAATCGCACCAAAAACATTTGGAAAACCATTTCGTCTAAAATGCTGTACACTAACAAATTTTTCATCATCATTTGGCCATTTGATGATTTCTGGCGCTAAATTACTTAAAAAAAAGCCTACTCTTCGCAAAATTCTATTAACGGAACTGATCGTAATGTTGAAGCGATCAGCTACATCTCGAAAACTTGCGGTCTGATGTCCAATGTACCACATAAATATTAATACCTTAAATTAATGGATATAAAATAAACATATATGTTTGTGAAGTACATACGTGATGCATTGCCAATAGTTTTCCATACTGTCCAACATCGGTATGAAAATACTGACTTTGTTCAAACATTACGCTTAAATTGGTTACAAGCTCCCTCGATAAACGAAAATGTTCGAAGAAAACTTGCGGAGAATATCGTGGAACAATTGACTCTGTAAAATATGAAAATGCGATTAATACCTTCTTATTATTGCTTTTACATACAATATATATTTACCTAAATAGTTTTCGTTTTTTAAACGTTGTTCGTAGACAACTTCATCGTCACTATCGCTGGTATCTCCTTCAGAAAAATCACTAAAACTTTCATCATCCATGTTGTAAAATTAGCGAAAGTAGCGAACGAACGTTAACGGATGACAAGGGGCGAAAAATATTCAAAACTATACTACTGCGCATGTCAGTCCAAACCTTGAACCACCTATAGACTATGTACTGAAATGATCGTCACGAAACTATCCCATGTATGGTCGCAGTTTGCTTGGAACGAAAGTAAAACCGTACAATGAACGATCCTACTCATGCTTGGAACGTTTATTTTGTTTTGCGCAGGTCTATGGCAATACAATGTACGATCATTTCGTTGCTTGGAACAAACCTTATAACTCGTCCTAGAAACGTACCGTGAAAAGGCGTAAGTGGGAGAACATATAGATGTTTGCTTCATTCAATGAACGTATGATAAACTTTTTTTAATCGTTCATTGATGTCCCAAGTTTGATACTGGCTTCTTATCAGTTTACAACATTTAGTTCAAATAGTAAAACTAACATTAGGGCCTAATTTATTTTCCGGATTTTAAATACATATATATATTTCTAAAGGTCCTTATCCGGAATGTAACGCCTCAAATAAGTAGGTCCTAGTTAGGCAATATTGTAAGGCCCCTATAAGGCAATTTTGTTAGACCCTTATTAATTACTAAGCTCCGGCCCATTAAAAAAATTAAGTTAGGACCGGATTATATCCACGGAGCCAGTGCCATTAATTTATTTATTTAAAAATAGGAAAATAATTGTTGATTTAAATATCATTTATTATATTAATAATAATAAATAACTTACATAATCTAAAAAGACAGGTAAATTCCTGTTACGTCTAAATAATTAAGGATTACTAATCCCACACTTGGAACGCGTCTATACAATACATACAACGAACCACAAGCCAATTCTACGACCGGTTTCGACCTATTGGGTCTCTTCAGGCTGTAAAGTTCACTTGAATAACAAGTTGAATTACACTATTGAATCTGAAGGTACATACATGTTAGACGTAGATAAAATAATCTAAAAAGACAGGTAAATTCCTGTTACGTCTAAATAATTAAGGATTACTAATCCCACACTTGGAACGCGTCCTATACAATAGGTACAACGAACCACAAGTTTGTGTTTTGCCTGCTTCTGCTTGAAGAGACCCAATAGGTCGAAACCGGTCGTAGAATTGGCTTGTGGTTCGTTGTACCTATTGTATAGGACACGTTCCAAGTGTGGGATTAGTAATCCTTAATTATTTAGACGTAACAGGAATTTACCTGTCTTTTTAGATTATTTTATCTACGTCTAACATGTATGTACCTTCAGATTCAATAGTGTAATTCAATGCCGGTAGGGGTATTAGCCCTCGGAGTAGTTGTTTCTGTTGTTTCTAGTTAGTCTTAATAACTTAGGTACATGTTATATTTATGCTTCAAGTATGTCGTAATAGATAACGGCTAGTACCTACATAATGTATGTGAGCTTTATACTTAAAAGCTCTTAATAAAAAAAGAAAATCAGTCTTCTGAACAACCACTTTTATTATTTTACGATTCGTAAGGAACACTATTAACAATCGAATGCTTCGATGAGTGTCTGACTAACGAATAATCGTAACAGTGACTCGCCGCCCGCTGGATCTTGTCCGAGGTTCTTTTGGGAAAGTCCTTCTTTTATAAGGTCGGACATCTCGGTGCCGTTCGACATGGCAACCACGCCGCCGGACAACAGGCGCTCACATGTATATGGTAAAATCTAAAATATCAACTATGTATTATGTATTTGCATTCCAGGTTCCGTTATTTTTGTACAACCTTCTTCAAGCCTTTCGATTAATTAATATTATAGTTTTACTAAAATTGGTTTTTCGGTTTTCATTTTTACTCTTTTACTGCATCTGTAAAAAGTACATAACATATAGTGAAAAAAACATCTGTCGGATCAGGGGGCCAAGCGGTGGTCCAGGATTGATTATTAAAGAAAATAACTAAACTATGACAATATTATATCGAGCCGAAACGAATACATCCGCTGCCAATTCTCGACTACTCTCCTCCGGCGTCTCCTTACACAAGTTTTCACAGGTTTCCACAAGTTTGTTATCGACCTTGTCCCAATCTCATAATAAAGATACTCGAACAGCGGGTGTCTACGTTCGGCGAGGTCACCATTTATCACTTCGACTTGAAATACTAGAACTTAGGAAAACATTCTCACAATTAGGGCTAAAACCACTTTAAGAGAATATGGACCCAAAAACAAAAGAATACGATTCGATGATACCGTAAAACCAAATAATGTGTTCAGAAATGCCATTCTCCGACATATCTAAATGTTGTTTTAAAATAACTCGTCTGCACTTGCTAAAACTCAAATCCTTGAGTAAGTGCATGTCGATGTCTGTATGTATAAGTAAGATACCTAATGCACAGTCTACATCATGTATAACTTTTATGTCTAACTGTTTAAATTAAGATCCAAATAATAACAAAAACAAATAACAACACTTACAGTTCTTATTCTAGAATATTCTTGATAACCCTACTAATTATATTTATTCTCTTCTCGTCAATTGTACTGTCTCTGTTTTTCTCTAAATGATACATGATAGAGTAAAATTGGACTATTGCGAGGGTACGGTATCTCCATTAAGTGGTTACGGAGGTGGCGTTGTAAAACCATTGGGTATCGCGAAGGGTAGTTTGGAGATCGACAACGTGTCGGCTGATGTTGAGTTTCATATCGTGCCGAACGAAATGCATAAGGTCGAGCTCATTGTTGGGCACCCATTTACGGAACAACCACATGTAACGGTGATCAAAACTGCAACGGAGGTTCTCATTACGGATAATGGTTTTCCAAGAATTGAAGACTGCAAAAATGAGGTTCGGATTAAAAGTGATTGTTGCGATACGACCCTGTGTGTC
Source organism: Agrilus cyanescens (assembly GCA_947389935.1). NCBI lineage: Eukaryota > Metazoa > Arthropoda > Insecta > Coleoptera > Buprestidae > Agrilus > Agrilus cyanescens. Next base: position 18,596,948 of record OX376707.1, read on the forward strand.
GAGGGTGGTATTCGAACAACGGGCAACTTGATACCACGATGCGTCATATCGACTGATTCGTCAGGAAATGCGGTGATTCCAGTGATGAACATAAGTGGAAATAAATGGAAAATCGAAAAAGGAAGTAAATTAACACGCGGTGAAGAGTGTGTTTAGGGAAAATACGAAGGACAAGTTAATAAAATACCTGTTACAAGGGATGAAATAACAACGCAAGTAGAGGGGGATGATTTGATCAACCTCCTTGGTGTTATCAATGACTACAAGGACTTGGCTGCTAGAAATACACAACAGATTGGTGCTACGGACTTGGTACAAATGAAATTGGATTTGACTGACTATAAACCGGTGTTTTATCAACCATACAGAATGTCACAGGTCAAGAAGAAAAAAATGAGGGAAATTGTGAATGATCTCCAAAGGGCCGACATTATTGAACATTCGGATTCTCCGTTCGCGAGTCCAGCTCTGCTGGTTAAAAAGAGGACGGGTGATTATCGCCTCTGTATTGATTACCGGGCGATAAATAAAAAGACCATCAAACAGCAATACCCGATTCCGCGGATAGATGACCACCTAGATCGGCTGAGGGGATGTTACTTCACAGGATTGGACCTAAGTAGCGGCTACTACTAAGTGAAAGTGGAGGAAGGTTCGCGGGACAAAACGTCGTTTATAACCAGTGACGGGGTATATCGTTTTAAGCGCATGCCGTTTGGCCTAAAAAATGCGCCGCGATTTTTCAAAAATTGATGAATATGGTGCTAGGGACTCTAAGATTTGATACGGCATGCAATTTTTTTACATTATAAGTAAATAATTGCAAAAATTGCTTGAATCGTCTATTTTTAACATGCTCAACATGAAAAACTCGTTAAAAAAATCACTTCGAGTAATATGGGTTAAGATCGGCCATTATAATTAGGTCCACATTTGTAAAAAATCATAATACCATAATATAGTAGTATGATGCTATCCAATCCGGGATTAAAATGTAAATGCTTAATATGGGCTAAAATCGGCCGTTATAATTAGGGCCACATTTGAAAAAACCATAATACCATAGTGCGGTAGTATGAAGGCAATCCATATCCAGTACTAAAATACATAATACGGCGATTTAAATATGGACCAAATCAGGCCCAATGAAGAATACCGTAAAAAGGTCTGTTATAGTAATGCCCTATCCGGCTCTAATCAGCTACACGGTTATCCGTAACTGTTGCTACTCGGGTATCCATTGCCAAAACCGTTATAATCCGATCAAAGCTAAAATAATCAAAGCACTTTTTTTTAATGTAAATTTTGTATCTGTTTAATACAAAAAAACCTCAGTATTACAATCGAAATTCATCGTCAGATTTTTTTCAGATAACACGTAGAAAACCACATACAACATATACACAAACACGTTTCTCGACCAAAAGACTTTCTCTAGTTAGACTACTAGTATGTTCTCTTAAAAAGGTAGTAAGGTGGGCCTCCAATTAGAAATATTCAAAAATTCCATTTTATTAATGATTAGTGTGTGCTGAAAATTATGTTTTCGCATTATTAATATTCATTCTATGCTATATTTATTAGGAGATATAAGGAAGATATAATATGTGAATCGCTTCTATTTATTTCTATCAAGGTCTACGAGAAACTTAAATTAGCGAAACCTGTCCTGTTCAATTGGTATAAACAAATAACTATTATGATATTAATAGAGTAGGTGATATTATGTAAATTTGAAAATATTCGTACAATATACTTAACTAAAAGCGAAACGGATGTACTACGACATTACATGTACAGGGTGCGCCAAATTCGATGTTTCTGTAGGAGAACTCGGTAACTATAAGAGATACAAAATGATGCCAATTTTGAGAGTTCTGAGACAGGTAGGTATAGTTGTGGAGTTCTTGCATGAAATTTCCGAAAAACTCCCCGAAAAAACGCAATTATCATGTTTTAGGGCTAGTGAAGCAACTTCCGCGTTGAGGAGTTTTTTTCGGTTTACAAGTAAGAGTTCTACCAATTATTCCTTTTTCATTTTTTGATCAGATTCGAAATAAAAAAGTTATTCCCGAATTTATAATTCTGATTTTGGGGAATGAAAATCGGTATTGACGAAGGAAGAGTTCTGAGTTCCCTTTTTTACGTAGAATACAGTGACGTTGAAGAAAGTTTAGAAAAGTCATGAACATTCGAGTTATAATATTGTAACGACTTTTCTAGTAGAACTTATTTATTTAACGGATATTTATTTTACAACTATTTATTTAACACTTAAACACTAATAGAATACTTAAACATTAATAATAATTCAACGACTTATTTATATCACAAGGAAAATGCGCATTTATATCACTCGGTATATTGTAGTTCGCTATTTATATTACTTGTTCGGAAGCTCACTGTGAACTGACTCTTACTGGCCACATCAACAGGTATTTATACTGATTAGGAACAATCCAGAAAGTTCCAGAATGACATACTAGACTTTACTGGAGTGCTTATTGTGTTCGTCTAATTTATGGCCTTGTTTATCGTCATCAGAGCGCCGACCGACGCCGGCGTTCTTTGAGCTCCGCTTATCTGCTGTCGGTTCTCGTCGCCGCTATCGCACACACACGCACGCTCGCCGCACTGCTCGCTCTCGTACACATATACGCTCGCTACACTGCCCGCTCTGGCACACATACGCTCATTACACTGCCCCCTCCTTAAGGGTGATCCGTCCCGGATCACATCTTCCGTTCCTTCGAAGGATCATGCCGGTACTTGCAATTCTGTCCCCTAAGGCACCCAGTCGTCATATGGAAGTAGCAATCCACCGTCCTTGGCTGTGCGGGATCTCGTTGGGGATTATTGGTGTATACCGTTATTTCGACGCCGCTCCACCGGAACAGGACCTCCAACATGCTCCGCACCATTCTCCAGTTCAGTCCATCCAACCCACATCCTATCCTTGGTATGGCTAACCTTGTGGTACCTGTGGATAGCAGTTGGTCTCTTAGTTCCACCAACGAATTCCATAACGAGCGGTAGGTGGGCTTCTCAGACGACGCCTTCTTAGTAACTAGGTAGTAAATGGATCGGTTCCCGTCCACCAGACTTAACACTTTCTTTCCATCTCCGAGTTGGTCCCGCAGCTCTGACAAGCGGCCAAACTTCTTCTTGAATACGGTGGCAATACCGCGATCCATCCTCAAGTCTTTGGCCACACAATGAACCAGCGAGTCCGAAGCAGAAAACAAATCTTCGGATCTCTCGGAGGTGACACCGAATCTGGAATTGGCATATAAGCTCGGCGTGGCCATAAACTCGTCATACTGGGGATCCGGAGAACGAGCTTGCATAAGCCTGATCCGTGCTTCTTCGTGATTGTCACCGGCATATGGGGCCAAACGGTTAAAATGGACAACCTTCGGTTTTCCATTTGGTGTGCGTCGAATCCGGTAAATAACGTCATTTATTCTCTTGACGATTGTATATGGACCTTCCCAGTGCTGCTGTAGCTTCGGCGAAAGACCTTTACGGGGCTGTGGATTGTATAACCACACCATGTCTCCCTCCTGGAAACCTCCATCAGTGGCCCGTATATCGTATGTGTCCTTCATGCGATCGCTAGCTATCTGAATCCGGAAACGTACTTCCTCATGGATATCGTCAAGTCTTCTGCGAAGATCACTAACGTAGTCTTCTCCGGCAACGTCCTCACCAGGTTTGCAGCCAAACCTCAGGTCACATGGTAACCGTAGCTCCCGACCAAACAGTACTTTTGCTGGTGTTTGTCCAGTAGTTTCGTGAATCGATGATCGATATGCCATAAGAAACAGTGGCAGATGGCGATCCCAGTCTCTTTGGTGTTTGGAGACCACTTTGGACAAGTACTTGTTAATGGTCCTGTTCATTCGCTCGACCATGCCGTCTGATTGAGGATGCAGAGGTGTTGTCCGGGTTTTGTGAATGCCTAAAGTCTTGCAGATTTCTTGGAACACGGCGGACTCAAAATTCCGACCCTGATCAGAATGAAGCTCCATGGGCACGCCGAACCGGCTGATCAGGTGGTTTATGAGCTCCTCCGCTACTGTGGTGGCTGTCTGATTTGGGAGTGCGTACCCTTCAACCCATTTCGTGAAGTAGTCCATTGCCACCAGGATGTATTTATTGCCACCATCGGTCTCTGGAAACGGTCCCGAGATGTCAATGGCAATCCGTTCGAATGGACTGCCGACATTGTACTGGCGCATAGGAGCACGCCGTCGTCTTTGCGGTCCTTTGCTGGCTGCACAAGTTGTGCACTTCTTGCACCAGTCTTCAACGTCCTTTTTGCAATTAACCCAGTAAAACCGCTCACGGACTCTTCCAAGGGTCTTGTTAACACCAAAATGTCCCCCCGAAGCATCGTCATGGAGGCACTTCAAGACTTCCTTTACCAGGATCTTCGGTACAAGCAATTGACGTTTGCTCTCAGTACCATTCTGGTTTTACACTATTCGCTTCAGGAGTCCATCTTCCTCAACAATAGAGTCCCATTGGGCCCACAACGATTTTACCTCCCCAGATTTAGCGGCGATCTCTTGCCAGGTCGGTCGTCTGCCTTCATTCTTCCATTTCCGAAACAAGCTCAGGACCGGATCAGAACCCTGTTCCGTCTTGATGTTATCAGGATGCCATTTTTCATCCGTGACGGTTATCCTCCGGACTTCTTCATGTTCCTCCAGGCGCTTGCAGTGCTTGCAGTTTTCGGAACATGGTCTTCTGGATAAGGCATCAGCGTTCTTATGGCAATTTCCAGCTCGATGTTGTATGTCGAAGTCGTATTCTTGGAGCTTTTCTATCCAACGCGCGACTTGACCCTCTGGATTCTTGAAACTCAGTAACCACCGTAAAGCAGCATGATCTGTTCGGAGCAGGAACTTCCTTCCATACAAGTACTTATAAAAGTGCTCCACGCTCTTTACTACTGCCAGTAGTTCTCGTCGGGTTACACAGTAGTTTCGTTCGGGCTTGGATAGGGTCTTGCTGAAATAACCTATGACTTTTTCCTCTCCGTGTTGTATTTGTGAGAGTACTGCGCCTAACCCAACATTGCTAGCATCGGTGTCCAGAACAAATTTCCCCTCTGGTATCGGATAACTCAACACGGGTGTGGAAACGAGAGCTTGCTTTAACTTTTCGAAGGCAGTTTGGCAGTCCGGTTCCCAGCAGAATGGTCTGCCACTTTCGGTTAGTCGAGTCAATGGCTTGGCAATATTGGCAAATCCAGGAACGAAGCGTCTATAGTAAGTACAGAGGCCAAGGAAGCTTCTGACCTGATGTACGTCAGTAGGTACTGGCCATTCTCGTACGGCTGTGATCCTCTGCGGGTCGACTGACACGCCGGTCTTCGTGACTACGTGCCCCAGGTAGTTCACTGTCTCCTGAAATAGCTGGCATTTCTTGGGGCTTAATTTAAGGTTGACATCACGCAGCCTTCGAAGTACCTCTTCCAAGTTTTTCAGGTGATCGCCGAAGTCTTTTCCGATCACGATTATGTCGTCAAGGTATACCAGGCAAGTTTTCCCAATCAAGCCGTTCAAAGCCGTCTCCATGAGTCGTTCAAATGTGGCTGGCGCATTACACAACCCGAACGGCATCACGTTGAACTGCCACAGCCCGGTTCCGATCGAAAATGCCGTCTTCTCTTTGGCCTCAGGATCCAGGTCTACTTGCCAGTATCCACTTTTAAGGTCTAGCGTTGAGAATATTGTCGACCCCGCAAGCGTGTCCAAGGTATCATCGATGCGTGGCAAGGGGTAGCTGTCTTTCTTGGTGACATTATTTAGCTGGCGGTAGTCAACACAGAAGCGTGTAGATCCGTCCTTCTTCTTGACCAAAACTACCGGCGACGTCCATGGACTGGTCGATGGTTCTATTATTCCGTCCTTCCGCATGTCGCTTATAATCTTTTCGGCCTCTTCCTTTTTGGCCAGTGGTAGTCTCCTCGGTCTCTGACGGATGGGCTGCGCTTCGCCAGTGTTTATTTTATGGACGACGATGTTGGTTCGTCCTTTCTTGCCGTTGTCCAATGCGAACACGTCCTGGTACTTTACAAGGAGTTCCCTTATTCGACGTTGTTCAGGTTGATTACGGTTTTCACCCGCCTCCTTGTACAGTTTTAACAACGCCTCCGGAATACCTTGAACTTTGCGCATCCCTGAACTCAATCTTTTAACTTGTGGCATGGCAGTGTCCTGGGCGTGTAACTGGAACGTTTCGCCGTTCAGTGTCACATTCTTTCTCCGGAAATTCAAGCAGAAGTCATATTTTCGGAGGACGTCCAAACCCAGTATTACATTGTCCTCTATTTCTGCCACTAACACGCAGTGTTTAAAAGACGTTCTTCCCATTTGGATGTTGACGTAACTTTCACCCCTGACCACTACTTGTTCTCCAGTGGCGGGACGGAGCTTCCATTGCGTTGGCAGAAGTTTACTGGGCTCGGTCAATATTCCGGGCCTTATGATTGTTCTGCTAGCTCCAGTATCCAGCAGAAATGAACACTGCTTCCTGTTTATGAGTCCAGTGAGAAAAAGGCTGTCAGTTCGATCTTTCATTGTCTTAGTTAGTGCTACTAAACCTGGGGCCTCGTGTCCCGGGACCGACGTTTGCCCCGCCGCGTCGTCCCTGATTAGTTTTCCGGACCTCGGGGCACGCGCTCTTGAGAAACCTCTTCGTTCTTGCAAGCGCTTCTTACGTGTCCCAATTTCCCGCAGTTCCAACATCGTATTGGTCTCGGTTTCTTGTTTAATTTTCCCACTATCCTGTTAACTATTTCTTCTAGTCTGTCTTCGTATCGACCGTCGGGCTCCTCCCTTAGCTCACGCACTCTACCCTGTTGTTGCGATGCCTGTTTAACGACGTCATACTCCAGTGCCCGAGCCAACGTGTCAGCGAGTGTTTTTGGCCTATCTAATCGGAGTCGCTGTTGTATGTCGTCATCCCTCAACCCATCGATGAAAGAGTCGACAGCCAACTTTTCTAGCGTGTCGTCGGGAGTACCTGGATACGCGAGGCGGACCAGACGAGCGATATCGGCCTCGTATTCTTGCAGGTTTTCCCCTGCCTTCTGACGTCGGTTTCTTAACTGCACGTGACTGACGCTCGTCATATGTGCCTGACCATACCGCATCTCTAACTTCTTCACTAGATGTTCATAGTCGTTCAATTTCTCGGGTGGTATGGTATCCAAAATCTCCTCGGCATTACCATGCAGCGCGCAGACCAGCTCGGAGGCTTTATTTTCCAACGTCCATGCGTTCGACTTCGCGGCCGTTTCAAATTTCTTAAGGAAAGTGGTCGATGATGTTTTCCCGTCGAATTTAGGTGGCTTCGTATATGCTTTCGATGAAACCCCGTGCCCGTTCTCCTGCTTCACACTTCTAGCTTCATTATCGATCTGTTCGGACATTGTCGTGCATAGAAACCTTTCTTCTATTTCCTTAATTCGTGAATCTATTTCTTGAAATTTTCCTGCAAAATTCTGTTCTGTTTCTGCCAATTTTGCGTCGAATTTCTCTAAATTTTCTTTAAATTCTTCTCTCAAATTTTCTTTCAGTTCTTCCAGATTTCCTTTTAGTTCCTTTGAATTTTCGGTTAATTTCTCTTCCAGGTTCTCCATTTTCTTTTCCAGATTTTCTTTCAGTTTCCCTTCCAATTCCATTGAATTTTCTTTCAGTTTCCTTTCCAATTCCATTGAATTTTCTTTTAATTTCTTTTCTAGTTCATCCTCAAATTCGTAGATATTCGGATCGAAACCCTCTCGTATCAGAGCTTCCTCAAGTCGCCCTTGTAAAGTGAGCTTGTTACCAGACGTATCTTCGTCTCGCTGCTCGAGTTCACTTTTCAGTTCGGCAACTTTCAACTCCAACAACTTTTTCGGCATTTTGATTTATCTAACTATTTTCCTTCTACTAGAAAATTCTCTTCTTTGTGGGATTGATTGGCTGAGCACCCCACACCTGACACTAATGTAACGACTTTTCTAGTAGAACTTATTTATTTAACGGATATTTATTTTACAACTATTTATTTAACACTTAAACACTAATAGAATACTTAAACATTAATAATAATTCAACGACTTATTTATATCACAAGGAAAATGCGCATTTATATCACTCGGTATATTGTAGTTCGCTATTTATATTACTTGTTCGGAAGCTCACTGTGAACTGACTCTTACTGGCCACATCAACAGGTATTTATACTGATTAAGAACAATCCAGAAAGTTCCAGAATGACACACTAGACTTTACTGGAGTGCTTATTGTGTTCGTCTAATTTATGGCCTTGTTTATCGTCATCAAAGCGCCGACCGACGCCGGCGTTCTTTGAGCTCCGCTTATCTGCTGTCGGTTCTCGTCGCCGCTATCGCACACACACACATACGCTCGCCGCACTGCTCGCTCTCGTACACATATACGCTCGCTACACTGCCCGCTCTCGCACACATACGCTCATTACAATATAAAGTTGTGTTTTGAGAATTGTTGTAAAATGGCAATATTCAACGTGAATATTTGTAACACTTGTATGTGTGTAACGTTATTGATTCATTATTTGGTCTACTGTTAATCGGTGGCTTATCGGATTCTTGTTGTATGCTTATTAATATGTGTTTCTGCAACTTCATTGTGTTTTACGGAATGTAAGTTTAGTTCATGTTTAGTTCTGAAAGAGACTTCTCGAAAGTAAATTCGTTCTTTAATTTTCAATGCACTGCGTTTCTTTTACTCTGGGAAAAATGCAACAGGTTATGGACCCAAAAAAGTGGATAACCGTGCAGATAAATTAATCTAAAATAAAAAAAAGAACAATAAGTGTGATTTTATTTTGGTGAGTTTGTGTTGTGTCGTAAAAAACTATTCGATGGCGTCAAACGAATACTCTGGTCTCGGAATGAGTGTTGCAAAACTTAAAGGTCGGGAAAATTATACCGATTGGAAATTTCAAATGGGAGCATTATTAAAATTAGATGGACTTTGGAACTATATCTCTGGAGTGTAGGCATCGGATGTTGACAGTGCCACAAAAATTCGGCGCGGGGAAAAAGCTTTATCAACATTAACACTTTCCCTGGATAAATCAACGTACCCATATGTGATGCAAGCAAAAACTGTTAGCGAAGCTTGGACAGCACTGGAGAAAGCATTCGAAGATAAATGTCTGCATAGACGACTGCGGTTATTCAGAAGCTTGTGTTCAATAAAGCTGGAAATTTTTGCAACAATGGAGGAGTATGTTAATGAGGTCAAGGCTCTTTCTCAGAAACTATCATCTATCGGGAACCATGAATTTTTAGGAGTAATAATACTGCAAAAGCAAAATTTTTGCAAGATAAAAAATGACAAAACGGTAAACATGGTGGTGATAGCGCGTTGGCTACCAGACTCAATAGCTCAAACCCCAACGCCAAAACTTGGATCAAAAATGTCCGAAGCACTTTTCTATAACAAAGTTATCTTCGTCAGGGACTGAAAAGTGCTTCGGACATTTTTGATCCAAGTTTTGACGTTGGGGTTTGAGCTATTTAGTACGTTCTACAACACCGCCAAAGTTTCTCCAGTTTCTGATTTATCAGAATCAAGTTTACAAAATCCCCGTGGTGCTAGAACTGCAAACAAAAAGGTCAATATAAAAATCCGTGTCCTCAAAACAAGAGGGCTTCAATTTCGAACATAAATATCTAAGAAAAACCAAAAGTTAGTGCTCGAGGTGGAAAAAAAGTCTATTTGCTGCTGCTTTAGGTGTCAATATGAGGAATATGGCTTGGTACATTGATAGTGGAGCTTTTTCACACATGACTGGAACAATGAATTTCTCACAAATCTGACAGAGGAAGATTCTGGACAAGGAATCTTGGTAGCAAACAATTCTAAGTTGTCTATTAGTGGAACTGGTGACAGCGTTGTTAAATTGAGGGCAAATGGTACTGAAACAAATATTTCTCAAGTGAAATTTGTTCCAGATTTAGCAGTAAACTTGTCAGTGAGTTCTATAGTTTCAAATAAGCAACATAATTGACGAAGACAAGTGCACGATTAAGGGAGAATCTTTTGCCACAGCAACAAATGTGAATGGTCTTTATAAATGAGATGTTCTCTCAGAGCGTGTGAATCTCACAAAGAAAACAGATTCTCAAATGCTATTGCACATGCGTCTAGGTCATCTTAATCATTATAGCATAAATTTGCTAAAGAATGGTTTGGCAACAGGAATTACATACAGTGATAATCAGGTACCGCAATACTGTGAAAGTAGCATTAAGGGAAAGCAGGCAAGAAAACCTTTTCCTTTCGACAAAAATAAAGAGGTCGCACAAGGCAAATTATATCTAATTTACTCGGATCTAATGGGATCAATGGAAACCAAATCTTGGGGCGGTAAAAATACATCTTCACCTTAATAGACGACAACACCCGAAAAGTGTTTTGTTACTTCCTTAAACCCAAGGATGAAGTTCCTGATGTGTTCAAGGAATTCTGTTCACTAGTAAAAAATCAATCGGAACGAAAAATTAAGGTACTGAGAACCGACAACGGAAAGGAGTACTGCAAAGAACGTTTAAGTAAATTCCTTAAAGACCCAGGGATTAAACATGAATTGACGGTACCTTACAGTCCCCAGCATAATGGAGTAGCTGAACGATACAATCGAAAAGGCTCGTTTTATGCTCATCAATTCGAAAAGCCCAAAGCAATTATGGGCAGAAGCATCCAATACAGCGGTTTACCTTCTAAATCGTTCACCAACGAAAAAATTACGTGGTGTAACGCCAGAAGAAAAATGGACTGGGTGAACATAAGTCATCTTAGGGTTTTTGGCTGTCGTGCTTACTTGACATAAAAAGAAAAAAAGCTGAATGATAAGGGCAAGGAACACATCTTTGTTGGCTATTCCGAAACAATTATCGGATATAGACTAATAGACCCTAAAAATCACAACCTTTAAATAGCTAAAGACGTTATTTTCTTAGAGGACAAGTTTGCGTTTTAACAATGTTTCACAGAACAAGCCAGAGGTCATTACCTTGGAAGCAGAAAACGAAATGGTGATCGAGCACACTGATGATGGTTCTTCAGTGACATCAGAGAACACGGCTGCACCAATTAAGCGAAGAAGATAGTGACGTGTTTGTTAAGTGATGCGAGAGTGAGTGAAAATGAAAAAGAATCAGAACCCAGTGGAAATCAAGTTCAACCAAGGTACCCAATTTTGAGAGTTCTGAGACAGGTAGGTATAGTTGTGGAGTTCTTGCATGAAATTTCCGAAAAACTCCCCGAAAAAACGCAATTATCATGTTTTAGGGCTAGTGAAGCAACTTCCGCGTTGAGGAGTTTTTTTCGGTTTACAAGTAAGAGTTCTAGAATTTGCAAAAGAATTGCGTACAGTTTTTGATAGCGCTCAAAGAGTTCTACCAATTATTCCTTTTTCATTTTTTGATCAGAATCGAAATAAAAAATTTATTCCCGAATTTATAATTCTGATTTTGGGGAATGAAAATCGGTATTGACGAAGGAAGAGTTCTGAGTTCACTTTTTTACGTAGAATACAGTGACGTTGAAGAAAGTTTAGAAAAGTCATAAACTTTCGAGTTATAATATAAAGTTGTGTTTTTTTTAAAGAGAATTGTTGTAAAATGGCAATATTCAACGTGACAATTTCTAACACTTGTATGTATGTAACGTTATTGATTCATTATTTAGTCTACTGTTAATCGGTGGCTTATTAATATGTATTTCTACAACTTCTTTGTGTTTTGCGAAATGTAAGTTTAGTTCATGTTTAGTTCTGAAGGAGACTTTTTGAAAGTAAATTCGTTCTTTAATCATCAATGCACTGCGTTTCTTTTACTCTGGGAGAAATCCAACAAGAATCATAGTTAAAAAGACAATTTTTTCCTCTTTCCAAAAATATACAATATATGGGGTCGCCTTTGCTGTCTAAGAGCAATATGTAATACGAAAAAAGTTTTTTTTATGCTTTCATTTGCTTTTTTGTATTTATTTCTAGTTTATCATCCAAACAATCATTTTTAAATGCGTATTATTAAATTGCAGTTTTACATTTACGCTCATTTAATCTTAAAACTACAAAATGTCTTGGGCATAAATTCAAGCCCTAAACAATAAGAAAAATAAACATCATTTGAAACCAACCGATTTTCAGCGACGATTTGAGTTTTGCTCATGGTATCATCAAAAAGCTTTACAAGATCTATTTTTTTTCTGGTATCTAGTTATTTAATCAGACGAAGCATACATTAGCAGTGATGGAGTTTTCAATAGACACAACAAACACTACTGATGTACTAGCAACCCTCACCGGACCATCGATGTTCGAACCCAGGGTCGTTTTGGTTTTCTCTGGTTGAAAATCGTGTTCTTGAGTATCATATGTCGTATACGAAGAAACCCTTAATGGCCAGCGGTACTGCAACGTTTTGAATCAATTTGTTGTCGAAGAATTTACGGAACATTTGCCACTGATTAATGCGAGAGGTATATTTTTCCAACATGACGGAGCACCCCCACATAATTTCGGAGCGGTTTTCAGAACTGTTATATACAAATTTTGGAACCAACTGGATTGGTATTAACGGACCAGTAAAATCGCCTCCGCGATCACCGGACTTATCGCCCATAGATTTCTTCTTCTGGGGCACATTAAAGACAGACTTTATAAAAAGACCAGTCAGGGCGTTAACAAACTAATTCAAAATTTCATAACTGTCAATTCAGTTTCTAACATTTCTATTTATAACGCAATCCAAAGTATAACAAAGACAGTTAATTTATGCATCTAGAATAACGGAACATTTATTTTTACTTACTTATACTTAAATTATTTTTATGATTATACAACAAATCACCATTGTTTTAAACAAAAATACACTAAAACCTAACTACACCATTCAATAATATTCACACTTTTAATGACCGACATCAACGCACTGTCTGCCACCGTTTTATGGAGGCAGTACAAAATAAAGTAACAATGTTCGACGTAGAGTCGGCTTACGAGTTAGGTGTCCCCTCTCTTTCCTAGTCTAAGACTTAAAGACTATTTATTGAACTAGCGGTGTTTACTCTGACATGGTTCATCAAGATCTGTCTACATTGTTGAAAAATATATGCTAGGCAGGTAAGTACTCAGATGAAACTCGGATTCTTGAAAGGTACAGACCCGGCAAGAGGCCATAACAACCAAACAATTAAAGAGGGTAGCAAACAAGATATATAAGTCCATAATATGAATAGTACTTAAATCCAAGAAATATCTACAAATTACCTCAAATTAGTAACAAAAACCTATTACTGTCATCACGCCCCCGCCGGGGTTCGAACCCGGGTCTCTTGCTTTACGCGCCATTGCTATAACCACTAAGCTAGGGCGGCATGATGACAGCCGCCCGTAATATTGGTGTCTGTCTCTACCGGTATAATAATAAGAATCATTTTGCAGAGAGCGCCATTATATAATACCTGGCGTATTATTGCACCCTTAGGGAGCTGCAAGTACGCCCGAAAAGTGTCGCGAAATATTTGAATAGCCGCAGTGCGACGGATTTTCTTTCATTTATACTGTTGCACGTGCGAAATCTACCTTTTCTACCAACTTTTTTTTTTCAGAAATAATAATTACAATATCTTGCTCTCACTTTTGTCTAATGGTCTTGGTGTTCCATCAAAGAAAAAAGTCTCAGAACTACTTCATCATTTAAACGACTCACAAGTAAAACGATTGATAATAGTATTACTTAACAACTTGTTAATTATTGATTCCAACCTTATTCTGGTTATCTTTAATAAAACGCTTAGCTACTAGAGAACTTCAAAATACATATTCTGAGTGTGTTACTTGAAGAAATTCTATTCGTACTGTAACATCTCTGAGATACCATTATATATTATACCTCAATCTTCTTCTTCTGCTGCATATCCATTAATGGATGTTTGCGATCACATTCGTCCACTCTTCCCTATTACGTATGGTATGCATTAGTTCTTGCATTGTCCTCAGTCCTGTCCACTGCCTGACGTTGCGGAGCCATGACATCTTTTTCCTGCCGATTCCTCTCTTTCCCTCAATAGGTATAACCAAATCTGGAAGGAGATTCTTATACAAAGTTCTTTTTGTTGTTAACTAGTTGAACCCGTCCAAACTTGGACGGTGGTGCATAGCATTTAAGTAACTACAAGAATGCTAACAATTTAATACTGTAACCTCACTTGCTTTTCGCTTGGTTCTTCCAAAACGGTCTACATAATTAAGTTATTTTGAGAAGAATTACATATCTCTCTGAAAGGTAATTGTTCGGTTTTACCCCCACCTCTCCGATTCGATTCAAATTATATAGAATGTATGTATATGTAAGAATATTCATATATGGTGTATATGTTTGGCGCGGAAACTAATATTCACATATTTCCATTCTGAAAATTCCTAACAACATATAACCGATTTTTCTAAAAATTGAGAGCTTCGGTCAGGACCCAAATGGGTAAAGGAAGTATGATATGCGGGAGTGTTTTAAGGGGTGGGAGTAAAATAATACTGGGGTTGAAGTAGGTTACGGAAGGGGGCCGGTGTGCGTGTAAATGTACACACACCCACCTTTAGTCTAACCATTTCCAACTCTTACATTCATGAAAAAATTTAAGAATACCGTTGGGGTGGGTACAGCTTGGTTAAAGTAAGCTCTCAATATTTTACAATCGGCGTAGAAGAAAAAAGGAGAACGCATTCGGAGGAATAATGATGCAACCTACGCTCGAAGACTGCGACAAATAAAAATAGTATTTTCAACACAAGGGTACCTGATGTCTACAGTCCGGTACTCGTCAGTTTAATTTGTACCTGAATTTCTCGGTAGTTTTGATGACACAAAATTATATATAAATTTCTGTTAATAAAACTTATAATGGTAAAATTTGGTTCAATATATAAGCAGTCTACATTATTTAATAATATGTAGGTATTATTCATATCTATAAAGGATTTGTTAAATAATGCTAACTGTAATTAAAAAAAACATATAACAGCAAGAATATAATTACTTATTAACAAACAGATAAGTGATCCCAAATTAAAATTTACATTAGCAGGTAACAATAAGGAGACGAAATATGTAGACAAATTAGGCAATCAGAACCTTATTATTATTTGTCAGTGTTCATGTCCATGTATTTCATTAACGTAGGTCAATCGTGGTGACCACGAGAGTAACGCGTTGATAGCACGTTAGAATTTTCAGTTAATTTTCTTTTTTTTTTTATCTCAAGAATCAATTTTAATTTTACAAATTTTCGGTTGTGTACAGTGTTTTTATGCATAATTGCAGTTTTATGTTTAATTTTTAACAAGAATAATGATTATTTGAAGGATTGAGTAACCACACCATTAAATGTTGTACATTTGCCCTTTGTAATTGACTAACCCAACAGGTTTTTTGGGTTTTAAACATATTATGTTACAACGAAAAGAAAGAAATTAGAAAATGAGTTGCTGAAGAAGCTACAATAAAGTGGCGAAACGGCCAACGAAATTTTCAAACTATCTTTCTTTGAATTTTCTAACCAGTCCAAGTCCCCACGATTGACCTACCTTATTATTATTGTTACATACAAATAAACACATTAAAAATTAATTGCCTTATGACAACTTCGTTAAGACTTAGGGATGCATTATCATGATAATTTTGAAAATCAACTTATTTTAATTAGCTACTTTATAATCCTATAGAAACATCTTTTGTTATATTTTGTAAAAAAAAATAATTACGTTAAGTGAATTGCCGGAGGACTCAGTGTGCGCCCCGACTAACAAAGAGTTAGAGAGCCGGCATAGCTTTTAATAAATTTTGTTCAAGTAATAAAAAATTTTCTTGTCTACTTTTTCTATTAATATTATCAGATTTTGATAAGTAAGATGGACAATTTGGAAAAATTGTTGAGGAAGTAGGTACCGATATTTCAGTTGTACCTTTATCACTTCCCCGCTTTTTTCATCTTCATGTGTGGTTTTCCAAATAATACTGCCTTTGTTAAAGCGACGTTCACAAACCATGCTATTTTTTGTCACTGTATAATCAACGCGGTGAATTTCCCGAAGCCACTTCTTACACAAATCACCATCTTTGGGGAAACCAAAAACCTGCACACGTTTTTCACCTCTATATTTTCCTCGACACCCCGGCACACAACACTTAAATGGCATAATGTATCTATATTGTCTTTAAAAACAAGTACCCAATAAGGACCAAAGATGTCACTAGAGCGCCATCTATGGTAAATGCTATTTAATAAGAGGTACTGTAGTGTTCAACAAGATGCCTTTTTCATTAAGGCAATCCTTGTTAAACCAGTCCTCACGCATGGCTACGACTGTGTGAAACGCACACATACAAAATAGAACAAAAAATATGTTCTCGGTCAGTATTCTGTCGAAACCATCAGACACGGATCGCGATTTCGAGCTGGTTGGCTCTCATCAGCGTGCCGCAGATGGTTTCGACAGAATACTGACCGAGAACATATTTTTTGTTCTAAGTACCTAATATACCGTTTATAATTAATTATTGCACAATTATTGTCAATGCTTTTTCACACAGTATTAACTAATGACGCCTCGGGCGGTCAATTGATAAGAAATACAATCGGAGACGATGGCAACTGAGAAAGATCGATGCCAATTAGGTATGCGTACTCAGCGAACCAATTCATACCATTCATTTCGTTACATATGCATGCTTAAAGAAAAATTATATCAGCGCAACAAAAAATTTATAAACACTGATTTGGTTCCATAATCGCCGCATACCACAAGCACGATGTATGGCCAACTATCACCGCTATGTCTAGCTGTTACGTCATCTGCGAACAGGCCATCTCTTACGATGGTAACGGTGTCTGTCGAGTTCCTTAGCAGCAATAAACATTCTGTTTTTTTTTTTAGTTTCTTGCAATAAAATGATGCACCCACCATTTCCTTTTCTCAGATTTTTTTTCTGTTTTGCAAGTACCTGTACATTGCAAACACATCGTCGTCTTAACATGATGACATTGTTCATTGACTGAATTTGTAGAAAACACGTTGCTTTGGTGGGATAACTCCATGTCGTCTGCTTGTATCATATCGAAATCGTGTCGCTGTTGCGTAGCTTAAGTGGGACAAAGGCCTTAGAGCCAGGAGTTCTCAAAATTAACGACTTTTAATTCCAAATTTTTATTAAATGAACATTGTGGATGTCGACGATAGGCCTATGTAGCCCTTTGGTACTTATATTAAACGTTTTAATAGTCGGCAAATTCCAGATTATTCGATCTTCGGAGGAGTTTGACAAGCGCGATTTCCCTTTTAGCCAAAAACGCGTTTTTTTCCGTTTTCATTTTAATATCTTTTATACCGCTTAATATAACGTAATGAAATTTTGCAAAACCCATTTTGCGCGTCTTTTGCAATTTTTCGGCAATCTTTAATCGAAAAGTGCAATTTTCGTTACTTTTTTCCATGGCCTTACACCTTACACCGGAACATTATTATATATATATATGATGATGATTTTCTTCTCAAGTGGCTAATATTTAGCGCCTGACAGGTTTGTAAATCGCAGCGCATTCAGCCTTAGTTAAGACGAGTTCCCCGAATAAAGAGTTTTCCTGTCCGACGAAACAAAAAGTAGATGTTTCACAGCCACGTGATATAAGCGTTTAATCAACTGTAGGTATAACTACTATACGGTTTAGTCGACAGACAGGCGTATAAGCGGTACCCATCAGTCCAAGGACCATATGTTCTAAAAGTACATACATGTGCATTTAACTGGGACCCATTGGTGGCGTTCTGAAAGTGTGCCAAAGCACTAAGAATTACATGAATATTTAGAGGATAAATTAGGTATTTTCTTTTTTAATAATATTGGATACATCCTTACATAGTTTACTTAATTAATATTTTATTGTAAACCTGCGATCACCTTAATGAATTATTAGATGGCAAGTAGATATTTATGACAGACGAATGATGGGATTTTACTTTTGAGAAACTGAAAAATTCATCTCTTTATAGTTATGAAGTAAACAATAACTAAAAATTAACGCATTCTTAAAAAAATGACTGCAATAAAAATTTCAAGGACAATTCCGAATAAGAATAATTTTTTCCTACCGGCAAATGGATGGTTCATACTATTGATAATAATAGATTATATGATATTATTGTACATATAAGTATGTTTAACATCATCATCATTATTATTGTAATAAATGATATAACGTAAAAAATAGCTCAAACAACAACGCCAAAAGCCCACAGAATTGAACCTTCAACGTCTAGATGATAATTCCAGACGATTTATCAGGGAGGCATGCAAACTTAAGATCCAAAAGGACATAAAAGAATGTTTTATCTCGCGTACTATTTATGCCAATGGACGAGTTTGAAAGCTTGTTTTTATGTATAGGCAGATAAGGGTAATATGGTGGTGATACTCGACAGAAAAAGAAGTATTACAAACGGATCGACGACCTTATTAATAATGGTCCTTATTTCAATCTAGACAAAAATTCTTTGCTACGAATGGTTGCTGATTTCAATAAAGTTTTAAAGCAATGTCACAACCTTATCACTCCTAACTTAAAACGTTGACTTCATGTATCAGGCCCAACAGTTCCCCGCATGTACTGTTTGCCAAAAATTCGTAAGCCAAAGAGGTCGGTTTATTATGGAAGAAAAATATAGACAGCTATCATTTTTATAGATACTTTGGTTTTCAGACACTAGAATTGGATATCTATAGATAATCCAATAGTACTTCTAGATTTATAACCAGCGACTCTAATCATTGTGTGCAACATATACATAGACTGCTTAGCTTCCCATTGAATAGAGACATTGCATTGCCAAAGAAAATGGTTTTAATAGCAGCATTGTTGATTAAATAGTCAATAAGGTTAAATTTAAGAATCAAGGATTGTAATAAGAAGTATGTTGGTTAAACTACACGATCTATTCATATTAGGTATAAAGAACATTTAGCTCACGGTAGAACTAAAAACTCCGGGGTTGCTCAACATATTTTGAACGAAAACCTTAGAGTTAATATTAAGTTGTTACCTACTTGATAGCTTTGAAGGTATGTATATTGATACAAAAAGGTTAATTTCTCTTAATAATGACAAAAGTCCTATTGCCAGCTCTCCGTTACTTGGTCTAATTAAGGATATTTTGTAAGGTTCATTGAACATTGTGGTTGAATGACTGAGCTTTGTTCACTGGACCTTACAGTACACTTTACGCTTAGCATTTAGTTCACTTCAGTCCTTGAAGAAAGTAACTTCGTAAGTAAGTTTTGACGTTGGGGTTTGAGCTATTTCGTACTTTCTACAACACCTCCAAAGTTTTTCCAGTGTTTCTGATTAGTAATAAATGATGTTAATAAAATCCTAGGTACTCCGGCAGGTGTTATTTTGTCCTTCCTGGTAGATAACGTCTTACACTTCACAAATGTTAAAAAATAATTACAAGAAATATGTAGAGAATATGACATCAATGGATCAAATCGTTCGCTCTCATAGTTTGTCGCTCGAAATCAGCCAGTTGAACCTCCAATTCGCATCGAGACCATATATATATTTATTTATTCATGTTACTTTGCCCTGCTGCTTCTTGTCACTTACATCGGTTTGGTCAGAATCAGATTGACAAATGTATAGTTCACTGTACGTTACACGCCAAAACTAATTTTTTTTATTGTGCAACTAATTATTTTCGGATCGCGGTAGTTAGAATCAAATTCACGTCGTTTTGAAAAACCTTTAATTAAATTTTAAACTAACACTAAAATCGAAACGTCTTACCACCAACTAACAATTCGTCCGAATGATATTTACAAAAATGAGTATAAAATGAATACTGGATAAAATAAAGTAAAAATGACTGGTCTGTGCCGTAGTCAAAGATGTAATGAAAACTGATTTAAAATTCTATGCAATTGAATGTGTTGTTGCTAAGTGCAAATACTGTGTAGGAGGGTGGATATACCTAATTACCTGGAACTACCCAGCACAACAAAAGGATGGAAAGTCCAACAGAAAGTACCAAACTTAACAAATACACAAACAAACCCTTGGAGCTTACAAAAGGGGCTGGTAAAGCCAGGTAATAATCTGTGTTTGAAAATTCCTACGACTAACAATAAATGCATAAAATACATATATAGACAAAAAATGTATAATAGAAAAATATTAAATTAACATATGCCGCCCGCCTTGAACGGCAACGTTCAACAAAAACTAACGATTGCTAAAAAAGAAACTAATTCTACGATCATTCACACGCGATGTACACTCACTTACACTTCGCGATATTGCAAGTTCTTCGGTTAGTAGCAAACATATCTTTTTAACTGTTCGAGTATATGTACCATTTGCCGTTTCCAACATTTTCAAACGGTTTTGACGCTACTAATCTACTACTTGGTAGATCGGCCATTATGTACTCGGAGGAACTAGAAGATGGACGTACCTTGAAGCATCTAAAGCATTTTGCGAATTATATTTTTGCCATCGATTGGCCAATAAATTTGCCTGACTGCGTTTAAGGTTGCTTGTATACCTGCATGCATTTGTCTTGTATGTTCTCTTAAAATTATTAAACGAGTTACGTGGTGAGAGCGTGGCAGTAAAATTTGATATTTTCTAGAAAAATTTTAATTTGAATGTCTTCATCTCTCACCTACGCGCAATATTCCTTTATTATCTAGAAAAGCGTTTAGAGAACCTATTTTGCTGTTTTTATTAACCGAAGATCCTGTCTTAAGACCCTGTATTTCCTTAACAAATGCTTCCCTTTAAATCAAACACATTAACAGAGTGTGTGAAGCATCAAGTTCGGATAAGGAAAGTGTACCTGTATGTGTATTTCTATGACGCAAATTTGTAATGAAGCGCAGTACATATGCATAAGTTCTTTGCAATTTATTAAATGATGAGAAATTTTGAAAAATGTTACTGTCGGTACATGTTGAAAGCAGGACCATTGGTTTTTGATCGGGAACAGATAAGTTTATTTGCATTGTACTACTTGGCCAGTATTTTTCATTAGTTGACAACCACGAAGGTCCATGCAGCCACGTTTTATTAAAAATAAAGATTGACGGTGTTTGACCGCGTGATATGTAATCAGCAGGATTATCTGCCGACGAAACATGTGACCAGTCGCTAGAAGCAGTGCAGCTCTGAATTTCAGCTACACGGTTACTTACAAAAGTTTTCAGTTTATGTGGTGAAGTGTTTATCCAGTGTAATACGATCATTGAATCTGACCAAAATCTCACACTATCAAATTTAGTTTTTAAAGCTGAAATTGTATTTTTATAAAGTTTTGTAAGTAATACCGCTGCACATAGTTCTAGCCGCGGCAAGAGTATCGTTTTTAGGGGGGCTACCCTTGACTTGGCGCAAATTAAATGTGTACTTATTTTATCTTGCGTAAACACAAGACCCGTATGCCCTTTCACTGGCGTCACAAAAACAATGTAATTGAATATAACTCGATGGCAGTGTGTTGAATAGAAAACGCGGTACCTTGAAATTTGAAATTATTTAGGAAATAAAGTTCCCCCTTATATTTTTGCCACATTGTGTATATTGACTGTGGAACTAACTCGTCCCAGTCTAACTTATAATTTTACCTTATATTGTTGCTGGTCCTAAAAGACCTAAAGGATCAAACAACTGGGACACTTGAGATAGTATGTTACGTTTGGTAATATTGGTTTTACTTGACGCGTTAATTGCAGCGGAATATGTAATAGTGTCATTGACTTGATCCCAAAATACACCTAGTGTCTTTTTGTTTGCTGGCGAATCGAATAAATACTGTGTTTCCTGAGAGACATAGTTCATATTTTCAATTAATGTTAAGTTGTTTGATGCCCATTTTCGGAGAGTAAAACCACCTAAGCTACATAATTTTATTAGCTCGTCCCTAAGATTTTCTGCTTCCTCTAATGTTGAGGCTCCAGTAAAGGAAGCTGAAGCTGTTCCATATGTAACAGTGTTTAATTGAAACGTTTTTAGTGGCTAATTTTTGTTATTTCTCCATAATATTTTTTGGTAAATAGCATCATCGCTATGTATATTTATTTGCCTAAACATCTTTTCTATGTCAGCTGTCAAGACGTACCTATGAGTTCGAAATCTAGCTAATAATAAAAAAACATCGTCCTGAATAGTTAGACCTACCATCAATGTGTCATTAAGCGAAAGTCCCGTGCTAGTTTTCGGGGAACCGTCAAAAACTAACTACCGTTGACCTTGTTGTCAAACTAGTTTCTTTGATAACTGCATGGTGGGGCAAATAAAAACCTAACTGTGATGATGTTATACCAGTAACATCAGTCATATGACCTAATTTTTCATATTCTAACATGAAACTACAGTACTCCTGTTTGATGTCGGGATTTTTTTGGAATTTTTTCTCTAAAGAATAAAAACGTTTCAATGCGGATTGATATGAGTCACCTAAATTGTGCTGATTTAAATAGAATGGGAGACGAACTGTGTACCGCCCAGTACTAATGTCTCGGGTTACACTACTTTGAAAGTGTAACTTACATGCGTTTTCCTCGTCGGATAAGTGTTTATCTGAATTGCATTCCTCTAATTGCCAAAACTTCTCTAATTGCATTTCAATTGGAGTACCTACTTATAGTGTGACAAAGAGTATTACCTGTAGGGTGTGTGCTTACCTTACCCGAAATAAGGTAACCTAATTTAGTTTTTTGTAAGACTGTTGTCTTATTAGGCAATCTTACTTGTCCTATGCCAAGCAACTTATAGAATATGTATTCACCTAATAAAAGGTCGATTTCGACAGGTTTATGGGACTCGGGATCAGCCAAATATAGATTCCCTGGTATTTTTAAACCTTTCCTATCAATATGTCTAGAGGGCAATTTCGCGGTAATAACTGGTAGTACTAATAATGTTAATTTTTCTTGAAACTTGTCATTCTTGGACTTTATTGAAGTTATTACGGAATGCATAACAATACTTTGTGACTGATCTAAACCTAACGCGGGCAAATTTATGTTTTGTCTTGGTAAGTTTAACTGATTTGAACCAAATACACAAACAAAACCCTTGGGGCTTACAAAAGGGGCTGGTAAAGCCAGGTAATAATTCGTAACAGTGATGATAAAATGGAAAGAATTGAAAATCCTACGAATAATAATAAATGCATAAAATACATATATAGACAAAAAATGTAAAAATAGAAAAATATTAAATTAGGACTTAACACAGATTGTTGTTACGATTACGTTGCGACGGTGCAGTGTGGTATGAACCGATTCGCTGGGCAAGCTTAATTACCACCGATCTTTCTCAGTAGTCTTTCGATCACGCGTTGCTAATGTATAAAAAAAGACTGACAATAATTGGGTAATTCGGCGGTTAATCTTAATTATTGGTATATACTAAATACATTATGCCATTTAAGTTCTGTGTGCCGGGGTGAAAGGTTAAAACCGTGTTCATGTCTTTGGATTCTACAAAGATGGCGATTTGTGCAAAAAGTGGCTTCGAGCAATTCACTACAATAATTGAAATACATGTTATTGCATATTTAAGAGGATAGTGCTTCTATACTGTCTTAAAAAGAATTAAATTCGATGCATGTAAAGAAAACTTAACATTTGCAGACGACATTAACATTGGAGAAAATTCACTTATCAAAAACCTTACCCCGTGGCAGCCTTAAATTTATAAAAGATAAAGCAACTACATAATATAGTTTGATGTGATTAAATAATTTTCAGTAAATTTTTTTGCAAAGAAAGGAAAATCAGTTTCTCGGAATTCACAATAAATTTTTTTTTATCAATAATAACTTTAGATAACATTAAAGATAATAACATACTATTCCATTTTTCTTAATGTAATATTCATACTGCTGAAATTATTGTCAATGTTTTCATAAATTCCGTTACAAGTACGCTCTTAAAAAATTACTGCGGCAAGAAAATGGAAACCACTCTTTCATGGTATTTTTGAGCTTCTTCACTTCGTGTATTTGTCTTCCATGTCTATTGTAAAACGCGATTAGTAGTGGTGGTTTGTTGATTTATTCGAATATTGAGATCGTGTAGTGTTTATTGTTGTAGATTAGATACGGAATAATTTATAGTCTTTATCTACAGGTAATACATGATACTGCTTGTTTGTATTAACTCTGAAAGGTTATTCTTAGTCTTTTACGAATTCAAATGTTGGGAAAGAGTGAGGGATATGTAAATGTAAACACACCCATCCTGAACCGAAACCTATTGCAATACACACGGAAGTATTACGACAGTTTTTTGTATTTTATGACATCTTCATACTGGTTTTAAGCTTCAAAAGCTTAAAAAAACTGTCGTAATACTTAAAAATATTCGGTAGATGTAAAAGTGCTAAATTGAATATTGAGATAAAAGGCTTCAAATTTTCAGTTTAGGGAATATATTGTAATGATATTGTTACTGTATCGCCCAAATCAAATATGCATTGCCCCACCTTGGGCGCCAAAATATGTAATGATATGTTGGGATACAATACAATTTTTTAAATTTAAATTTAAACTCGATAGTGCAACGTTTGTGAAACATTTTATAAACTGTTAAAGGAATGTAGAATAAAACACAATGTTGTTTCACTAATTTATATTGAATTCGAAAATATTGTTTCGATCGACGGCGATCATTATCAAGAGTACTTAAACTAAAACTTAAAAGTAATGCCAATATTTATACTAATTACAGATTACATAGGAGTGGTGTGGAGCTTGTGGATCCTAATTCAGTCTGATTATTAACAAAATTCAGTTTTTGGAATAAGGCTTTTTCGATTTCTATATTTTCTAGCATAGATAGTTTTTTGCCATTTTGTATATTAGTTTGAATGATTTTCGTGTTTTTTTATATCAAATGAATGGTTCGAATCAATGCAATGTTCCGCGAATCCTGTTGTTTTAAGTTTTTTATTTATGCTGTAATCGTGTTATTTTAATCGCGTACCAATAGCTCTTCACTCTTTCCAATATAATTTGCATTACAGTTGTTACAGAGCAATTTATATATACCGCTTTTTGATTCCGTAGGTCGTGATGGTTTGTTTTTTACAAGTAGGGTTTTTAAATTGATATTTTTTATTTAAATGGCTTTAAGATTAAATTTTTAGTTAGGTATTTTTAAAATTGTTACTAATGTTGTTTATAAATTTAATGGAGCAATAACGTTCAGAATTTGTATTTTCTGAAGTGGCATTATAAATTAATTTTGAAATTGATTTATTAACTTTTCTATTGATTAAATTATCTATAATAGCAGACTTCTATTACATAACCATTATTTTTTGGCTATAAGTTTAATAGTGTTTATTTCTTTTTCAAAATTCTCTTTAGATAACGGTATGTTCAAAAGTCTATTAATCATCGAATGAAATGCAGCATACATATTTGGAACTTGAAGGTATGATTACATCCGTATGGGTAGGTTTTCTAAAAATATCCAATGATAAACTATTGTCTAAAAGTTGAGTTTCTAAATCTAAAAGATTTCAGGTTTTATTTGTTGCTTTTTATATGGTAAATTTAATATTTGTATCTAAAGAATTAATGAAATTTGTGAAAGTACTTAGTTGTCTTTTTGTTCCTGTGTAGGTATATACAAAACACGTCATCTACGTAGCGATACCAGGTAAATATATATATTTGATAAGGGGGTACTTAGAATTAAACAGTGTTTTCTAAATATGACATGAAAATTTCAGTTAATATCGGAGACAGCGGGGAGCCCATTGGAAGTCCATTGTTCTGAATATAAGTTTTATCTTCAAAATTGAAGTAATTTTGATCAAGGCGTGTGTTTAATAAGATAATAAGGTCTTTGTTTTGAATATCATATTAGATCGCTATCGGATATTAATTTGGAAATAACAGTGATTAGTTTGTCAACCGGTATGGACGTGATCAAACTGCATGCTTCCAATGAAATGAGTTTCGAATTTGCGGGTATTTTTAATGTTTTGACTTTATCCACGAATTCTTTTGAATTATTAATACTATGCGGGGAATGGCATTGTAGGTGGTTGAGCAAAATATTGTTGACCAGACGACAAAGTTTGTAGCAGGGTGCCTGTAAGTACGTGACTACGGGTCTTAAGGGAATATTCTCTTTATGCAATTAGGGAGGCCATAAAGTACAGGTGCAGCTGGGTTTAAGTTTTTATATTTTAACTTTTGGTTTTTGTCTATCCAAACATTGTTTGAGTGTAAGATATTATATATAATTTTTTGAAATTTTGCAGTTAGATCCGATTTTACTAAGGTGTAAGAATAATCAATTAATGATTTTAATTTGTTATTGTAAATATCTATCTGCATCACGACAACCGTATTACCTTTATCAGCTTTAGTTCAAAGTAAATTACTATTAGCACATTTGGTTCTTATAGATTTTATGGTGACTAGGTCATTATTAACATAGTTATGTTTGGTTTTGGATGATTTTTTGAATTCACGTAGTAGCTTATCTGCAAAAATATGTTTTTCCCTAATTGCGGTGGTTGTAGGTATCTAAATTAGGTATACTGTTTATTGCTAAGTCTAAATCAATGCCTAATGATTCAGTCTGATTTTTTGATATTTAATTTAGGTACACATTTTAAACCCTTATTAAGTAGCTCTAGCTCATTTTTGTGATATTTAAATTATTTTGTTTAATTCAAATATTAATTTTTTTATATTATAGAGTATAATTTACTCAGTGTAAGTTCAAAAAATAAAATTAACAATTTTTTTTTAAATAATATTCTAAAATTCAAAGCTAAAATAAAACTAATTAAATATTATTCTATTATTATAAACATCTAATCTAATATAAAACTAATTAAAAATCACTACTTACACAATTAAGTTTTTAACTATAACAATCTACAGTTTTAAAAATAAATTGTGATGAAATATCTAACTTCACTCACTTCTGTCTTTTTGTTTAATTTATAAATAGTATGACAATTAATTAATTATAAGATTATCTTGCCTTAATGTTCCAAATGTCAATTGAAAAACAGCGTCACCATAAATTATTTTAAATCTTTCTTCATTTTCTTTTAATCAACTTATTTCTTCTTTTCTTTTTAATTAACTTCTTAATTTCTTCTTGTATTATTTTATAGACGTTGCTCTTAATATTTTTAATTATTCCATAAACTTTAATTTTTCTTAAAAATATTTATTTTCCTCACGACTTTTAATATGTTCTATTTTATTAATTGTATTTTTCTAATTTTTATTTTATCAATTTTTAACTCCCAATTTCTGTTACTAATTTTTTTTATGTAATATAAACAAATTCTCGACTACATTGATATTTTTTTTTAAATTCATACAATATATATTTTTTAATTAAAATTAAATTTGTCACAACTTTTAAATTGTAATAATCTTCATAACGTAAATACTTAATTATATTTAATTAATAATACATATTTTTTTAATTTTGAAATGAAATGAAATGTAATAGGTATAGAGATACTGTTTATCTACATGCTAAAAATAATTCTTCGAATATTTGCTGCAAATGAGACCTCCAATAATGCTCTGTAAAGTTATAATCAAGGTATTTGATCTGTTGTTTTCATTAAAGGAACGACGCCAGTAGGTACATAGGTATACACATAGTTACTTTTTTATTACGTGTGATAATGTTCTTATGAAGTATGCGTTATTGAAATAAATTAAGTAAAAATATAGGTACTAACTCGTTCTGATATTTAGGGGCGAGTCTGTAATGAATTATACATTTTTAATATGTATATTAGGGTCTCCCAAAAAAGTCGTTTTTTTTTTAACGCATACCCTCTTAATTTTTTACTTTTAAGTCAAAACAATTATAAATAAAATTTTAAGAAGGTAGGACCTCGGTAACCCGTGCCGACTTACATCAAAACCACATATCAGTACTTGCGCTCTAAGGCTGACACGACCTAACGTGTCGATGTGCTTGTAATTAGGTACTCGTTATTTAGTTATAGAACTCGCATTGTTTTGCAATCAGTCAACATGTCACTGCAATTACGCAGTTCTACAAAGGGTATATTTTTAATAGGTGACGTAAAACATCAAATAACGGGTTCATAGCTTCCGTCTAATCTAATGGACAAGTTCTAGCAGTTTTATTTTATAATATCCGTGAAGTGAATTTGACTGTCAACGAAAGCGCGAATCTCGCTATTCGCGAGTGTATTATCTATTGGGAAAAGGCGCGTATTCCTACTAAATCTTTGCCTAATTGTGTGAAAAAACTTGTAAACATATATCACGTTTGGAGGGACTTGCAAAAAAATTCACAAAAGACACAAGACTTTGCCAACAATTTAGAAAATTTGTTTGACATTGTTCACGCCGATGCGCTTCAATTAATACAAATAAATGAGGATAGAATCTTTTTACAGCGTCAAAGAGAACCAGGCCGACTTGGTCAGTTAGCAGGAGTGGATAAAAAAATGACTGATAGAGAGGAAAGAGCGCGCCTCAGAACAATCGAAGAAGAAAAACGACGTTCTAAATATTTGTCTGAGTCGACTCCTTCGACATCATGTTATGTACCGTTTCAAGACGACTCATCATCTGAATCTAATGAAAACTTAGATTTACAAGAGGACATACCGAAGCTTGTCGAGAACACGCAACCCAGCAAAGCACCTCTGCGGAGAGATTTTATTACTCCAAAATTAGTAGCAGCGCTAGATAGGTGTCAATTGAGTATGAGAGATTCTGTGTTTATTCGTGAAGCAACTATTGAAGCACTTGGATATAATATTGATGAATTTCCAATAAGTAAGTCTTCCATCCAAAGAATTCGCACAGAAAAACGGAAAGAACGCGCTGAAGTCATAAAAATGGATTTCCAAAATAAGGTACCGGAAGTTGTAACTGTTCATTGGGACGGCAAGCTTTTGCCTGCTTTAAATGCTCGGAAATCAAAAGAAGAACGTCTTTCTATAGTTATTACTTATGAAAACAAAGAACAACTTATTGCTATACCAAGACTAGAAAGTTCTACATGAAGTGAACTAGCACAGGCAGTTTGGAACGCGATTGTAGACTGGAATTTAGAAGATAAAGTGCAAATTGTTTGTTGTGATACTACTGCTTCAAATACAGGTCGTATAAACGGTGCCTGTGTGCTTCTTGAACAAAAACTGAACAGAGAAATGCTTATTTTCGCTTGTCGACATCACGTGTATGAATTGGTCTTAAAAGGGGTATTTGAAGCAAAAATGAATCAAGTAACTACAAGCCCTGATATTCCGCTCTTTAAAAAGTTCCGAGAAAACTGGAAAAGTATTAATTCTGATAAAATACAGAACTATAGAGAAAAACTTACACAGCACTGACTGACTCCGAAATTGACAACTTGCTAGAGTTTTACCGAACTGAACTGACAAAACAAATAGTCAGAGATGATTATCGAGAGTTAATAGAACTTTCTGTGATATTTTTAGGTGGATATATCGAGAAAAAAAATTAAAATCCGACCTCCAGGTGCCATGCACCAAGCTCGATGGATGGCGAGAGCGATTTATTCCCTGAAAATATCGTTACTTAGTGCCCAATTCAAGATCACAAGCAAAAACAAGGCGGCATTGATTGACGTTTGCTTGTTCATCGTAATATCTTACGTTAAACCATGGCTTCAATGCACTTCAGCAATTAAATCACCTTACCAAGATTTGTGAAGTCTTACGAGAAAATTGATAAAACGATCTCAAAATCAGCCTTGCAGAGGATTACTCAGCATTTGTGGTATTTAACTGATGAAGTTTCTATATTATCACTGTTTGATGATAATGTAGACCTAGAAACTAAAGTTAAAATGGTTCAAAATTTAACCAAAGAAGAAGAAATAACTCATGGAAAACGATACATCCCATCGAAAGAAGAACCTTGCGGTTCATTATATGGTACGTTTATTAAAGAATATTGGCATTATTAGTAAAATTTTTACTTTCGTTCCCTGTGAAAGTATATTTTTTTAACACTCTTATTTTATTTCAGAAAAAAACATGTCTGACTTCATTTCAGTAAAAAGCAAGTCCTTGTTCAACCACCTTAAAATTGAAGACAGTTTTCTTCTTGAATGTCCTACTTTGTGGTCAAATAATGCTTCGTTTCAAGAAGCCAGAAAAAAAGTTTCGGCACTGAGGGTGGTAAACGATGTAGCCGAAAGAGCGATTAATTTAATGCAAGACTTTCATGGATTAATCACTGTTGAGGAGGAATAAAAACAATGTTTATTACGTTGCGTACAAGAACACCGGAAAATCTATCCTGACTAAAAAACAAACGTTAAAAAGGAAATTTATTTAGTTTATTTATTTATTTTATTTTATTTATTTATTCATTGCACAATAATAATATGTTTTAAGGTAAAGGAATAAATTATATACTATTTTGGTGTATTGGAGTTTTAATTAAGTAATAAAAGTTAAGTTCCTAATTCCTCCTACTGTAAGTCAGTACAAATTTTCATGTCAAGAGTTTGGCATCAAGTCGGCGCGGGTTATCGTTGCCAAATCGCAATAATATTAATTATTTGAGTCTGTGAGGTCAATTTGAATAAAAATAGAAGGTAGGCGTATTTGTTTTCGCAAAAACAAAATTCCCTTATGTCTTGGGACACCCTAATGTATATATATATACATATATATATTGTAATGATAGAAGGATATGTTGCAGTAGAATTTTAAAAGAATTATCGAAATTAGAAATTGAAATAAGTCCCAAAATATAATATATAAATAAAAAAATATATTAAAAAAAAAATATGTATTATTAATTAAATATAATTAAGTATTTACGTTAAGAATATAATTAAAATTGAAAAGTTGTGACAAATTAAATTTAATTTTAATTTAAAACACATATATTTTGGAAATAGAATTTTAGAAATTATTTTGAAAAGACTAGCATTTTAAAATAATAATATTAATCAAGATTTTATTAATTTAAAAAAAAAATATTAATTTTATTTGAAAGATCCATGTAGTCGAGAATTTGTTTATATTACATAAAAAAATTAGTAACAGAACTTAGAAGAGAAAAATAGATAAAATAAAAATTAGAATAATTTAATTAATAAAATAGAACATATTAAAAGTCGTGAGGAAAATAAATATTTTTAAGAAGTTTATGGAATAATTGAAAATATTAAAAGAGCAACTTTATGGAATAATTGAAAATATTAAAAGAGCAACGTCAATAAAACAATACAAGAAGAAATTAAGAAGCTAATTAAAAAGAAAAGAAGAAAGAAGTTGATTAAAAGAAAATAAAGAAAGGTTTATAATAATTTATGGTGACGCGTTTTTCAACTGACATTTGGAACATTAAGGCAAGATAATCTTATAATTAATTAATTGTCAAAATTTATAAACAAAACAAAAAACAGAAGGGAGTGAAGTTAGATATTTCATAACAATTTATTTTTAAAACTGTAGACTTTTATAGTCAAAAATTTAATTCTGAAGGTAGTGATTTTTAATTAGTTTTATATTAGATTAGATGTTTAGAATAACAGAATAATATTTAATTAGTTTTATTTTTATTTGAATTTTAGAATATCATTTAAATAAAAAAAATTGTAAATTTAATTTTTGGAACTTACACTGAGTAAATTATGCTCTTTAATATTAAAAATTTAATATTCAAATTAAATGAAATAATTTTAATTTAAAAAATTGTATTATATCTCAACATATTAGATATTTTGGCGCCCAAGGTGGGGCAATGCATATTTGAGTTGGGCGATACATATTCTGACCTACAATAACAATATCACTACATATTTATATCGTTAAAATATATATTTCCTAAACTGAAAATTTGGAGCCTTTTATTTCAATATTCTATTTAGCACTTTTCCATCTACAGAATATTTTAGTTAGACAAAAAAAGAAACATGAAACCGAAATTATATCTTTCGTAAATTTCTAAATCCCATCGGGTCTATTCGACTATTCCTTGAATTTGAAACCGTTTGGACACCCACATTTCTTGATGAAGTTTATGCAAATGTATATTCAGTAGTCGGCTGTGTGTTACGATATATAAGCCTGCCCTGGATGGACAGGACCGGTCTGTTGCCTTTACTTCGACTGCCATTATCAGGTCTATGCACCAGTGAATGCGGCCCACGGCCTACTCGGATGCCTTTCCTTTTCTCTTAAAGCTATTTATACACTCACTCACTCAGCGAAACCGTGTATGACACCACCTATATTGCTGAACACTAAGCTATTAAGCAATGTCGAGACATTTTTTCTTCTCGTTTTATACATGTATAAAGTAGTGTCTGGGCAAAAACCATCAGAAATATAAATTAATAACAATTGCATAAGAAATTCTCTTAAGATACTATATTTAATGTTAAGTTTTTATTCAAAGTAGGTAATACATATACTTTAGAAATGATCGTTTATTGGAATTAAGAACTCAATTTGTCGTCTTCATATCTATTTGATGATTTCACAGAAGTTGGCAACTGGGTTCGTTGAGGAATCTCGAATGGGCAGTAAAAGGCCAACGTTCCAAAAATTGCCAGGCTATAATTTATTCATTCAAAGAACCTATCTGAATACTGATTAGGTCCGTGTATATTGGAATTTTTAACCATGTCAAACTGCGCAACTATTCCTACATACATATGTATACATATAACATACATACGTACTAACGTACCGCATATAGTAGATGAAAAGTGAGGTCAAGATTTTCGCAGATTTGCCCTCGCTTGTTTTCGAGTTAGACCTTTTATTTTTCATTAATAAAAAAAAGGAAATAAGGCTCTTTCTAGAGTGCATTATAAATTATAGGTACGCAGGTTAAGAGTATGTTCTTATAGCAAGTACATGAGAGATTAGTAAATGTCATTAATAAAAATCTTGTTAAATTTCTATGGGGCAATTTTTATTCACAAACAACAGTTTCTACAGTGACAAATATCATACACACTTCAACAGCGTCTAATTGGTAGTAATTAGGGTTTGTCGGTTTTTAAACACCGATTTTTTAGTAGAAAATATCGGTTTTCAATGTATGAATAACACTTAAAGAAGTTTGAAAATGACAAATGTAGCCAAATGTACCAGATTGATGAAAACACTGTTGCAAGCGGTTTGGTTCTTGGAATCATATCGGTCCGATATGATTTCAAGAAACGGTATGTTTTGTCTATTGGATGAATTAATTTAGATTTTATATCAGTTTGTCTTCTGGTTTCTTTATGTACAGTTCATAAATTCAGTGTTCAGTGCCATTGATCGATATTTGATATAGATGATATTATACAAAATGTAAGTAGGTAACATATTTTAATATTATAAAAATAAAGGGTTAAGGTCATCTGGGTTGGTAGATAATGGACAAAGAGGACAACTATTGAGAACTGATTCAATTTGCGTCAAAATTGTATAAAAATGTTCAAAAGTAACATTTGCATTACCTAATATACGTTTCAAATGAGACTTAATTGATTTTACTCCGGCTTCCCATAAGCCCCCGAAGTGAGGCGAACGAGGAGGAATATTGTGCCAAGTTATATTTTGAGACAATAAATTTTCTGAGATTGTTTTATTTTCTAATTTGAGGAAATCAAATAATTCTTTTAAATGAGAATTTGCACCTATGAAGGTCGTAGCATTATCAGAATATATCTTTTGAGGACATCCTCGTCTTGATATGAAACAACGTAGAGAAGCTAGAAAAGATTCTGTAGTGAGGTCGCTGACAACCTCAATATGGATAGCCTTTGTACTAAAACAAACGAATAGACAAATGTATGCCTTGATTAATTTAGCGTTTCTTGTGATTCTATCTTTTATCAGGAATGGGCCGGCATAGTCGATGCCGCAATTAAAGAAAGGTGGAGTAGGTTCTATACGTTCACTAGGTAAATTTCCCATTTGGTAGTTTACCTGCCTTGGCTTGGTTTTATAACATGTTATACATGAACTATTTCCTTCGCAAGATTTCTTCCTGACAGAGGCCACCAATTTTCCCTTATTGAGGATAATAGCAAATTTGGCGGACAGTGTAATAAACGCACATGTTCATGTCTTACAATTAATTTCGTTAAAATGTGTCTTGCTGGCAAAACGATAGGACATTTTTTGTCGTAGTTGAGATTTGCATTTTGCAATCTGCCCCAGACGCGTATTATTCCTTCACTGTCTAGGAAAGGGTTTAAAGATAACAATTTGCTTTTGGAGCTAATATTTTTTCCTATTTTTAATTGCTGAATTTCCTTTTTGAATTCCTCTGATTGAGAGAATTTTATAAGATGACGGAGTGCATAATTTAATTCTTTTGTTGAAAGTGCTTCATCAGATCTCCTTATTTCTACCTTACGACAATTATTGATAAATCTTAAACAATAGGCAAATGTTCGTTTTAATTTATTTAAACTAGAGAATCTTAAAAATAGTGAAAATTGACTTATATCTACCGCTGTATTAACTACAATTGCCTTTTTGCGTGTTTCAGGTAACTCTTTGGGTATATTTAAAAAACTAGCTTCTTTTTCGGGCCATGATAATTCATTTTTAACTAACCAAGGGGGTCCTTGCCACCACAAACTACAATCAACTAATTCGCGTACATTTACGCCCCGAGAAATTAAGTCAGCGGGATTGTCTTCTGATCGAACGTGTCTCCACCTTTTAAATTCTGTATTGCATTGAATCTCCGACACGCGATTGGCTACAAAAACCTTCCACTGATTTGGAGAGCCCTTTATCCAAGAAATCGCTATGGTAGAATCGCACCAATAAAATTCATTGCTAATATTTAATTTAATCGATTCCTTAACTGTTTTCATTAATTTTGACACTGCACCGCATAATTCTAAACGTGGCAGCGTTTCGCACCTTAAGGGAGCGACCCTGGATTTGGCACAAAGTAGGTGAACATTGGCTGTTCCATTTTTTTAAATAACTTTTAGGTAGACACATGCTCCGTAAGCTTTCTCAGAAGCATCTGAGAAACGGTGAAGTTCATAAATACATGCATCTTTACACACTGCGTGACGTGGCAGTTTGAATGAATTTAAATGAATTAGATTCTTTTTAAATGTATTCCGTGACGAATATAAATCGCTGGGAATCGACTCGTCCCAGGATAACTTTAGTTGCCAGAGCCTTTGAATAATTAACTTTGCAATCACGACTATTGGACCAATTAAACCTAGGGGATCAAAAATCTTTGCTGTGGTGGACAGAATCGTCCGTTTTGAAACGCGATCATTGATGTCAATATTACCGTCGAAACACAACGAATCGGTTTTTGAACACCAAACAATGCCCAATGTTTTTTGCTGTTTGTTACTACAAATAGTTACAAGTGAATCTTGATTACTGTCGCATTTTATTGATTCTAATATTTCAATGTTGTTGGATGACCACTTTCGTAATTCAAACCTTCCCTGTTTTAATATGTCTGTTATTTCTCTGTGAATCTGTTTCATTTCTGTTAAACTATTGGTTCCTGTTAAAAGGTCGCAACATAAAAATCGTCTTTAATGATTTCACAACAGTTTGGATATTTTGATTCATATAAATTAGCTAACTCATGCAAACATCTAATTGCCAAGAATGGAGCAGATGTAGTTCCATACGTGACTGTATTTAATTTAAAACATTGCAATTTATCGGATGGATTATTTCTAAAAAATATCTTTTGCATGTCCCTATCAACTTCGTGAATAAGTACTTGCCTATACATTTTAGTTATGTCGGCCTTTAACACGTACTGATATTTTCTAAATCTCAACAAAATGGCTATAAGACTGTTTTGTATAGTACATATGTTCTACCATTTGACATTCATTTAGAGATAAACCACTATCAGATTTGGCGGAACCATCGAACACTACTCTCATTTTTGTTGTGAGACTATCTTCCTTAATAATGGCGTGGTGCGGAAGATAATAATTAATACTCGTATCGGTGGGATTGTCAGTACATGGACTCATACGATTTAGGGATTGATATTCGTTCATGATATCAACGTATTCCTTTTTTAATTCCAAATTATTTTGCAACCTGCGTTCTAAACTGAAAAACCGCTTGAGTGCCGTCGAACGTGAATTACCCAGACGTGAGATATTTTCATTAAAAGGTATTCTTACAATAAATCTACCTTCATTGTTTCGCGATATATTATGTTTAAAATGTTCTTCACATTGAATTTCTTCTTGAGTGAGATTACGTTTTTCATTATAATCGTCTTCTAGCAGCCAAAATTTTTCTATTTGGTTTGAAATGTCATTGTTGGAATCTGATTTAAAATTAACAGAAGCACAGCTGATACTTTGTGATGAACAATGATACGGAAAGTGGATTGGACCTGCAATAACCCAACCTAATTTTGTCTTGTGTAAAATGGGTTGATTTTTACCTAACTGAATTTGACTTGCACACATTAATCCCCAGAAGAGCTCTGAACCTAGAACCATATCTACATTTCTGGAATTATTAAAATGTGGGTCGGCAAGTTTTATATTACTAGGTATGTTAATAATCGATTTATTGAAAGAGCTGATTGGCAAAGAATCGGTTATTTTGTCTAACACAAACACCATGCGACATTGACATAATTATTAACTCGGGATTTTAATTCTACCTTTGCCTTATATTGAACTGTTGAGGTTGATTGATACCTACAATTGATGAATCACTGTGATGTTTCGTTAAACCTAAGCGATTGCACAAGTCGTTAGTCATAAAATGAGACTGCGATCCAGAATCTAACAGGACTCTACATTTATGGAAATTATTCTTTACGTCTTTGACATAAATGCATGCGGTTGACAAAAGAATTTGCGAATTAACCTTATTATCAAAAGAACAATTTGTAAGTAGTGTATCTGGATGCGTAGTGACGGTAGCTGTAATTTCAGTTGATGGTTTGCTAGTATCAGCGGTTAATTTGCTTTCATTTACAATGTGAAGCAGTGAATTGTGTATCCTTTTGCATAACTTGCAAGAGGCACTAGATTTACATGTACTTGCGAAATGACCCTTTCTAAGACAGTTTAGACATAAATGTAATTTCTTAGCTTCCTGAATGCGAAATTCCTTGTAATTATAAACTGAATGATTTACGTTTTTACACATAGGACAAATGTTTTTGTTACTGGTAGCGACATACGCATTGGACCGGTTACAATCTGATCTGGGCTTGGAAACCTTAGTTTCACACTTATTTAAATTAAGCGTTTGTAGAATTTGATATCTTGACGTTAAAAATTCATTAAAATTTATCATATTCGGAACCTTATCTGTTGAATTGATTTCCTCCCACTGGCGTTTTGTGCGAGGGTCCAATTTTTTAACCATTAAATATATTAACAGTGTGTCCCATTGTTCCACGGTTTCACCAAGCAATTTAAGGGCACGCAAATGTTTTGCAATACCATTGTCTGATTCCAAAACTACTTTCTTTATTAATACAAGGTAATTCAAGAAGTGCGTTTTCAAAACTTTCCTTGAGTAATTTCCATGCTATTGAATAATTGGTTTCACATGTTTCTAATGATTGAATGACCTCTGCCGCTTCGCCAGTTAGAGACGATTTTAAGTAATAAAATTTTTGTATATCACTTAACGTGTCACTTTCGTGAATTTTTTTCCCTTTTCTGTGAGTGATTGTCCTTTATTAAAATTTGAAATGAGTTGGTTTGCTAAACCTACAGCTGTAAAATATACATCTTCAAATGTTTCCCGTTCGGATTCTTGTTCTGTCTGATCCTCAGGGTTTTTCAAATTAATTTCTATATCTTCTTGAATAAGATTAAATTTATCATATAGTGGTGCTACACTATCTAAACGAGATTTTAGCTTTGAAATTATAGTTTCAGAAATGTTATCCTTATATCAATTTTATCAAGAAATGTTTGAAATCTCCTAACTTGGCGCTTAATATTTCCTCGTTTTGAAATCAACGTTTTCTCAGCCATAATAAAATGTTACGGAAAGAAATCGAAAACAAAATTGACACAAATTGAATGAATAAACTTGGATAGGATAAATTTGACTTACAGGATTGTGGAACTGGACCTTCGTAATTCGCTAGTCGACGATCACTCTTGTTGAATGGAATCGGACGTGGAAATTCGTTGTCGGCAGTGACTCCTGGACAATCTTGCAGTTTTTGCTGATATTTTTCCACACTATAGATATCCGACTCGAAGGACTATGTTTTGATTTCTATCGGTGCAAAAAAATACCGAAAGGCAGAATGACACCCTTACGCTTGGGTTTTTAACCGTTTTCATAGTTAAAATACCAGTTTGTATGAGGAAAAATATATTTACAACCTTAACACTTAACACTACTAATTATAAAAAACTGGACAAGATTCGAATTATTGAAAATGATTACTCAGAGGAGAAATAAAATGTTGTTGACAATACGTGTTGCTTGATAAGCTGACAAAGTGTTACTCTCTTAAACATGAATTTTTGTACATCAGGTAAAGATCCTCAGACCCTTGAGGGTAGAGCGGAGGCGACCGTTCAGGTCATTTTTATGACATGACCGAACCATTGGTAAATACATATATACATATACTAGGAAATACATGCCTACAATGATTTACTTCTAACCCAACTGAATATTTGAAACTGAACTACTAAAACGAATTTAAAAACTATATACAGAGTCTTAAACTACTGAGGCCACATACAGGATCTTAACAACAGGAAATACTCGGTCCTTTGCTTAATTGTCTTTAAAACTAAAATTGATTTTAATAAGTATGTATGCATAAATTTTATTTACTCTTGTCTTTCGGCTTTGATTATAATTTACATTATATAATACACAGCTATATATTTTCTAATTGTTTTTAATAAGTGTCCATCTGTATATAATAACATTGTTTTTTAAAAAAATAATATGGTTATTATAAAAATATGAAAATATATTGTTTTTATTTATTCGAACCCTTTGCTGAATAACTCGTTCCACTATTATAAAAATATTTAAGTACATCCTTATATGTGAAAATTATGCATAAACAACCAATAATTGTTTTTAAAGTTATTTAATCCTGGTCAGCTATTATTTCTTTGTTCTACTAAATTGCATAAAAAAATTTTACTATAAATAAAATTGAACAGTAAAAAATTTCAGTCAAAAACTGCTTTTAATCACTAAATTTTCTGTTAAAATTTTTTCTTCGAATTACAGAATATTCGAGCAAAAAATTTTTTTATAAAAATTCGAACCCGGTTAAAACCGGTTTTCTGGAAAAATTACTATTCGAAAGCAGGTTTTCTAAAATATCGGTTTTTGTATAAACCCTAGTAGTAATCATGAGCACTTTATCAGCATATATGAGCTTTGAATGAAGAAAGATGGTTCAAATTTACTAAAAAGCATAATATCTGTACTGGGTGGCGGTGGGCGTGTCGTAGATGGAGTGGTCCCCGAAGGTATCAGGCGTTTTGATCCCCCGACAAAATGTTCCCGGACAAAATATCCCTGACAAAATATTCCTGGACAAAATATCCCTAGACAAAATATCCCTAGACAAAATATCCCTAGACAAAATATCCCCCGTGACAAAAGCCCCGAAAATAAATTATCGAACCGATACTCCAATAAATAATATGTTAATAGGTTATGCGGTAGTAGGTGTGGGTTCGTGTAAATACACACGTCCACGCCTACACCACATAACCTACGTAGTACGCTAGTATAAATATAAACAATTCCTCGTCAACCGTTCCTTAATCTCATCTTAACATATAAACTATAATATTATGTCAACAATAGTTTAATATATATTTATATACTTTCAATATAAATTTTTTAATACGGCATTAGTGATGAATAAAATATTGAAAAAAATTTCTTATAGCGATTTTTAGGGTGGGGAAGATATTTTGTCTAGTGATATTTAGTCTGGAGATATATTGTCACGGGGATATTTTGTCCGGGGATATTTTGTCGGGGATATTATGTCGGGGGATGAAAAATCATGGAACCGTCTCCGAACGGTTTGTAGGTGGATTAGATACCTTCTGTGTCGTTCTCTCTAAAGCTGAATAGGTACTAAACTTTATTCGAACGAAGTTCTTCTTTCCTATTAAAGTTCATAGGATGTTTGTTAATTTCAATGGCTTCCCTACGCAATCGTAATAAACATAGTGATTGGAATTGTCTAAAAGGTGTTCGGCTAAAGCATATCTTAATTTCCGCAAAAATTACCATTTTAAAAATAGATTAAAACATTTCCATATGCATGTCATTGAAGTCAACAAAAATAATCTAAAATTAACATTAGTTAACAACAAAATAACAGACAAACAAAAACTAAAATGAGGCTTACCAGAAAAATTGTGAACAATCGGATGCTATTTATGTAGGTTAGACTCGGCGTTCATTAAAAACGCGTTTAAAAAAACATAGTGATAACTTTAGAAACAAAAAAATGTACAACTGGTCTAGCAGAAAACTGTACCACAAACAACCACAACACAGAAATACACACAGTCTAGATCACTAATACGGACTTGATATATAAGATATAACGTGAATTGTTAGTCTCGATTGATTTCAGTATTAGTCTTAAAATAATGTGTTTGTTATAAAGACATTAGAAGAAGCAGCGACATTGGGACAAACAACTGTAGACAAACCAAAATCTTCATATCTTCCAAGAACGTAGAGACTGGGAAAACCAACTCCTGGCCCTCAACAGAAAAAGTTGTAAAATCATGGTGGGAATCCTCACCGGCCATGGGCAATCACAGCACCACAGATACAAACTAAGACTAATAGCCACTTCTGAGGAAGAATGGAAAAAGTCGTCCATGGTAGTTGCTAAGTAACTACGGGCTCTGATTCTTTGGACACCAATTAATACAAACAGAAGACATTACTGCACAACGCAATCAGAGCATATATCCTGTTTGGGAAGCCGAGTTGTGAGAGTGCAGAAAATAGATGTTATAACAAGGGGATATCAAGGGAAGGGAATATCTATTCCTCTGAGATGTGAACCAGCCCAAATCTATATTCGTTATAATAATAATAATTTTAATAAATATACTTGCTATATTACAATAACTGATTATCAAAATAAACTAAACCAATAACCTAAGCCAACCTTATACCTATTGTAAAAAAATTCAGAGAAAAACATCGTGGAAGCAATCCGAGAATATCACTTGCAAGAGAGCGAGTCCACATCGCTAGCGAATGAGCCAAACTACTAACTGCTGATTAGACCCAAATTATTTTTGCATAAAGTACTCCTAACCTAACCTGGGAATATGTCGGCAGAGTGAAAATACGTAGTGTGTTTTCGATGGTGGTGGTAATCTCGCTCGTGAGAAAAAAGTGAGAATATTTTACTTTTGAAATATGGAACTGTACAAAAAATTGCAGTTAACACTGTATACATAATATGTCTCTTTTTGTAATAAACCATCAGTGCCATTAAAACAAAAAGATATTTAAAAAGTCGGCTATTTTAATTCTTTAGAGGCTTTAGTTTATACGATACTGTAGGATGGAGGGGTAATCAAGCGGTACAAGGGATAATGTCAAACTATCAGAGATAAAAAGTAAACAAATTAAGCACTCACTTAGGTAGCACCAACAGCAAGTCACACAAAGTAACCGTGACTCCTTTCTTAATTTACAGTTCAACATCAATTAGCTAAGAAGAACCTAACCTGCCCATGCACTACCAAAAACTTGCAATCTTATTTATTAAACCTACATGTATGTATATTCATTTGACATTATTATCAATCATAATTTTATAATACAGATGGCAACTACCTCTGCAGGACAGACTTTTCTATCCAAAACAGGACTGATGCCAATAATGGGTCAGATAACTGTACGATCGCAACCCACAGTCCCCATTGTACCGCAGCGCTTTAAAACTTCAGGCCCCTCAAATAATGACTGTATCACCGCAGCTTAAGCGTCTAGGTAGCGCCCCTATCATAATTTGCTCAGAGCTGAATTTATTGCAATTCTCATAATTAAATTATTACTAATTTACTCAATATCATCAAAAGACAATAATATACTAAAACAAGCAAACATGCAAGGTGTTTAGAGAATAACTCACCAAATTTCAACTATTCCTTGATTGTCAAAAAAACTCGCGATTCATGTTTGATCACCACAATAAGCATATGCAGAATGGCAAAAGAATACATTAAATTTAATGTCACATTTTAATTCTCGATTTAGCATAAATATGGGCCACAAATACATTATTGTTACTTTTGGAATTCGCGTTGACTGTAAATAATCAAAACGTAAACGTATACTAAAGTCACACGAGGAGGTTTTACAGTCGACAGTCGAGAGAAAAAATTACAGGGTGCCCAATTTTGTTAATGTAAAAATGAAGAAGAAAAATGGACAATGATGGCAACTATTTG
Source organism: Agrilus cyanescens (assembly GCA_947389935.1). NCBI lineage: Eukaryota > Metazoa > Arthropoda > Insecta > Coleoptera > Buprestidae > Agrilus > Agrilus cyanescens. The sequence continues at coordinate 18,639,501 of OX376707.1, forward strand.
AAGAAAATATTCCACTTCTGAGAGTACAAAATTGCTTGATTATCATAAGAGGTGTAAATAATTAAATAACACATCCAACATTTGTCTTTTTGAGATAAATTTATCAATGTAATTAAAAGTTTGCTATAGTATTTCGTTTTTGAATTATAAACAAAAACTAAAATTGTTCGATTTTTAACTATACTAAAAAAATTAGTTCTTAGATGTTGTCTGTACAATCGCCCAGTATATTTTATTAGTATTATTTCAATCCCTCGCCTGCCGAGTCGGCCGCGCCGCCTCGTGAGTCTTACCACATTTAAACCAATGAAAACTTGTGCCGATTCGGCCGCGCCGACAGGTGTGTCATGGCCCTAAGGCCAATCGGTTGCTGATTGATTACGACACCTTAAAATACTCACTTGTAAAAATAAGAAATTGACGCGTATATAAATTTATAAGGCTTTTAACCTACAGAAAAAAAAAAGAATTAACCAGGTCTTGCATGAAAAAGCAAGCATTCTGTCACTATATAATTTATGACAAGTATTTTTACTAGGTGAATAAGTAGAAGGTACGGAGTAAAGGACACTTCATTTATCTGCGATTAACTACTAGGTAGTTGTGTATTTACTATTATTTTAGATAATTCTATAATCAGAAATATCAATGGTTGTTACTCAACTTACCCTTACCAACTTATTATGATATGCAAACAGCAGCTTACTTCCATTAAATTGAAACAGTAAAATATAAATTCATAATTATTGTTAATAATATATATTAGTGCCTGTTAAGCTGTCACCTCCGGTATTTTGAAGAGGCGACCTGGCCTCCGGGTGTTAACATAGGGTTTTTTAGATATTTTTTTCATATTTGAGATGAGGGGAATCCCATGAATACGAATTTCTAAAGAGGGGTAAATGTTTCTGCATTTTTTAGGGGTGCTATATATGAAGCACAGAAGATACGTTATGAATTCCGCAGTTTTATATTTTCAGGATACTATAGGAGTTTTGTCGCCTCCAGCAGGGTTGCCAAGTTGTTTGCAGCCAATTCGATGTTTTCCTATAGAGCGATATACTTATCAGAAATTAATTACTGATTTGTTTATATGTACAATTTTATAATGTGGTACAGTAACGATAAGCAGGCGCGCTGTTCTGCTGAAGCCATGTCACAAAACTCGCATAAGGATACTCGTTTTCTTTAATGTTTACATAATTTTTGGCTCTATACTTAATAGGTCATGGCTTTTTCTTAAATCTGGATACATATCGGTAAAAATATGGAATATCATTTTTGCTATGATTTCCAAATTTGTCGCACGTTTCATAAAATAGGTAAAATAAAGATGATTTTGTAACAGTGTTTTAAAATATCACAATTTCACCGAAAAAATTTTTTAGTTCTGTAATTTTACAAATTCTTTCTTTTCTAATTTGGTGCAACGTAGAAAAAGAAAAATTATTAAGGTACTTGCCATTTCCATCCTGAAATTTGTTTACTTACTATTAAGAACGTATAAAAAAATATGAAGCTTCTTCAATGGATAATTTTAGGAAGAGCGGAGCGCGTCATCGTTGCATCGCGCATAATGTCGAACCTGGCCTGTCTTCCAAGGGTTCTTTTTTGTGTAAAAAACAGTGGCAATAGACAATTTGATAAATGTCATTGCTTCTCAAGTTATAGTCCAACTTTTTTTTTAAATAAATTAAATAAAAGGGTCACTTTAGTTCAATAGAAATTTTTTTTGCTTTTTTGTAAAATGTACCTATAGTTTATAGTATCGCGTTTGTTCTGTTGAGGACCGTCCACAAAATACGCTACTCAGAATTTCACCTTTTTAGACCCCTTCACCCCCTTGTTATTAAAAATAGCATACAGATAAATAATTTATAAAGTTTAAAGAACTACCAAATTAAGAGATAATTAAAATAAAATTTATGAATTGCGAAAGTCACATTAACTTAGACCCCCCGCTGCCCCTTGTCACAGCCAGTCACGCTAAGTAATACCCATCCTTCCCCCTTACTTGCGAAAGTATTTTATAAACAGCCTCTTAGTATTTAACAGCGAAAGTTTTCTTTTTGTATGTAGTCGAAGAATAATCTTTTATAAATGCGTCAAATAAAACAGTGTTTCTAATTAACTTATTACGTCTTTATTCGTTGAAAGTACAGTTATTAATAATCATTTACTTAACCGACTTTTATTCAAGTTGGTTCTTTCGATCACTTTAAGAATAACATTAAACAAGTTTGGGCACCGTTGTTCCTTCAAAATAGTCTAAACATCAACAAATCAAACATAAACTGCGTGTAACGTAATCAACCATATTATATGACTTATTTTCATCTACATAATCGCCTACAGTCCTCAATCAGGCTATACACACCGCACTGGTGCCCTGCCAGTGTAGGGATCATTGGGTTTAAACATTTTGAACCCAAGGAGAATTCAAATTTCATCTGCAAGAAAAACAAGCCTTCGTGGTGCTAACGAGTGGAACATAATCCTAAACACTGTGTGCAAAAAGGTATCATGCATCTACGAGTATTTCAATATGCCCACTGTGTCCACACGTTATTTATTCATTTGTTTAGAGTAATTCATGATTCCTGTATGTATGATTAGTAACTTTACCATACAACTGCGAGTAAATCATGAATACTGTTACGGGGTCAATTAAATCATGTGCTTGCGAGCAACGTGCAAATACTGTACCCATGGACCAGTGTCGCATGCTTTTGAGTATTTACTATAGCTGTACACATAGCTTTTTAACTTTGCTTCATCATGTGTTTGCGAGTAGCTAGTTACTGTACACATGGCTTTTTAACTTTGCTTCATCATGTGTTTGCGAGTAATATATGATTACCTTGCACTTGAACTACACATTCGATTATATACTTGCGAGTAACTTGTGATATTACTGTATATATGGTTGACTAAACATATGGTTATAGGCATTTCAAAATACTATAAAACACTCACCTTAGGTTACTGCTCACCCAATGTTACCCATGGTTTTAACTTATCTATAGCCATTATAACTGGCTGTTTTCGAAATCCTTCAATTAAGTTCATAAGGGCGTATCTGTCGTTTGGCAGTACCGCCGTGACCCGATACGGTCCCTTGTAAACTTGAAAGGAACGTGGAGATCCCCTTTTGGCATCGAAACGTTCTTTCTGCTTTAATTGATTTGTGTCGATTCTGTTCTTGACCTTTTCTCTAAGTTCGGCTAGGTTCAACCGCTCGATTTCGTCCTGGATCTCATTCAACAAGATCGCATCCGTGACACCTCTTGGATTATAGCCAAAGACGACTTCAGACGGAGTAGCTTCTAACACTCTATGCTTGGTGGTGTTCAAACCCCTCTGAACCGTCTTTACTTGATCATCCCATTGATCTTCCTCTTTGCCCGCATTAAGAGCTGCTAGTGAACTCAAGACTACCCGATTCAGGCGCTCACATTGCCCATTGGCCCGCGGTGTAGCCACAGCATTAAGCACATGCTTTATACCAGAATCAGCGCAAAACGTTGTAAATGTTCGGCTTGTGAAAGCACTTCCCCGATCGGAAATTATTCTCACTGGTACTCCAAATAAGTCTATGACACGTTTTATCGCACGTACTGCATACTTGGCTTTTGTATTCCGTACAGGCTCAATGATACTGAATTTTGAAAATCCATCTATTATTTATATGAGGTAGCTGTTTCCGCGTACCGATTTAATAAAAGGACCTAAATGGTCCACATGTAATATATGGAATGGTACTGCTACCTTATCTATAGGATGGAGCTTTCCCGGCTTTCGCCAAGAAGGTACTTTACAATATAAACAATTAAGACATGCCGCAATATAGTTTTTAACATACTTTTTCATTTTAGAAAACCAATACCGTTCTAATATTTTATTGATTGTTTTATCTAGACCAAAATGACCGATATCATCATGACAAATCTTACATATTTGCCATCTGTTTCTTCTTGGGACCACCCATAAACTCTTGCCACTCTTATTATTTTTTTTATATACTTTTCCTTCTTTTAATTCATATTGATCAAAATAAAACTTCGTGTCTGCGTTTCGTTTTTTTGTAAGTAATATCTCACGTATACGTGCGAGTTCTTCATCTTGGAGTTGTGCAGCTAGCAACCACTCCGATTCAGTGATATTTACAGTTCGAATATCGTAATTTTGTATCGGGTTTCTACTTAAACAATCCACGTGTCCCATTTGCGTACCAGGTCTATATTTTATGTCAAATGTATAATCCTGAAGTTCCATTCACCATCTACCAACACGAAGAATAAGATCTTTTTTCGTGGCGGTGCTACGAATAGCATTGCAATCCGTTATGATTGTAAATTTGATTCCTATTAAGTAAACTCTAAAATATCTAACCGTTTCGACTATAGCTAAAGTTTCTAAATCATATGAATGAAAATGTTGTTCTATCGCGGAAGTACGTCTACTAAAATACGCGACTACTCGCTTTCGTTTGTCTGCACCTATTTGAATTAGCATCCCTGCGATTCCGATTTTACACGCGTCTGTATGGACCTCAGTTTCTAAATTGTGATCAAAAATAGCTAAGACTGGTCGTTGTGTTAATATGTTTTTAATTTGTGTTACTGCTTGTTGTTGAGGTTTTGACCATACCCATGGTTCATCTTTTCGCAAGAGGCATGTTAATGGTTGACTAATTACTGCAAACTCTTTAACAAATTTACGAAAATAATTTGCCAGCCCCAAAAATTGTCGCACTTGCTTTACGTTTTGTGGTTCCTGCATATCCTGAATTGCTTTGATTTTAGTGACTCCTGGACGCACTCCTTCCGCGGTTAATTCGCGTCCTAAATACTCTACAGATTTATGAAAAAATTTACACTTGCTGAATTTTAAAGTTAAATTGTGTTCACGAAGTCTTTTTTAAAACTACTTGGAGTCGTTGCAACCCTTGTTTGAAATTTGAACATGGAATTATAATATCATTAATGTAGACAAGGACGACTTTATTGAGTAAATCAGAAAATATTTTGTTTATTAATTTTTGAAATTCCGCAGGCGCATTGGTTACACCAAACGGCATCCGAATGAATTCTTAATGACCGTCCGGGGTAACAAAAGCGGTCTTTTCAATTGAATCTCGGTGCACGCTAATTTGATAAAAACCGGACGACAAATCTAATACAATATAATATATGTAACCTCCCAACCTGTCCAGCTGGTCTTTGATTAGTGGTAAAGGATATTTATTTTTCTTTGTTATTTTATTTAGTGCCCGGAAATCTACACATAATCGTTCACCGCCGTCTTTTTTTCCGACTAATAAGATAGGGCTCGCATAAGGTGAATTACTTTCTCTAATAATTTTATTATCTAGTAATTCTTGAATCATACTTTTTACCTTTTCTCGTTGTGAATACAACAGCCGATAAGGCGAATAAACCACTGGTTTTTCGGTGAAACATTCGATTTTAAATTCGGTTGTTTGTGTTTTCCCTAATTCACTTAATTTAAAACAGAATCTGTCTAAATTTTCTCAGGATATTAATTAATTTTTCTTTTCGGTTAGATGTCAAATCTGGGCTATCCATATCGTTAAAATCTATAAATGACGAATCTACTGCGATTAATTGATTTATACACTTGCTTAATGCCGGTTCCGGTGGCTGAATGTCATTACAATTGTTTATATACGTAATTGTTAAAAACTTATTAGTTTTGATTATTAAAATATTCGGCTGTTCAGTAAATGTATGACCGATTAACAAATCGACCGTCATGTCTTCGTCGTTTAAAATATACAGGTGGGTGTTTACTGTCACTCCATCAATTGTTACATCGCTTATACATTCGAAGATTGGGTAAACGTGTTCTCCAATAAAACTCGAAAGTTTAATAGATTTGGTTATCGGATTTTGGCTTAAATTTATTTTATCTGCTATTGATTTTCGAATTAAACAACATTCGCTTCCTAAATCCACAAAACAATTTATTTTGTGCTTATTAATTTTCGCGCGTTTGTTATAGATGCTGTGCTTTGTAAACGTATTTACTAATTGTATACGTTTGATATCAAAAGTTTTGCAGTTGGCAGCCCTAAGAGACAACTGGATTTGTTGATCTGCTACCCCTTCTATTACGCAATCAACTATTTGATCATCGGTCAATGGCAAATTCAATTTATTTAATTTTGTCAATTTGCAGAAACAATATTCAATTAAATCTTGCGCCGGTTGTGATTTATACGTGCTGCTTCAAATAAAAGTTTTGCAAAACTTGGTTTACCGGGAAATGTTTTTCGTAACATTTCCTGCTATTGCTGCCAAGTAAACTGCGTAGTTTTAAGACCGTCATACCAAATTCTGACAAGGCCTTTTAATTTACCCAACGCCAAATAGATAGTTGTTACTTCATCCCAATGATATAAGTATAATTTATTATTAATTGAAATATTTACATGCTGCCGCTGCTCCACCCGAAGGTACTACAGCGGCGGTCTTCGCTAATATTAATATGTACAGTTATATATTTAATATGTATAAAAACTATATTCATTAACCTAACTTAGAGAATAATTAATCTAATTAACTCAGTTACAATTATAATCCCTACGTTTTCTCCTTCGGCCTACCATTCACGGGGGTAAAAAAACTCCGAAACTTTCGAAAGCGACTTTATTTGGCAATAAATGGTACATAAAAAAAAAAAAAAAAATTAAAAGTTAAGGTAGGAGCGAAGGAGGGCCTGATAGAATTATATTCACAATGAGTTTGCATGTTTCGGATTGGATGCGAGGAACTTTCCGCTTTGCTGACGCGCAAGTGAAATCACACAATGAAAGTAAAAGGGAAAATTAGGAAAATCAGGTATGTACGATAGTTCCGCGCATGCGCACCGAAAGCGTTGTTTTCAAAAATATTTACAGAACTTACAAATATCGCGATTAACGACTTACTGGGAGATATATACATGTGGTCCAACATTTGTTGCGTGGAGTTGGGGAAAACCCAGAAAAACCCAACCAGACCACTTAACTGTAATTAAAGAATGGGATGCTTTGGCTAGAACATCAGAAATGAATTTCCCAAGGAATTATAGTTTGAATCGTAGTAAAGTTCGCGCGGAAATTTGTGAGAGGGTGTTACCATTTCATGTATTCCCGCCGAAGCATCATAAGAAAAGATAAACCTAAAAGAAAATATATACACGGTTGCAGAACCTAGGTTCGCAGTCAAGAAATATATACATATATACAAAACCCCGAATAATGAATACGACGAAATTTTGAATTTAAAAATGACCGGATACTAGCAATCTCGTCGGTAGCTGAATACGCGTTTGCAAGCACCGCAAAAAATAAAAATAATAACGATCGTTTCGGAGATTCTGTTTAACACGCCTGAAGCTTGTTGTTGGAGGCTCGGGTCATACCGTCAAAGACAGCATCGAACCCTCCCTTCCCGGCATCAGCACAACCGACGTGGTGCAGTTCCATATCCGCCATCCGGTTGATCGCCTTCCAGGTATGGTCTAGCGGTTAAGGCAAATATTGTGGACGGCGCAGGCTTCAGTCGCCACGTCGTTTAGCTCCAGGGTGGAATGATATAAGTATGCGCACTCATTCTCTTTCCTCAACCAATCATCGACTGTTTGACTATTATTACTTGGATCAAAATCGAACAATAACCTGTCCGTAGTGAAGAACGAGAAATTTTGACTGTTTCGGCGATTTGGCATTTCTACATTACTAATTGAGCCTGTACTTACAGATCGTCGCAGCACTTCAAGTTGTCGTGCCATATTATTCACCAATTCTGCTGTTATCGGGGAAGTGTTCGAACGTTCTGGCGATTAAGTAATGTATCAGTTCCGAGAGTGTCTATATCACTAGTACTAGGGTGCAAAGACATCTTTGTTTATTTGTCTTTTTTTTTTTGTTTTTGTTGTTTGGGTGTCACACACACACACACAAATCTAATTATTAGCACCGGTCACTTCGGAGAGTATCCCACCGCTGCTTTGTAGTCGAAGAATAATCTTTTATAAATGCGTCAAATAAAACAGTGTTTCTAATTAACTTATTACGTCTTTATTCGTTGAAGGTACAGTTCTTAATAATCATTTACTTAACCGACTTTTATTCAAGTTGGTTCTCTCGATCACTTTAAGAATAACATTAAACAAGTTTGGGCACCGTTGTTCTTTCAAAATAGTCTAAACATCAACAAATTAAACATAAACTGCGTGTAACGTAATCAACCATATTATATGACTTATTTTCATCTACATAATCGCCTACATGTAGGTTTTCATTTTGCTTTTGAATTTACAAATCAGACATGACGGGCTTTTCTTTAAATTTCATATTCGCCAATGTCACTATCCAATAAATGAGTTTTCATTCAAAATTATTCAAATAAAAAACCAATCAGTTTAAATTAAGAATTCAGCAGATTTCTACGCTTAAGACCGTTAAACAACTATCAAATGTTTACAAACACTGGAATATTTGTTGAAAAAAATATCGAGATAGATAATACAGGGTGGGCCAACAATGGGTGCACGGAAGATTATGTCTTTAATATTGGTTTCACGAAAAAATGATTCAAATAAAAGCTTCACGTAATGAACTTCTCCACTCTAAAATTATTTTCAAATATACAGGGTGTATCATTTCGCCTGAGCGCTACCTATCTTCATTTTATTGAATAGAACGCCCTACATGTAATTACATTTATGAATTTCCGGTTAAGAATAATGGTCACTTCGATAACCAAATATTGGGTGTAAGTTGTACCATGTCGGCACTATTTAGCATTTAAAAAAATGAACGTGTAAGAGTAAGTTTTATTTGCACGTCGTTTTTATTTAGAAAGAAGTAAATTCTTGGTAGACGTACAGTTTACATTTTCCCTGCTAATATTCTGCAAAGCGAGAAAAAGATACTTTGGTTGGTTCTACCTAATACCTATGTACGACCACCCAATATATGAGGGTGAAATGATGATAAACAGATGTAGGCAAACAGGAATAGGAGAACCGAAAATTTGAGATATAACCAAACTAGTCTATTATCGATTGTTCTCCGGTCGAGACGCGATTTTACTGTGTTTGGTTCGATTTGTGTTTTGTTTTGTTATCTCTTTTGGATTATTATTAATTACCTCTATCAGGTGAGTCCTGCTCACTAAGTGTCTTGATTCTTTACTAGGATAGCTAGCTAGGTCAGGCTTATATAGTAATTAAATTAAGTTGATTAGACTAAGTAAACCAAAGTCATATAGAATCAGATGTGTGAGGGAAAAAGCTTAAGCTGTTTAGAGCCACGTGCGCTAGTACTAGGTTGGTCATTATTTCTACTGTCTACGTAATGAAGTATTGTTGTGTTGGAAACTGCTTTGCTTAGAGGGCCAGTGTGTACCCTGGCCGGGGGTTCGTAGCGAATGGGGTCAGCCGTGTATGTGTGTTTGTGTTGACCAGTGGGTCAACGGTGCAGGGGTTTGACCCGTGGGGTCAGTAGTATGAGGTTGACCCATGTGTAAACCCAGGGCTTCCAGGTGCGAGGCAAGTGGGTTAGTCGCGCAAACCAGCCTCGCATGGATGGGCCGTTCCACGTGTACTAGTTAAGAGGTGGGCGGAGATAAAGCAGTAGCCGTTGTTGTTGATTACCATTGTGGTATTGTTATGTTGAAAGTCATTACTCACTTGGTTTTGTAATGCATTCTGAATTGACAGACAGTAGATTGATGCCAATAGCTTTGGTCGAAAGTACTAATTGAATTGAATTGAGTTTGGAAATAAGATAAGGCTGAGAACTATCTTTACTAATTGAAAGCCACGTGTGCGCCAATTAGGGTGGTATCTTGGGCGACTGTCTTTTGTGGATAGGGGTAGTGGCTGCTTTACTTGGGGAGCTGGTCAACAGTGAGGTTGATGGAGAACAGCTCGGCGCGGGTTTATTGTTTTGTTCCCCAGGTGCGGAAGGTCCTGATGGCTCAATTTGTGTGTGTGAGTCGGCCCGCAATCCTGGCCGCACTCCGTACTAGTCGTTGAGGGTAGCGGAGGTAAAGCAGACCCCACCGGGTGCTGGGTGATAGCATCATGTTTAGTATGAACCAAAATTATGTACCTGTATTTTGGTACCCGACAGTCGTTTCGAGGCCACGGTTAAATATTTGTTGAATTACCAGATTTGATATATTTGAATATAGAATTAATCATTAGTAGATCCTGTGGAGGATCCTGGCGCTTACAGTTGTTTATCTTTTGTTAATAGCTTCTACGATACACACAGTAAGGGCGTGGAGTTTACCGGTCCCGGTGCCTGCAGAGTCCTAAGTAGGTAAATTATACACGTATAATATATTCGAACTAGGCCTTTTTCTGTGTTTATCAGAATTACTATTTATCCTGACATATGTCTATACAGGGTGTTTGGTCTATAAGTACAAAAAAAAGAACCACATGTTCCCTGTTGCATTTCAAACATGAATTTATACACTTTTTGACTTTTGAAATAAAAAAAAAATTAAAAATTATTTTGATTTCTGAGGCCGGCCCTGGTTTAGCGCGCTTATTCCCTAGAGAATAGTCGCCGGTGATAGATAACGCTGTTTCGTAAGTGGCGCTGCTCGTTGCAAACTATCAGTTACGAGAATTCGTATTTCGCCAGGCCCGTATTAAACCGAATTTCAGGGTCAAATTTTCGAACACGAATTGCGTACTTAATTGTCACTCGATTGAAAAATGCTTTGACTTTTGTTATTTATTGTGCAAGGAATCCATGATTCTTTTTTTTTGTACTTATAGACCTAACACCCTGTATACTACGTCCTCATATATGCTGCATATGCATATATGAAACGAGATTGACAAATATACATAATAGAGAAAGAAAGAAAAAAATATATATATATATAATATATCTATCTCTACATACATCGACTATATGTATCTATTTATCATTATCTACTTTTCACTTTTCACCTAACTACACTATCTCGTTTTATAAACGTTTGCAGCGTCTCAGAAAAAAAATCGTATCTCCAAAATTAAACAAGATAGAAATATCCGGATTTCACCATTGCATAGAGAAAGAAATAGATATCCTATCGTCTCATATTCAAATTTAATTCAATTCGCCTTTGCTAAGATGAAACAGAACAATTCCTGTTTTCAAACTTTTAAACATCAATAACTTCATTTTCTAGAAAGGAATTTATTTGAATCATTTTTTCGTAAAACCAATATTAACGACACAATCTTCCGTGCACGTACTATTGGCCCACCCTGTGTAATTAATACATGGAATAATGTTAAGTCAAAACTGTTAACAGTTCCGCCTTATGATTATGTATTTGTTGTATTCCCTGAAAACAGATACACAAACAATACGTGGCCTTAACCTTCCAATACGTTTATGTAATGATTGATCATGTATTTACAAGGAAAATAGTAGGTACAAGAACTCATATCGAACTGAACTTAATAAACAGTTCAATTAGCCGTCAAAATACAACATAATGACCTATCCCAAACACAACCCAATTACCACCTGTTCTTTAAATTTCGAAAATTACATAAAATAGAAAAAGAACACAATGTATGCAGAAAAGAAAGTGAAAGCAGTTTTTCTTTTAATTTACTTTTCTGAATTTGACAGTTAACTATTTATTTCAGTATTTGCAAATTCAAAAGTATCCAGAGTCGGTTACATATCCTAAAAAAATAATACAAACATGTACAAACAACGTTTAATTACGAAATTTCAAGTTAATATTAACCACTTTTGAAATGACAAAAGAATATAGATGACAGACATACAAAAAAGCAAAACGAAAACTTCAAAAAAATTATTTTTGTTACTCTGCTCTTACATAGCAAAAAAGAGCCCGCATGCTAAGTATTTTTAAAAAGAGAAGAAAAAGCCTCTTATCCAAACACTAATCAACGATGACTTCTGTTTAAAAAAAAATGTTTTTTTTTTCTTATTTAACAAACCACCAAGGCATTGTAACCACCCGCACCCGGGTGTTACCATATTATAAATAATTCACTTATATTTATTTATTTAGCAGGTGGTTTTTTATCTGATAATAATTCTATTTAATTTAATCGCAGGTATTTTTGTTTTTTCGTCTCAATATTTCTTTTATTTCGTATTTCTAATTTCCATTATTTTTCTGGTTTTATTTGGAATGAGAATAAGATTGAATAATTTCTTTTAAAATATTTTTCGTACTTAATGAGTGAGAAAAGGACGGAATACGTCTTTAAAACTGGCGTTTTGTGACAACTTTCGTACAACGGAATGCCATCTGAGGCCATGTGTTTAGCCAGAGGGTGTGTAGGGACGTAAAGGAGGAAAAGGGATGTTTTCGACCACTGCCAAGCCAGTGGGATATGAACATGTGAAAGTCAACTATCGGTGGTTTGAAGTAGAAATATCTGTGTCTCTAGTTTCGAACGATAGGTATCTTAGGGATGTAGAGAAGCGAGGGAAAGCTCGCGAGATACAGAATCCTGTGTTGGTGAGGGTAAAATTTTGGGATAAAACACCGCAAGTTTTAATAGGATAGACAGTTGAATTTAGACAGTTGAATTTAGGCAGTTGAATTTAGGCAGTTGAATTTAGGCAGTTGAATTTAGGCAGTTGAATTTCGGCAGTTGAACTTAGGCAGTGGAATTTCGACAGTTGAATTTCGACTGTTGATTTTAGAGTGTTGAAATCAGACGGTTAAAATTAGAGGATATTCTAGTCTAATTCGAGTCCTTTTTGGACCATGTATAATTCTTCACTGATTCATGTACTGCTTCTTGGTGCTGGGGAGGTGTATGACAAGCACTTTAATTTGGTTTATTAAATCAGTATAGCCTGAGAAGTTTGATCAGTTGTTTTAGAATGGGTTCATCCTAACATTGGTATATTTACCTACAAAATTACGTAAACGTAGATGTTGACTAAATTGGCCTGAAGCTGTAGGCGGCAGGAGTTTAGAAGGATCTATCTACGGTTTACGCTCCTATGATTAATTCAGGTGAACGTGTAGCTACCGTAAATAGACCAATTTGGCGGTATCTATTCTTTCAGTTGAAAGTATCCGTTTTGGTTTGCTTTGAACCACTAACACTGTTTGAGCATCTCAAGGTTTTGCCTTGGTAACAGATGTGTTTAAAAAGATAGCAGATTTGCAGTTGTCTAAATTTAGGCGAAACTCTTAATTGAAGAACTCTTGATCAGAGAGAGGGAAGTCGAGTAAGTTGACATACTCTGTTGTTCTGAACTGCCATAAAATAGAGGCGACGTCTACTAAGAGTGGCGTGTCTCGAACCATCTGAATTAGAGGCTATGTTCACCAAGGTGACGTGTCTCGCCAAACAAATATAGGGCTATGTTCACCACGTGTGACGTGTCCGACAAAATAATAAAGGTTTCGTGGTTACCATGTGTGCCCGACTCCTACCAACAAACTATATACAAACTCCCGTGACATGGCATCTTCAGACAACAGGTATTCTAACATGGCCTACCAAGGTAGCCCATGGGCTTACAGCGGTTGTGGCTTTTTCGACGGTTAAAGTTCACGATCTGCACGACTTTCCTTCTCCCAGTTCAAGACGAACATGCGAGGGTTTTTCCTACACAATTCGTTGTTGCACTGTTTGACGATGTTCGAACTTTGTACCAACACATAACTTTGGCTATTAAATGTCTTTGATAGCACATCTGTCCCAACCCTAAATTCTATGGTAAAATAAAAAGGTGCTTGTCTTCCCGAACCGATACCAAGGGCAATTGTAAATATGTATATTTGTAAATAAATCATGTGGTTCAAATTTCTTGTGTTTTCTTTGTTAGCACATATAACTTGTACGGAACTCATAAAAGAATCTATCTTACTACATTCAATTAACACAACGTAATTAAAAGGTCCTAACACTAGACGTTTCACATTCACAGCCAAATTCTTCGATTTAATTAAATAAAAAAAGATTTTTGAAAAGTTGATTTTGTTTATTTTTCTTTTCTCGATTTTAACTAGAAAGTGAGGGTACCCCCCTACGACTGGTTACAGCATCTATTTCAAAAATCATTTAAAAAAATAAACTATTGTTTATAAATAGTAAAGAGAAGACGATAGCAATTTTGTGAAAACATCAGTAAGTTTGCTTCAAAGAAAAAGAGGTGGAGGGTGCGCTATCATTTTTTATTTATTATTATTTTGTATTTCTTATAGATGACGAGTTCCCCAATCAAACCATCGATAGTACCCCACCCTTACGTACATGATACTTAAAATGCTTCATGCTTTCAATTTTAGCTAAATCTTTATAAATTTTAATTTCACATTTAACTAGATAGTAATAATTATTAGTAGTTCCAATTACTAATTTCTGTGGATCGTCAGAAAAAGGAATTGCCTAAACTTTGATACTTAGGTTAAGTAGGTAGATATTTAACTGTCAGTTTTTGTAAAAAAAAATAAAAATAAAGATTCTGTATTTCAATTAGGAAGTACTCCAAAATAACGGGAGCATAAACAATTGTTATTTAATACAGTCAAAAAATCGTTAATAACTTCGCATTGTCCTGTTTTATTGAAAATAATGTAAAATCTGCTGATTTTATTATTGTTGATTAATATTTATGTTAAAACCGGCCCATTAATTTTTGTGCTAAAATAGAGCAGATACTCAGACGTTATATAAATTATCGATGAAGTTTGAATAATAAAAATAGCAAAAAAAGTCACGATTGTACATAAATTCAATAATAAATCCTAAAATTTCAAACCATTTTAGTCTAAAAATATGAATATGTATGGTTCATTTAATGAGAGCAACAGAATAACCATTCAAATAAGTGCGCGAATGATTGCGATTAATCAAAATTTACTCTAAGCCGTTTTTGTGAATGAAAGCAATTCTCACATTGAAACTTCTCATTTAGTTTGCGTAGTCGATAAATACTGATGCTGTGTTGCCAAATTTTGGAACCCACAAGGTGCTGACCGTACTACTTTCGGCGATTTTATATGATGGAGGTTACAACGTGTTGCTCGAATCTGCAAAAGTGCGCTAACAGCGCCAACGGAGAACCGCTGAATCAAAATCATATGTATAGATAGGGGTACAGAGGTATCTTTGTGACCTCCGGTACTATTTTCGGATTTGAGCTTCTGAATCCATCCCCACCCCAAATATGCAGTAAACACGGCGATACGTTGTGACCTCCGATTTCGGAGGTAACAACGTGATGAGTCCATAACGTTACTTCCATATACCTCAACGGAGTTCACATCGTACCCTTTACCGATATATGTATATATAAATAAAAAATTTTGTTGATATCTATATGTTTAAATAAATGACAGTGGTATTAAATAATTCTAGTCCACAGTTCACACTTGACGAAGCATTTTTTGTCATAAGTAAAGTGAGATAATTGATTTTTGTGTCATAATGTTGCAATATTTTATTAACACCAAAAAAATTCAATTAATTAATTCTAAGTTATTATGTTTTCTTCAGAAAACCTTTTACAACTATTTAAACAAAACAGAAAATGTAACTTGATAATGTGATTTTTCCACGTAAAACCTTAGTATTAGTATCAATACAAATAATGAGAAATCACCACCTTCACGTAAACAAAAATCTATTACTGTTATCATGCCCCGCCGGGATTCGCGTAAAGCCAGAGGCTCAAGTTCAAATCCCGACAGAGGCACGATGACAGCAATAGATTCTTCATGAATTTGAGGTAATTTTTAGTTGGCTGAATAATTTAAAAACTTTTTTTGTTAAAAGGCTTGTATGTAACACAAACCTTTTTTAACTCATTAATCAATCGCAAACAGCTAAGAGAGTGCCATCTGAGTAATCGATGTAAATTTTGGACACTATTATGTTCCATTATGTTCAAATGACCCATGAATAGCACAATGTCTACTGTATCAAAGTAGAAGAAAGAACACTAGAGCCGTAGAGCGGTCAATTATGGCGAACTAATGAGAACTCATAAGAACCAAGAACATAATATTTCCTCGAATTTTCTAGTATTTTGACACGTTTTATTTAAGTCTTACAAGTCGCGTTAAAGGGGGCAGACGAAATCAACGACGAGAATTGCAAGAAGTACCGAAGATACCAAGGTCGAGCCCGTCGTGCACGTTTACATTAACATGTAAATAATAATATACATGAGCAATTGCGAGAATTATCTCATATCGGTAATACAAAGGAAAGTATTCTAAACTGATATGAAAATGTTTTCATTAATGTTAAGAATACTATATTGTTAGAAATATGAATCACATCACCCTGGAATTTATAAACAAATCTGTACTACGTGTCGCTAAACCGCCGACCGTCAGATTTTGCTTCATTGAGTTGGTGAAGGCTACCTGGACAACTTGGCCGCTTGTAATAGTTATTAAACCACACAGTCGTATAATTAGCCAAATTTTGTTAAAACCATGATTTTGCTGTTAAATCGTGAAATGGAATAATAATTAATGTTGTCGTTGTTCTTCGTGATAATTAGTGTAAAAAAAACAATAAATCAGTGTATGATAGTGGACAATTGCTTAATTGTTACCTTTTTAACAAAACTTAATCTAACAATTGTAAGAAAGATTTTAATTTTATGCTTATAATATTTACTAATGCTAAAAACAACCTTTGTGGTCATTATCAACGGGACCTTTGTGGTCATTATCAACGGGACCTTTGTGGCCAAGACCTTTGTGGTCATTATCAACGGGACCTTTGTGTCCAAGACCTTTGTGGTCATTATCAACGGGACCTTTGTGGCCAAGACCTTTGTGGTCATTATCAACGGGACCTTTGTGGCCAAGACCTTTGTGGTTATTATCTACGGGCTGTGGTGGCCAAGACCTATAGGGTCAGATTTATTTATTTAATTAATTATTTTGGCTTAATGAATTCTTTGTAATGATATTTCGACCAGTACTAGTTGTCTTACATGGCCAATTAGAGAATTTGTGCAATGTTGCTTCTTTACAATAGAGTGTTTTGTAAACTCCGTGCTATGTTGGCAGTTCCCGACAACGGAATATTCATGTGTATCTTTCTTTACTTTGCAGACGCCGTTCCAACCCTGCTTGTCCTTAACGCTCACCACATGTCCGCAACTAAGCCAAACTGACATAGTTTCGTATATACATTTTAATATAATACGTTTTCTTTTATATTTCTCATTTTATATTTTGTTTTTTTTTTAATAAATCCCGGCCTTACACAATATTTTAAAATGCGACTCATACAAAACATATCTGAATAATTCCGATCTATCATGTTTCTCCATACTTCAATTTCGACCTGAACTACTTCTATTGGAGACGGGCAATCTCGACCTGTTTTAGCAGCACTAATCGCTGAAGTTGACCGTTAGTTAGTTTCCTCGTTTCCTCTCTTTCGTGTGCCATGGCTTCGCTTTCTTAATCTAACATCAGGAGTGGGGTACTGCTCATTATCCCAAAACAGTGTTTATCCTGCTTCAATTTATAGAAAATGGAACAGTTGGTGTCCGAACTCGTGAAGGCTCTAAAGGCCAAAAAAATAACCCCTGATAAGCAGATCTTCCCATTTTCCACTCGGAAACGGATAAAGCCGCAAAATGGCTGGATCAAGCGGAAAATATCAAAACTGAGTTGTCTTGGTCTGACGTAGAAGTATTAGTACGTTTGGGTCGTTTTATGATTCATAGTGCACGTAAATGGTTCGACGAATGGAAACCTGAGGTAAGAGATTGGAGTACTTTTAAGAGAGAGCGCTTTTCCACCACGTCGTAATTTGAGTCGTTTGTTGAATGAGGCAGTAATTTCGATAGCAGTCAATTCAATAGTTATGTTGTCTACATTCACAAAAAGTCATCCCTACTGAGTTACGAGTTTGATGGCAAGAACAAGATCTGGTAGAGATCATTGTTCACGGTATTAGAGAGTCGTACGTTCGCGATGCTGCTACTCTGAACTGCTCACGTATTTACCCGCTTATACAAAAACGGTGCGAGATGATATTTACACTAGTTTTGAGATAAATCCGTTTAAGAAACAAAAGTTTTCCGAATCGCTAGGTACCACCCGCAAAAATATCAAATGCCATTCATGCGTCATATTTGAAGTCACAAGAAAAATTAACAAATCAAAAGCTTTGTTAAGAATAAAACTGTCACGGGATCAAGTTCCAATAATCAAATCACGTATTCATTTTGCGTTGTAACTAAAACGGCTCTACCAACCGGTGTTTATTTAAACGGAATTAAATTTCAAGGTCTCATCAATACAGGCTTCTATGATGGATCGCTAATCTCAGAAAAACATCGCTCCATGTTTACAAATAAAATTAATACATGTTCCGTTACTGTCCGGGGAATATCGTCCGGTACAACAGAAGTCAAATAACAATTTAAAACTGACGTAGAAATTACCGGCGTAAAAACAGAATCTGTATTTCTGATTGTTCCAGACAATATTTGAGACTTCGACGTACTAATAGGCTGCAACTTGTATCAAGATCCTAAACTAACGAATACCCGGTACACGTCGAGCATTGGAAGATACGCCTCCCGGTGTACAATCGCCTAAGTGTGACGCTCCACAGGAATACCTAAAACAGACAAAGTCCCTGATGGACCAGTTTCGCGATTTAGTAACCATAGGCTACAACGTTACGACAATTAAAACAGCAGAATTAGATACCCGGCTCATCGATAATCATATTGTCAACTGACCACCGCCTCAATTATCGTTCAGAAAGAACCGCTGTTCTAGTATGGAAAAAAGACGACAATTATCGTTTATGTGTCGATTACCGTTAATTAAATTCCCACACTATCAAAGACCGTTTTACCGGTAATTCAGGACCAAATTGATCGGTTAGGCAAAGGAAAATAGTTTACCTCACTGGACCTGGCGTCTGGGTTTCACCAGATACCCATAGCCGCCTAGCCCATTGAAAAGGCACCCTTCGTGACACCTGACGGCCATTACGACTATTTACGGATGCCGTTCGGATTAACTAACGCTAATTTGGACGATATCCTAATACCTTCGAAAGCACATGAAGAAGAAGTACAATTCTTAAATTTAGTACTCGTAGCATTACGAAAAGCCATATTTTCGTTAAACGCTTCCAATATATAAATATCTACAAAGTAGTGTAATGAATTTAGGCCGTCAAATTTCCGATGAAGGTATACGCCCTAGATCCAAGGAAAATTCAAGCTTTGTTGCATTTTTCCATACCCAAAACTGTTAAGCAAGTCCGATAATTTATGGGACTAGCAGGATACTTCCGCAGGTACATTCTAAATTTTACTTCAGTCACATCCTGTATTACTAAATTAACAAAACAAAACGAGTCATTCAGTTGGAATAAGGAACAGCAAGGAGCTCGTGATTATGTAATCAAGCATTTAGTGTAGGGACCCTTGTTAGTCATATTTGACCCTAACCTACCTACTGAACTGCACACCGACGCAAATTCGTTAGGCTACAGAGGAATTTTGTTACAAAAGAAAGATGGTAAATTGTAGTATGTAGGCTTTCACGGCCGGCGTCAATCGAATTAAGATGATTTTCCGGGCTTGTGAGCCGTGGTGTATAGCCTATAGACCACGGTCCACAAACCCGGAAAATCATCTTAAAGATGGTAAAACTGGGATAGTCGGTTATTTCAGTAACCGTACAACACCAACGGAAGGAAAGTACCATTCGTACGAACTCGATACGATGGCCGTAATCAACTCATTAAAACATTTCCATGTCTATCTTTTAAGGATCCATTACTCAATCGTTACATACTGCAATGCTGTAAAATCCACCGCGAACAAAAATCATTACTACCCCGCGCAGCTTGATGATGGTCCTATATGCAGGACTTCAATTTTACCTTAGTTTACCTCTAGGGAACTTCGTTACCGCACGTAGGCTTTTGAGCTGAAACCCTCCCATAAAAATTCGTCAGGTTTCTCATGATGATTGGTTGCGCGTTGCTCAAAGAGGCAATGCAGAAACTGAAAATATATTGACCCGAAACAATATGTAGAGAAAAACGGGATGCTCCTACATCAAGAGATTTTATCGAACGGTGACAAAATAATGAGAATTTCGAGCTCTCTGCTGCAAATAGTACCATAATTACCACATATAAAACACTTACGTTAACCCTCGACCTAGCACTCCGACGACAGTTTCGAAACAATGCAAGAACGTTCCTGCCAAGCACAATCAAAAATTTTCCCATTCACTAAGCGGAAAAAATATTTTTTCAGCTATAGACCTTGTACGCACATTCAGCCAAATTCCTGCACTCTTTTCGAGTCCGCTCACGTAAGCTTTGTGTTATTTTATACGGCGCAAACCTTTCAGCACATCCTCAATGAAGTTCTCTAAGACCTACAATTTTGCTATGCCTACGTGCATGACATCCTTGATGTGTCCGAATCTTTGTAGGTACACCTGGAAAACCTCCGAACACTGTTTGGGAGATCACAGAAGTATTTCGTAATTGTTAATTCGTTCAAATACGTATTTAACAAACCAGAAGTTAAAATAAACGCTTCTTAATCCTTCTCGCTCCCCTCGGCGGTTAAAAATATTTGTCAATTTTTGGGTATGATAAATTTTTACTACAGATACGACCCGGAGGCGGCAGAAATACACAGGCATTCGAAGTATGCAAAAAAGCTCTTTCGCAAGCTACGCTGCTATCGCATCCAAAGTCAAGCGCAACCTTTGTCTGTAAATATTCAAACTAATTTATTGTAAATATTTTTATACTTGTACTTATATTTTTCAACATTTAATTTTGCCTATTGTAAATACTTCCTCAATGTATACTTTCAATTTCTTTTCTTGTGCATGCCTTTGTTTCGTTTCTACCTAACGTCTATTGTTCTGTTCTATTTACTCTTACCTACAATTTCATCTTCAACCTTACCTGCATGCACCCCTTACTAATAGCTGGTTTTTCCTTCGATTACTTGCCCCTAAATTTAATACTATTCACATTCTTCAATTGTACGTATTTTACACTAACAAATGTCATCATCCTCTGTCAATACCTCTCTTTCTATCATATTCCTTCGATTTCTGTCCTGTCCAATAAATACCCCAAGATTTCCTACACAAGTCTGTCTATTCTCGTTCTCATTCGTATCCAGCTATCTCGTAAGTCTTACCTCGTTTTCTTGATATAATTGTGTTTTCTGTGTTTTCGTCTTTTTATAATTTTATTTTCTCATCTTCATTATTTTTTTTGTATCTCGTGTATATATTGTTTTATTGTGTTCCTTTTGTATATAACGTGTTATTTGCGTGATTTGGTGTTTTATTAAATAAATTCCGAACATAAACGCCAAACTGTGTACGACAGTGAGGGTGTTTTAGGTGAGTTGGCATTTGTCGGAACGATAGCATACCAAGGTAATGAGTAATTGTTTGTGAGGAGAGTACCTTGTACTTGGTTCATAGACATGATGTTACTGTGAGAAAGGTTGGAGAAGGAATGGTGTTGTGGACAGAGAGCGAATGATTTAAATAAGGAGAGATTGGGTGGGGAGAAAGGTGGGGACTTAGGTGGAGAGAAAAGAGGGGATGAAGGTGGGGGATGTAGTGGATGTGAAAGAGGAAGATAATGTTGGTTCGATGTAAAACTATAAAAGAAGAATTTATGAGAATATATTTGTTGAAAATATAACGATAAAAATAAAATACGTCATTGACAAAATAAGACGACATAGCAATGTGAATTATGAAAAGAAATGTATATTGGAAGAACCCTTATATGAATATGCAGTAAAAGTCGCAAAGAAGAGGAAATTTTATATTCACCACTAACACAGTATGTTGAATAACTAGTGTAAGAAGGGAGATTTTTGAATGAGTAGCACATGAAAATATCAGCAATAAGGTGTCACATACAATGACAAGACGAATGTTAGCGAAATTCGACAGCGTAAGAAATGGGAGGGCTAAAAGTGTGATAATGAACCTTTAAAAAAAATTTTGAAGTAAAAGGAGACGAGATCGTGTAATAACATATGTTATTGTTAAAAAATGCTCCCCAAGGGGTAGTACCTGAAAAAAAATTAGGAGTGAAAAAAAAAGTGTTCCTCTTGTAACTGCTCGATTTTGCACTATCTGCTGCTCTTAGTTGTTATAAAGTTTCTAGCCTTACTTTCAACTCCTTGGCTAGGTTTTTTAGAGATTCCACCATTTCTACTAATTCTTTTTTGAGATCTTCTTTATTTTTATTGGTTCCTTGACTTTCTTTCTCTTCGAATTCCTTAACTGTTTTACACTCATCTCCGTCTTCAGTTTCTTCAATAATTCTTCATCCCCTTTCCTAGCAGATGGATGTTGTACTATCCGCATGTTTATTTGTTATTAAACGATTTCGGTGTGTGTTCATGGATATACACATTTATGGTTAAAGTTGTTTATATGGTCAGTTGGTTCAACATAGTGAAAGCACTCACACTAGACCTGTTACATGAAACATAGCGTTCTGAATAGTGTTATAGATAGATTACCTTTTGAATTACATCTACCAGGCTCTATAACTTTGTGGTCCAGGGACACGATTAAACAAACGATTAGCTCGAGGTGATATTGGTATATATCCTCTCGACGAACATTGTAAATGACAGGATATTGCAAACACAATTTCGCCCGAAATTCCCCAACGTCGAAGAGCAGACAAGGTTTTAGTGCAACAATCTTTACAAAGACTGAAGTCATCGGACGCGTCTATAGGTGAACGTTTAGCAGCTTTAACAATCGCTTCCGCTATGAAAGCTAAGACGAAACTTGGAATAGAACATAAAGGAAGGCATCGACTAGCAGGAGGTGATATTGGTATACATCCTCTTGACGAATATTGCAAATAACACGATATTGCATACACAATTTCACCAGACATTTCACAACGTCGGAAAGCGGCCAAGGTTTTAGCGCAACAACCTGTACGAAGACTGAAGTCATCAGACGCGTCTAAAGGCGAACGTTTGGCAGCTTTAACAATTACTTAGGCTGTGAAGGCTAAGAAGAGACTTGGAGAGGGACACAAAAGAAGACGTCTACTACGTCATCGTAAAAAAGGAGGTTCGACTCTGTTGAGGAGAATAAATAAGAAAAAACGAATAAGAAAAACAAAAGTTGTACCGTTAAGTATACCAGTGACAACTGCCAAACATGCCCTTAAGAAATATAAGCCGCTCTCTTTGTTGTGTAACCACTCGCACCGGGGTGTTACAGTATTATAAATAATTCTCTTGTATTTATTTATTCAACAGGTGGTTTTTATCTGATAACCAATTTTATTTAATTGGATCACAGCTATTTTTTTTTCTCGTCTCTTCATCTTCATCAAGGTGACGTGTCTCGTCAAACTAATATAAAGGGCTATATTCACTGTGTGATGTGTCCGACAAAAAAATATGAAAGCTTTCGTGGTTACCAGGTTACCACGTTTGCCCGATTCCTACCCCAAACTAACTATACACTAAATCCCGTGACATGGCATCTTCAGGCAGCAGGTATTTTAACATGGCCTACCAAGGTAGCCCATGGACTTACAGCGGTTGTGGGTTTAACGGCGGTTAGAGTTCACGATTCGCACTACTTTCCTTCTCCTAGTTCAAGATGAACATGCGAGAGTTTTCCTTACACACTTCGTTGTTGTACAGTTTGACGCTGTTCGAACTTTGTACCAACACATTGTTTTGGTAATTAAAGGTCTTTAATGGCACATCTGTTCTGACACTAAATTCTATGATAATATATTAAAGGTGCTTGTCTTCCCGAACCGATACCAAGAGAAATTGTAAATATGTATACAATGTAAATAAATCATGTGGGTAAAATTTCTTGTGTTTTCTTTGTTAGCACATATAACTTGTAAGGAATTCATAAAATAACCTAAGTTACTGCTAATAATTAACACAGCGAAATTAAAAGGTCCTAACACTAGACGATTACATTCACTGCCAAATTCTTCGAGTTAAATAAATAAATTAAAAAAAATTGAAAAGATAAATTTTGTTTGTTTTTCTTTCTTAATTTTAGACGAAAGTGAGGGTACCCCTTGCGCAGTCGCAGTTAGATGCGGCTAAAATTGCGTTAAATAAATATCGGAAACTTGGAAAGCAATCTCAATATCCGAGAATCATTCCTATTCTGAAAACAGGCGGTTTTCTACCGCAAATTCCTATTTTCGCCGTATTTTCGGCACTTGGGGCTCTGTCTGGTGGTGCTGCTGGGATAGCTACAGCTGTAAAAGATGCTCAATCAGCGCAGAAACAACTAGAAGAAGCTAAGCGTCACAACGCTTCCATGGAAGCCATTACTCTTGGAAAAAATATTTCGGTACAACCTAACCGTAAAAGTTCCGGTTTATGCCTCAGACCGTTTCAACAAAAAGAAGAACACAAAATTTTCCATGAAGCTACCTAATCATCTTCTAAAGGATTTAGATTTACACAATTACATTCGTCATTTACAAATTCCGCGAATGTGAAATCGTTAATTTAAACACGGGTTAAACACGTCTTACACATTTGCCTTGACTAACGCCAGTATTAAAGACGTATTTCGTCCTATACTTAGTCTGAGCCACAAATAATTATAAGTTCACCGACTGTTCTAAGCGATGAATAAGAAAATCAAATACCATTATTAAATTTTGAGGCGTATAACAGTATTCCTAATATCGATGAAAACAACAACAAGGTTGAAGGTTTTACGAAACCAGTCGTACTTCTTCCAGAAGAATCCTATGAAATCAATGATATTAATGATTTCCTTTAAGAAAAATTGGGAGGTACTACTGATAGTATTCTCTTGTCTGCTGATTTTTCCACAAATCCTTTAAAACGGATCGATGGTTTTCCCATTTGTTTATCAATTTTATCTCCGTATCTGTGAAAGCTTCTGCGTGCCTGCATGGAAGAAATACAACGAAGCTATACAAATCGGTTAACAGACGTGGTTCCCATTTTATATGCACCTTTTTAATGCTTTGCACGGGTTTGGTTCAGTTCCAATGATTTTAGAGAACGTATTTCTTTTTCTTCATAACCCACCCGTACATTATTAAACTTTTCAATAAAGGTTTCCATGTTTACTAAATTAAACGCAACAAACATCTACCACTCCTACGCTCGTTCACATAACTTATGTAAAATCCCCATCCACTAAACAGGTATCTGTGGAGGGGGGGGCTATGCAATAACAATACGCTACTCGTATTCATCACCTCAGTTGTAATGGAAAAAACTAATCATGCTCAGTGTATCGTCGTTACTGAGTTGACATATTTATATAACAACACTACATTTCGCGACCGGATAATACGGTGACCAAGCCTATTTTTGTAAAAATTTTAATAGAGATGTATATGTGCCCTGTGTATGGATGAAAAATTGGTAATCTATTATTTTAAAAAATGTTAATAGAACAAATGTCTTTACTGTTGAAAACGTGCAGAACATTCATTCTATAAAATTTGTTTGTTGAAATAGGTGGACAATCTTGAAAATACATCGAAAGCCGATGGATTCATCTTCGTAAGGATCAAAACAGAGAAGACACTGTTACAAGGGGTTGCATGACAGATTGTTTCCTATTTCTACAAGTTGTTAGCACTATTAATGTGATTGTTTTATTCGATATTTTGATTGTAGCACTTAAATACCTTATTAATATCAAAATAAAAAATCGTTAAATTTAACGCTGTTTCCTTTAACTTCTAACATCTTAAGAGATGGATAAGGATCATACAATATCCTACATACAGTCAGCTAGGGAGAACGGGGGGGAAAGAAGGGGGGAGGTGTTTTTTGTTGTATGTTCTGTATATCATGTATTCATATATGTGTAAATGTACATCTACCTATGACCAAATACATCATGTAATTTTCTGAACCACTAGGGTTTAATACCTCACTCCTCCTCTTGTGCCAAAATCGGTTATCTTCCCCTACTTTGGCTCGTTTTTGTCCAGCATGATGACTAGATCCTTATTGAGATAACGATCAGTGTGTAGGCTTACGATATAGCCTAAGGATCCATCGGACTTCTTAGTAACAAGAACGTCTAGAAAGGCAAGTTTTCCATTATCTTCTTTTTCCATTGTAAACTGAATGCGGGGATGGACAGCATTGATGTGGAGAATAAAATTGTCAAGGGCTTCATCACCATGACTCCATACAACGAAGGTATCATCCACGTAACGAAACCAGCATTTAGGCTTAAGAGGTTCTGAATGGGAAGATTTCACATTTTTCAATTTCATACAAAAATCAAAGTTCTGATGATGCAGAACAACGTGACTTTACTAAAAATTTAAAAAAAAGTAATTACCGAATTATAAGCATTTTACTATTCGCCGAAGTCGCGAGGCTATAAAACGGTACCCAGCAGCAAGGTTAGCGTTGTGACGTCACAGGTGCTCTCCGCATGGGCGGCACTGAACGTCGAAGCGTAGTTACGGCCGTAGTCGGTAAATCGTTGAGTACTCTATGCGGAATTCGGCTTTCTACGAAAATGCCTAGGAAGAAGTGGTATTTTGTATCAATGTGTATAAGTACAACTTATAGCCTTATATCCCTAGCCATGCAACAATGCCACTTAAATGAACATTTGAAATGCGCTGAGAACAAGAGGTTGCGGGTGTGGTTTTTGAAAGAAGACTCTTTAGTAGGTAACGTGTTTATTTGGAAGACATATTAATTGCATTATTTACACGCGAAAACCTAAATTTCTAAGATTGTCGTACCGTTGCGAGTGCAGTAATGCTCATGTACTAATGCAGGCAATAAAATTCAAGAATCGTACTCCCTACTTTGACATCGGTAAAATTCGGATTTTCAGCAAGAAAATTCCACACCATCTACACGAGATAGATCCTTGCGTGCCGATTTTTTGGAAACCTAGTTCCATTTTAAAAAATGGTTGTAATGTGTGACAGATATTACACAACCGACGGTGCGTTACAGTCTTGCATTAATGAGTTTTCAATTAGTGTCAGTGAGAGGCGGAGTTTCGGGAGCGCTACTGACGTCAATCCAATCAGAGAACGTTCTGCCACGTGGTCAAACTATTCAAAGTTCTTCGGCGGATTTTGAAGAAAGCGCTAGGAAACTACAATCTCCTCTCGTCAACACATCCACTGAAGATGTCAGCCGCAGTTGCTGACGAAAGATCTGGACTAAATAGTTTCTATAGACCACGGCCTACAATCCCGAGCCCTAGTTTTTTCTATGAATTCTGTAAAAGCTTATGTTCTTATACAATTCAGAAAAAAATAGGAGTGCGATGTTGCCGATGCCCGTTTAACCTAATATAGGAATATGTGTTGAATATATTTGTAGTGACATAATGGACAAGAAACAAACAATTTATTGACATTCTTTTCTGTAAATATCAAATACATACTATTTTGTTGTATAATTAAGTTAATTTTAAATTCAAAAATAGAATACTTTTAACTTTTTCTACTTCAACGGTGAATTTAATATTCTCATGTTATGTGTTCAAGTAATTCAGGAAATTGTAAGATAAATAAAAACTAATCTTGCCAATAACATTTTAGTGAATAATTAAGCAAAAGTAAATAGTTTTTTTTAATATACGTGTACATAAATGAGTAATTCATTTTATTTATCAATCTGAAATTTACAATTCAGTAAGAAATTGCTGTTTCAAATTAATTTGGGGCGTAGCTGATATGATCGTGTTTAAGACGTATAGTGATACGGCGCCGTGATTAATAATATAATCAAATTTTTCCATGGGCCTTCAAGCCGGATTACCAATGTCCAGGATTACACAGTAAAGTGATATTTTAAAGGTAAAACTAGGTCTTAAAAGAAAACTTGAATTTTGTGCGTGAGTGAATAAACTTTGGCAGTTTACATATGGACTGTATCGGTGTCAAAGGTGTCATATTCAGTCGAATCGTTTATTCGTATTCGGTATACTGAATGGGACTTCAAGGAATCCATCCGACCCAGAGACGAGTGGAAGAACAATTCTGGAAACAGGAGCTCAACTGACAACGCTGACGAGACACATCACCTGAACATAAGCTTGTTATTGTTATATAGTACCGTATTCCTTTTTTCTTTGTTCATTCCCTAAATTGATACCTGTACAATGGCAACCTAAGAATTAAAGAAGTTGATTCAAAAACGGGGTATCATCAAGGTCAGATTACTTCAACGAAGGCCTTCTTAAATAAATACAAGGCCAGACCTTCCGATATTTTAAAAGTTCAACTACGTATCGAAAAACTGAAATCGTCATTTTTATCATTCGATGGTCTTCAAGATGAAATCGAATTGTCCGAACCAAGTAAACAAGTTGAGCGTTTTGAAATACAAGATGGCTACTTTGATGTCCTCGCAGAAGCTGTAAATCTCTTACATGTCACCCCATCGCAACCAGTTTTAGCGAAGAATTCAAGCAGCACATCTGGAGAATCAAACAGTACTAGTGAAGGCGACAATCAGAAGATGTTAGTCCGCGTGTATAAAAACGTCGCGTAAAATTACCAGAAGCTTTTTTGCCTCGTTTTGATGGCTGTTACGAAGATTATTTATCATTCAAGAATTCGTTTACATCTCTTATCGATAGACTAATCTGACCAACGTGGAGAAATTTCAGTATCTCAAGTCATGTGTGATAGAGGAAACCGCGAAAAAGATTAAACACATGAATATAATGGACGACAATTACAAGCGGGCGTGGGTACATTACAACGAGCATATGCGGACAAGCGGTTGATTATTAGTAAAAATTTAAGCCTTTTACTGAGATTACCAGTGCAAGAACGCGAAACACCAGAAGGACCGCGAAAACTCGGCGATGATACATTGCAACATCTGAAATCGTTGGCTACGCTAGGTGTAGAGATTTCTCAAAAAATCCTTGTCCATAATCTGGAGAAAAAACTACACCCTATCACTACCGATAAATGGGAGGAAACGCTCAAGCGGGGCGTTTTTTATACGTAAGATGATATGGCAGAGTTCCTCTTACAAAACGGCCACAAGAATGCCTAAGCGCAACTATACTCAAGACGGAAACTACAAAACAACGAAAGCCGCTCCGTCTAATAATAAATCTAACTTTAATAGCAAGTCCAAGGGAAGTTCCCATAGCTTCTCCTGAAGCAACTCACCAACTCTTCCGCTGCAAAAAATTCTGCGAATTACCTGTTTAGTCTTTGGATATCACTTTTGATTTTTCAATGTTTTAAGGGAAGGCTTAACTTAAAACTACCAATAACGAACACACTAACAACAATTTATTTACTAATGAACTTAACGAAGAACTAGAAGGAGCGTGGAAATTGAAAAGAACCGATTTTGAAGGTAGAGAAGCTAGAGAGACACTGAAAAAGTATTTTTGAAAATAAAGAGTATTTTGACAATTGTCGAAGAGAGAGGGACGTGGATAAAAGTAGCGTACTAATAGGGTGATACTAAAGTTGGAAAAGACTGAAGTTAATAAATACTAAGAATCCAAAGGTATTGAAGAAACCCATCGTAAAGATACGATTAAGTGGAAATGAAAAATATAGACGTCATGCGGTTAGATAAACTGTTAAAGGGATTATAGGAAAGTATAAGCAATAAAGGTATTTGCGTAGATCGACAGAATACAAAAGAATTTGAACAAGATATTTGAAGAAATATTTACACAGACACAAAAGAGTTATAATACACAAGAATTCGAAGTATTTACATCAGGACATGAAATATAAAATAAATATGTCTTTAAAGTTTGTGGTGGATGCCGCCACAACTGTAATCAAAGATACGGAAATTGTTCAACAATCGTCCCTGTGAAGACACTGTTTGAAAAAATACGACTCTAAGGCCTTTACGTATCCAAGGTGTTGTGCATGTAATGAGGCACACAATATATTGTTGCATGCATAATTACATGGTCCTGTGGGAAATAAACAGCCTTTGGTTTCCTTAACGACGGGCGCAATGTAAAATCATTTAATGACAAGTACAATACTCAATGCACTGCATAATCAAGGCATTTTTGTCAAATGTCGCGCACTGTTAGATACGTGCTCTACCGAAAACTATAATAGAGGGCTTAACAAAGCAGTTACAACTACCCACAAAGAAATGCCGCATTCCGATCGGGGTACTTAATAACATGATGACAACAACAAATTATTTTGTTACTGTAACTCTCCAATCTCCACTAAGTAACTATCGAAAAACCTTCGACTTTCTTACGGTGCCGTCCATCACAAACAACACTCCCACCGACTTCTTACAGCGTTAACATATTCCCATTGCGTCAAATATTCGTTTAGCGGATCCAGAGTTCTATAAACCAGCCCCCATCAATCTGCTTTTAGCTTATGGACCAACTTTAGCTTCATTTTGTAAAGGACAAATTGATTTATCCTACGATTCGGAAGGCTTATATGTAGGCTTTCTTTTATTATTGTCTAGGGTTTGGAGTGCGGATAAACACAGTAACAACCGATAATTAAACTAGTATTAAATGAAAGGAACTCTGTTTAACCAAAATAAATGATCACTCAAGGATAGAATAAAGTGAATGCTTGCGTCGTCTTAATTTAAACATAAAACAAATTAAATGGTTGCAGCGCGACATAACGCGATTTTTGGAAATCGAAGAAGCAACACCAATATCTCGTCATTCAGCTGAGGACCAAAGGTGTGAGGAACATATTATATATTACACAACACAGGACATTTCGGAACGCTACACGGTTGCTCTTTCCATTAAAATTGGCGGTAACCTCTCTACAGTTGCAAAAGGCTTATTCGGATGTAATCAACCAATACAGGAATATCGGACACCTGAGTGAAGTCAGTACTGATGAGGAAAATTGATTCTTTCTTCCTCATCACGCTCCCTTTAAACCTTGGAGCGCAACGCCAAACTTTTCGTGGTTTTTGACGGATCAGCCAAGACATGCTCCGGGTTTTCGTAGAAAGACACACTAATTTTTGGGCCAATTATCTGGATGACATGCTGTCCTTTATCCTCCTGTTTCGCATACCTCATTATATCCTTATTGCCGATATCGAAAAAATATATCGGCAAATACTGGTGCGGAAACCCGACAGAAAATACCAGTGAATACTATGGAGAATAAAGGATGATGTGGCGTCACGTACCGTCACAGGAGATTAACGTGCTTTTTAGCCAAAAATATCGACTTCCTCAATAGATTTTCTTCCTTTACGAGATTAAAACGCATAATAGCTCTTTGACCAATTATCTTACACTGAAAGGGTCAGATGCAATTTTCGTATTCAAACGACAGGGAATGAAGAACTTAAACAAACGATTACCCTCTCTTAATCCATTCGTAGACGATGAAGGGATAATGCGAGTAGTAGGACGTCTAAAAAATGCAACAATATCCAATCCTGTTGCCGCAATCACACCACGTAACCAATCTTATAATCATTTTTATGCAGGCGTTCAAACTACTCTCTACCTGATACGTTAAAAATTTTGGATTATGGACGGCTTAACCAAGTACACAAGATAATACGATCGTGTGTTCGTTACTTCCGCGCAAATCCTCTTAACATAAATATCTCGTGTTTGTTGTTATATTGAGGGTGGTGGTTAGTTTTTAAGATGAGACCAGAGTTGCATTTTTGTCAGTAACCAGTAGAGTAAGAATTGTTGATTGGTGAGTTAAGTCAAATAATAAACAATTAAAAGTTTCACTGTCAGTTTAATTCGATACATGCATTTTAATAATTTGCATAACCCTTTAATTAAGGTTGTGCCGTAGTGAATGATCACTGGTAATAACTCGTTGAAAGTTGACTACCAACGACAAGACATATAAACGAATCATTATGGTCCTTCGAGCCGGATGATAAGACTCCAGAAAAAGACTTTGGATATACGTTCGACTTATCTCCGTATTCAGTGTTAATACGTAATCAAGAAAGAACTATTCGTGCGTAAACACGGAGGGTGTAAAGAGTAACAGTGAAATTAAATCGAATCGAAGTCTAATCCGTAAATCATATGTGCAAATTCGTAAATACAAACCAATTTGTGAATAATTCGTCAGTCGTATAGTGAAATTAAATCGCATCTAAAACTTACTCACTAAACGGTCAATACAAATTCGTCATGTTTCAAACAATTCAACATTAGAATCAGAAAAATCTCCCTCATTAAGAATTGGACAATACATCGACAGATTAGTTTACCATCGTCATCGGAGTCATTCTACTGTCACCTGGGTCATCTACAGTCATCGTACATCAAAATTCAGATAAGTGAAACAATTTTCCTTTCGTTTGTGTCTTGCATCGTTCCTGATAGATTCGGTAATTAGTCGTGTATTATTTAATTGCACATAAGTCGTTTTATTTTAGTTATAATGTCAGAATTGGAAGACAGGGTAACTGCTTTAAAAAAGCAGAGAACAGTATTAAAAAGCAAGTTTACTAAATTCGGGAACTTTCTAAATGAAGATCCAAATAAGCAGCATAATATTATTGAAATTAAGTTGCGATTAAAAAACGTTGAAACCTTTTCAGATAAATTTAAAGAAATTCAGACAGAGATAGAGGATATAACTGATACAACTACAGAAGAATTCAATGAATTTGAAAAATTATATTATACGACATTAACTCGCGCTCATCAAATTATTGAATCAAAGTCTTTAAATCAAAGTCCGTCAGTAAACAAACCTTTAGAACAAGAAAATCCTTCTATTATAACAGGTAGTCAAGTTGTTCCTCACCTAAATATAGCATTACCAAAAATAGAATTAATTTCGTTTGATGGGACATTTAGCAAATGATTGAATTTTTATAATTGTTTTGAAACTTCTATTCACAATAGAACAGATCTTTCTAATACTCAAAAGTTGTTATACTTAAAATCATGCTTAAAGGGCGAAGCGATATCAGTCATTGAATCATTAGAATCATCCGATGAAAATTATACAGAAGCATTAACGTTGTTAAAAAACCGTTTTTATAACAAAAGAATGATCGTTCAAAAACATGTTAAAACGTTGTTAGAATTACCCAGTATTTCGAGGGAATCGGCAAGCGAGCTCAGAAAACTGTTAGACGCTATTCAAACACATTTACGCGCTTTAAAATCGTTAGGGGAAGACGTCGATCATTGGGATACATTGTTAATTCAAATTTTAACAATCAAAATCGATAGAAATTCGCACAAGGAATGGGAAAAATCGGTTAAAGGTACCGAGATGCCAAAAATGAAAGCATTCGTGGAATTCTTAGAAGATCGTTGTCAAATATTACAAATCACCGCAATTAATGTTTTGGAAAAATATAAATTCGTCAAAAATTCACCCTAATAAGTCAAGGTCACATGCGTTAGCTACAGTTCGTAAATTATCTCCATGCGTCCTTTGTAAGGAACCCCTAAACTTTATAAATGCGATACATTTAACAAAATGAAAGTCTATGATCGTATTGTGGCGATTCGGTGTTTTGTGAGTGAGTTTTTTTTAATTCTATTTTATATTTGTATTGATATTATGTGCGGATGTATTAATTGTATCTATTTATTTGTGTATGATTTTGTCGATTCGGATTTATTTCCTATTGTATTATTCTGTATTTATT
The DNA here is from genome assembly GCA_947389935.1 of Agrilus cyanescens. Lineage (NCBI taxonomy): Eukaryota > Metazoa > Arthropoda > Insecta > Coleoptera > Buprestidae > Agrilus > Agrilus cyanescens. The sequence goes on from OX376707.1 coordinate 18,673,168, forward strand.
GTATATAGTGTTTGTGTATTATTGTGTAAATATTCTTTTCGGTGTAATTCTATTTCTTATCTACCTGCTCTGAACTGTAGCTATTCTTCACCCTATAAACCTTATTGCTCTATAAGGCTGTAGTCCTCTTTAATAGCTCTATTTCCAAAACTGTCTTTGTCTGTCTGAATCTGTTAACAATAACTTTATTACTTCTGTACTTTCCTATAATCCTTATCCTTCTTAACATTTCAATTTCACGTACTAACCGCATGATGTCTAAATTCTTGTCTTTTCTTAATCGCTAGTTTATGATCAGTTTCTTGGGTGCTTGGGTTCAAACTTCTAATTCTCGGTATTTCTCTTATCGTCCTTTCCAGATTTTATTCTTACTTCATTGGTTCCCTACTTAAACTAACCCTCGTTTAGCTCCTCCTTATCAATCTTTCTAAAATCTATTTTTTCAAAAAACAAGTTAGTTCTGATCATACCTTCCTAGCTTCAACTTGACCTCCCTCTACGTTCTCATACTTTAACATTTTTTTTTTTTACTTCAACTTCGAGTGTTAACTTTTATTCCCATTAGTCGAATAAATTAAATATTTTTGTACAGTCATATCATTTTTTTTTATTTTTACTTCGTCACCTCCTCCGATTTATTGGACACAAGGAGTCCAAAGTGGTGACCCCGTTGTTTTTCTACGTTAAGTGTTATCTTAGTTCGTAAGTGACAAACTGTAAGTACATTATTTTTTGTGACCCGTTGGGCGAAAATAGTGTTTAGTAGACCATAGTTAGTGAACGTAGATTAGGTAAAATGGCTAACACCGAAGAACAATCAACAGCCGGTGTAGAAAATGTCCTCGCTGTAAACCGTGTCGCAGTTCGAATTCCGCCATTCATTCCCAGTGATCCCGAACTATGGTTTTTAATGGTCGAAAAAGCTTCGCGACGGCCGGTATTACGACAGACGCCACGAAATTCGGGTATATTACGGGGGTGTTAGAACCGCGGTATATCCTAGAAGTGCGTGACATAATAGTGAACAAACCGTCGACAAACGCGTACGCGACGTTAAAATCAGAACTCATAAACTCAGGACCAAAAAACGCGCCGTTTTCTAGAATGGGAGGAAATGGGCGACAGAAAACCATCCCAATTTCTGCGCCATCTACAAACCCTCGCTGGTTCGACTGTCCCGGACACAATGTTGCGGACATTATGCTTTGCTCGCCTTCCAGCCAATATGCAGGCAATCCTGGCTGGACATCGGGATTTATCCCTGGCTAAGGTCGCGGAATTAGCGGACGCTATCGCGGACTTAACCAGCCAACGTCCGCGCGTCGCAGAAGCAACCCTTTCGCCTACCGACGTCCTGGCCACTCAACTTCGGGAATTAACGTTGACGCTACAACAACAAATTACTTCTCTTCGTCAGGAAGTTTCTGAGCTGAAAAGCCAACCTCGTTTTCGAGAACGATCACGTTCCCGACCGCGATCCAGATCCCGAGATCGCTACCTACCATCCCGAGGGAGTTTGTTGGTACCACCGCAGGTATGGTTCTCAGGCAAACAAGTGCACCAAACCATGTACTTTTAGTGCAAACAACCAGGGAAACGCCAGCGGCAGTCGTTAATGGCGGCAGACGACAGCCAATTTTCCACATCACCGATGGCACCAAACCAAGAATCACAGTCGCACAACTACAGGACCTCCAGTATCCCATAAACCCAGGCGATTGGCTTCCAGAAAAACTGCGTATCGCAAAACGGGAATTCGATGCGATGTTGAAACTGGGAATCGCCAGGCCTTTCCAAAGCTGTTGGTCTTCTCCCCTTCATTTGGTGCAGAAACAAGGCGAGGAATGGCGCCCGTGTGGCGACTATCGCGGACTCAATGCCAGGACGGAACCCGACCGTTATCCCGTCCGTCACATACAAGATTTTTCCCAGAACCTTGCCGGGAAAAAAATCTTTTCGACCATTGACCTCGTCAAAGCCTTCCATCAAATACCGGTAGCCGAAGAGGACATCCCAAGACTGCGATTACGACACCGTTCGGTTTATTCGAATTTCCGTTTATGGGGTTCGGACTTCGCAATGCAGCCCAGACGTTTCAATGATTTATAGACGAAGTTCTGCGAAATCTGGACTTCTGTTTCGCCTATATAGACGATATTTTGGTTGCGCCTACGTCTATAGATAAACATCGTCAACACCTAGAAATCCTTTTCAATCGTTTGCAGGATTACGGTGTAGTGGTCAATCCGAGCAAATGCAAGTTTGGTCAAACAGAAGTGAAGTTCCTTGGCTACCTAGTCACCAACAACGGGACTCTACCTCTCCCAGACAAAGTCGAGGCTATTCGGTCGTTTCCGTTACCAGAGACCGTCAAACAACTTCTGCAGTACCCAGATATGTTAAATTTTTACAGACGTTTCATAGCAAAGGCTGCCCAGGTTCAAGCGTCGCTAAATGATCTCCTACAAGGAAATGTAAAGGCGAAGACACCTATCTCGTGGACACCTGCAGCGAAGACCGCATTCGAGGACACCAAGGAAAGCCTATTGAAAGCTACCATGGTTTCCTATCCAATACCGGACGCTCCAATTGCACTTTACTGTGACGCATCCGATCTGGCAATTGGCGCTGCCCTACAACAACAAGTCGACGATGCCTGGCAACCGCTAGGATTCTTTTCGAGGAAGCTAAATACAGCAGAGAAGAAATATTCTGCCTACGATCGGGAGCTGCTCGCTATATACGAGGCAGTAAAATATTTTCGTTATATGGTTGAAGGAAGAGCCTTTTCTATATATACCGATCACAAACCAATCACCTTCGCTTTCAAGAAAAAGGACAGCCAGTGCACACCACGACAGTTTAGATACGTACACTTTATAGGACAATTTTCTACGAATATTCAGCATGTTTCAGGGGAAGATAATACCGTGTTGCTGATGCACTATCGCGTATCGCAGGGGTAGAACCGATATTTGACTACAGCCAACTGGCAACTTCCCAAGAAAAGAACCAGGAGTTAGAAAACCTGCTGCAAGGAACGTCAAGTGGCCTACAATTAAAGCGGGTCGAAATTCCAGGATCCAAAACCTCGCTGTACTGCGATGTTTCCACACCAACCGCACGTCCCTTCGTCACACCACAGTTTAGGCGTGCTGTTTTCGACAAACTCCACCGCCTTTCACACCCTGGAATAAATGCTACGGTCAAATTGATATCGCAACGTTTTATTTGGCCGTCAATAAAAAAAGATTGCCGGACTTGGTCCCGAAACTGCCTGGAATGTCAACGAGTCAAAATAACCCGACATGTGTCATCTCTGCCGGGAACTTTTGTTTTACCATCACACAGGTTCAAGCACGTACACATCGATATAGTGGTATTGCCGAGTTCCGAAGGCTACAGGTATTGCTTGACCTGTGTAGATCGTTTCTCCCGTTGGCCGGAAGAATGAAAACCAGGAAGCAGAGACAGTTGCCCGTGCCTTCTACAACACTTGGGTCTCAAGATTTGGCACTCCTCTCCGTATTACAACCGACCAAGGAAGGCAGTTTGAGTCTCACCTATTTAGACAGCTAAATAATCTATTAGGTGTGGCTCATTACAGAACCACGGCGTATCATCCCGCGGCCAACGGAATGGTGGAAAGATTCCACAGGCAACTGAAGGCGGCAATTAAATGCCATGAACACGTGAACCGAAGCCTTGCCAGCAGTTATGCTAGGGATCCGAGCAGCCTGGAAGGGCGATCTTCAGGCTACAATAGCCGAAATGGTCTACGGAGAACCCTTGCGATTACCAGGAGAATTTGTAGCCACATCGCTGGAGACCGACGACGACGCACAAGCTGATTTCGTTATAAATTTGCGTCGTCACATTCAAAATTTAAGACCAACGGACGGAACCAGGCACGGTGAGAAAACACCTTTTATATTCAAGGACCTTGCCACCACCAAACAAGTTTTCGTCAGGCGTGACGGACCCAAGGGCCTTTTACAACAACCCTACGAAGGACGTCTCAGGGTATTAAGAAGATCCGACAAAACGTTCTTAATATTGATTCGCGGCCGCGAAGTAATTATGTCGATCGATAGACTGAAACCCGCATATGTGATGATTGACGAGGAAACAACCGGCATCCCTCAGGATAACCAACAGCAACCAGAATCACCACCGCAACCAAATGTAATCCAACAACCCAATCGCACTCGCTCTGGAAGACACCTTCATTTCCCAGATCGCCTCCAATATAAGTCTTTTTCGTGATGTTCATCACTGGCAGGGGGGTTGTTGCGGCGATTCGGTGTTTTATGAGTGAGTTTTTTTAATTCTATTTTATATTTGTATTAATATTATGTGCGGATGTATTAATTGTATATATTTATTTGTGTGTGATTTTGTCGATTCGGATTTATTTCCTATTGTATTATTCTGTATTTATGGTATATAGTGTTTGTGTATTATTGTGTAAATATTCTTTTCGGTGTAATTCTATTTCTTATCTACCTGCTCTGAACTGTAGCTATTCTTCACCCTATAAACCTTATTGCTCTATAAGGCTGTAGTCCTCTTTAATAGCTCTATTTCCAAAACTGTCTTTGTCTGTCTGAATCTGTTAACAATAACTTTATTACTTCTGTACTTTCCTATAATCCTTATCCTTCTTAACATTTCAATTTCACGTACTAACCGCATGATGTCTAAATTCTTGTCTTTTCTTAATCGCTAGTTTATGATCAGTTTCTTGGGTGCTTGGGTTCAAACTTCTAATTCTCGGTATTTCTCTTATCGTCCTTTCCAGATTTTATTCTTACTTCATTGGTTCCCTACTTAAACTAACCCTCGTTTAGCTCCTCCTTATCAATCTTTCTAAAATCTATTTTTTCAAAAAACAAGTTAGTTCTGATCATACCTTCCTAGCTTCAACTTGACCTCCCTCTACGTTCTCATACTTTAACATTTTTTTTTTTTACTTCAACTTCGAGTGTTAACTTTTATTCCCATTAGTCGAATAAATTAAATATGTTTGTACAGTCATATCATTTTTTTTTTTATTTTTACTTCGTCACCTCCTCCGATTTATTGGACACAAGGAGTCCAAAGTATTAATAAAATTGAAAAAAATCAAAACGAAAATCGAATCTCCGCTGGAAATTCAAGTATAAATGTACTGGCGACAACAGCACCTTCACAAGAGTTGTTGTCGACGGTTTTAATAACCATTAAAGGTAAAAACGGCAACCTAGTTCCAGCACACGTATTATAAGATAACGCTTCACAATCACATCTCATTACGAAACGATTCGCTGATCTTTTACAATTACGCTTGCAAAGAATAAATCTACCTTTGGGGGGTGTCAATCAACTTGAATGTAAAATCAAATATTCAACTCAAACAGAGATTTTTTCAAGGATTAATAATTGTCGAGACAATTTAGAATTTTTAGTTGTTTCTGAAGTTTGTAGTAGTTTACACCTAACGAATATATTGATAAACACGTCCTTAATATTTCGTCGAATGTAACCCTCGCTGATCCGCGCTTCCACGAACCCTCTCCGATAGATGCGTTGTTAGGCGTAGAAACATTCAACTATCTCTTGTATGTAGGGCAAATTTAAATACCTGGGCACAAAGCGAAGTTACAGAAACCAGAACTCGGTTGGATTATTTCCGGAAGAATCGGTAGTAATTTAAAACAGCGAAAGTCCGCAAAATGCATGTTATCAATTAGTACGTTGCAAGAAAGCATGAAAAAATTCTGGGAAATTGAAGAAATCGAAAATAAGACATTTTTATCAAACGAAGAATTTGAAGTGGAAGAACATTTTAAAGGTACAACGAAACGCGATTCAATCAGTGGTCGATACATTGTTCGATTGCCCTTTAACCAAAAAATAAAAATGTTGGGAAAATCATTTAATGTAGCTGAAAAACAGTTTTATGCTTTAGAACGCAAATTATCAAAAAATCTGCCATTAAAGACTCAATACATTGAAAGTATGCGCGAAGCTATTTCTTTAGGTCACATGAAAGAATTTGAATCAAACGAAATTAAAGGGGCACATTGCGTCCTACCACATTATCCGGTTATAAAGGAGTCAAGCTCCACTACTAAGGTTCGAATTGTGTATAATGTGTCTGCAAAAACTGATACCGGTATTTCTTTAAATGGTTGTTTGAAGGTTGGGGCGGTAGTCCAAAGTCAAAGTCTGGATATCATACTAAGATTTCGCTCACATCAAATTGTTATTTTAGCTGACATCGAAAAGATGTACAAACAAATCCTTCTCCATGAGGACGATGCGCGATATCAATTAATTTTATGGCGCGAAAACAGTATAGACGAATTAAAATCATTTAAAATACCAGTTGTTATGTTTGGAAGTGTATCAGCACCACCTGATTCTGCAACGCGGGTATTAAACCAATTGGCCGACGATGAAAAATCTAGATTTCCGAATGCAAGTAAAATTCTAAAACGTGATTGTTATGTAGATGACGTGATAACGGGCGCAGACAATATTGATGAAGTAAAGAACCTACGCGATGAGTTGATTGGTATTACTAATGCGGGTGGGTTTACATTGCGAAAATGGGTGTCAAATAATACGGACATTGTTGAATCAACCCCTAAGGACTTAGCTAATGTAAATTTATTAAACGAAAACGACTCTGAAACAAAGGCGTTAGGCATTCAATGGAACGTTTTAAGTGACCAAATTGCATTTAAAGTCACAGCAGAACCGGAAGCAAAAATTACAAAACGAAATGTATTATCGAGTATCGCTAAACTTTTTGATCCTATTGATTTATTAGGGCCCGTTATTGTATCCGCGAAAATCTTAATGCAAGGCTTGTGGCAATGCAATGCAGACTGGGACGAATCACTACCACAAAATATTCATACAACGTGGCTCAACATATGGGATCAATTGCCGTTGTTAAACGAAATTAAATTCGAAAGAAAGGTGATCATGAAAGATGTGACTCGTACTGAAATTCATGGGTTTTGCGACGCGAGTGAAAAGGCATGTGGAGCGTGCGTTTATGTTCGATCATTTGGTAAAGACGGCAAGGTTATGAAGAATCTATTATGCTCTAAAAACCGTGTCGCTCCTTTAAAAACAATAACGTTGCCAAAATTAGAACTTTGCGCTGGCTGCGTTACTCCTAGCGCGATTAATTAAATCAGTTTTAAATGCGATTTACAAGAAAATAGACGAAATATATCTATGTTCAGATTCATCTATCACATTGCAATGGATCAATACACAACCGTATTTATTAAAAACATTCGTGGCTAATAGAGTTTCTGAAATTAGAGATATAACTAGTACAATGCGTTGGAGGCACGTGCCCTCCGAAGAAAACATTGCCGATGTCCTCTCTCGCGGTCAACTACCGGTAGACTTTGTTAATAATAGCACTTGGAGAATAGGACCCAATTGGTTAAGACAAAGCGAGGCACAGTGGCCTAGTGGTAAATTCCCGACAGTTCCTTTATGCGAGTTGAGACCCACAAGAGTTCTAACAACTACAATAAAGTCAAATTTTCCTTTAACAAATTATTCAAACTTAATAAAATTAAAACGAGTTATAGCGTATGTTTTGCGATTTAAGAATAATGTTACAAAAAACAAATTAAAGCTAACTGGCGATTTAACAGTAAATGAAATCGAAGAAGCGTTAAATGAAATAATTAAGCTTATTCAAAGAGAAAAAATTCCAAATGACAGAAAACAATTATGTCAATCAAATAATGTCCTTCCTAATAGCAAACTTCGTGCGTTAAATCCATTTGTCGATGATAATGGACTAATTCGAGTTGGGGGATGGTTAAAGAATGCAATTCTCTCATATGCCGAAATATATCCTATTGTTTTACCAAAGGATCATCACGTAACTAAATTAATAATAAAGGACGAGCACATGAATAATCTGCATAGTGGGACTCAGGCTACGCTTAATGCCGTCAGATCGAAATACTGGCCGCTTAACGCCAAAAATACGATTAAGAAGATAATTAGAGAATGTATAACCTGTTTTAAAGTTAAACCAAATTTATTTTCGAAAATAAATTTATGTGAAACATTTTTCGTGTTTTTCTACGTTTTTAACTTATTTAATTATGTTTCACAAACGTTGCACTATCGAATCTCTTAAGTTAAACCAAACGTTAATCCTTCTTACGTCATGGGTGATCTTCCGCGAAATAGGGTAGTTCATTCACGTCCATTTTTGAATGCCGGGATTGACTATTGTGGCCCATTTTACATTAAGGAAAAAAAGTATAGAAACCGTGGCAAAGTAAAGGTTTATGCTTGTATATTTGTGTGTTTTGCTACTAAGGCCATTCACATCGAATTAGGGACAGATTTGAGCACCGATGCATTCATAGGGTGTCTTCGCAGATTCTTTTCTAGGCGTGGTTACCCTCAAAATTTTTATACTGATAATGCTACCAATTTCGTTGGGGCAAAAAATGAAATAGAAAATGCGGTAGGGCTGATCAAATCGGACACTCATAACGATAGAATTAGACAGTTATTATTAAACAAAAACATAAATTAGCATTTCTCTCCTCCTCGATCCCCACACTTTGGTGGACTTTGGGAGGCGGCCGTAAAGTCCTTTAAATTTCATTATCTTAGAGTAGTAGGCGACAAACTTTTTACTTATGAGGAGTTAATGACCTACACGACTGAAATCGAAGCTATCCTTAATTCCCGGCCCTTAACCGCTTTGTCAGATGATCCAAATGATTTTCGAGCCCTTACTCCTGCCCATTTCCTCATAGGAGAATTATTCACTTAATTGCCGAATCAGAATCTTACGCATGTGTCAAAAAATCACCTGTAGAATTGGCAATATATCCAAGACATCAGGCAGCATTTCTGGAAGAGGTGGTACAAGGAGTACCTAAATCAATTAAACATCCGAACTAAATGGCAACAACAGACGACAGACAATATGAAATTAGGAACTTTGGTGTTATTGAAAGAAGATAATACACCTCCCCTGCGATGGCCGCTTGGTCGATTAGTTGACGTATTCCCCGGGACTGATGGCAAAGTTCGAGTTGTCAACGTAAAAACTAACTCGAAAGTGTACAAACGATGTGCAACGCGAGTGGTGCCACTTCCGATAGATTAATATATATAGTGTAATAATGTGTGTTATAAGTATTATATTCAATTACGTTATTTGCATCATATTCACTTCCTTATAAGCATTATTTGTTGAACATAGTGCGTTCAAGGCGAGCGGAATGTTTAAGATTAGTATTAATTAAGTGCAATTTAGGTCAACATTTAAAAATGATTTAAAAGTGTAAATTTGAATTGTTTTTTTTTGTGATCATATTTAAAATCTAAGTAAATATTTATTTCATTTAGTTCGGCATGATTGTGGGAATTTACAGCAGTCTAACCGTTATAAACTGTACGTGACAATACAATGGTCCTAAAGGCCAATTCTTGTAAATGGTTGTAGTGCCGGCGTCCCTATAATTTAAGTACCGATGGCAATGGTTTGCCAGCGGGGGTTTTTCCCAAAATATCTCGTCTTTGTTGTTATATTGAGGGTGGTGGTTAGTTTTTAAGATGAGACCAGAGTTGCATTTTTGTCAGTAACCAGTAGAGTAAGAATTATCAATGACAGATGCTTTTACATGTTGAAACGAATTATTAATCATTTTGAATATTAATTAAAAACACTATGTTTCAATAACTTTATTTTTGTAGACACTACAATATTGTTTCGCCAAACATTGGCTTCATCAGGTGATGATTTTACAAACTTCGGTATTTACAAACTATCTATATATATACAAGTCAAGATGTGAAACGAATGGGAGGGGGAAAGAATAAAATGAAAGTTAAAGAAAAATATTAAGTAGCGGTGAATTTTTAATCTCTATTTGATCGTAGTGTCTACAAAAATAAAGTTATTGAAACATAGTGTTTTTAATTAATATTCAAAATGATTGAAGAGTAAGAATTGTTGATTGGTGAGTTAAGTCAAATAATAAACAATTAAAAGTTTCACTGTCAGTTTAATTCGATACATGCATTTTAATAATTTGCATAACCCTTTAATTAAGGTTGTGCCGTAGTGAATGATCACTGGTAATAACTCGTTGAAAGTTGACTACCAACGACAAGACATATAAACGAAACACATATCCCTCACTCTTTCCCAACATTTGAATTCGTAAAAGACTAAGAATAATCTTTCAGAGTTAATACAAACAAGCAGTATCATGTTTCACCTATTTATTAAGACTATAAATAATTCCGTATCTAATCCACAAAATAAGCAAACAGAACATGATCTGCAATATTCGAATAAATCAACAAAACAACTACTACTAATCGCGTTTTACAATAGACATGGAAGCAAATACACGAAATGAAGAAGCTCAAAAATACCACGAAGAGGTGGTTTCCGCGTCCAACATATATATGTTCATGATCACTATGACGAACTCTATAACATACCTACTTTTTTTTCAAGAAAATCGAATGGGGTTAAGCTATTGTACATAATTATCCACAAATTACCTATATAATGTGGAATATTAGAGAGATTCGAATAACTCATGCACGACCATTCTCAAAGGTAGGAGTGGACTACTGCGTACCATTTTTCATAAAGGGAAAAAAGCATCGCAATGCAAGGCAGATAAAAGTCTATGTAGCGGTCTTTGTTTGCCTGGTTGTTAAGGCAGTGCATTTGAAGGTCGTAAGCGATATGACTACCGAAGACTGCATTGACGCGCTGAGGCGCTTTATTGCAAGACTGGGAAATCCTGAAGTCCTTGTTTCGGACAATGGAACTAACTGTATCACCAGGGAACTTTTTGGAATTTTATACCTCCAGTGGTAAATGGTCCCATTTTTAATTTTGTAGAATTCAATACCTTCACTGTAGACGTAGAGGCAATCCTTGGAATTTTTGCTGTCGGGTCATTGCGAAATTTTGCCGAACCTTTGGCAGTTTATTGACAGCGTGTTTTTTGTTTGTATGTGCGGTAGAAAGGATGGTATTCGGCTCTAATTTGGCAGAAAGCAGTTCAAAATTTAATTCGATCACGGGCACTATTACCGCGCACACTCTAAAGTTTTTTTTTTATTCTATAGTTGTAAATAGTTTTTTTTAATATACGTGTACATAAGTGGGTAATTAGTTTTATTTATCAGTCTAAAATTTACAATTTAGTAAGATTATCTAAAATTAAATTTGAGGCACAGCTGATATGATCGTGTTACATCACCGTGATTAAAAATAAATTATCAAATTTTTTATTTATTTGAAGAAACATCTTTATTTAAATAATTATTGCATAAATTTCATTTTCTTATTGCTGCAACGGTAAGATAATTAACTTTAAACCAAGCAGTGGGTAACATTTTAGAATTTTACGGTGTCTTCTGTATACGAGTATGTACATATTTGTTGAGTCTACGGTAATTTTCAGGAAAATAAATTAATGAAATACGCATAAACAAACATTGAAAACGGAAGACATAAACTTAAAAAAAAAAAAAAGAATAGTAAAAGTTACAAATCCGCACATAACAGACATGTCTGTAAAAATTTGCGCCAATTTCGCATTCTGAAATAGTCTTCCTATTGCAAAAAAAGAACCGAAACCACCACATTGTACTGTAGCGAACGCGAGCGTGCTTGTTTGCGACCGGATACGCTTGTATGCGTTGCCGGCCGGCTCAACAATCCGCGGGCGGTTTTCGGCAGTGTATACGTGTGTTTGTAGGCGTGTGTCTTGTACCTGCCTTCCAAGAAAGCAATTAAGCGGTTCGCCGAAAACGTAAACATTCTTACCAACTTCCAGACTTTTCTGGATTGTTCCATGATGCTATAAAAGTGGAAAGGCGTTCGACAGTTAGGAATAAATTGACCGTGGTTATTCATGGCAAAGTTATGGTGTCGTTTGAAATGTCGCCTATTAATAAGACCTTAAGTTACTAGGACCGATGCAAAACAGTATTAAACAGTGGCAACGAAGTGAAAGAAGAAAGGTTAAAACGAAAGCGAACGCTAAGAATGAAGTAAGTGAAAAAACAATAATTGTGGCGATAGAGGTCACGTTAGTGTTAAATAAAGAGTCGGCGGTGGTCGAACACGCACTGAGAAACGTCGACTGCAAATCATCTTTGAAAACTGTATGCGGTTGTCAGGTTACCACAAAAGGATGGATCATTGAGATCGCCTTTCCGTCGCGTCATCCCGAAACGGTGTTTTTTTCTTTAACGTGGTAATACCTGCCTTCCAGCTAACTGACCACGGACCCGGGGGGGGGGGGGGGCTACGTCTAATCGGCGCATGGAAGGCCAAAATCAACCACTACCAGTTACTCCCGAATGGTTGCAAGACCGCCGGAACGCACTGTTGCTGGCGGGACCTGTCTAATCCCTACCAGGCTTAGCAGGCTTGGTACTCAAGCGGATACCCCTCTCCCCCGACAAGACAACCTTGCCTCTCCCCTAGCATACAGTTCAGGTTACATGCACCGGTCAGTCACTGGCACTCATGTCGGCTAAACTACCTTAGCCACCTGTGATAAGTGACGGTCAAGGCCACTTTCGTGGATCCTTTACCACACCTCTCTACTGAAATGCCTGCCTTTACCCACTTAAACGGGATCGGTTGCAGAATATCTTAATTTTATGAGTCAACGGCGTATGGTCTGCTCACGGGACTAGCCTCGGATACTATGATAAGAAATGCGCGCCCGGTCCGGCACCTCAAACGACTGCCATCGAGGAGACCCCGAAATAGGGCCGTAGTTGACTAGCACATCGGCCCCAGTCCCCCAGTGCCAGTCCCCCGTGGACTCGCCTCAGATACTAGTGTCGGCCGCGCAATCCTCCATGTCATCTCAAACGGCTGCCCGTCCGTCCTTTGATAAGACAATCTTCGGCGAAAATGAGTACTGAAGATTCTCTTTTCGAAGAAGAAACTGTTAAGTAATTGCCTTATTTTTAAAGTTAGTTGCTCTTGAAAAACTAAAAGTTTCAATTGCTGCTGACGTACTTTTCCTTTTATGGTTGTTTGTATTTATTGAACGTATCTAAGCACAGTAAAAAAATCGAAAAAGGGTAATATGGATATTTCCTATTGCTTTTTTGGAAAATTTATTTGAAACCAATTTTTGTGTTTAAAGGAATTTAATTAATATCAGAAATTTGATGTTCGATACTTTTCAAGATACAAAAGATGTCATCGACGTACCTATTCCAAGAAAGTATGTGTTGAATTACAGGGTTTTTCAAATCAAACAAAATGTTTTCAAAGTTGGTCACAAATATTTCTATATTCTGGGAGGCCACCTGTTTGCCTAAACTTGTTATCAAACGTGAAATAATTCTGTTCTAAACATGTTTTCATTAAATCGAACAGACCTTTACTTTCAATTGGGTTAGAAATATTCAAATAAATGTTTTATTTTAAAATATTAGAAAGATGTTATAAGGGCATGAAAGTGAAAAGGCCGTTTACATCGAACGATACTCAGATATGTAAGGGAGAGATCGTGATAATAAGAAATCACAACTACGCAACACATAACGTAGTATACAGGGCGTGTCCCATATGCTATATAAACAATCAGTCTAGGATGGTTGAGCATCTCACTGTACATAAGGCCTTATTGCAATAAAATAATAAACACTGACCGCAGCCAAATGTTATCATCTACTTTAAACAGTTGCTGCTGTATAAAAACAAACTCTTGGGAAAGAGCAAGCACTCTCCTCCCGCACTACCTCTGCAAGACAGACTTTTCTGCCCAAAATACAGGCTGAGACAATAATGAGTTAAATAATAACTGTATGACCGCAGCCAACAGTCCTCATTGCACCGCAGCGCTGTAGGTACATCTCAGCCCTAAAGTAAGTAACCGCAGCTAACAGTCCAGGTAGCGTCCCTATATTACTTCAATTACCTACTTTGAAAGACAGACAATACTCTTATTAATCAGAATCATCCCACAGACGATCTACTAAAATTATTACTAAGCATGCTTGAAATACTCAATGAAAACTCACCCTGAATTACAGGAAAATGGCATACAACACAAACACTTATTTTTAATAACAATAGTTCACATCTACCCGACACAACGTTTTCAACCGTTCACATTTAGAAGTCTTTTATAAAAATCAGAAAAATAATATTATGTCCCTTACAGATACATACATAAATTTCGTGTGATATTGCCTACACTTATTTATTTACAGTGCAATTTTCACAAAGGTATTTGGTATTTCTTCTTACTGCTGCACTTAATCCTTTGGATTTGAATTTATTTTTTGAAATACAATAAATACAGGAACTTTTGATGAACACATTTCCTTAAGTTCACAAAATTTTTCCACTCTCCCCTATAATATTCTTACACAACTTCTATTTTCTAACTAACAAAACGAAGTGGAGCGCATCTACATATAAACATTGTTGCAGCATATAGAAATTACAAATAAATTTATGTTTACTGTAAGAAATCATTCTGTTTTATTGAGTTTAAATATCCCCGTTAGATATTTATTGAAATATATATTTATAAAAAAAATAACATGTATGTAATTCAGTTGCACATTTGCAGACATCATTAAAACAAAGGAACAGTTGTTCGTGACAAGAATCTCTGTATGTACCTAATAAAATTTCAAGTCTGCAATCGTACGAATCTTTGTAAACACTGAGTAATGTTAAACAGTGCATGTCCGTATTTTGCCGAGGTACTAATTTACCAGGTCGATTGTTTAAAAGACACAGATGATATTCTGTCTTGTGGCATATGTATTTACGATTTTAGTTTTTCATTCAAGTTGCTATTGTAATACATAACGAAAGATTAACTAAAAGGGTTTAATCTGATAATCGTTATTAAAAAAAATATACAAGAAACATAAGTTATGAGTGACATATACCCAATAGAACGTACTTTAAGTTATAGAATGAAAAGTTAGAATCAATTTCCCTGAAGATGTGAATCGCGCATTTCAACCACTGTTCACAAACCCGAATCTTAATACATATTTTATGAGATGTTGACGAGTATCTGGCTATCATGAGTAACGCCGTAATATGTTAAAATAATATTCAAATGTTTTTTGAGCTTTTGGAGTAAATAGTAGGGGGTGTGTAGTTACCTGATAACCTAACCTTAACAAACCTAACCTCACCTAATCTAACCTGACCTAACATAACTTACCACAATACTTCTATTCTTTGATGGCTTAGCAATAATAGATTACAAATTTAAAGCAAATACCGAATATTCATCTATATTTAAACTGTTATGCTTTTGCTATAGATAAGATAAAGAATTTTAATTTAATGTGTTAATTTATAGGTGCAGTATTAGGTTAGGGATAAGCTGAGTTGCACTACATGCATACAGATAGGTACTGAAAAATATAAATACGGTAAACTGTACTTCAAGTAAAGAAAACCATAAGTATCACCTAGACATAATTCTGTATCTAATCTACACAATAAACATACATTGTCGCAATATTAAATTACATAAACCTACATAACTACTAATGACGAGCTTTTCGTTTCTCGTGATTGGTCCGATTCGGGTTATTACAGCAATCCACTCGTCATCGATTACCGTGGCACGTCGAATTGTTTCTTAGCTCTTTTCCATTCGTTCACACTGCTTGCAATCTGCTTGACAGGATCTTCTGGAAATTGCATCGGCATTCTTTTGTCCTGTTCCAGGCCGGTGCTCTACGTCAAAGTCATATTCCTGTAGCTTCTCAATCCATCGAGCTACCTGGCGCTCCGGATTCTTAAAATTCAGAAGCCACTTTAAAGCCGTATGATCGGTATGTAAGGTGAATATTAGTCCATACAGGTATTTGTAGAAGTGTTCTATAATCTATACCTTTGACTACAGCCAGCATCTCTCGCCTGGTTACATAGTAGTTTCTTTCGGCTTTTGACAAGATCTTACTAAAATAACATTTATCAATAAAACACTTGGCTTTAATTTCACAAAAATTTTTATTGATCGACTCGACAATTGTTTCGGCTGAATGCCATTATCTAGAGTACAGATAACAACAATACTGAAGGTAAAATTCTGGTAAGAAACTATTTATACGTAGTTACAAATACATAAACAAATAAACGAAAAGGAAAGTGATAGTATATACAAGAGAAAGAAGATAACAGCTATTGTAAGTTCAGGTATAAATAGATTTCATACAGAACACAATAAAATATGATTGATTGTTAAATATGTTTTTTTTTACTTTGGATCGCTTTTTTGATTTCTAGGTTTTCAAGTAGATTCAGTTTTTTGCCTTTGTTTTCTCTGTGTAGAATTTTAACATTGTCTTCATTAAAAGTGTGGTTATTGCAAATGCAATGTTCTGCCAATCCTGAAGATAATGTTTTCTTTTTAATGCTGTTAAGATGCTCAGTGTACCTATTTTTTATGGCTCTACCTGACTGTCCTATGTAGATGGCGTCGCAATTATTGCATCCAATTTGATAAACCCCGCTATGAGTTAGACTTGTTTATTAGTGATACTGGTTGTAGTATCTAAATGTTTCAGTTTATTTTTATTGTAAGCAGTAGTGTTGGGGATGTAGTTCTAATAACAGTAATTCTTTTCCGAAGTCTTTTCTGAGTAGTTATTGTACAGTTTTTTGCGTTTTTTTTTGTGTTAATTTACGGTTTAAAATGTAATCTACTAGGCTTGTGGTGTATCCATTATTTATGGCAATTAATTTGATTGTTTCTAACTCTTTATTAAAATTTGTTCTGTTTAAAGGAATGTTGATTAGTCTAAAAATGAGTGAATGGAATACCGCGTGTTTAATGTTGTTTGACTGTACTGAACATGCTGGTACAACTGAATCGGTGGTGGTCGGCTTTCTAAAAATGTCAAATTCCAATTTAGAATTTTTTTGGTTGTGACTAATGGACAGATCCAAAAAGTTAAGGGTATCTTTTGATTCTGCTTCTTGGGTGAATTTTATATTTTTGTTCAGCGAATTTAAAAAATTAAGGAAGTTAGTCAATTGTCTATTGCTACCTGACCACACGCAAAAGATATCGTCAACACAGCGATACAATGTTGTAATGTTTTTTATTAAGGGATTTTGGTTATTAAAAAGTTTGGATTTAGTCTGCCATGAAGATTTCGGCTAAAAATTGGGGAAAGGGGGGAACCCATATGGAGTCCGTCACATTGCATGTAGAATTTAAGTAACTTTGTTCTAGATAGGCGTTAATAATTTTGATTAGTTCTGTTTTTCCATTTTGTTGTAGAAGACTGTTGTTTAGTAGGGTTGATAGAATAGGTTTAAGTTCTGAAAGCGGTATGGAAGTCAATAAACTTGTTACATCGAATGAGACTAAGATGTTGTTATTAGTTAAGACTAAATCTTTTACTTTGTTGACAAAATCTAAAGAGTTTTTTATGTTAAATTTTGAGTAACATGATATATTACTTAATAGTAGTTTATTAGCAAACTTGCATAGTTTATACGATGAAGCCTGTATGTATGAGACAACTGGACGGAGGGGGTTATTTGACTTGTGAATCAATAGATAATAGGTGCCGAGGGGTTCATGACCTTCAAATAAAACTTTGTGCTATCGTTAATAAGATTAGGAGAATTGGCTAAAACACTTGATATTTCTTTTTGGAAACGGTTAGTTGGATCATTACTTAAAGGAAGAAATGTTTTTTTATCAGCAAGTATATCGAGTAATTTATCATTATAATCATTGTCGAGTCGATTAATAAAAAGTTTTGTGAAATTAAAACCAAGTGTTTCATTAATAATTGTTATTAATCATCATGTTTCACAATGATTTTACCAACCAATCTTCGGAAATTCTTACTAAAATAGCCGATTACTCTCTATTGACAATCTTGTAGTTGCGAAAGGATGGGTCCCATTCCCACATTGCTGGCGTCGGTGTCTAAGATGTTCATTCCATTGGGCCGAGCATATACCAGTACGGGGGGTGTGATAAAAGCCTATTTCAAAGTCTCAAATGCCGTTTGACACTCCGAATCCCAATGAATTTTGCAGTCATTTTCGGTTAAACGTGTCAAAGGTTTGGCGATATTGGCGAATCCATGAACATAGCGACGATAATACGTGCACAAACCCAAGAAGCTTCTTATGTCGTGAACACTTTCAGGCACTGGCCATTCCTTCACGGCCTTATCTTCTCTGGATCTACGGCCATGCTCATCGCTGATACAACATGTACGATGTCAGAAACTTCTTCGCGTAAAAGGTGGCATTTTTTTCGGACTGAGCTTCAAATTGGCTTCACGTTACCGCTGGAATACTGCTTGTAAATTCTGCAGGTGTTCATTAAAGGTGCTTCCAATTACTATGATGTCGCCTTGACAGCCGCCTGGAATTGCTTGAACGTAGAATGTGGTCCATGAAGACTTTCCGTCAAACGTTGGTGGTTTTATTCGTGTTTTTAACTCTACACCGCTTCCTTCACTGATTTGACTGGCTTCATTAATAGTACTAGATGCGCTAACATCCACTTCGATTGGTTTTATCTTGCCATTAAAAATCATTTCTTCCAGCACTTTTATCTTTTCTTCTCTTTCTTGAAACTTCTCATTAAATTTTTCTTCCTATTGATTTTCCAGACTTTTACTATTTTCTTCCAATTTGCTTTCCAAACTTTTACTATTTTCTTCTAATTTTTCCAAACTTTTGCTATTTTCTTCTAATTTATTTTCCAGACTTTCACTGCTTTCTTCTAATTTTTTCATCATTTGCGACATTCACCTTCGAAAAGGAATATCTCAAGATCATGGCCATCCATTTTCAACCCCTCCACGAGCCGCCACTGAAACTCTGCCTTGTCACCGCTATTTGTTAAAATTATCATTTTAGTTATACAATAAGTGTAATAATAAGATGAATACAATGTTTTTAAATAATTTTTATAAATTCATCTACCTACACATTATCCTGGATTAGCGGAGACGTAATCAAAATTAAATGGATAGAATGGACTTTACAGATGCTTGATTGAAGTTCATTATAAACGAATAAAGACAATTTAAATTTCAACACGTTTTATCTTCAGAAGTTGTACATAAACTTAAAACTATAAAATGCAGATTTACTTATATATTATTTGGAGTGGTAGGGATCGGAAACATGCGTATTAAGTGATAAGGGATTGATTTAAATCTATTTGTTCGTGAATTGGTAGCTGGGGCTATATTAAATATTATGATGTTGCAAGATGTTTGCAAAACACACAATTGCGATGTACCTTTTTGCCGCCATACACACGTTACTTTTTACTTTAGTAAGTTATTCTAGATTACATGCATGTCATAGGATGTGAAATGGCTGAAGTAGTGTACAAATTTTAAATACAATCACAACAATAGTTTAATTTATAAACACCTGATTCATAGATTTTATAAATTTTATTCTTATTATTTTTAATGAATTTACTAACACTGTTGTTAGTTCTAGAAGCTATATTACAATCATTTTTATTATGTAAAGAAGGCACATACTTAGTCGGTTAGCCTAAATAAATGAATGATTTATATTTTCATTCTTTTATATTGGGTTAAATTAAATTTAATTTTATGTGTTATTTTCTTTAACATGGAGTCTATTAGTGTAACATTGTAATTATTATTAGCCGCAATTTGTTTAATGATATTCAATTGTTTATTAATATCTAATTTTGACATAGGGATAATTAATAGTCTGTGTATCATGCAGTTAAAAGAAGCTGGTTTATGTTGAAACGGATGGCATAAATCGTTATTTATTACAATATATGTCAGCAGGTTTATGGAAAATTAAAAAAATTATTTATTATTAACTTCACTTATTGTGAGATCTAAAATATTTATCTGGTTGTTTAGTTTCAACTTCCATCGTGAATTTGATATTCGAGTGAAGAATGTTTAAAAAATTAAGCATGCTATTTAACTGTCTGTTAGACCCTACGAAAGAAACTAGCACATCATCTACATATCTGAAATAGTATAAGAGGTTTTTTAAATTTGATGAGCTTTTGATAACATTTTCTAAGTTTGACATGAACAGTTCTTCATGCAGTGGACTCAGGGGATTACCCATCCTTAAGCCTTCATTACAAGAAAAGTTTTTGTTATCAAATTCGAAATAATTTTGATCTCAATAAGCTTCAAGTAATGACAGTATTTCGTTTATAATGACTGGGGTGAAATTGTTGGATTCTAATAATTGAATGACATCATTAATTTATGGTACCCATTGACAAAGTTTTGTAACTACACATAATGACGTATAAACGATATTTTCTTAAAAATAGCAAAAGTGACCTTAATTACCTTGAAGCGTAATGAACAAAATTTCTTGTTTCAACGTTTGAGATAAATGGAATAGCCACCTCTAAATGGAAAATTAGCAGTAATTCCTATGCGGCGAAATCCTGTGTGCTACTCCACTGTAGCTACAAAAATTGGACTTTTCAGCTGGCTCTTGTGTAATACATATTTACATAGCGCATTTCTATATGTTCGCAGGGTCACACTTTCTGTGTGCCTTCGGATTTATTTGTTCCGCATACTAAGACTGGTCAAGTAAAGACTATGCCAACAATTCTCAAATCATTAGAAAAATGGTAATTCGGACAATCATTAATCAATTATTCTATGATTACTCGAATCCTTAGAATATTCAGTAAAGATAGCATTAAAATTATATTAAATGACTTGTCGTGATTCATTATATTTACTTTGTGCAACGCACCCTAGAACATTTCGGTGTCGTGGCCGTAGCGTAACAGCCGTACCCGTAGCAGTGCGAAAATAGCAGGTAAAATTAGAGCGTGCCCGTAGCCCTGCGATAATTAAGTAAATATGTAAGCCTATGTACCTACATGCAATAGCTGTATGTTCGAGTTTAGTCAATTCTGTTATTATTCTATTCTAATGAATTTGTTCAAACAAAACTGGCCTCTCTAGAATTATAAAAGTTTAAAAACTTCATCGTAATTTGTGAAAGAAAATCACTTATTTTTTAACAGCTTCCCCAAAGCTGTTATCTCCGAAAAACATTAATCAACGTTTTATGCAGAAGTTTTATGGTTTTATTTAAAACTGTTTTGAACAAACAAGTTCATTATTTATTACAGTAGTATTAACTAGAAAGTCTAATATCATACGAAGCATTTTTTCCAAGTGAAATTAGTCATTTGCAAAAGAAAAGAAGAATTAAACACGTTAAAATAGTTAAAAGAGTGAAAAATTTTCCAGAAAAAATTGAAATTAACAAAGGTTTGGAAAAATAGTTGAGAACATTAGCGCAGACCCAGATGTTAGAATAGTGTAACTTTATACATAACAGAATGAGTCAAATGCAATTCCGCATTATGCTTCTTAATACTGTGCATATTATGAGTAGGGTTTCTTACTGTTATACTTTTAAACACAAAACTGCCGGTCCTAAGCTTGGGTAAAGTGTAAACGAAAGTTAAAATTTAAGTTGAAAATATTATTCAATTGAATGCATAAAATAAATAAGTAATTATGAACAAATCCATTGTAAATAGTATTAATATTTATTATGCATATTGCCGCGGCGCTACGGGCACGCAAAAAGGTCGCGGTACTGCGGGCACTCTCTCAGCATTCCCTAGCAATTTATTTTTAACAAAGTTACAGGATGAATCAGATTGGCTAAATTGTCTTTTAAAAAAAAAGATCCATTATTTTTCAACTTCTTAATAAAAAATTAGTAAAAATACAAACTTGTATACCCATAATATATATGGCTTATGTCTAAAATTGAAATTGATATTAGTTTATAAATAATTCAATAAACACGTACGTATATGTTTCAACGTAAGGAAATTTATTGAGGTGTGGGTTGCCAGTTACACTCTTGAAAAGTAGGTTAAATCTAAAATTACAAAAATTATGCTACAGTCTCGTCACATCATTTTTTTATCCTCGCCATTTGACACTTTATTACAAAAATTACTTAACTTGTACAAAATGACAACTTAATCTTTACTCCAAGTTTCTGCTTATTTTATTTTAATTATTCCCCTAAATTACAGAAATAAAATATATTTCGCTCTACTGCTTCTAAAATAAACATTTTTCATGGAATCTAATCCTATATATTCTGTATTTGGGGAACATGGGGTAATGGGAGCCAGCGGGTAATATCACAGAATTGACTGTCCTAATTCACGTAATTGTGCACATGACTTCCGGGTGTCTTCGTAAATGGTTAACAAAAACGCGCTATCACTGAAACCCCCGCAGGGTCTCGCGTTCAGTTGTAGGAGACAGTTGTGTGTTTTTCGCTACGCGCTTATACAAAATCCAAAAGTTTAACGTTCCGAGGAAGCATTAAAATGCATACATATTTTGTAATCAAATATTTTTGTTTAATAATGATTACTTTTTTGGTTTTGTTACCAAATGTTACTTATTTAATACAAGCAATGATCCAATTAATGTTTTACAGCAACAATTGAGTCTAGTTAGAAAGAAATCGCCTCTCCCATACGCCAGCGTTGTATTTTCAAGTCCGTGTTTGTATCACAGAAATTCGTGTGTACCTACCAATTTTCATACTGACTGACATACGGACGAGCGGATAGACATAAGCATGATCCTATTTGAACTCTTGTTTTTCTTTTCGAGCATACAAAGAAAAAAGGAGGCGGAAAGAGTTTTATTTGCGTACACCCAACTTGCATTCAACTTGAAGAAGTGACCAGTTTGCGTACAAATAATAAAAATGGTGAGAAACAAGGTGGCTTTTACCCACGATTATTAAACTAATACGGTTGCCTCACTTGCCGCCAACCAATCAGAGCGCAGTGGGTTATGTAAACGAGTTGCGTAGGTAAAACTCTAGCATGTCAAAAAAGTCGTGTTAATCGAGAACTCTACCTGCGATTAAAGCCATAACCTCTGTAAACCCCATGGGTCAGCTTTAAGTTTACAAAAGGTGAAGTAACTAATATAGTTTGATTTGAATAAAAAGTAATAACAATAACTTTAGATTACATTACAGATGATAACATACTATTGCATTTTTCTTAATGTAATATTCATACTGCTGAAATTATTGTCAAAATTATCACAAATTCCGTTACAAAAAATACGCTTTTAAAAAATTACTGCTGTAAAAAAATTACCGACACTATGAGATATCGATTTTTGCTCAGTTTCGTTGCAATCGTCAAAGGTGTTGCGTAATTAAGAATCACTCCGCGTCAGTTATTATTATTATATTGTACAACTAGATTGCCTCGATAGTTCATCAGACGAAGACAATAATGAGGAATTTATTTTACATTTATTACATCTTAGTAAAAAATATTACAATCGGCGATTTTGGAAATCAACCATCTACAGTTTAGAGAGAAATTTAGTGAATTTAGGCTTTTTAATGAGTTAGACGAAGAAAAGTTTTTTAATTATTATCGGATGACAAAAAGCAAATTCATAAAACTTCATACGATGATTGAAACCGACATAATGAAGCAAAACACGCATTTACGTAAAACAATTCCTTCCACGGAGAGACTGGCGATGACTTTAAGGTGGGTTTAAAATAATATGCAAGTTGATTAATTGTTATTTAATTCACTGTCATTAGATAAAATTTATAAAAAAAATTTTTTCTTATATTCCGTCAGTACATTTAATTATAAGTAGCTTCCTCGGTAAAATAGGATGTTACTTTGGAAGTGTTTTCCATATTTGATTGAACGGACTGTGGCGATTGAGGGCTGTGTATCGAAGGTGATGATTGATCACTATATGTTAAAAGCCTTTAACTTAAAGGTGTAACGTCGAAGTTGTACACTATGGATTCGTTTTCTTCCCGGGCCTTCATGATACTGTTAAAAACTTCACGTTGTATTAATAATAATAATTACAATAACAATAAATAAATTACTTACTGTCTGGTAAATGGCATTCCCTTATTACATTCCTCCAAACAGCATCCTTAATTTCATTCATTTTATATTCTTCGGTGGTAGTCGCCCACAAACATGGATATTTCCTCACACTTTCTATAAAGTTGTGGAAACACTCAGTATTCATCAAATTATCAAAATCCATAATTGTTTTTATCGCGAAATAACCAGGAAATACAACTGCGAGGCCACTAACCGATAACAACGATGATCAACAAGAAGTGATGAAATGATGTTTGAGGGGAAAGGAAGGAGTAAAATTTTAATATAAAACCTTGAAAATATCGCTCGCTCGACCGAAAAAATATTTATAGTTTGCAATATAATACGTATATATTACATCTAAGTGTAAACGGTACCAATTAAAAGTACGGTCAGCGATATCATATTACATCTCAAGATTTAATATATTGTCATGATCACACTTCATCATCACACATACTTAAACACATACAGACATTTATGATAACATACTTACTAAAATTTATAGAATTTCCTTAAATTTTGAGATTTAATGTAATAATTTTGAAAAAAGGATTTGTTTACTTCAAAATTTATCATTTGATATTAGAGTTGGACGTTTTATATTTATTGCAGGGAATATTTTCTGGTTATGTTGAGGAGTTCTATATTTTAGTCTTCTTGTTCGATGAATATTTGGGTTTTGACAAATATTCCAGATTATTATTGAAATAATCTCCTTTGTAATTTCTCCTTTGGAAAATAATAACCTGTACGTTATATTAATAGTTTATTTACATTATAATACACTTGCAACCTTAAGAACTAACCCTATGAGAAAACTTGCTAAGATGAAAATAAAACTTCTGTTTTTAAATTTTGTTATGTAAAGGGTAGCGTCGTTGTGTAAAAAGTGATACTGTTTCAACTTCGACTGCTACAGGACAGGCACCTAGGACATGCCCTTGGTCCCTTCCTTCTTTTTTACACAAAAAGAAATGCCCATTCAATATGGGGTAAGTTTGCTACTTTCTAAATCTTTGTTGAAAATCCTTTCTGAGAAAGGTTGACAGAAATGAAGATATATAATTACACTAAAAGAGCTATTTACAATCTTAAATACGGAGAATTTTTTAACTTAAATTAAACAAAATATTAATATAAAAAAAAAAGAAAAAACATGAGAAAAAATGTAAAATTGTCCTTGGAATCCCGAACATTCCGGCCGCCTTGAAATAGTGTTATACTATTTCAACATCTTTAGATAAGACGGTAATGACAATAACGAATGCTCGCACTTTTAATCACTGATAGGCAACGGACACAATTTGTTGCTTGCCGTCTTAAAAAGTCCCTTTGGTGTTTGAATGGTAACGACTCGAACGATACCATCGTACAGCTACCACTCGTCCAGAACCCATTTTAATGGGGGGAGTTGACTGTCCTTTAGGGTGAATAAACGACCCACTTCAATTGCATCTGACTGGGAACTCCATTTCGTCCTCTGTTGCAGTTGTGATACATATTCCGTCTTCCAACGTTTCCAAAAATGTTGTTGTAACTGATGCACCCTTTGCCAGTGAGACAGTCGATTGGTAGGTAACGTTGTTATATCAGGTTCAACGATGGAGGTCAGTGGACTACCAACAAGGAAGTGTCCAGGGGTCAAGGCAATATAATCATGAGGATCATTTGATAGAGGAGTTAATGGCCTAGGCAGGATTCGATTAAGGAAAGGAGTGTGTACATTTATTCGTACGTTAGTAAAACATGACCAACGGTTCTTTTTAAATGAGATTTTATAGACTTTATACCAGCCTCCCATAATCCCCCAAAATGTGGAGATCTAGGAGGTATGAAATGCCAAACGATATTTTCAATTGATAGATGATCGATTACCCTAGTCTTAAATTCTTGTGACATGAAGGAGTCTCTTAGCTGTTTTAATTCATTATTTGCTCCTACGAAATTAGTTCCATTATCGGAAAATATGTGCGACACTTTGCCGCGTCTTGCCATAAAACGTTTTAAAGCGTTTAGAAATGCTTCTGTGGTCAGATCACATACTAATTCAATATGACAGGCCTTTGTAGAAAAACAAATAAACAATGCTATATAAGCTTTGACTTGTCGGCTGCCACGACCACGTTTTTCTTTGATCATTATAGGCCCCGCATAATCAATTCCGCAATGAACAAAAGGTCTAAATGCCTCTACGCGATGTTTAGGTAAATTGCCCATAAGTTGGTCTACGGAAATTGGTTTCGCGCGAAAGCATTTGACGCATTTATTAATAATCCAGTGGACGGCATTGCGACCGGATAATATCCAAAATGTTTGACGAATTGCAGCTAAAGTAGCTTGAGGGCCCGCATGTAATTGTCTTTGGTGCTCTTTTTCGATAATTAGGTTGGTAACGTGGTGATGATTTGGTAAAATGATGGGATGCTTAGAGTTAAACGGCATACTTGCATTTTTTATTCTTCCCCCTACTCTTAGTATTACCGTTTCGTCAACAAATGTATTGAGGCGTAATAATTTACTTTTATTGTTCAGTGGTTTATTTTTGAGTAAATTAGAAATCTCGACCGAAAATGCTGAAGCTTGAATTGATTTTATGATAGAGGTTTTTGCAGTATTTAACTCATCTATTGTAAGTAATTCAATATTTTTGTTTGAAATATTTCTACGATTGTTGATAAACCGAAAGCAAAATGCAATAGTTCTCTATAATTTGTTAAATGAGGAGAACCTTTTGAAAATATCGGTAAATTGTGTAATTTGAGAGACGGTTGCTATACCCGGAATCTTGCGCAATTCTTTCTTGTGAATTTCTGTGTTGATTGAGTTTGTATTAACGGTTTTATTGGGCCATAATTTGGATTCCCTAGATAACCATATTAGACCGTGCCACCCGAGGCTTGAATTTTTAAGCACTGTAGGTGAAGCGCCTCGCGAGATTATATCTGCAGGGTTATCATTAGTAGAGACATGATGCCATTGACCTAACTGTGTTAATGTTTGGATTTCGGCTACTCGGTTTGCTACAAAAGTTTTAAAACTTCTAGACGGCGAAGTTAACCATGATAAAACAATAGAGGAGTCTGACCAATAATAGGAATGTCTTAAATTTAATTCTGATTTTTCTTTAACTTTATTCGCTAAACGGGCAAGCAGGGTTGCGCCGCATAGTTCTAGTCTGGGCAATGACATTTGTTTTAATGGGGCTACCCTAGACGTTGCGCAAAGTAAACGTACAGAAGAATTGCCCCCATGATCGATTGTTTTTATATATGCAACAACCATATGCCATTTCTGAGGCATCGCAAAACCCGTGTAGTTCAGACGTCACCGTTTTGCTTAAAGCAATGTTTCGCGGAATGGATAGTTCATTTATCGCTTCGAATTCAGACAACAAACTATTCCACTGAGTAAAGTATTTTAATGGAATAGATTCGTCCCAGTTTAATTTTAAACCCCACAGTTGCTGAATAAGTATCTTTTATTGTATAATAACTGGTGCGATTAGACCCAAAGGGTCAAATATTTTAGCAATTACCGAAAGAATGGTACGTTTACTGACCTTTTTGTGGTTGCCTTTGTTAAACGTAAATTTAAAACTATCGCTTTCCGTTTTCCATAAAAGTCCCAGCGTTTTGGTGTCCCCATCATTATTTATGATGATTATAGCAGAATTAGGTAAACTAGTGGGAAGTAGAGATCGGGTATATTAGAAGCCCATTTTGATAAAGGGAAACCTGCGCTATTTAAAATTGTCTGTAAGTCTTGTTGTAAAAATTTAGCCTTTTCTAAAGAGTTGGTACCTGTTAGGCAGTCATCCATGTAAAAGTCCCGTAAAATTACATTGGATGCGCCTGGAAACTGTTTGCTATTGTCAATTGCTACTTGTTGCAAACATTTTAGAGCCAAGTATGGTGCAGATGCGGTTCCGTATGTAACTGTTTTTAATCGGTAGGTTTGAATTTCGCTATTTTCATTGTCACGCCATAAAATTCTTTGAAAATCCCTGTCATCTGGATGTATATAAATTTACCGGTACATTTTACTAATATCAGCTGTAAATGCGTACATGTGTGTTCGGAACCTTAATATTATATCAAAGTGCTCTTGTTGTAGGGTAGGACATACCATCAGATTGTTGTTTAAGCTGACATTCGTACTAGTTTTAGCCGAACCGTCAAAAACAACTCTGTTTTGTGGTTAAACTACTATCCTTAATTACAGCATGGTGTGGGAGATAGAATACCTTTTTTAATTCATTTAATTCGTTTGTGGGAACAAGTTCCATGTGACCTAACTTTAAATAATCATTCATGAATTCAGAGTATTGATCCCTTAACGAAATGTTCTTACGTAATTTATTTTCTAGCGCATAAAACCTTTTCAAAGCAAGTTCACGAGATGTGCCTAACTCTTTTGCATCGTCCTTGAAAGGTAATATAACCGTAAATTGACCGTTACTATTTCGAGAGTAAGAATTTTGGAAATGTTCTTCACACCTCTTTTCCTCTAATGTGTAACTATTAGAGGATGTTATCTCTTCAAGTTCCCAAAATCGTCTCAAACTATTTTGCAAATCGTTGGTTAAAGCGGTGTTGTACTGAACTGACCCCTTGTGTAAATTTGTATTATAAGTTCCTTCTAAAACCCAGCCGAATTGGGTTTTTTGAAAATATGGTTGACCTCTTATTTTGATTTGTCCGGCACATAAAACGTCATAGAACAAGTAAACCCCTAGTAGCACACCTATGGGTCGTGAGACATTAAATTGAGGGTCTGCTAATGTAATATTTGATGGAACCTTTAAATCCTTGAGATTTATAGAAATTTGAGGAAGATTTTCTGTTATTTTAGGCAATACTAAACAAGATATAAATGCGCTAAATGAATTGTGTTGGGATTTTAAGGTGACGTTTGTTATTTTATTCGCATGTAATTCGGATTGACTGATGCCAGTTATGGGAACTGATATTTTCTTAGTTTTTAGACCGAGCATATTAGCAAACTTTTCTGTAATAAAGTTAGCCTGCGATCCAACATCTAATAGTATTCTGCAAGGATGAGGCCTTTCATTTTTATCAGGAACCTGTACAACAGCAGTAGATAATAAAACTGTGCTGCCGATTTGGTGATAGGAAAAATTCGACACTGTCGGATTGATTATATAATTATGATTAGATGTGCTAGGTTCATTTAACTTCTTTTCAGTAGTAATTACTTCTACCTTATTATCATCAATATGTAATAAAGTGTTATGTCGTTTATTACACTTCCGACAATTTGATACAAAACGGATTGGTTTTAAAAAGTTTATTTACACCACACACACGAAAAAAATACTATATACACAAACTTGACAACAAATACACTAAAGAAAAACAACAACAACTAATATATACACGTGAAATTAAAGTGAAAGATGAAAGCAAAAAAAAATATATACAAAAGTTATGGAGACTAAGTGGCTAGAGCTCTCTCTTCCTTGCCGCTGGTGGGTGGAATGTCAGAGGTAACCAAATAGCGTAGAGACAAAAAATATATATATAACAACAAAAACAAGTGGTCGGAGGATCTCTCTCTTCCTTGCCGCTGGTGGGTGGAATGTCAGATGCCCGGTACTGAGGATTGCACGGTTATTTATACAAACCCCAGAACCAAGCAAGGGTTGGGACAAAGAGGGGATTAGAGTGGGGTGGAGAGAGAAGGGCGAAAATTAACAATAAAAGGGAATTGTTCTTTAAAGTCATTTTCGCGGCGGAAAATGAAAAAGTGGATAAAAAACGACAGGGCATGCATGAAAACATAAGACTAGAAAAAAGAAACGTGTCTCTATGACAAAAACCAACAAAATAAGAAAAGTAAAAAAAAATAAAAAACTGATATCAAAGAAAAAGAAGAAAGGAACATCAGAGGGAAACTACAACCAATTAAGAAACGGTAGTATAAGTAAATAAAAGACAGAAATAAATAATAAAATAAGGAAAAGAAATAGAATAAATAAGTAAGTTATCGAAGAAATTAAAATAGATAGAAACGAGTTGTTATGTAGAAGTTTGGTTGTAGCAAGGGTTGAGCAGGTAGAGGGCAAGGTACTTCGGAGTAATGACGTCAGGGAAAAACCAGCGGCAGTGGTTTGTCGGTCTTCCAAGAATACCTACGATGGTCGGTCTATGTCTATTTTTACAGAATAAATTCCGTAATAGTATATATTATATCAAATTGCCTGAAGCACATGCTACCTTGGAATGATTTCCCTTCAGGCAATTTGTGCATAAATTATATTTCTTGGAAATTTTGAAACGATCCGAAACAGAACTATTAAAAAATTGAGCGCATTGAAAAATGTAATGAGTTTGTTTGCATATGTAACATATTGGTTTCACACAAACAGTATGTGCGAACGTGTTATTTTTGTAAAAATTATCTCGCGAATTAATATTAGCTGGTTTAAATTGTGGCGCCCTTAATGGTAAATTTGCTTGTCTATTTCGCTCTAAAGATGACATGACTTGACATCTTTGATTAATGAAGTTAGTGATTTCCTCCAATATAGGAAGTTATTTAGTTGCTCGCAATTCCCACTCTTTTCTAGTATTAAAATCGAACTTGCTGGTAAGTAAATGAATTATTATTAAATCCCATTGGGAGGTTTCTACTTCTAACGCCTTAAGCGCCTTTAAATGCAACGTTACCTGATCAATTAACTGCTGTAGGGAATTTGAAGATTGCTTAATCGAAGGTAAATCAAATAAAGAATTTATATGAGAAAAAACAGTCAGTCGTTTGTTTTCGTATCTATCTTTAAGCAATTTCCAAGCAACGTCATAGTTATCGGCCGATGCACTCAACGTGTCAAGAACATGCGAGGCATTTTGAGTTACAGAGGATTTTAAATAGTGATATTTTTGAATTTTGGACTATTCAGGATTCTCATGAATTACAGCGGTAAATGTATCGCAAAACGATAACCAATTTTCGTGTTTGCCGTCAAAGATGGGCAGGTTTATTACCGGTAAATTTATATGTGATCGACCCTGAGCATTACTGACCTGATCCACCAGGCGACCCACTTTGTTTGAGTAAATTTTGAGCTTTAGTAGCCGCTGAAAAATATGATTTCTCAAACAATTCATACTCTTTGCTTAGTTCTTGTTCTAAAGATTGGTCTAACGCAAAAATTTGGAAATTAATATTTTCGAAATCCTTTAATAAAGCTTCAATTTTAGTCGCACGTAACTTTAATTCAGCCACATCAAATGTTCTATTTGTAATGGATTCAAGATAATTTGAAAAACGTGTTAGTTGAGCCTTTACCTGGCCACGTTGATAATTCAACGTCTTAATTTCAACATCAGACATGGTGGCAATCGATTAGCTCGCGAAATGCAAACACAAATAATTTAGTAGAAATGTACACAGAATGGAAAGGATATGATAAATGGAAATGTAGTAGTCCACCTACCTTGACTTCCTGTACTCGACCAATTGATTGGCTGGATACTGCAGAATATGTCCACGATAGCGTTATAGAGTGCATTATAGAATGCAAACGCTAACACCCGTTTTTTTTATTTCATTTCTTTGATAAAACTCCTCGGTTTTTGATAAATAAATTGTACGTGAATCAAAAACTAATGGCAACGAATTGAATCTTTATACCAAATACAATGGAATACAAAATAACTATCCTATTCAGAAAAGCTTCATTTCACAAACTAAGTTTATTTATTAGTTACGTAGGTAATTTTATTAAAATAAGGTTTCAAACATTCTATGCGCTGGTGCAATTGATCTTCCACGTTTCTAATGGTAGGAACACATTACATTAGAGTAGTTCACTCCCCCACGATATTTGATGACCTGGGAACGGTGAGGTGCGGCCTTGTTTTGTTATCATAATTTAATGGATAGTCGCCTATAAATTTCAACGTGTTGGAAGTAATCATTTTCCTTATTAAAGGATGTCCCCAACCTTTAGAATATTATCGACAAACGTTCTTTAAACGAAAAGTATATTGCACCCGTTTCGTTTATAGATGGATTCCTCTTTATATAAACATTTCCCTAGTTCGAAGCCCAAGAGCTTATGTGTGACCTCATTGATTGGGGTAGATGTACCAGAGCTATTTTAGTCTAGTAGCCAAGGAACAATTTTTTTCATTGCGAATTCTTGTTTAGGGTTAGGCTGGACCAATGAATGGATTTATTTGATTTTCCAATAGTTGTTACCAATTATTGACTAATCTCTTGGCAAAATATTGTTTGTAATTATTTCTAAAATGTCGATGTGTGCCGATGAGACTGAGCTAATAAATAAATTTATTTAATTTGTCAATGCTTGTCACCAAATATCGGCTCAGTCCTTGGCCCTATTGTATATTGTTGTAAATCCAGTATAGCTGTTGCCGAAAGATGAAAACTGAATAAATAATGTTACAAATGTAGAAAAAGTAGGTAAACAAACATCGTTATAAAAGTCAATAACGAAAGATAGGATTCTTCTTTCACATGAAGAAGTTGGAGGACAAAAGAAAGCCCACACAGTTTAGATTAATCTTCGCAAATCGTTGGAATTGTTGTAAGTTGTTGTGTTCGGGAAATGTAAACATTTTCTCAGAATGTGACAAATTGGAAGTGCGTATCCAACTAGTTCAAATTTAAAGCAAATGATCATTATAAATATAAACATCTGTACTTAAAGCACTAATTTCAGTAACAAAAATAGCGTTGTATATTAACAATAAAAAAATATCTGCTTGCGATTTCTATCAATAAACATTTTATTGCATGATATTAGATTCTGTATGGTAATATATTAACAATAATAGCATAAGTGCCTCCTTTCAGATTGTGGAGGATCAATAATTATAATTATAACTTATGATCCAAATCAAATCCAATAAAGGTTGTGTTATTGTTTGCCATTCACTCGGGACGACTATGGTACAGAGCGTTGACTCTTTGGTAATTAAGTTTTGAGTCGAATTGTATTCCAGGTTTATAAATAGCAATCCATCCGTGAGTTATTTTACGTTGCCGTATAACTCAAGCCATGCGGACTAATTTGTGTCAAAACTTTGGCAAATAATGTACCCGCGCCGCCACCGACGCTCCTGAATATTTGCGCTGAAGCGACGGCTCCTACGAAAAAACCCACTTCATCATAACAAATTCTTACTTTGTAATATCATCTCTTTATTAATGCGTATGTCGCAAGAAAACTCCCTTAAATCGTTTTGTTTACTTATTGAAGACAATTTAACACTTTATTTAACTTCACAATATGTGATTATCAAGTACAAAGTGGTTGTATACCAAAAATACAGAATAACTTAATAAAAAAATAAGGAAACCATTAAATTTTGTAGGTATTTTTATACCAAAAGCAACCATTTATTACTTTTAGTAGGTGTCGTTATTTGTTTTGTTATCAAGAAAGTAAGGTAAAAATATGTTCTCACAAACCAAGAATCGTTTTATTAGTTTTGCATTGTTCAGCGATCATTCAGTTCGGTTGTCTCAATGGTCGTTGAGACCACGGTGAATATTATTTTGAAGATTGCAATGACAGTAATTGTAGGAACAAAATAATCCTAATACTAAATAATAATAATACTGGGTGTGGCTAAAGGCAATATAATACAAACTAATATTTGATGAAAGGAAAAATTTGGCGAATTGAAAGTAAGCGAAATGACAATTCACCGCCTGAACCAGTCCTCATTTAGTTGTGAACGTATTTTTCTATCTAAAAATAACTAATGCTTTGCTCGCTTCTATATTTTAATTAAAAGTAGTAGGTATTCGTGACCAAATCATATATTACCTGGGTGAATCAACATGAATGTGCCGAATTTCAGACGTTCAGTGTCTCTGATCGATAATACAAATTTATATAAACGTAATAAGGTGAGGTGGGAAATAAAGGTGCGAGGACGTGTGTGTCGTGTACTAAGAATAGAGTACTGAAGAATCTGGAAAAAGAAACAAACCAACAATTACAAGAAATGGAAAATCGCTTAGAAGAAGACAGTAAAGGTATGTTTGAAATAGGTAAAAAAGAAGAAGTAATAGAAGAAAAAATTAAAAAGTTGGAGGTATATGAAAGTAAAAAGAGAAAAGAAGTACAAAGAACAGAAAATAGAATATGTCAAGAAGAAGAAAGGGAAAGATATAGAAAGTATAGATACATATACAGAATAAGGAAACCCTAACAAAATGGTTACATAAAAAACTTGGAACAAAAGTAGAAATAAGAAAGGTATGGTCCATAAAAGGAAGAGAAAACATGTTGGGTGTACAATTACCTAACAAAGAACAAAAAATGAAAAATAAAAATAAGCTTAAAAAAGGTAATGAAAGGATGGATATAAACAATGATCTCACATGGACCGAAAAAAAAATAAGAAAGAAGTTGTTAAGAAAGCAAAGTGATTAGAAGAAAAGCAACTAAGATGTAAAATATACTACAACAAGGTTATAATAGAAAAAGAAGTGTTCTTTTAGAACGAAAAATTAGAGCACTGGTTTCGTAAAACAAAAGTGGAATAAATAAAAGCAGTAAATAAAGCAAAATTAATAGCATGGAATATAGCGGCGATTCGAAATAAAGACAAAATCATTTTACTGAATATTTTAAAAAATGTTAGGAGGAAAAGAACAAAACGATTCTGCAATTCCAAACAAAAGAAAATACATAAAATAAAGAACAATAAAGAATATTTAGAAGATCAAGAAATTATAAGAGGAATAAGAGAATTAAAAAGGGAAAAAGTGGTAGGACGAGATGAAATCCCGAGTTAAGCTTGGTTATGTACGGAAGATGTAATATTAAAGAAAATGAAAGAAATACTAAATAATGGGTTTGTTCCAAGTGACAGAAAAACCGTACTGGTACGGTACAGATCATGCGCATTATGAAAAACACGTTCCAAGTGAACGGTGACTATTCATCGCACAGTTTTAAAAGTGTTCCAAGTAAACTTGTGACGGTTTAGTTATCGTAACAAAACCGTCACTTCAGTACCTAGCTTCGATTGAATACTGTGTGGACTGGCATGCGCAGTATATAGGTTCGCAACAGAGACGGGTCGGACAGAATAAAAATTTTTATATTTCATTCCTTGTTGTGGTTAAGGGTTACAAAGTGGTTGGTTAATTTGGGAATAAAATGGACGATGCAATTGGCGAGGAGTTAATTGAAATCTCAGAAATGAGTAGCGAAGATGATTTAGATGAAATAATTAATGAGGAAATAATAAAAAATTCAGGTTATTTAGGTAAGCATGTAGATATATATGTTTTTAAATTATTGAAATATTACTAGTTTTTATTATTGTTTTCATTATTAATATAATTTTTTTGTGTAAAACTATACTTATGTAGTAATTTTGTTTGAGTATTTTTATTTTTACCATTAGTCACAATATTGTTATTGTTCATTTTAGGCGGAGCAACTGAAATACAAAATGTGAACAAATAAGGTTAGTACTCTCCTAGTTCCTTCTCAAAAGTGAGGCAGATGACTTAATAGTAACGATAGAGTTCAACAAAACGTTCCAAGTCAGTCGTACCAATACGAACTACACAGTTATGACTTACGCACCAAAAGCAGCCCTCATGATTCTGTTACCATCACGTAACGATCCAGAGTTGTTAACTTGGAACAAACCTAATGTATGGCTGGAAAAAAAACATTACCAGCACAGTGGACATGTGGTATAATATATAACACCAATAGTCACAAAAGACGACAACGTTAATGTAAGAAATTACAGAGGGGGTAACAATCATGGATATCGGATATAAAACGTACACTGAGATAGTTAGAAACAGATTAGAAGAACAAATGCAAATGAATGAAGTATTAAGTGAAACACAATTTGGTTATAGAGAAGGACGACGGACGAGGTACAATTGACGAGATTTTTATGATTAAAAATACAGTACACAGTACAGACATAATTGGAAAGAAAGAAAAATGTATTTGCAATGTTTGTAGATCTAAAAGTAGTCTTTGATTCTGTAGGCGGAAATGAAATACTAAGGATGTTAAGGGAAACAAAATTGAAGAAAATTTAGTAAATCGAAAAATGAACATTTATGGAGAAACATCAGGACTAGTAAAAGAAACCCATACACCTATAAAAGTTTTGGATGAACAAAAAAGTTAGACAAGGGTGTAAATTAAGTGCACAAATTTTTAATGTATATATAAGTGACCTGGAAAAATCTATGAGTAAAATAAAAGAAGGTAGACTTGTCAAAAAAAGAAGAAACTTGTGGACAATATCATATCCAGGTGATATTGTTTATTTGCAACAAAAAATGGAAGCATTAAGAAAAAAATATTTATACAAAAAGAAACTAGAACTAAATAGTGAAGAAACAAAAATAATGGAATTTGAAGAAACAAGGGGGAGAAAAAGACAGGAAAGTAAGAAGGTAGAATGGAAAAAAAGGAAATTGAAAATGTCAAAACTTTTAACAATTTAGGATATATATTAACCGAAACTAATAACTATATATAAACAATCAAGTTGCAAGAATCGACGAAACACGTGTTAGTATAATGGGAAGATGTAAAGAATTGTAAAGTGCGGGCGGGAGGGGAATAATTGGCCTTAAAGACATTCTAAGAAGAACAAAGATAGAGTAGGAAGATTAAAAATATTGGATCAATTAAATACGCTTTATTTTAAGTAGCGTACACATTTATTTTAATAATATTTTAATAATAAATATGTTAAACACTTTTTCAATAACGACCAAAGATGTCACGAGAGCGCCATCTATGGTAAATACTATGAATACAGGTACTGTAATGTAAAAGTAATGTAAAAGTAAAATAAAGTAAAAACTTTTTGTTTTAATAAACGTAATATATAAAAGTAATAAGCTTTATTTGTATTTCGTTATGCTGCTATTAATATTGTATAAAATTTTATTACAAAACATTTTATTTTGTTGCAATTTACCCGTTTCTTAATGGTTGTCCAAAAGACTAAATATTGGATTTCAATAGTAGCGCAACGGTGCACCACAAGACTGTATATTTATACGCAAAATCATTTTTATGGATAAGTATCTACAACAAAACATACGATTTCGTATTTGCTTTAAACGGTTTATGAATTTATTGCGCTTTAATTTTGTTCCTTTAATTATCCACGCCATGCAAGTCAACCGGAGAAACATAAATTAGTAATAAAACTAAATATAGATGGCGTAATAAGAAACTTGACAATAAAGTTCCTAAATAATCGAAGTCTAGATAGTAGCATTTACTTGCTTGAGTAAGACTAGACTGTGATCCTTTTGTCCTTTTCGAAATATAAAAAGATGGCGACGTTCATGTGACTCTGTGTAAATCATCAATGGTTAATCTCAAAGATATCATAGTGAAATCTGTCGCGAAGGTTAAGTGCGTGAAGTTTCAGTTTCAGTGTTGTTCAAAGTGTTCTAAGAATATACTAAAGTGTTGTTTCAGTGTTTCAAAGTGTTTATCTTAAGCAGTTTTGGTGTCGCATAACTTTGGGCTCCACAAAATTAACAAATTTCCCGTACATAATATGAGAGGAGATTCAGTTGAGTAATTATATGAAAAAACAAAATGCGGATGTGCTGTTTGAATGTGACAGATGAGCCATTGCGCAGAGGTTCTGTTAGCATAATGATATTTGGTTTAGGTTGTTCGTTGTGTATTCATTTCGTTTATGTGGTTGTTGGTGTTTGTTGTTGGTTACATTAGGTTAAGGTTAGTTTTCATTTAACTTGTAAATAATGTACAATTATTTAGAAATATTGTTTTTCTTACTCTAGGTTAGGTTAGGTTTCATTTCATTTGTACATATTTAATTCTTTCGTTGTACAAATATACGTTTTCCACCAAAATTGTTATTTTTAACACTTGGATAAGTCAATTTTTTTTTTGTTTTTTCATACTGTTTCCTATTCTGCTTGGCTATTGAAGCCCTTATATGCTGTTTTCTCCTTTTTTCTTTTGTATGAACAGGTTTACATGTACTATACATATAATCTCACCCTGTAACAAGACTGGAGAATTTTAAACTATTTTGTATGTAAAGAACCTACGTCCGTTAAACATTGAAATAAATAAATAAAAATACTGTAAACTAACTTTCTCGCCAAACCCTGTTTTTTTTTTCTTTCTTTTTTTAATTATATACTATAATTATATATATTGTTATGTTATGAGATGTGGGGGCTTATTAAAATATGTTATGATATCATTTAATGATATACAAAACAATTCTTTAAATAAAATTTTAATTTAATTTACTGAATTCAAAGAGCATGAAAATTCTTTACTCGAAGTAAGTTCCAAAATATAAACAAAAAATTACAATAACCTTTTAAAAATTAAATTAAATTCTAAAATTCTACTATATAACTAAATCTAATTAGAACTATAAACAATTGTTTTAATAAATATGAAAATTTTAAATTAATAAAGTCAAAAGTTTTTCTATTAAATTATTTAGACATATTCTCACACTGTCACGATGTCAATTGAAAATCAGCCTTCACCAAAACTCCAACTCCACATCCACATTAGTTTTCTATTTTTTTCTTTTGTAGTGGCTCTTCATCTTAATCTTCCTCTTGTACTTATTCTTCTTCTGGTATGGTTCTATCAATGCTGCCTTTTAAATAATCTCGAACTTTCTATAAACTGTGGTTGTCTTCATAATATTTCTTATCACTTCATCACTTTAAATATTTTCAATTGAAATTAATAATGTACTTTTGGTTTAATTTTTTTTTTTTTTAAATTTCTAAATTTCTGTTCTCTATAATCATTTTAAGTCTCAACCCTTAGTAACAATAACAAATTCTCTAGTGTCTTGATCTTTCAAATAAAATTTTTTAAACAATTAAGAATGATATAATAATTTTGAAATGCATCAGTCAATTCAAAACATTTTAAAATTAAATTTTCTTTGTTACAATTTTAAACTATAAATAAACAATTATAATACATTTTTTTTTTAAATATTTTGGAACTTTTGTTTCAACTTCTAAATTTGTTAACATTTTTAAAATTGTATTGTGACCCTCCCTATATCATGACAATATTTATCTTTTTTTAAGATATAATAAAACAATATAAAACAAAGTAGCAGGAGGAACTCTTACATTATTATTACTATTTCGCGTTTTAATTAATAGTTCTGCTCCTGTGAAATTACAGTTGTCGTGGGGACATTCTTATAGGAGATTTAGTAAAATTTAACTGTATTGTTTGATGAATGAATTGTCTTCTAAATAAAATATTTAAATATGTAGGTACAATAAGACAAAAGTATAGAAATCAAAAATATCCTCATTAGGACATTTAAAAATTGATTCACTCGCCTATAAAAATGATCGCGAAATCTTAGTAAAATGTATGTTTAGGTATATTAGGTGCTAAACACTACGTAAATAAAACGTTAAATCCATATAAATCAAATAAATTCACTTCTGAGCTATTGTTAGTGGAGCAGTACTTCTTTTTAATTTTAAATAAAATCAAGAGTAGATTACAGAAATACTATAACCGGAATTAAGTCGTACTCTTTTGGTGTCAGTAAAGGTTACATCACATCTGTTCAGCAGCCATCGACCGTTCCTTCGCTATAAAAATAAGAGTAATTTCAGTTTCTGAAAGCGGTAGGTATAAATTTTCTTTGCGAGTCTTTTTTTTTCTATTTTATCCAAAAGCATTTCCGTATTTTTTCCTGGAAGGAGGTTTGGTACAGTTGTCATCGCACGGTAACAGTCTGCTTTAGTAAATTGGCGATTCTTCTAATGTTTTCACATTTTTACGAGTCTAAAATAGTCTCTTGAAACCGATTATTTTAAAGCACCGACGACTGCCAAGAGTCTGTGTTAACAGTTGTAAAAAATAAATTAGACTACCACTTAGACTGAGCTTCATGAAGGAGACGCACCTACACCAAAACTTTTTAACCATGTTTTTATTTAAAATAATTTAATTTGACGTGATTAATAACATATTTATCGTTTACACAAATTTGCTGCAGTTCTTGCTAGTAACACCTACAAATTTTCAATTCAAAATTACATTTCAACAACCATTAAAACAAATACAATATAAAATAAGATAATAACAATAACTTATTCAAAGTAAGTATGTGCTGTTAATTAGAGCAGAGATGGAGTTTCTACATTTTTTTAAGACATCCAGAAAATAACAATACTAATGTACCTATGTAGGTACTATTAATTTCTTTTCTTTCCTCTTTTTTACGGTTTTTAAAATTATTTACTCCCTTCCAGAATTGAAAAGCTGTAATGATTTTCAAACACGCACACGGTAGAAAATCGTACGGTAGACCACTGCACTAAAATTTCTCAGAAAAAAAAAACCCTAATTTCGTTTATAAGAAAAATATCTAATAAGTAACACTAATCAACAGTGGCCATGCCATATAAGCTCTGATGTAAAATAATGCTCTAATAAATCGAATAAATTTAAACATAAACGAATAAAACCGCTACCATCGTGAGACAAGGCCAGAGTGCAATTAACGTAACAGCTAGACATGACGGTGCTTGTAGGCACATGCATTTTGCTTGTGGCATGCGGCGATTTTGGAACCAAATCAGTATTTATAAATTTTTTATTGTATGGTATACTTTTACATTAAGTATGCATACGCAACGAACATATTATGAGTCTCCACAACACGTATACGGGGTGATTGAAACAAAAATCTATTTAAATGACTAAAAAATAAACTGAATTTGGTGAAAGAGTTGAATTGTGAGTCTACTTAAAACATTAAGTAGTTCAGTCATATGCAGGTTGTTTAATAAGAAAATAGTGTAAAAATTGAATTCATACCTATATAGAATACAAGCA
The DNA here is from genome assembly GCA_947389935.1 of Agrilus cyanescens. NCBI lineage: Eukaryota > Metazoa > Arthropoda > Insecta > Coleoptera > Buprestidae > Agrilus > Agrilus cyanescens. The sequence continues at coordinate 18,714,031 of OX376707.1, forward strand.
ATTTGCTAGCATTTTACCAGACTTTAACAAATAAACCTATTAAATTTATTAACCCCTACATCTCCGATTTGATTCAAATTTTAGTATGTTGTAGTATTCGTCATACTGGGCAATAATAACTAAATAACTACACCTATATATGTATAGTAATTTATGTTAAGCGTGAAAACCACCCCTTAACATACTGTTTCAATTTTGAAAATTTAAATTTGTATTTACAATCGATTTTGTTTTTTGAAAATGAAGAGCTTTGAGCAGGACAAAGAAGGTGGAGTGGCTTGTAAGGTTGAGTGGGGGTGGTGTAAACTTTAATAGAGTGAAAAATTATGGTCGGTGCAAGGGAGTGTTGGGGCGGTTTTGCTTAATTTATTATCTACTATGATTCATCTTTTATCTGCACTGTTGAAAGAAGCAGGTGATAAACAATACAAATTTTGACTGTAAATTAAAAATTTATGCGATGCCCAGTGTCGTATGAATCGATTCGCTGGACATGCATAATTACCATCGATGATTTATCTTTCTCAGTAGCCCACTCCTCATGTATAAAAACATGCAGTGACAATAATTGTGTAATTCGGTGGTTAATATTACTTGTTTTTAAATACAATATACAGTGGATTCCCCAAAGATTGTGATTTGTGCAAAAAGTGGCTTCGGGCAATTCGCCACATTGATTGAAGTGCCTGTTATTGCAGGATAGTGAAACTATATTGTCCTAAAAAAATTAAATTCGGTGCTTGTATGGAAAACTTAACGTTTGTAGACATTAACATTGAAGAAAATTCACTTATCAAAAACCTTACCCCAAGACAGGGTAAGGGTAGTATAGGGGGTGAAAATAAGAGCAGATTAGTTTATAAATTTTTTGAAACATCTCTAGTTAAAATCCCACGGAGAGTGGGTAGGGAAAAACTTCTATAATTCTGTATCTAGTCACCCTTACATTTCAGATTTAGACCATCATCACTGACAAAACACAGTAATTATTTTTAGTTTTCTAGAGCTCAGACATCATTTTGCAGGAAGGGGAGGACTTGAGATTTTGCGTTAACCCACTGAATACTGGCCTAACATGTTTTATTAACTTAAAATTAATATTGAAATCGCCTGCCATAATTGCTCTGTTCACACTGATATAGCTATTTATGCCATTTTCTGAAAGCATTTTGTTTGTTCGGAACTACTTTCCTTTTTGAAAATAAAAAATGTTTGAGACTCTTACAACAAACATTTTCGTTCAATTGGTATAGATACGGTAAAGTTTCCAATATGTTTTTGATTTTCTAATGAAACACGTTCGTGTTTGGGCCACAGAATTTCGTTTGTACCAATTTCTACTCAATCGGTCCTGTAGATTCGAAACAAATTAGCTTTGGCAGACGGACAAAAAGATACACAAATGATCCCATGAGGGTTCCGTTTTTTCATTCGGACATACGAAACCTCAAAAAAGGCATATTGTGACCCGATTATAACTCAACGTAAAAATATCATTAAATAATGCTGTCTGTTTTGAAAAGTATTTTAGCACAGATAAAACTGATTTTTATTTTTATTTCTTTTAAAAATCTAATGGAGATAAGGTTAATAACCTTAGAAAATACAATTACTTTAATTATATATGTATATTTATTATAGATTAGAAGAAACCATATAGTGTAACTATTGTAGAATAATAGGATGAATTTTTACAAAAGGAAAAAAGATATATCCGTTTTGGGATTTTTTACCGAACCTTTTTAACTTAATTTGTTAGACGACACTCCTTGACGACAAATACATAGAGGTGAATGCCTCGTGACTAAAACTCGCGCCCGTCTGGTCTTGTGCTTGGCAACAAGACAGGAAAATACCCCCTATTATTAGCTAACTTTACCACTTGTTGAAGCACATGTCTGCTGGATATTGTACGGTTTTGTAGCTCCATTATACGAACCGATACTAAAACTAAACGCTCGTGATGGTAAATATTTTATTTTTATCTGCAACACATGTTGAAAAGAATATTACGTTCCTCCTCGAGGTCTCTGTTATCTGTCAAAATAAATTCCTTTGACAGCCTTCGTTATAACGACGAAAGTGCGATAGTCAGTTCCCACACCCTCGTCAACGAATGGGGGACAGGAAAAAAATCGTCACCCACGTCAATAGGGTAGTTCGATAGAAACATGTTGATGGACGGATAAAACTGTTCTATTATACATCCGTAATATGTTTTAGCATACTTAAACCGCTTAATGCCTAACATTCTATAAGCAGTAGCTTTATTATTTAGTAATTTTTTTTTTAATATTAAAGAAATGTGTTTTAATTGCACCTATACCTAATTATTTCAAAGTAAATTCCACTATTGGCACATGTTTTACACTACATATTTTATTGAAGAGAAATATAAAATAATCCTTTTAAAAAAACAATGAATTGGAAACAGACGTTTAACCGTTTGGTCCGTGTGAAGGTAGCAAATGTATGTAATGAGATACATCTATTTCTGTCTAACACATTGGGTTTTCTATAAATCAAGTTGAAAATGTGACATTTACTATATCACATAGTAACATTAATAAGGAGTATTTTTTAATCCTAATTTTTTTCTTTAAAACCTCAAAAAAGGTTCGACACGTTTTTAAAATATCCTGGAATGTTATGGTTTCTTCCAGAATTTTTGAGCATGTTATAGCAACCGTTATTCAAGTTCCTGCATAATATAGAAGAATGTTCCAGAAGTTTGTACTATGTTCTAGTAATTTTAGAGTGTTATTAAATTTTCCAAAAGTTTACAATAAACATCAGAAGGGAATTATCTAATCGAGAATGTTCTACATATTTCCTAAATATTGGAGAATGTTCCAAAATGAGTTCCAAAAAAAGTTTTCTAAAATTTTCTAAAAATGCAAATGCTTCAAATGATGTTATTGCACAAATAATTACGATATAATACTGTAATAATATAAGATTATAATCACTATTTTATAAGAAACACATATAATGAAATTGTACATACCTACACAGTTTTTCACGTGACCCGTTCGTTAAAATATTCAATATATGACTTTAATCTTGTTGGTATAAATAAAATATTGTAACATCAATAAAATCTAATCTTGCCAATAACCAGCAACCTTTAATTAACAATTAGGCAACATCAATTACTTTATATATAATAAATTATGACATAGTAAAACTAGTCAAGGGAAGGTAAGTTTGTTAACCAACTTGTAGACCTACGATGGGAGGTTTCTAAGATAATTTAATTTATAGAAAGAAATCGCTACCGCAACCCAAATTATAAAAAATCGTAACATCCACAAAATACGACTAATGATAGCTGAATCTCAGAGCCAACGCCTTGACAAAATTGACCTTAATAATTTATACAGGGCGTTCAAAAAAATTGTTAATTTGAAATACTTGAAACACGAATAACTTCGTTTCTTTAGATGGCACCTACCGTATTTTATTTTTTCAATCGATCCTTTTTTTATCCTCTTTTGATCCGTATGAAAATTTCCAATTTAAGTTAAAAAACCAAAGACGTAAACTTCAATTGATGTATTTGTTATAAACATGTTTCTCGAACATCTGCCTAACAAAAATTAATCGAAAGAAAGGTTTTTGGTTATTGGCTTTGATTATCATTAGTTGTCAATTGTCCAAGGCACGTACACTCTTATTACTCCAAAATTAATAAAATTACCTATTTTAAAATTCAAAATTTTTTAAATAAAATAACAGGAAGTTCAATGGATCGAAAGGGGATAAAAAAAGGAATTGATTGAAAACGTAAAATGGTGCCATTTAAAATACCAAGTTATTCATGTTAGAAGTTTTTTAACTTTACAATTTTGTTTTTTAACGCCTAGTCTATAGGTTTTGTCAAGACGCTAGCTCTGATATTCAGCTATAAGTATGGAAGTTATGATTTTTTATAATTTAATTTTGTAAACACTAAATTATCTCAGCAACCGCTCATCGTAGGTATGCAATTTGGTCATCAGACTTACATTAAAATTTTACGTATTATTCGACTATTTTAATTAGAAAGAGCATCAGCTATTAGGTTATTTACCACCTTTCACAACTCTACCGGTATTATAAGTTTAAACACTATTAACGAACGGGTTACGTGAACAACCCTGTATATATGGTATCCTATTTTTGAATGTTTTGCAGGGCACCTCCTTTATTTGTAAAGAGACTTGCTGCTTTTTTATGAAGTAAAAGTAGACAGAATTTTAGTCTAATATTTAACAACTTCAATAACTGCATAATAAATTTTGGCATCGATGTCATCAAGTCATTACTAATATTTTCTGTAGATGGTATCTGCGTGTTTGCCATCTTTTGATGTTTAGATTGAGCAAGTTGCGGTACTGTTATATCCGAACACTCTGTTCCAATACTTTATTTTAATGTTCTAAGTACGTAATTAAGGTGAAAGTCATATTTCATATATAAATAGGTCATAGGGCTAGAATAGTACAGTAGTTAACATACATATTTTATGTTATATTCTACCTATTTGTCATATCGTGTGTAGAAAGTTCCATATTTTAAATAAATTTGTTATGTGCAAATAAAACCTTTTTTAAAAAATTATTATTCGGCTTCGTACATAACTGTACCCTGTTTTTACCGAGTTTTTTGCTTCATCACTGTTGTGGTTGCACTTGATTTTCATGTAGGTTGGAAAAATTGTGGACTTCTCACACTGTTTGTTAAACCAAATATGCTTTCCTCACTTTTTGACTTTCAATAAAGTTTTCTTGTAAAGTTAGTTTGAGACACTCACACTTTTAATAAACTCAATAGAAATTGCGGTGGGGTGATTGTGAAAAAACATAATAATAAATTATTTATAATAAATTATTTATTATGTTTTTTCACAATCACCCCACCGCAATTTCTATTGAGTTTACTAATATTTTCATTAAAAATTCTTAATAGTTCCTTTATCACGTGTAATATTCGAATATAAGCCTCGCGAGCTTCGTGCCTTTAATTCCATATAGGTATAGACTTAGGGGAATAAGTTAGGACAGGTAGTTTTCTTTTGAAAATTGGAAATTAGTAAATTATGAATGTTAATTGAATGAACTCTGTTGAATGCAAGCGCATCTTATTAGCCCCTTTAAGACCACAAATCACAAAAAATTAATTCTTGTATTATTAAGTAGTTATTTATTAATGAATACATCGTGAATAGAAAAAGTTAAAAATAGGAGCGCAAAAAAAGTTGCTGAAGTCAATAAAAAAACAGGGAGACAATATTATGGTAATACATGTTTTGAAATTTACGGTACAGCGTATTATGTGAGATTCTTCTGACACCAAACAGTTTTTTATACGTGTATGTTGACACGTGTATTAGATAGTTCACCAAGATGGACAACACTTACAAACGAGTTTATTAGCCTACAAATTCTAGCTACAAAAATATAAACGAGTTAGAAAACTTACGTAGACTATTTCCAAATTCGATACAGATCAAATACAGTTTTTATATTAAGCATATATTAACGTCACAGTGAAATTTTGCCTGAGAAGTTGGTATCTTAATTAAATATAAACATTATCATCATGAGAAAGGAATATACAGAAACCAAAATGTTTACTTATTATTACCAATTTGTCGAAAGAAAATTAATAGCTTTATCTGTTTATGAATTGTAACAAAAATAGCTTAATATTTATTTTATTATCTAGCTTATATTTAATGGTTATAGAAATACTTTTATTGAATAAATGTACTAAATATTCGTTATACACACAAACAACCTAAAGTGAAAATATGGTATCTAAAACCTTCCCCTTTAAAATTTTGATGTGAAGAATAAAAACATCAAAATTAGTGAATTAATTATTTATGTACTAATTCTACTTAATAAACTAATAAAACTTATAATTAATTATATTAAACCTAGTTTTTAGCTATATACAACGATGAATAAATATTTTGGGTAAAGAGGTATAAGTAAGTATTAAGTATATATCATGTTTGTTTGTATGTGTAAGTCTAAGTATTTTTGTCATTTTTCTTTAGGGGTAGTTTTATGATCATCAGGTAGTTTTTGTAAGATGTAACTTAAAGGAATAGTTCGTGACGGACAGTCAGCGCGATCGGTTGTTTAAGAATACGTATCCCTAGTTAGTTAATAAACATTATCATTATTATTAGTTGTATAGCTGTATTTTAGAATAAAGTTTATTTATTGTCACACAAATTCTACTGAAACATTATTTATCCGATTTCGGATTATCAGCCAACAACCTCAAACTTCTTTAGTGAAGCGTCAGTTTTTCTAATTATGATACTATGGTTATTGCTGGATGAATTCCGAAAATCTGGAGGTACAGACAAGCTTCTAGAACTTGGTCCATCGTAGTCATCCTTTTGTTCCTCGTTTTCCTGAATGGAACGGAAACGCATAATTTGTCTTTCATTCAGTTCAATCCTTTCATTATAATTAGTAATACAAATTTTCGCACATCACTGACCATCTTTTAGGAGACTCTTTTTTAGGAACGGAAAACGACGAAAGCAACAGCACGAACACTAAGCACATAAATAATACCATTATAACAGAAAACCATGACAAATGTTTCACTATGAAAGACTTGTTCATTTGTTGATCCAAAATTTGTTCGAACTTTTCCAACTTATGTTGTGAATGTCTGAACTCACCCAAGTTGAATTTTTTTTATTTCCATCGGTTCTATGAGGATATCAGTTTGATTCAGAAAATTTCGATGTCGCTTACAACAATCATCGGTATCCATGTAATAATTTTTTCATCTTTCTTTTGATTTTATTAATGATTCACGCGCTATTTCATATGCTTTATTAAATTTTAATTTTCATTTTAATTTAGAATAATAATCTTCGTATGAGTACTTGAATTCTGGTAATTCAATTAAAGGATTTGGAATGTATGCTTTATGGCAAAATATTCCATTTTATCAAACTAATTTAACTCCGAGAACATATGGAGAGTTTTTTCATTTTCACAAGTACGAACTGTATAAAGATAAATTTCGGATGGAATTGATTTAAGATCCTGAGTAGTATTTAATCCTTCAAATCCGTGGTTATTTTCGCTGAGATATTTTTAAAATATTAAAGCATTAGGAATATGTATTGTAACGACTTTTCTAGTTGAACTTATTTATTTAACGGATATTTATTTACAACTATTTATTTAACACTTAAACACTAATAATAATTCAACCACTTATTTATATCACAAGGAAAATGCGTATTTATATCACTCGGTATATCGTAGTTCGCTATTTATATTACTTGTTCGGAAGCTCACTGTGAACTGACTACTACTGGCCACGTCAATAGGTATTTATACTGATTAGGAACAATCCAGAAAGTTCCAGAATGACATACTAGACTTTACTGGAGTGCTTATTGTGTTCGTCTAATTTATGGCCTTGTTTATCGTCATCAAAGCGCCGACCGACGCCGGCATTCTTTGAGCTCCGCTTATCTGCTGTCGGATCTCGTTGCCGCTATCGCACACATATACGCTCGTTGCACTGCTCGCACTCGCACATATATACGCTTGTTACACTGGCCGCTCTCGCACACACATATACGCTCATTACACTGCCCCCTCCTTAAGGGTGATCCGTCCCGGATCACATTCTGCCGTTCCTTCAAAGGATCATGCCGGTACTTGCAATTCTGTCCCCTAAGGCACCCAGTAGTCATATGGAAGTAGCAATCCACCGTCCTTGGCTGTGCGGGATCTCGTTGGGGATTATTGGTGTATACCGTTATTTCGACGCCGCTCCACCGGAACAGGACCTCCAACATGCTCCGCACCACTCTCCAGTTCAGTCCATCCAACCCACATCCTATCCTTGGCATGGCTAACCTTGTAGTACCCGTGGATAGCAGTTGGTCTCTTAGTTCCACCAACGAATTCCATAACGAGCGGTAGGTGGGCTTTTCAGACGACGCCTCCTTAGTAACCAGGTGGTAAATGGATCGGTTCCCGTCCACCAGACTTCGCACTTTCTTTCCATCTCCGAGTTGGTCACGCAGCTCTGACAAGCGGCCAAACTTCTTCTTGAATGCGGTGGCAATACCGCGATGCATCCTCAAGTCTTTGGCCACACAATGAACCAGCGAGTCCGAAGCAGAAAAATCTTCGGATCTTTCGGAGGTGACACCGAATCTGGAGTTGGCATATAAGCTCGGCGTGGCCATAAACTCGTCATACTGGGGATCCGGAGAACGAGCTTGCATAAGACTGATCCGTGCTTCTTCGCGATTGTCACCGGCATATGGGGCCAAACGGTTAAAATGGACAACCTTCGGTTTTCCATTTGGTGTGCGCCGAATCCGGTAAATAACGTCATTTATTCTCTTGACGATTGTATATGGGCCTTCCCAGTGCTGCAGTAGCTTCGGCGAAAGACCTTTACGGGGCTGTGGATTGTATAACCTCCTGGAAACCTCCATCAGTGGCCCGTATATTGTAGGTGTCCTTCATACGGTCGCTAGCTATCTGCATCCGGGAACGTACTTCCTCATGGATATCGTCAAGTCTTCTGCGGAGATCACTAACGTAGTCTTCTCCGGCAACGTCCTCACCAGGTTTGCAGCCAAATTTCAGGTCACATGGCAACCGTAGCTCCCGACCAAACAGTACTTTTGCTGGTGTTTGCCAAGTAGTTTCGTGAACCGATGATCGATAGGCCATAAGAAACAGTGGCAGATGGCGATCCCAGTCTCTTTGGTGTTTGGAGACCACTTTGGACAAGTACTTGTTAATGGTCCTGTTCATTCGCTCTACCATGCCGTCCGATTGAGGATGCAGAGGTGTTGTCCGGGTTTTGTGAATGCCTAATGTCTTGCAGATTTCCTGGAACACAGCCGACTCAAAATTGCGACCCTGGTCAGAATGAAGCTCCATGGGTACGCCGAACCGGCTGATCAGGTGGTTTATGAGCTCCTCCGCTACTGTGGTGGCTGTCTGATTTGGAAGTGCGTACGCTTCAACCCATTTTGTGAAGTACTCCATTGCCACCAGGATGTATTTATTGCCACCATCGGTTTCTGGAAACGGTCCTGCGATGTCTATGGCAATCCGTTCGAATGGACTGCCGACATTGTACTGGCGCATAGGAGCACGCCGTCATTTTTGTGGTCCCTTGCTGGCTGCACAAGTTGTGCACTTCTTGCACCAGTTTTCAACGTCCTTTTTGCAATTGACCCAGTAAAACCGCTCACGGACTCTTCCAAGGGTCTTGTTAACACCAAAATGTCCCCCCGAAGCATCGTCACGGAGGCACTTCAAGACTTCCCTTACCAGGCTCTTCGGTACAAGCAATTGACGTTTGCTCTCAGTACCATCCTGGTTTTCCACTATTCGCTTCAGGAGTCCATCTTCCTCAACAATGGAGTCCCATTGGGCCCACAACGATTTTACCTGCCCAGATTTAGCGGCGATTTCTTGCCAGATCGGTCGGCTGCCTTCATTCTTCCATTTCCGAAACAAGCTCAGGACCGGATCAGAACCCTGTTCCGTCTTGATGTTATAATGATGTCATTGTTCATCCGTGACGGTTATCCTCCGGACTTCTTCATGTTCCTCCAGGCGCTTGCAGTGCTTGCAGTTTTCGGAACATGGTCTTCTGGATAAGGCATCAGCGTTCTTATGGCTATTTCCAGCTCGATGTTCTATGTCGAAGTCGTATTCTTGGAGCTTTTCTATCCAACGCGCGACTTGACCCTCTGGATTTTTGAAACTCAGTAACCACCGTAAAGCAGCATGATCTGTTCGGAGCAGGAACATCCTTCCATACAAGTACTTATAAAAGTGCTCCACGCTCTTTATTACTGCCAGTAGTTCTCGTCGGGTTACACAGTAGTTTCGTTCGGGCTTGGATAGGGTCTTGCTGAAATAGCCGATGACTTTTTCCTCTCCGTGTTGTATTTGTGAGAGTACTGCGCCTAACCCAACATTGCTAGCGTCGGTGTCCAGAAAAAATTTACCCTCTGGTATCGGATAACTCAATACGGGTGTGGAAACGAGAGCTTGTTTTAACTTTTCGAAGGCAGCTTGGCAGTCCGGTTCCCAGCAGAATGGTCTGCCACTTTCGGTTAGTCGAGTCAATTGCTTGGCAATATTGGCAAATCCAGGAACGAAGCGTCTATAGTAAGTACACAGGCCAAGGAAGCTTCTGACCTGATGTACGTCAGTAGGTACTGGCCATTCTCGTACGGCTGTGATCTTCTGCGGGTCGACGGAAACGCCGGTCTTCGTGACTACGTGCCCCAGGTAGTTCACTGTCTCCTGAAATAGCTGGCATTTCTTGGGGCTTAATTTAAGGTTGACATCACGCAGCCTTCGAAGTACCTCTTCCAAGTTTTTCAGGTGATCGCCGAAGTCTTTTCCGATCACGATTATGTCGTCAAGGTATACCAGGCAAGTTTTCCCAATCAAGCCGTTCAAAGCCGTCTCCATGAGTCGTTCAAATGTGGCTGGCGCATTACACAACCCGAACGGCATCACGTTGAACTGCCACAGCCCGGTTCCGATCGAAAATGCCGTCTTCTCTTTGGCCTCAGGATCCAGGTCTACTTGCCAGTATCCACTTTTAAGGTCTAGCGTTGAGAATATTGTCGACCCCGCAAGCGTGTCCAAAGTATCATCGATGCGTGGCAAGGGGTAGCTGTCTTTCTTGGTGACATTATTTAGCTGGCGGTAGTCAACACAGAAGCGTGTAGACCCGTCCTTCTTCTTGACAAAACTACCGGCGACGTCCATGGACTGGTCGATGGTTCTATTATTCCGTCCTTCCGCATGTCGCTTATAATCTTTTCGGCCTCTTCCTTTTTGGCCAGTGGTAGTCTCCTCGGTCTCTGACGGATGGGCTGCGCTTCGCCAGTGTTTATTTTATGGACGACGATGTTGGTTCGCCCTTTCTTGCCGTTGTCCAATGCGAACACGTCCTGGTACTTTATAAGGAGTTCCCCTATTCGACGTTGTTCAGGTTGATTACGGTTTTCACCCGCCTCCTTGTACAGTTTTAACAACGCCTCCGGAATACCTTGAACTTTGCGCATCCCTGAACTCAATCTTTCAACTTGTGGCATGGCAGTGTCCTGGGCGTGTAACTGGAACGTTTCGCCGTTTAGTGTCACATTCTTTCTCCGGAATTTCAAGCAGAAGTCATATTTTCGGAGGATGTCCAAACCCAATATTACATTGTCCTCTATTTCTGCCACTAACACGCAGTGTTTAAAAGACGTTCTTCCTATTTGGATGATGACGTAACTTTCGCCCCTGACTACTACTTGTTCTCCAGTGGCGGTACGGAGCTTCCATTGCGTTGGCAGAAGTTTACTGGGCTTGGTCAATATTCCGGGCCTTATGATTGTTCTGCTAGCTCCAGTATCCAGCAGAAATGAACACTGCTTCCTGTTTATGAGTCCAGTGAGAAAAAGGCTGTCAGTTCGATCTTTCATTATCTTAGTCAGTGCCACTAAACCTGGGGCCTCGTGTCCCGGGACCGACGTTTGCCCCGCCGCGTCGTCCCTGATTAGTTTTCCGGAACTCGGGGCACGCGCTCTTGAGTAACCTCTTCGTTCTTGCAAGCGCTTCTTACGTGTCCCAATTTCCCGCAGTTCCAACATCGTATTGGTCTCGGTTTCTTGTTTAATCTTCCCACTATCCTGCTAACTATTTCTTCTAGTCTGTCTTCGTATCGACCGTCGGGCTCATCCCTTAGCTCACGCACTCTACCTTGCCGTTGCGATGCCTGTTTAACGACGTCATATCCAGTGCCCGAGCCAACGTGTCAGCGAGTGTTTTTGGCCTATCTAATCGGAGTCGCTGTTGTATGTCGTCATCCCTCAACCCATCGATGAAAGAGTCGACAGCCAACTTTTCTAAAGTGTCGTCGGGAGTACCTAGATACGCGAGACGGACCAGACGAGCGATATCCGCCTCGTATTCTTGCAGGTTTTCCCCTGCCTTCTGACGTCGGTTTCTTAACTGCACGTGACTGACGCTCGTCATATGTGCCTGACCATACCGCATCTCTAACTTCTTCACTAGATGTTCATAGTCGTTCAATTTCTCGGGTGGTATGGTATCCAAAATTTCCTCAGCATTACCATGCAGCGCGCAGACCAGCTCGGAGGCTTTATTTTCCAACGTCCATGCGTTCGACTTCGCGGCCGTTTCAAATTTCTTAAGGAAAGTGGTCCATGATGTTTTCCCGTCGAATTTAGGTGGCTTCATATATGCTTTCGATGAAACCCCGTGCCCATTCTCCTGCTTCACACTTCTAGCTTCATTATCGATTAAGAATGGCATAGTAAATGGACTGCAATATACGGGGTCTGTTCAAAAAAAATTCAAACGAAATTGTGAAGTATGTTATGAGGGAAAGCAACATCGACTACCATACAAACGAAAAGGTACACGACCCACATATCTTTTACAGACGGTGCATGCTGATGTGTATGGTCCTATGGAGGTTACTTCAATCGGCGGATCAAGGTATGTTTTAATTTTTGAAGACGACTTTAGTCAAATGGCGTTTGTATATTTTCTAAGGACTAAAGACGAAGTTTTTGAATGTTTCAAAAAATTTAAGAGTGTAGTCGAAAATTAAACAGAAAAGAATTAAAACGTTGAAAACCGATAATGACGGTGAATTTTATAGTAAAGAATTTGAGAGATTCTTAGATGAAAATGGGATTTTACACCAAGAACCAAATCCGTACACGCCACAGCAAAATGGCATGTCTGAACTATTATTTGATGCTCAACTGTCAAAAAAATTTTGGGCTGAAGCGCTAAATACTGCATGTTTTTTAAGGAATAGATCGCTAGTTTCTGGTTCACAACAAACACCTTATGAATTGTGGACAGGTCTTAAACCTGACGTCTCTTCACTTTTATAGCATCATGAAAAAAGTCAGGAAAAGTCTGGAATATTCGAAACGCCGAAAGATTGTTCACATTTCGGCGAACCGCTTAATTGCTTTCTTGGAAGGCAGGTACGAGACACACGTCTACAAACACGACGCACACACTGCCGAAACCGGGCGCGGCTAGTCAAGCCGGCCCGCAACACGTACAAGTGTACTCGATCGCACACAAGCATGCTCGTGTTCGCTACAATATTTTGCATTTACCGAAAGGTATTTATAAAATAATTCTTTTAATTCAAAAATATATCTTCATTTTTATTTCAGATTGGACGATTCGCCTCGCAGGAGGAGGGATTAAAAAGAGACGTTAAATCGTAGAATCATCACATACCTAGTAAATAATGTAAGAAAGAACGCCAATAAGAAAAACGAAAGAAGTACGTAATGACGGGTAGTAAATATCAAATCAAAACCATTTACGGATCTTGGATCATCAAAGGCTATTTGGGATAAGCTAAAGGAGACCTTCGAATCAAAAAGGGCAACTAGGATGTCAACGTTACTGAAGAAATGCGTATATTACGTATGCATGAATGTGACAATCTAAGAAAACACGTTGTCGAATTTTGAGATAAAGCGAAGAAATTAAAAGACATTGTTAATGTTCAAGGAATCCATTGAATCACATGACAAACTACTATCTTTAGACACTTTAAAGACAGAGTTGTACGACCGACCTGAAGGAAAAACCAACGCAGGTTAGGGTACACAAGGTGCATTATTTTCAAGAAAATCGAGTAAGTGTTATCGGCCCAAAGAATGTTCTAACTGAACATGAGGATTCTGAATCGAGTTCAAAACGAAATGTAACACTGTTAAATACTACAGAAAAATTAATGCAATGCAGCGCTAACAATGGCGATTGATGCATAGATAGTGCTTGCACCAGCCACATGTGCAACGAGCAAAATTTATTCGAGCAGTTTACGCGTGTCAATACCGAGCTTACTCTAGTGAATTACGAAAGTACGCGTATTACGGGAACCGGAAACATTCAACTAATGGTTTATACCGGTGAGGGTGATCAGGAAATCACATCTGAAGATGTATGTTATGTATCAGACATACGCATGAACTTACTTTCCGTCGCGAAGGCAACAGATCATGGTTTCGAAGTGACATTTCATCAAAACGAAGCTTTTGTAACTGACAAAAACAATCGAGTGATTTTTTTTGCAGATCGAAAAGAACATCTGTACTATGTAACAATCAAGCGTACAATACCATAGTAAAAAGGCCTTCAAGAGGTGCAATTGACATTTGGCACGTGAAAATGGGACATTTAATTGAAAAAGACTTAAAAGCAATGGCCAACAACGGTGAAGCACATGGTTTAAATATCAAAGATGACGAAAAGACGAGATTACCGTTCTCGAAAAGTACAAAGGACTTACTGGAAATTGTGCACAGCGACATTTGTAGTCCGATGAAACATTCATCCTGCTCGGGAATGAGATACTTCGTCACGTTCATTGACGACAAGTCACGATGGTGTGAAATATTTTTCATAAAAAGTAAAACTGAAGTGTATTGTATTGTATTGTAACTTCGGTGTGTTTTTCTTAAGAGTGTTACAACCACTCACTCTAGAGGTTTCTTATGATAATATAATATAATTACTAAAATATAATGATAATACAATATAATTACCAACATTAACTAATTTCTTAATCTATACTTAATTCTACTTTCTTCTTTGTTTTCATATCTAAATTAATTTTTTGTACTGTTATTGCACATTTTTCGTGTTTTATTGTTCTCTTGTTTGTAGTAGGTACTTCTTCAGTTTTGTTTTGAATTTTCTCGTATTTTCCTCTTCTTTAATGTATTCTGGTAGTTTGTTATATAGCTTTGTCACTTTTGTTATTGTAGCATTCCTACCCATTTTTTCGGTATTTACTTGATGTAGATATAGATGATTTGCTTGCCTCGTGTTGTGCTCGTGATTGTCCTTGTTCCTTTTTAATTTTGTAGTCGGGTGTGTGTTGGGGTTCTTTGTGATGTTATGAATGTGTGTCAGTGTGTCTACTTTTGTTATGTCTTCTATTGTGAGTATGTTAGTTATTTTGTATATTTGTTTTGTGTTTGTTCTTGGATGGACTTGTAGGGCTGCTTTTATGACCATGTTTTGTTTACGTTGTAGGCCCTCCGTTTTGTTTTGGTTTTGTCCCCAGATCAACGGTAGGTAGGTGAAGTGCGAATGTACCAGCGTCTAATAGATGTTAATTCTGTGTTTTTTTGGTAGGTCTTTGAGTCGGTGTCTTAATATGCCGATTATGGGCGAGATCTTTTTTTGTATTGTTTCTATGTGGTATTTCCAGTCCAGTTTGTTATTTATATGGAGTCCCAGAAATCTCATTTGTTTTATTTCGTAGAATGCCGTTGTACCTTTTTCTATTTTTGATTTTTCTGAGAGTTTGTCGAATATTATATAATTTGTTTTTTCGGTATTTAAATGTAGTCCTTTAGCTTCTAGTTTTTTTGTAATAGTGTCCAGGTCAGTTTTTATACTTTGGATCAACGCTGTCCGGTTTTCCTCGCTGTATATTATTGTTGCGTCGTCTGCAAACATGGTGAGCTGCCCTTTGAGAGGAATTCTCCCCAGGTCGTTGACAAATGCTATGAATAGTGTGGGTGATAGGGTGGATCCCTGTGATACTCCTGCGTTGTTTACCCTTTTAGTGCTGTTTGTTCCATTTATATTCACATATTGTTTCCTGTTTTGCAGGTATGATTTGAATCATTTTTGTGCGTGTCCTCGTATCCCTTCATGTTCCAGAGTTTGTAGTAGTTTTCCATGCTGGACGGTATCGAACGCTTTTCTTAAATGTAGGAAGAGTGCAGCTGTTTTTTTTTCCGAGGTCTGATTGCTGTTGGATGTCCGAGACTGCTTCTTTAGTGCTTAAATTGGTTCTGAACCCGTATGTAAAATCTGTTGGTTTTTTCAAGAAAGTTTTTGTATTGTTTTTTCAAGTATTTTTGCAAATACACTGCAGTTTGTTATTGGCCTGTAGTTATTCATGTCGGTTCTGTTGCCTTTTTTGAGTATTGGTGTGATTTTGCCTACCTTCATACTGTCTGGGACCGTCCCTTCTTGTATCGATTGGTTTATTATGCGTGTATTCCAACAATATAGAAAGAAAAATAAAGATGTTGCAAACGGATAACGAGGCAGAATATTGCAACGGAGAATTTGATAATTTTCTCAAAAGTCATGGAATTAAGCGTCGTTTGACAACTCCACACACTCCTCAACAAAACGGTGTTGCCAAGAGGAAAAATAGGACTCTCTTGGAAATGGCGCGATGTATGATTTGTCATGCAGGTGCTCCTCCTGCGTTTTGGGCAGAAGCAATCAACAATGCGAATTATACGCGAAACAGATGCCTAACTAATACTCTTAACGGAAAGGTTCCGTATAAGTTATGGAAAAGGAAAACCCCAACCGTAAACTATTTTCAAGTATTTGGTATAAGAGTATATGTTCTGAACAAAAGTCAAATCCGAGGTAAATTTGACTCTAGGTCTATACGAGGTATATTCATGGGTTATTCTTAACATTCAAAGGCTTACCGGGTTTATATACCAGAAACAAGAAAAACGGTAACGGTAAAGTCGCGATGTTAAATTTGTAAACGTGTCGGGCTTCAATCTCGAATATCAAGAAATATTAAACAGAGAAGATTCGAGTGAACGGATCAATATTAAAACAGAAGATAATCAAGATGAGAAATATTAGAAGACACAACGGAACCAATAGCAGTGGCACCAGAGTTGACAGAAATAGATGCAGTAGAGGCGGAGCAGAGGACGCCCGAAAATATTACTGGTTTGAAAGGAAGGCCTAGAAAAAATATTTAAAACAGTCGGAAATGGGAATGCGACTTCCGAAGACGAAGTTATTGAAGAAAGAGAAAAAGACAGGGAAGAAGAATATGGGATAAGTGAAGATGATGAATTCCTAGAAAGAGCGAATTTGGTAATAACGGAAGAACCAACAACATGGAAACAAACTAGTAGAACCCACGATGCAGATGCATGGCATGTACGGCTAGTAGAAAAAGGTTGTTCTCAAAGATCAGGAGAAGATTTTAATAAACATACTCACCTGTTGCGAGATTATCATCGATTAGAATAATGGCAGCGTTAGACGCAGAAATGAAGTTAGAATTACATCAAATAGATGTAGTGACTGCGTACTTAAACGGTGATTTAGAAGAAATTATTTTTCATGAAACAATTAGCGAAAGTGATAGAGAAAATCAATTTGAATAAATCAATCGGTTCAAGTGGAAAAATTGTTAAAAATCGGGAAATAAAAGATACAGCTAAACGTTGGTCAAGTAATATTAAAAGGTACAACGACAGCGTTTGTGTATTAAAAAGGGCATCACACGATTTAATACAATCCGCGTTACAATAGCATAAGAAGTTAGTAGAAAAGTTACGCGAATTAGGATTTAAAGCTTTATCACAAGATACCTACATGTATGTTTGTAAATAAAAGAGAAGTAAATAATGCTAATCGCTATCTACATGGGCGATATGTTAATTGCGTCAAACGACAAAGTGTGGATAATTGAAGTGAAGAGCTCATTATCAACGTCATTTGAAACTAAAGACTTGGATAAGATTGATCAAAGTCTATGTATCGAATTTTCTAGAGACAATGAATATCGTGTTTACTTAAAACAACAATATTATACCGAAACAATTCTAAAACGTTTCAAAATGGAAGACTGTAAAGCCCCGAAAACCCCAATGGAATTAAATTGTCTTCTAATTACATCCTATCCTGGTAATTTGGGCTATTCAATTATGTACAGACCGAGGCTAAGAATTTTTAGGGTTCGAAAATACGATGAAATAGTTTCAGAAAAAAGTAGATAGTGCCTTTGGCTTGACTTTATATTTAACCTTTGTTCTGGTCTTCATGAACAACAATATCTAGATGCACATGTGTAACGAAGTTCATTCTTGCATAGAATCCAGGAAACTTTAAAATTGTTAATTTTAAATATAATTATTTTGACCAACATTCTTCTTCTAGTGTTGCTGAATTACCGTATACACAGCATATTCTGGAAAGGGGTGGTAATAATATCACTGCAGTTAATGTTTTTCGCGTCTCTTTTTCACGTATTATTATAAAAACACATTTAACGGCGTTAACACAAATCGAAAGCCACACACTTCGATGCAATATTTTGTCTGAAATGTGTTATTGTTGGCATACATCCAAGACGCCTCTAAACCACGACACCAGAGCTGGCGTCGTCAGCGACTGTCACAGATCTAAGTATGGATGCATCATCTGAATACCACAATTACATAGGTGACTCGTGAATCCCACATACGTTATAACATATTCAATAGAGTGGATATCTCATAAAACACAACATGTATTGATTATTTAATCGTTTTCTGTAAGAAATGTCGAACTAAATACCTATGCTCTTTATGATAATTTATTACGAGCGAATAAAAAAATCAGTCTTCGTTGAAAAATATCACTTAATCTGAAATGTTATTGGTTTTGTTAGAATATGATTATTTGCTGCAGGTTATGCAATAATACACGTTCACCGATCATCCACCTAGGGGGAAATATTGTTTGTGATTCTATACTTAATAGTACAGCTAGAGGCGAAAGAGTTTTGACTCCATGAATTCCTGTAATACCAACTGATTTGCCTTTTCACACGTCCTCTTAGAAAATCCGCATTTTTCACACTGTGTGACATACTCAATTGCACCAAACTCTTTATTTATTAGCAAATGAAGGCACATAACAAACAATTTCGGAAATTTCCTGCGCTTTGGTAAGGGAATCCTAGTTTACCCAATGAGTGGCAGGAAATGTCCGAAATAATCTGCCAGTCAAAAATTACTTTCACTGTAATATTACAAAAAAACATGAGGTTAGAGGTTCGTTAAATATTTTAGCAATAGTTTTTAGCAATAGTTTATTATCTATTATTAAAATCTAGTATTATAAACAACCCGCATCTACATTGTCCAATCGGAGGTGGTCCTTAGACGTAGTAACCAATTACGCAGGAGCCATTGTCTAGTGCTGTAGGTCTTGAAATCACAATCCAGACATAAAATCTGAACCTAGATTGTTAAAATATTTAATGAACCTACACTTAACCCATAATCTAACCTCATACTTTTTATAAAATTACAGTGAGGAAATTTTTAGATACTTCGTTTTTCTAGTAAAGATGTATTTTCATCAAGGTCAAAACTAGTGAATTTTTAATAATTTTTTGTTTTTTTTTTCTCCGTCTTCGATATAAAATAATTTGTCTCTTATCCATAATGTTGTCAACGCAAAAACTTAATTCAACGACTTATTCATCTCTAAAAGCATCAGTGCGTGAGTTGTCAGTTTTTTTTCTCTTTTATTTCAATGAATAAGTGTAATCAGTCTACTATCAAAAGTAATTACATTTGCATAGCAATTCGACAATAAATTATCCGAATAGAACGCATTTTATTTAACGTTTTAACAGTTCTCGTGCGAATAGTCGTGGTAGCATGACACACAGCGCTAATGGCCACTGACTCGCAATATGCAAATAGTTTTCCATAATTCTCCACATCTATCGATTCTCTTTTAGATTATTTGCCCTCAACTGACCTTACCCCTATACTATGCCGTCCCTAACGCCTGTGCATATAGATGTAAACTTCACTACACTTTTTGTAGCCACCGTTGCTGTGTACCTATGTTACCGAAGCTTTTATCTTTTTAAATTCCTTTCTTCGCAAAGAAAGAAAAAATAATGTACACTTCATGTTTCAATAAACCTCAAAGAAGAAGCGAAAAAATCCTTCATGATTTACAACAAAACTGCAGTAAAAAAAGATAATTTTGATTATTCTAATCAGATTTTGTTCCAGTTCCCGCTGGCGGGGTATCAATTCAGTTTGTAATTTAAAACTTTAGAAAGAAATTGAATAGCATAAATTTAGTATAATATGTTCTTTGTACAGATTAATAGTAGATACAATTCAATTTAAATATCTGTAGGTATGCATTTTTAAAAGGTTTAATGTAGTTTCTTAATAAAAAACTGCAGTCAAGTATCTACAATTTTTTTTACTCCAACGTAAAATACATGAGGTTTTCAGTTACACGTCATAAATACAAAATCAAAATGAAATAAAAAATAATTTTGGCTTTACAAAAAAATGCGTATAATACTTGCATTTTTTTTAATAAGAATGAATGAACGCGTGGGCACTCCTAGCATAGAGGAACCAACGCATTGTACTTACCTACTTTTCTTAATGGTAATCGCGCCACTGGAAAGAGATAGTGATTGATGATTATTACTAGTGAGAAAATACGCAGTAGGGATGTTTTAGTCATTGGTAATTAATTTTTTGTACTCGTAATTGTAAAAAAAAAACACTTTTTTAAGTTGAGAAAATTAAAAATTATTGATCTTGTATTAATTAGGTCACTTATAATTGAATTAATACAGGAGAAGGTTGAGCAACAAAATAACTGGAATAAGTTTCACAAAAAGTTATTAAACTCAATGATTTGTTTCAACCGTTACGGGTCATTCTCAAGAGAAATAATTTATGTTGCTAACAGAAAACATGAATGAATGTGAATTTTGTCACAGCGCTTACACATAAAAGGAAAGGGCATATCTCTAACCATTTGAAACGAGTAGTACCTGTTGTTTACAATATTTTGCTTGTTTTTTTACAGCTTTCTTAATTTCCAATTATTCTTATAAATTTAATTTACGACTTTTCGGAACAGCATCTAACATTTTAATGGAATCTACCTAATATGTCTGAAGTCTATACAATGCTATGTTATCCCTATAGTATTACTAGTTTTTATAGCCCTGCCTCATTAGCATAAGCCTAAGTAAAAAGCTGAACAGTCTTTACAGTGGATTTTATACATACCGCTTTTATCTAATGAGAATTAACATTAAAAAGGGATTTTCCAATAGAGGCCATGAATATTTTCAAAAAGAGCGGCAATAACGCAGACCCCTTGGTAAACCATCGTTTTGTTTAAAATAATTATCCTTAAATTTGAAATCATTTTTTATCTGTACAAACCTTTAACAAATTTAACAATTCTAATTTAACAGTGCGGGTTAAGTCTGTATTTTTCACTATAATTTTTTCTGATATCTTTAAAAGTTTAAAAGGAACCGAAGTAAAAAAACGTTTAACATCAAAGGATCCAAAAATTGTCTTTGTCTTTGAACAAGAATATATGTAGCGCTTATTACAGGAGATACGTTCCTGGCTAGACTTACAAAAGCTTGCAGGCCACTCCGATGGATTGTCAAGTTGCTTTCAAAAAAATTGATCCCAACTCTTACTACAGCGCGTGTATTGTGTTGTCGTCTAATAAGCTGGAAGTTTATTCTGGAACCTGACGCCAGCAACGTTGGAATAGCCACAGTGTTATCTAAAATGCAGAAGGGAGAGGAGAAGGTTATCGGCTATTTCACTAGAACACTATCCAAACCTGAAACGAACTACTGCGTTAAAAGGCGGGATCCATTAGCAGTAATGAAGAGTATGGGGCATTTCTACAAATATTTGTATGGTAAAAAGTATTTGCTCTGGACTTACAATGCCGCCTTAAAAGGGTTTTTAAGTTTCAAGAGTCCCGAAGATGGGATAGCTCGTTGGATAGAATAGCTACAATAAATAAAACATCGAGAGGGAAGTAGCCACAAGAATATTGATTCCTTATCCCGAAAACCATGCCCTGAAGACTGCAAACATTCTCGGCGTGTCGAGATCATCAGTCAATTCGGAGTGCCAGTGGAGATCCATTCCGATCAGGGACGACACTTCGAGTCTGCTAGATTCCAGGATATCTGTAAAAATTTAGGTATCCATAAAACCCCAACGAGACATCCACAGTCAGTCACAATAGTAAAACGAATGATCAGTACCTATCCAAAATGGTATCTAAACATTAGTGGGACTGGGATCGTTACCTGTCATTGTTGTACTGCATACCAATTGTTGATCCATGAAACCACTGGTCAAACACCAGGAAGGGTACTGTTTGACATGCGATCTTAAATTTGGCTGTAAACGTGGTGAAGATCCTGCCGGAGATGAATATCAATGGCCTCCGAAAACGACTTGACGACATTCAGGAAAATGTACGTTCCTACATGAAGATAGCCAGTTACCGGATGAAGAGGGAGACACGGTGTGGCTGTGTAATCTGCGTCATCTGAAATGCTTGGTGGAACGTGTAAAGTTGAGAGTGTTCTAAATTATTATTACTGAAATTTTTGACAGACAAGGTAAACAGTATTGTTAGAACTTTTTTCAGCTAGTTATTCCCAATTTCCTCCACAGTATTAGGGACGAAAAGCCGGCTTTTGTCCCACAAAGCCAGCTGCTCTTCGTTTCCCTGGTTGTTTCTTTTAGCGGCTGATGCTTGCCTTCTTTTTGCTTCGTAGTTTGTCCACAATTCCAACATGTAGTGTTTCGTATACTGCTGTTACAATGTCGTGAAGGATAGCCAACCTTATCACAGTTCCAGCAGCATAGGAGGTCTCGTTCTCCTTCCTTCTTCTTTGTAAACATAACTTGCTTAGCAATTTTTACCATCTCTTTACGAAGTGTTTCACCATCAAAATTTTTGAGATGACTTAGACAACGATTTTATAGCACTTCGCTGTCTTCTACTCCTTCAATAAACATTTGGGTGAAAAGTTGACCTGCAGAGTCTTGCAGAGGCTGATACCTGTCTTCCTTTTTCTAAACAGACACTGCTTATATTCCCAGTTTTTCCACAATTCCAACACGTAGGGTTCCGTCTTCTGCTGTTGCAATCTCGTGAAAGATGGCCAACCTTATCACAGTTTAAGCAGCGCAGGCGCTCTCGTTATTCTTCATTTTTGTTTCAATAAAACATAACTTGTTTAGAATTTTTTACCATCTCTTGACGAAGTGCTTCACCGTCATCCTCAACGTTCCATCCAGTCTGCCGTATTAGAACATGACCTCCTGATGATAGTTTTGCTGCCTCGTATTCCGTCAATAAACATTTGGATGGAAAGTTGGTCTGCAAGGTCTTGGGGGTGCACTAGAGTGAGTCAACCTCGCCAATCGTTCAACATTTGCTTCAAATATTTGGAGAGTTTCATTGATTCGTTGATGGCGATTTTTTAGTTGAGCTTGGTACATCTGCTACAGGTCTCGGACCCCTTGATTGCTCTCCTTACATCTCTAGATTTTAGTCGCTTTTCACCAGACTTTTGCATGACTTTATACAGGTGTATGAAGGGTTACCTAAATACGCTACTGCGTCATCCTATTCTTTCCAGTTATAAAATATGGGTTAGAAAATTAGAGAAAGAAAGCATTCACTTGTGGTCAATATCGATCTCTGTATAGACATAGCAGTAATTGAGTAGAGAGGCCAATATTTACTTCATGTCTATGGTATAAATACTGTCGGTATGCAACATAAGACAATTCAAGTTTAAAAAAATCTAATCTTGCCAATAACCAACAACTTTTTATTAACAATTAGGCAACGTTTATACCAACAACATTAAATTCATACATTGAAAATCTAAAACAATTCAGTTTATAGTGTACTATACCATATATTAAAATCTTGCGTGTCACATGTTTGTAGTCGAATTCCTCCGAAATGGCTCGACCGATTTTTATAAAATTTCGTATATATATATTTGGTAGATATTGGAATAGATCGTGAAGTATATTTCATACCCCTGATTGATTATGGAAGAATTTGGTTGTGAATCGAAACGTCTAGTGGTAGGACTCCTTATGCTTTCGTTGCGAAAATAATTAGTAATAATTCTTTTATAAATTTCGTGCAAGTAATAATGTGCGAAAAAGAAAACGCAGAAATTTTAAGCACATGATCTACTTACATTTTATACAAATTTACAATTGCCCTTGGCATTAGTTCGTAGAGACAAGCTTTTATAATCACCAATCTGAGAGAGGCGGGGAATGATTACTACTTAATTATAAATCATTATTGATTGCAAAATTAATAAACGTAGGATCGAGGGCATGGTCAGATATGATATTAATAATAATAATTAGAATGGATGGTCAAAGCGAGATTTACGAGACATATCATAATAGTCCTTCAATCACATAATCATCTACTTACTTCGATATGAGATATCACAACAGGTGATCAATGACGTCGAGAAGATGATTACTCAGTATCGTTAGATTTGCCAATAAACCAAACTATACGACACCTCTATCAAAATGTAGAAAAAACAACGTGTGAGCACTCAAGCATACCTTTTTACTTAGCATTAGTTATGCTTCTTACTGTACATAATCATAGGGCCTTATTTCAACATTGTGCATAGTCAATTTACTCTTATCAATTGTGCTTTAACTTCCTAATCTCGGGAAGGGCAAGCCCCCTAATCCCGGACTACCTCTGCAAGACAGACTTTTCTGCCCAAAATCAGATTGAGATGTTTAATGAGTTTAATAACTGTATAGCCGCAGCTAACAATACCCATTGCACCGCAGCGCAAATACACCTGAAATAATGTCTGAATTTATTTACCCTAACCTAGAAAAAATGTTTGCATCGACCACTTAGATGAAGAATTAATAAAAACTAAAACAAACACAATAAACACTTTCACTTGAATTTTATTGTAATCTTTACAAACTTGTTTCAATCCACAGGGTCGTCTTAAAAAGAAGGATTATATAATTCTATTATATTATATTATATATATAGACAACGTGACATCAGACTGTAATGTACTTGCCCTCAAAAACAGCAATGAGTATTCAACGTGCCAACATTGATATCTACGTCGCAACGTGACATCAAACTTATCAAAAACTATTTACATAAAAGAAAATACAAAATAATATACCACCTGATAATTGTCATTGGGCTTCTCAATTTTTACCTTCACTATCGCATCCTCAGCAGTTGATGTCGGATTAAGAACGTCATCAAGGTAGGTACACTAAAATTTTGCCTGAGTTGAAAAGAGTGTGGAGGGCTTGATTCATTGCCGTTTTGTAAACTCCAGGAGCGTTGGCTAAGCCAAAAGTAATTTTTAGATTTTCAAATTGTGCATACGGGGTGACAAAAGCGGATTCCTTAATTGAATTTGATTCAATTAAACCCTTAGTTACATGTAGAACACAAAAGCATCAATACTATGGTACATAGGAATATGGAATATATAAGAACGTTTCAAAGTCAATTGAAACATTTTGAAATTTTATTTTCTGTAGTTTTCTCCGCGGACGTAGTTTTGCCTGCTGGTAATTAATAATGATTTTATTTAAACTTCTTAATGAGTACCTTCTATGCTTACTGCTAAGTGCAATTAGTGCCGGATGCATCTCCTAGAAGTGTCGTATGGTTTAAGTATTACCTGCATTACAAAACGGAGTTCTCAAGAACTCAAACATATGACATGAGATGAAAGGGTAGAGATCAGGTAAGGATTCGTCATAAAGATGACCTGCATACAACTGCAAACTTGTAAACAGTTATCATTATTACTTGTGTTGTGTTAGATTGTTAGATAATGCACCGAACTATTGTGACTTAACAATTTATTCTGTATGACGTTGTGCTTCACGTGTGGAGATTTTTGCAATATTAAGCTAACTCGTGTCATGTTACACCAAAAAATGGAGCAATATAAAGAAGATTCTGTAGACAGAAAAAAAATCGTGTTTTGTTTTTTTTTTTAAATTTTATTAGACTAATATGGTGATGAAACTGCAATAAAAGCATTAGAAAAATATATTCCAGAAAAGTTCCGTGCGCCCTATATGAGATTTTGAAAGGCATGTTACAGGAATGAAGAGATGTTCTTAAAAAAATATAGCGAATATATATTTCCTAATTATTAGAGAATGACTAACAAAAAAGGCATGCATCTAAAAATTCTGAAGGGTTGACCATTTCAACCCTCATTGAAGACGAACAAACAAACCTTTGGGGCATTCCATTACAGAAAACAAAAAAAAAAACATGTATTTTTACTTCACCCTATCAAAGACCAAAACGAAAAATTTCACCTGCAAATCCTCAAAGTCGCCTGTTGAACACGTCCATACAGTATTTTCGCTAAATTAGGGAACATCTCGGAATAACTACTATAAATTTACCCTCTTCGCAAAAGGGTTTTCTTTAAACCATAACCGTAAGATTATTTCAAGACTTCAATAACAAGTATTTGACACGGTTTCGACAAAATAAAATTATTATCTGGGAAGATTTTCGTTTCGATCGCAATTGTTTGACTTTGGGCCACTGTGCGACGTCGTATACTGGCATTCGTCAATATCAGAACCATCCGTACCTTGATATTGATTTATTTATCACTTTTACAAACAGTAGAATTAGTACACCAAGGAATAATTAAAATAGTGAAATATTATTAAATACTTGATAGTGGTGATTTTAAACACACTAATGTGAACAAACTGTTCAACCAACTACAAATCATCCCAAATTAATAAGGAAAAATCTATTGCTGTCATCATGCCCCCGCCGGAATTTTTAGCTTTAATTAATCTTCACTTGAAGAAGTTGTTGTGCAGTGAAACAATTGTAGTGTCTACAACAACATATTTTTGAAACTTTAATTGTGTTTATTGTTAAATTTATCGTGGATCAATTTCAACATCTTAAGGCTAGAATATAATTTTTAGATGGTTGAATAGTTCAGATTAGTGAATTAAAATAGTGTTACTATACATGATTGAATTTAACTTTGATTATGTTATACTACAAAACTTAAGAAACAACAATATTAAAAATGAGGAAAATAATAATTGGACTTATTTTAAAAACGGACAAATAATATACATTACATATCTGACATTTATTTTGGTAGTAAACAAAAAACACACTTGTAACTTTCACAACTTTATTGTCTAACTTGACACGTGTTTCGCCAACACTTTAATTTATACTTCTGAAGAAGCCACAGTGTTGGCGAAACACGTGTCAAGTTGGACAATAAAGTTGCAAGTGTGTTTTTTGTTTACTACCAATATGTTAGACTTTCACCAAGTATCCAGTCAATCAATACAAATGACATTTATTTATTTTCGCAGACTTAATTTATAACTAAATAATTTTATAAATAAAAATAAGTACATATTATAAAATATGAGCCACGGTACATTTTCAATGTTACCTAAAGCTTTAACATCTATTTACAATTTGTTTCTCGTTAATAAATAAAAGAATTTTATAATTTATTAATTAATAATAATACATGCAATGTTCAGTGTACTTTGTTATTATACGTATTTTAAAGAAAGAGTGCTATAAAATGGCAAAAAGGGGGAAAGTACCTACTAAAAGAATAATATTCCAAAATTCTGTAACAATCATTCATTATTGTGGGCCTTTGCTATCGAATCCTAAAAGTTCCATCTATTACCGCAGAAAGCACTCTCCTCCTGTCAGCAGTAATTTCTTAGTCTACTTGTAGAAACAGGAGGCTAAGAGTGGCCAGTAATCTGTTGGAAATGCCTATTGCGTACTAGTGAGAACTATTAGTAAATTCAAAATCTGGCAGTCTCGGCAGAATACCGATAAGAACTATCCTTTGCTAAAGTCCGTAAATAAAACCCTACGGAATTCATCTGGATTTAGCAGCACTCTTATAACAGATTTTTGAGGTATTTTCTAGGAGCATTTGTAGGATCTTGTGGAATTCTATTTTCTTTTATATCTTTTATATTCAATTATACATATGTCGTGTAATTTTATATCTTGCTTTTTGTATAAGAGCTTCGAGTTCTCAGTCTAACAATGAAAGTCAGGAACCTGTGCTAACCCGATGTAATTTCTAGAATCTTGCCCTAGTTTAAATTGTAAGAAGAACCTTTTTAGTTTGGTTTGTTATTTGGTCTCCTATGTGTCCTGTTACAGGAGGCGACGAAATAAATAAACTAGCCACAACGAAAAAAAAAAATTTAATAAACAAAAAATTAAAACAAAACTTAGGAGTTGAAATAGTAGAGTTGAAAATGAAAAGGGAGTATAAGTTTTACGAATATAGATTTTTAAGAGTCGAAGGCTAGATAAGAACTGATAGTAGTTTAAAAATTAAATTAAAAGAAGATTATAAAGGAGGAGTACGAAAATAATTTAGGAGGAGCTAACAGCATGCAAATCAAAATAGGGAACCAATAGTATAGAACAGAATTTTGAAAATACTAAGAATTGTGAAGTTACCCCAGTACCAACCCAGTACCTAAGAAACCCGTAATAAAATTGCAATTAGGAATTAGGAAGAAAGATTTATTCACTTCTCGTGCGTTGCAACTCGAGCGTTAACAAAAAAAGTTCCCAACTCGGGCGTCAAGTCTGTCCCCAATAAAATAAGCTAAATAAAATTCCCAACTCGGGCGTCATCGTCATTAGCCTTATATTATTTAAAACCTTCCTTCACACTTAATCCAGGCTTAGGACTGGCAACTTTGCTGATGCTAAATTGGCGTGTTTAAAAGTTGTTGCAGCAAAACTGCTTTTGTCACTTATGTACAAACATTACAGGTAAAACTACTTTCGTCAAAACGAAATCACTCGAACTGTACGGAGTAAACTAATTTTTTTAGAGTACCACGGATGTCTATTTTTCCCTCTGTCAAGTCTGTGGTGATTCTATTTAAGCGGTTATCTAATTCACGATACTTCCTAGCTCGTTTGGGACGGTGCATGTGTACTTCACTTCTTTGGTAGATGTTATAAAAGTGAATTTCCTCCTGTAGAGCCTTCATTAGCTCATATATATTGGGATGAGCTTTCCCAATTCTCTTATTGAATCTGTTGTGCCAGCCTCCCACAGCATTGATAGTGCGATGCCGGTTTCCATAACAATTCCGCAGTTCCGTTTTTTCTATCCAGTTTTCGACAAAGTAATCATAAAACTCCGTCAGAAGTTTGTTGTCTGGCGAAGTTTCCATTATGGACAGCCATCCCTCACAAACATATTCTCGAGGTACATATGCCAAAGAGGCTACCATTTTTAAGTGATCCCGAATTTCTGTGTTATTCTTGTAAGCCACTGATAATCCCAGTTGTTGTATTTTCCGCCATAGCGCTTGATTGAAATGGAAATTACAACCATTTACTTGTGCTCCTCGAAACTCATCTTTGATGGCATTTATAGCTGCTGCCTCGAAGTCAATATGGAACTCTGTCGGTCGAAAATTCGGTAATTTCTCCTTCAGCAACCTAAACAATCTCTTATAAGTTGCTGTCTCTTTATCGGGAAGTAGTGCATAAATTTCGGGAATGACACACGTTCTCTCTTCTGTACTTCCAATATCCACGTGTATAGTGTAGAGTTGCTTAAAAAGTGGACAACAGCTTTTAAAAGTCCCATCCAAGAAGTAAGTGCCGTTACTGTCCAATAAATATTCAGAATTATAACCAAAAGCTATTATTCTGTCCTCTTCGCCATCGTCAAGTAGAATATAGTCTTGCATTGTTCCAGGAATACAAATTTCCTGTCGACTCTTTGGTAACACTTCGACGCCCAGTGCCTTATGCCTCTCTCTGTACAATTATTTTTTTATAGATGAAAGCTCTGGGACCTGGGTCACGAAATCTAATCCCATATCCTTCACACCCATTAGTTCTTGACGGTAAATTTGTGGAATAGGCGTTAGCTCTTCTCGGGCTCGTTTTCTTGCTTTTTGTAAACATAGTTCGATTTCCGTTTTCGCAACTATGATTCTTCTGATCAATAACGTTTGAGTGACTGCTATCTGTCACTATTGCTCCTGGACGGGGCCGTTTAACACAAATCCATCTGACTGTGGAGTTATTATTCTTCTGTTTCACGTTGAATTTATATCCATCGTACAAAACGATGGGTTTCCCTCGCTGTGATGTAATTACTTGAAGTTCTATTGTTCCGATGTCGGTTGAATGTCTATCTATCCACTTGTGTTCTTCGATAGAAAAATCTTTCAAGTGCCATCAGTGTCGGTAAAATATTTGTATTTATGCATTTCTTGCGCTGCTGTATAGTATTGATTGTGATGTTATTGGTCGGTGGAATAATGCAAAAAGAGCTAAATGTATTATTATTGTATTACTGTTCAATACTTGTTATGTAGATAACCATCATAATGAACCACAGAGGGGTGCAGTTCGATATGAAATAATTGACAAACAATGCATAATAACAGCCCACCACCCGCAGTGTACTTAATTGCAATCGACAAAACGCACCAAACGGGAATTCATTATCTCTCTGTTTTGCACGACGCCCGAGTTGAAACCATTTCAGGTAAAATTTTGACGACGCTCGAGTTGCAACGCACGAAATGGGAAAATACCGGAAGAAACGAGAATATCATAGACATCATGCTGTTAGTAAGAATGCAAGTAAGTTATTTACCGATGCTATCCCTTAGTGTTTAAAAAACATCAATTTAACTGGCGCTATTTCAAGAAGTACCTGTAAATTAAAATTTTTGTTATTGCGGGAACACTCAGTAGTAGTCGGAATATATTAATTATTACACTCTGTACAGCAGGTACAAATTCTGCTGACAGAGAACTTGTCATTTTGAACCACAAATTAGGTCAACCGCAAATACACACACAAGTGTAAACGGTTGACCATGCAATCTCCATAAGCTTAATGTAAATATTTTTTGTATAAATACCTGTATGTTTTTGTAATAAAAGAAGTCTAATCCTGACTCGCATTATATTGGAAGCTGAAATATCCTTCCAATCAAACGGTCCTTATTAGGACCACTCTCTCTAAACACGCACCTTCATGTAGCGCTGTAACACCCGCTACATTGGTGACCCCGACGTGATCTGAGAGATCAACGAGTCCAACGCTGCTCACTTCGCCACACGTGATGTAAGTTCCCACGTGTTGCACGTTCCGGCGTGATCCAGCGCCCCTGCAAGAGCGTCACATGGATTACGTACTCGACAACGGGATGCAGCGCCCCCGCAACCACGCTACATTGGTGACCCCGACGTGATTTGAGAGAAGAACGAGTCCCACGCTGCTCACTTCGCTACACGGGATGCAGCGCCCCCACAACCACTCAACATTGGTGACGTGCCCATCAAGGTGATGCAGCGCCCAGCCGCCACTGCTGGCGCCGCCGCTGCCATCGCCGCCGCCGTCACTACAGCCGCCGTCTATTGCACATTGGGCCGACGCCGCCGCCACTGCTATCGCCGTCACAGACGCCGCCACCGCCGCCGTCACAGTTGCCGCCTTCACTGCCACCGCCGTCATAGCTGCCTAACCGCTACATTATTATGAATTTCACTGCTTGGTTTGTTCTATCAGAAATCTTCAATTCCAATAATCAGTGTGTTCTGTCGAACTATGACTTTAGTTATAATGACTTTAATCTAGTTAAGTTAATATAGTTCAATTCAATATAATATTTTTTTTTGGTCTGGTCTTCTTATAGGAAAAGGAGACAAACTTTGTGCACTTGGTGCAATAAAACTTTGTAACCGGGGTAAGAGGTACCCCCGAGTGTAGCTTTCTCCAGCGTCCCTATAAAGGGAGCAGGTAGACGACAAAAAAAACACTCCAACTTTCACAGTGACTTTGGCTACAACACAACCTGTAAAATATAGTTTTAAAATTCCTAATTCAAGTTTTTAACCAGTTTTTTGCCTCTCTCTCGCATCATCTTATTACTGTAATTCTGATTAAATTGATAGTTAAGTGAAAGTGTTTGTCTTTTTATTGCCTGTACTTAATAATCCAACACATCTAATCGCTTACGAGTAACTACCAGAGCGATACTATATTGCCAAAAATAAAGAAGGCAATATTTTCCACAGTGTGTTTCTTACCATAGGTACACAAATTTTAATATTGTATACTTATTCATTTTCAATTATTATAATTCTTATGTCTAATAATTCAATTAAATGGTAATGGCTATTTACGAAAGTTGCTGAAATTATCGTTATTACCTAAATTCTAAGTAGTTGTAGATAATTTCCCTTGGTATGATCCCTTCTATGTATATGTCATTAAAGGTATCTCATTAATTTGTGATTTCTACTAGATGATGATTCTAAAGTTCATAACAGGTTACTTCTAAAATTTATCCTTCTTTAAAAATTAACATTAGTTCGACATCATCTGTTTTAACTGTCGCGTCTATTGTGGAGACCACTCAAAGACGATTCTAGAATGAGCAATTTAGGACGAAATAAAGTTCTTCAAAATCAAACAAAGAAAGTAATATACAATGTATTTCTGTTCATGGTTAATTTGCGGAAAGACGAAAATATTAAGACAAATTTTAAGGCTGTGAAAAGTGAAGTGAGTGTGGCTATAGGGGTCTCGTTGAGTAGTGTAGAGCGTATGATTAGGGAAGCTGAAGAATCAGAAAAGAACAATATTCCGAAAAGTGTACCAGTAAAACACAATTATAAAAGAAAATGTCCTGTTACTGGTTTGAAGAATGAAAATTTTCAGCTCAGTGACATTCGCAATATAATTCATAATTTTAATTTCATATAAAGATTTTGTTTTACATTTCACAAACAGTCTTGCTATCGTGTACGAATAAAATACTGAGTACGCCACTGAATAGTAATGTAATTACTAGTTGCACAGACTTTATTGTGGTACACAAATGCCGATTTAACTTGATTGGTTATAACATAAACATGAAACCAATAAAGCACCCACCCCTAAAGTAAATGATTTATGAGATTTACTTCTTGAAATAGCGCCCGTATTATATTTTAATATTAATTATACTTTCAGATTATTTTTGTGGCCGTAGGGATAGGAGTTACACTCTTATGGTAATACCAATACACTATGTGGGTTAAGTATAGATCCAATAAGATATCGGCCCGTCCGCGTAGGAAAGACTTTCGTAACTCAATTTCAATAATTAAAACCAAAGTAAAGAGCAGTATAGTTTTTGTCAATTATGCAAAATCAGACGGATAGCGTAGGCAGTGCCGTCTACAGCTGATAAGGCACGTCTTTTATTATAACGTTAACAGTTTTAGTATCGTTAACTAGTAGAAGTGATAAATGAGATTGGCGGAAATTAAAGTAATAAAGATATTTACACACAGAATAGTATTTTAAAGAATTTGAAGAAAAATTATTACATGGAAGAAGAAAAGAAGCATATTTGATAAACCAAGATTTGAAGAAATACATATTTATATAGATAGGAATAAAGGAACAATACTATTAGATATAAAGTACTGAGGTTATTGACAAAGAAAATAATAGGGACAGAACAGGTAAATTAGAAATAGAACTATAAAGGAGAATATTTACAAATAGATACAAAAACAAATATACATTGAATTACAATAAAAATTTTATATTTACAAAAAATGGTCAGTAATCGCTACAATAATTTTTCAAAACTTTGTTCTCTTTAACATTTTGTAAACCTAAGGAATAACATTATTTGTTCGTTATAGCAGTTTGGCACAATTACTAACATCTAACAGTCTTCATATTGACACGTCTTTTTATGCAATTCCTTGTGTCCACCATGCCATAATTTAAATACTTTCTAAACATACGACTGAATAATTAGTCTTAAAGCATTCTTGGCTAACAGAAAAAGACCTCGTTTTGTATATAATTTGAATTTCGAATTAGCGAATATACTAAATTTGCATACATGTCTCAAACCTTTTGACACGATTACATCCTAATAAATATTTGCTTATTAGGTATGTATCCATGTATTATGTCTGAGCGTATAAAATTCGGTATTAACTTACATAACCAAAAAATACACACTTTCATATCCTACTACTTTTGATATAAATATTATACATTTTTAAGGCACTTTCTCTCTATCTTTGGTTATGCTTATGAGGTAGCTTGCGTTTTAAATGCATAGTATAGTAATTTTTAAATTTGTAAAACTTAACGCAGCAGATGCTATTATAAATCTTTCGTTATTATTTAAATACAAGAAACGAGATAATGAAAAAAGAAACTAAACATAATAATGCAAAAAGTTCAGATTCATCTTAAGTGCTTGTATTTAAAATAAATTACATCCTTTTCTACAGATTTTCATATTTAGGAAATGCCATTGAACTTGACAAGATCATCTTGCGCCTCATAGATTTTCTCATCATACCGATACAGGAAAGATATGTATTTTTGTTTGTAACGAATAAACACACAAATACAAAACCGATTTAAGAAAATGTTTCACCATTAGAATGCTACATAATCCCTGAATAACATAGGCTATGTTTATACTAGAAAAAATCAGTGATCCCTACTACTACACGTACGAAGCCGGGACGGACCGGTAGTATAGATTCATAAACTACAATTCTCAATCAATTTATAGATCCACTGTCTAAAAGTTTTCCACGAGATAAAATGTTATTACAAATAAAAGTGATATTTAAAAGAATAATGTTCAGATTGTGGAAGTTGAATAATTCAAGATTTTTAAGAGAGCAATGTCAATGTAATAAAACAGCGGGAATTTGGGAGGTTATTCAAAGATGTGCATGGTTAATTGTAATGTATGAAGTTGATTAAAAGAAAAAGAAGAAAAAATTAAAATCATTTATGGTGAATGCTGATTTCAATTTGATATTGGGATAATATGGCAAGATAGATCATATTAATGTATTGTCAAAATTTATAAAAAAAATAACATGACGAAATAGACAGAAGTGACTGAATTTAGACATTCCATCACAATTTATTTTTAAAACTGTAGACTTTTATAGTTTACAATTTCATTCTAAAAGTTGGTAATATTTAATTAGTTTTATATTAGAATTTTATAATATTTTTGGAACCCACTCTTAGAAAATTATTCATGCTGTATAATATTAATAATTTTAATATTTAAATTTATAAAACAATTCAAATAAATAAAAAATTATATTGTATCTCACATATCATTACATATTTTGGCGCCCAACGTGAGGCACGACATATTTGAGAGGAGCAATACATATTTGAGTTGGGCGATACATATTTTGGCCTACAATTACCAAATCATTACACTATATATTTTTTGCCTAAAAGAAATAAAGCATAACCATTAACCAATCATTTATTTAGCGCACACCACACAGATACTCCTTCCTCCCAGTTTATTGTCTTCCCTTAAGCCTATCAGGAACCACAACCAATAGGATTTTCATCCCTTTTCGATCTCATTCGAACACGTAGCGCAGCATCCTTTCAAGAAAAAACCGCCCCTCAATTTGAAATATACTCCAATGAACATTTTTTTATATAGATTGTAAATTTGCCATACTGACAGACAAAACTTAAAGAAAGAAATACTTTATTTCGTTAATTAATAAATTATAAATATTTTATGCAAATGTAAGGCCGGGATTTATTAAAAAAAAAACAAAATATAAAATGAGAAATATAAAAGAAAACGTATTATATTAAAATGTATATACGAAACTATGTCAGTTTGGCTTACACATGAATAGATTCTTATATTATTGTGAAAGGCCAGCAAAGTTGTTCATTATATATTAAATTACGTTTGGTGCATTTCGTATGATAACTTAGACAAAAATGAGAGTGCAATTCTTCTGGTCAGTCTCTAATTTATCCCTTACCAATATTTGAAATCATAAAATCAAACCCAAAATAAGTATAATGAAATTCATAATTTAGATCTTTTGATTCGACCAGCATAATTATTAAAACTTGTTCGACAAGAAATCAAACTGTGAGTACTGTCCAATGATAATGAGATATGGAAAAACTAATATAAATAAATAATTAAAATTAAAAGTAAAACAAGACAACAGAACATTCAGTGAGAAAGCTCACCTTACGGGAATTGATTGACAATAATCAATTTAACGGATAATCCAGTAAAACACAAATCTCACAAGGAAACATGTCACTCTACCACTTACACTTGCGTACTGAAATCTGGAATAAGTCGTGGGAAATGCGACAACTTAGTAAGGGTGCGTTACACTCTTCCACCCCCTGATCTACATTCGCTAATAGTACTAATTCATTCTTTGACGCTAATGGGCGCCTGGTTGTGCCTTTCGACTCAAAAACGACCCAAAATATATCTACGTTATTTTGTCGCTTAATATTCTCTTCCTTAAATTCGTTGTTTTTAGCATTAGTAAATATTATAAGCATAAAATTAAAATCTTTCTTACACAAATGATAAAAATACTGTAGATACTTATCGTTGGAAATGAGGAACGGGAAGTATTAAAAGAAGCTTGAGAACAAAAGGCTCTATTGAAACCCATAAGAATAGGAAATGATAAAACAATGGAAAACTACTGTCTAAGACAGTAGTTCCCAAACTTTTTCAGTTGAAGGCACACTTACAGATTTAAGTATTTTGTCACAGCGCCCTGGTCGCGATCAACAAAGTGTTGTATAACCGAGCCGTTCAGAGCTGACGAAAAAGTCCTGAATAAAAACGAGGAATGGGTGGCAATACAAGTGACAGGTACC
This sequence comes from Agrilus cyanescens, assembly GCA_947389935.1. Classification (NCBI taxonomy): domain Eukaryota; kingdom Metazoa; phylum Arthropoda; class Insecta; order Coleoptera; family Buprestidae; genus Agrilus; species Agrilus cyanescens. The sequence continues at coordinate 18,750,499 of OX376707.1, forward strand.
CTCTTTCCGACCAATAGAATGCAACCTTTGAATTTGGCCGTGCCGTAATTTTTAATTTGAATAAATGAAAATAAGGAATTATGAAATACAAATCCAGATATATTGTCATGATAGAAGGAAGTTGCAATACAATTTAAAAAAAAAATTAACAAAAGTAGAATTGAAATAAGTTCCAAGATTAATTAAATAAGTTTTATTTAAAAAATATGTATTATTAATTGAATATAATTAAGTATCTACGTTAATTAAAATTTTAAAGTTGTGACAAATAAAATTTAATTTGGATTAAAAAAAATATATTTTGGAAAATAATTTTAGAAATTATTTCGAAAAGACTGAAGCATTTTGAAAAAATAATAAGAAGAATCAAGATTGTACAAATTAAAAAACAAAAGAATTAAAATTTAGTTCCATGTAGTCGAGAATTTGTTTATAAAGAGTGGGCCATTTATATATTGAATTTTAAACTACGTGTTATTAATGACGCTGCCAACTAGAGCACCATGAATTGTTGACAGTTATTTAGTTTGAACCGTCCGCTGATAGAATATGTATCGCTTTAATTTGGATCAACGTTTTGAAATACTTGAAACTTACATTGACTGTGACTCTGTGGTTGCCGAGACGGCGCGAAATTTGCGTACAAAGTTTGGAAGAAATGAGGCGCCGTCAACCCAAGGAATTAAGAATTTTATCGATAAAGTTCGCAAAAGTAGAACGCAGGTGGACGTGAAACATATTCCGCATGCTCATCCTAAGCGTACCCCTGAAATAATCGCTGCTGTGGCCGGAAGTGTGCGTCTTAACGCGTCAACATCAACTAGGCGCAGAAATCAACAACTCAACATTAGTCGTACCACTTTGAGGAGGATACTGCACAAAGATCTTGGTATGTATGCGTACAAAGTCCAGCTCATTCAGGAGTTGAAGCAAGTTGACCATCAACAACGTTTTCGCTTCGCTGATTGGGCTTAAAACAAGTTGAACGATGAAAATAACCTTTTCGGATAAAGCGAATTTTCACCTTGGCGGTTATGCCAACAAGCAAAACTGAAGGATTTGGGGCACGGAAAATCCACACGTCGTTGCAAATAAGCCCATGCATCCGGACCAAAAGTCACTGTGTAGTGCGGATTTTAGAGTGGTGGCGTGATTGGACCCTTTTTTTTCCAGAATGATGCTGGTCGCGCCGTTACGGTCAATGGCAAACGCTATCGAGATATGATAGCTGACTTTTTGGGGCAGGAATTGGAAGACATCGATCTCGATGACATCTGGTATCAACATAACGGTGCAACTTGCCACACCGCCGCGCTCACAATCAACCTTTTGCACACAAAATTTAACAATCGCGTAATTAGCCGTTTCGGAGATGTCAAATGGCCACCTCGAAGCTGCGATTTAACACCACTAGACTTTTTTCTTTGGGGCGCATTGAAAGATAAAGTTTATACGGACAATCCTCAAACAATTGGACACTTGAAACAAAACATTCAAGCTCAAATCGCTCAAATGGAGCAGCAAACTCTCGATAAAGTGCTTGAAAATTGGTGTTCCAGGATGAGCTACTGCCGAGCTAGCCGAGGTAGCCACTTGAATGAAATCATTTTCAATACTTAATCGGAATATACATAGTATCATATGAAATAAAATAAATAACAAAAAATTCAATATTTCTTATTCTCATTGATAATTTATAATTCAACATATAGATAGCCCATCCTTTATTAGACATAAAAATTAGGAACAGAACTACGAAATTATAATTAGACAAAATAATAATTAAAAAAATACATTTAATGAAATGGAACATATTAAAAGTCGTTACAAACTGAAGTAGATACTACCCATAGTATTTTTACTCTACGTGATTATCAAAAAAAAAAACTGCCGTTTGAGACATAAATAAATGAAATAACTTTAAATATCATATAAATATTAATTAACTTAAATAATTAATTTTATTTAATTAATAATACATATTTTTTTAAAATACTTTTTTTTTTAAACAAAATTTATTTAATATCTTGGAACTTATTTCAATTCTACTTTTGTTAATTTTTTTTAAAATTGTATTGCAACTTCCTTCTATCATGACAATATATCTGGATTTGTATTTCATAATTCCTTATTTTCATTTATTCAAATTAAAAATTACCGTCAGGCGCCACTGCACAGCCAAATTCGTAGATTGCATTCTATTGGTAGGAAGGAGGCTGCCTCTTACATGTATTGCTACCCATTCATCGTTTTTATTTAGGACTTTTTCGTCCGCTCTAAACGGCTTGCTAATACAATGTTTATTTTTTACAATCTGCTTACTGAATACCTACTGCCATCGCAAATCGCAACACTTCATTAAATACGACTGCATAACACGGCACTCCTGTCTACTCTTCACAGCGCCACGGCGCACACTATAGGAACCCCTGGTTTAAGACAACGGGAATAATTAGAAACATAAACATAACTAAAAAGAAGCAGAGGAAGACCCGGGATGGATTATTTTGTTGTATTTCTGAAAATGCTAAAATCATAGAGACAATACTCGTAGAGTAAGCAAGCCAATGAAAAATGCAATATTCCAGTAGAAAGAGGCAGAAAATACAGTGCTTATCTCGTTTCATTTCCAGCATGCATTCTGTTTGATTTGAATTGTGCAAAGTTATACAATGAACATGCGCGATAAGGAAGCTAGAAACTGTATCTCTATTTTATTATTCTTTTGTAGGGATTGTATAAAAAAATCAGCAGTGTGGTGTGTCTAAAATTAAACTAAATAAACACTAACGTTAAATACAACACGAGACGTCCAAAAATTCCACAAATCTCGGGGAGGAGAGCAAATCTTAGAAAAGACACCTACAGTCACAGACATCTTACGACTCGCTAGAGTGGATATTGTTTGTTAACCTTATTGTAAATAGGTAACTACTTCCAGATTTCTTAAATTTTTATTTTTTATTATGCATAGTTATTTAGTACTTAATACCTACTTATGCTTAAGATAAGCAGAATATGTGAGATGATGAGGCCCCCAACATGACTCGAAAATAATATACGTTTGAATATTACCACGTAATGAAAACACGATACATACCACTTAAAACGCCAATTCGCAAATAGCGTCTCCAATATTTTTCAAATTCATTTTGCTCCGAAACTAAATATAATAAGTCAGATGAAAATATGAAACCAAAGATAAATTCTAGAGAATGTCAAACATCGGAAGACCAATAGAATAGGCGTATTTAAGTCACAATGTTATACGGACCACCATTTACGAAAATGCCACAACCAGGGTCATAGTTTCAACACAGTTTCGTCTCTGTAGACTTAGAACTCAGTATTAAATAATGAAAAAGAGAACTTACATACTACAAACGATAGTAATGATTATAGTGATGCGTTTTTGTTTTTGTAGTTCTCATAAAATCTCTAAAAATCATGAAAATATTTAATAATTTTAAAATAGATATAAAAAAAAATCGTTGCTGCTACCATGAACTACAAACGATTCTCGATTCGCTGGTAACCGGTTTTCCGAAAAACTATTACAGTAAGGGATTCACATTTCCATGTACTTAGAGATTTTATGAGAACTACAAACAAAAACGCTTCACTACATCATTCTCATTTTTATTATTTTTATTATTTGTAGTCCAAGTTCCAAATTCACAGAGATCACAATTTCAAGCGGCACTCTGAACACTGGTTTCAGAAAGGATTATTTGTTAGACTTCTGCATAATAACAAAACAACAAAATAGGAATCAAAGTAAACTAGAGCGATTATAAGAAGTGTAATAGCTTCAGATTGGATTTGTCAGAAGAATCAGTTCAACTGTTTTCCATCAAAGTTCTAAAAAGATATGTACCTCCAACTTAATGACTATAACCTCTCTATAGACGTATTTTTCTTAGAACTGCCAACTGAGAGACTGCAGTCTTTCTTCTAAAGACAAGAACCTCGAAGACTGCAGTCTTCTTCTTACATTTACAGAATGAGCTTTCCGAGACTAAAGTCTTAATGACGATTCCAAGACTCTGAGAGACTGGTAGTTTTGACCTGGACTCCTTTTAGACTCACTTATACACATTTAGCACAACGTTCATTAAGTAATTGTAAACCCTTGTTGTCTCATAATGAGTTACTCACTAAACTACATAAAAGAATTGTGGAAAAACGACGTGTAATACTAGTCAAAGATGTACTCTGCTTGAAAAATAACGCCCCTGCAGACCAAGCTAAAGAGTTTTTTGCAAGGGTTTATAATTACATACCTACTTTATGAACGTTGTGCTAAATGTATAAATCTTAAAGGATATTTGAAAATCAAAGGGTAAAAGAAAACACTTGGTATTAAAAGTTTCACAAAAAAGTTTTATTAACTCTGACATATGTTTCGACTATAAGGTCATTTTCGAAGAGTAAGAATGTTGTACTAAATTAAGTTTTACAAAATAAGATATTTAAATACTATTGGGACTAATAATTATATTCATAAGCGGAGAGGTTACAAAATCTGTTATTTCATTTACAATGGGTAAACCCCCCAGGGAGGCTTTATTGATCTCTAAAATTTCCAAAGTATTCAAACGTTTACTTTTATTGGAATAATGGAGTAATTTAACATTCTCAAGGTCTAAAGAATGTTTATTTTCTACACAGTGTTCTGAAATTCCTGTACATTTGTTACATTTTTCTATACTTTTTACATGTTCATCTAAGCGTTTTTTTAAAGCACGGCCAGTTTGGCCAATATAAAATGAATTACAGTTTTTGCATGGTAATTTATAAACTCCTGATTTATCTAACAAGTCTAATTTTTGTTTATTATTAACGAGCATTGATTTTAAGTTATTTTTATTGACACAGATTGAATTTATTTTATGTTTTTTGAGGCGATTGCAAATATTTTTGCTTATACTAGGTACATAGTTATCTTTCGTTAGGTTCTGATTCTGGAGCTGAATAGAGATGATTTAATATAAGTTTCTTTCATTTTTTTGAAATAAGTTGATCAATAATTGACGTTTTGTAACCATTATTGGTGGCTAATGTTTTAATAAAAAGCACTTCTTTATTAAACTGAGGTTTAGTTAACGGGACGCTAAACAATCTATGAATGAAAGAATGAAAGGCACTAAGTTTTATGTTAAAATCTTGTCTAGACAAAGCGTGGGGTAAAATATCCGTGAAAGTCGGTTTTCTAAAAATGTCAAAAGTGATATCTCCATTTTTATTTGAAATAGTTAGATCTAAAAAGTTCAAAAGTGAATTATTTTCTAAATCTATTGTAAATTTGATTGTTGGGTATAAAGAATTAAGGAAGGTTAAAAAGGAATCTAATTGTCTTTTTGTCCCAGACCACATATAAAAAATATCATCTACATACCTCTTCCAGAAACAAACATTTTTTGTTAAACGGTTTTCTGAATTAAAAATTTTTGTTTCTAAATTTGCCATAAATATTTCGCTTAACAAAGGTGACAAAGGTGATCCCATAGGGAGTCCATCTAATTGTAAATATGTATTGTTTTCGAATTTAAAATAACTCTGTTTTATACATACATTAATTAATTCTGATAGTTCCAACTTTTCGTTTATATTAAGTTCACTTGAGTTTATTAGTTGATCACACTGTTTTGTTATTTCACGAGTAGGAATGGAAGGGAATAGGTAAGTTCTCGACATCAAACGAGACTAGAATTGTATTTTTTGGAAACTTTAGAAGTTTTAATTCATCTATAAGTTGTAAAGAGTTTTTTATGGCGTATTTTGATTCGAATTTGACGAGTGTCGGAAATATCTCGTTTATTTTTTTGCACTTCTTTCGAAACAAAAATTTTTAATTCAGAAAACCGTTTAACAAAAAATGTTTGTTTCTGGAAGAGGTATGTAGATGATATTTTTTGTATGTGGTCTGGGACAAAAAGACAATTAGATTCCTTTTTAACCTTCCTTAATTCTTTATACCCAACAATCAAATTTACAATAGATTTAGAAAATAATTCACTTTTGAACTTTTTAGATCTAACCATTTCAAATAAAAATGGAGATATCACTTTTGACATTTTTAGAAAACCGACTTTCACGGATATTTTACCCCACGCTTTGTCTAGACAAGATTTTAACATAAAACTTAGTGCCTTTCATTCTTTCATTCATAGATTGTTTAGCGTCCCGTTAACTAAACCTCAGTTTAATAAAGAAGTGCTTTTTATTAAAACATTAGCCACCAATAATGGTTACAAAACGTCAATTATTGATCAACTTATTTCAAAAAAATGAAAGAAACTTATATTAAATCATCTCTATTCAGCTCCAGAATCAGAACCTAACGAAAGATAACTATGTACCTAGTATAAGCAAAAATATTTGCAATCGCCTCAAAAAACATAAAATAAATTCAATCTGTGTCAATAAAAATAACTTAAAATCAATGCTCGTTAATAATAAACAAAAATTAGACTTGTTAGATAAATCAGGAGTTTATAAATTACCATGCAAAAACTGTAATTCATTTTATATTGGCCAAACTGGCCGTGCTTTAAAAAAACGCTTAGATGAACATGTAAAAAGTATAGAAAAATGTAACAAATGTACAGGAATTTCAGAACACTGTGTAGAAAATAAACATTCTTTAGACCTTGAGAATGTTAAATTACTCCATTATTCCAATAAAAGTAAACGTTTGAATACTTTGGAAATTTTAGAGATCAATAAAGCCTCCCTGGGGGGTTAGGTTAGGTTATTACTTAAAGGATATTATGTTGAATAAATGAAACTTAGTCGATTATATAATATGTTGTTAGGAATTTGAATTTTCAAAGTGGAAAAATATATATTCTTGCTTGGAACGACGAATCCAACAACATACTACATACATACTGTAAAATTTGAATCGAATTAAAGAGGTGTGGGTAGAATTGTCCAATCGAGAGGTGTGTAATTGATCTCAAAACAGCTTAAGCATATAGATCCTTAAGGAAGAAGCAAGCGAAAAGCAAGTGAGGTTATGGTATTAAATTTCCGTTCTTATTAAAGTTTCTTAAATGCTATGCACCACTGTCTAAAGTTGAACGGGTTCAACTAGTTTTAAAATATTGTGGCATTGTATATGGCAGGTTAGATATCGATCGATAAATGTAGAAGCTGTTCTGAAAAAGAATAACACAGTTAATTGAATTGACTTCTATCATATCATAAAAGTTTATCTTCTTGATTTTTGAAAGAAAATACTTTAAACTTTAAATACTTTCACTTACTTTTGTTAATTAATTTTATAACAATTTGTTTTAACCTACACGGTCCTCCTAGGAAAGAAGGAATCATGATTGATGAATGGTTCCTTCTTCTAGAATAGGTTAAGACAAATTACTATAAAATTAATTAAGAACATTAAGTGAAAGTGTTTTAAGTGTTTTCATCTAAAATTCAAGAATAATAAATGTGATGGAGTTTTTCATTTACGTTAAATAAACACAATATTTTTTTCTAAAAAAAACCGTTGACTGAGTTTCTTAAATTTTTGAATAACAATATAAATATTTAACCATCTAATCATGTTATTGTTTTTTTTTTTTTTGGTAGGTACATTGTGGTTCGAAGGTCAAGCCGAGGTCGCTTTAAAAAATTGTCATGCTCTACTAATAACGGAAAAATGTCAACCTTTAACCCGACAACCCTGTTGTTAAAGTGGTATGCATATTAATAACGCCTTATCTTGTGACTTTTATGACTTTCCATGTTTATCAGTTTATAACTGTTGGGTACCAATGTTTCATAAGCGCGATAAACTAATGTAATAGTAATGATTAATTCAAAAATAAGAGCATGAAACACCAAACATTTTAACTAATCGTAAGTAACTTGTTAATTACTAAAATAACTATAAATACACAATTAAAAGTCTATGATGACGGTATAAATTAATGCATGTTGTCTACTTGTCGTTTGTCGATAATTATTTTATTTACGGAGTTTCGTCACATATGTATGCATACATAAATATAGTTGCAGCTAATACAAAGCCATTAAAATCAGAGGTCACGTTAAATTTAATTAGAATCAAAGAAAAAGTAAAGGTGACCATTTTGTTAAGTTGATCAATAACATCTACCAATTTTTACGTAACTTAGTATAACGAAATCGTTTAAAATAAATAAAAAGACAGGTCGAAACCGGTCGCAGAATTGGCTTGTGGTTCGTTGTACCTATTGTATAGGACGCGTTCCAAGTGTGGGATTAGTAATCCTTAATTATTTAGACGTAACAGGAATTTACCTGTCTTTTTAGATTATTTTATCTACGTCTAACATGTATGTACCTTCAGATTCAATAGTGTAATACCATATTTACAACAACTTTTTCGTAATGAAATTTTTCGATTAGTCCTATAATTATCACTGTTCCTAATTAAACGAGACATCCATTCCTCGTGTATTAAATACCATGTGCTAAATTAATTTATCAAATTTGACTGTCGATGATGGTTTTAAACTAACTATGAGGAACAAGTTTTATTGGAATGAATTTTTGGATGAAACTAATAATCAACGAATTATAAATAGTTTGATAATAAAATTTTTTTTTTTATGTTTCGAAATTTTTTATAAAGCCTGTGTAATGATATATGCTTACTTGAATGGTTTCAGTTTTTTCACCTCCCTAAAACTCTTAAAGAAAAACTTCAAGTGGAAGTGTAAGTATTGCTTGGTATATATGTATGATAAGCTCAACCCTTTATCCTGAGTCTACAGTTAGAGACTTACCTTAGGTGCCAAAACGTGTATTAGGACTCTAAACGTTGTGTAGAATTTGGGTTTTTAGTTTCCAGTGTTAAACCTCTGATTATGTAGCAAGAATAAGCCAATCATCATATATAACATAAATAATAAGAAATATAACTTAATATTTTAGTGGTACCGCATAATAATTTGGACGATACCGAGTCGGCTCCCAAAGGTTCTTTGATCCGACAATTAGGTAGTCAAACTGACTTCCAGGTACTGGTCGAGTTGGCTTCTGTTTTACCTGCTGCGGTAATTAGCTTGTAAGCGATTACACCAAGATTACATAAATAAACAGTATATTCGGGAATACTCGGTTTGGTACAAGTTTTTGACTAATATTTAGTTCGATAAAATTGGTTTTCCCTTATTAGGCTATTATTCTAAAATCTAATTGAGCGGCGCCGTATACCTACAAATGCCGCGAACAGAACGAACTTATTTATTTTCCGTCAACTGAATAATTCGGCGGACAACAAATCCTATTAAGCAGTTCAGATTCAAACCAATACCAACAACCTCAAAGGTAGTCCGACAATCCAGACTTAGTAACCGATACCTGATGATAACATTTTGAATGAAAGCTTTATGTTATTGAACCGTTTTTTTTTTAAGTATCGTTCTTTTAAAGGCTTAACAAGCAAAGATGATTTTTTTTTCAAATTATTAGTTATTTTATAAAAACTAAGGTATGTATTACAATAATTAAATGTAAAATATACTTTTCGTACTTTTGCATTAGCAAAACCTCACAATGTCACTAATTTTAGTTCGGATTTCATGTTAAATACAGATTAAAAGTAAATTACTTAATTTACTTTGCATTTTGCAACAATGTGGCCTAAAGTATTTTTTAATCAATTTTAATTTAGAAAAAGATCTTTTTTGTGCCACTGTGACTGGTATCTAATGCTAATTAAGTTTTAAGCGCACTAGACAAATTCGGAAAAACTGAAATTAAATTGTGTGCCGATGAGTGCGTCTCAAGCTGGCGGGTTGCGCGGGAAAATCAAATTGTCGAACTGTGGCTGCCAACAGTGCCCCCGAGGCGCAGCGCCCGGATTCTGTGCACCTCCGATAAGGCCTCCCCTGAACAACCTACAGGAAACTTTAGACGCGTTCAGTCCGACTAGCAAGGAGGTCCACATTGATCCACGTTTGGCAAATTCTACTCTACGTGCTCAGATCGTTCCGCTTGTTCAGGCTAAAAGGCAGCTTTAGACTACTAAACACACTTTTTATTGCGCCAAGGGGCGTAATTTGAATTACTGTTACAGATCACAGAAAGGTTGGGTTATAGGATTGACCATTTTAGAGTAATCGCCATAGACGGAATTGTTTAAAAGTACCACCTTGTAACTATCATAAGGGGGGGGGGAGTACCCCAACTTTCTAGTTAAAATCGAGAAAAAAAAAACAAACAAAAATTTATCTTTTCAAAAATCTTTATTTATTTAATTAACTCGAAGAATTTGGCTGTGAATGTGACTCGTCTAGTGTTAGGACCTTTTAATTACGTTGTGTTAAATGGATGTAGTAAGATAGATTCTTTTATGAGTTCCGTACAAGTTATATATGCTAACAAAGAAAACACAAGAAATTTGAACCACATGATTTATTTACAAATATACATATTTACAATTTCCCTTGGTATCGGTTCGGGAAGACAAGCACCTTGTTCGGGGGCAAGAACCAATTTGTTTGAACAGTGGCAAATTTCTCAATGCTGCTGCACTGTTCTTTTAGATCTCGCTGTCACACGCCAAATTAATTTTATGTGACTAGTTCAATTATCGGAAGTAAAATAAAACTCTGTCGAAATAATTAACAAGTTTATGTACAACTTAACAAACTACATCTAGATCGAATTCTTGAAACGTTAGAAGGACAACAACAACTGTTCAACAACTATGAACTGTCCTTTTTTCAAGTGTTCATGCTTATTTTGTAGGGGCTGGAGGGACGAGGGTAAAAAATGTGGATGGAACAACAACCTAATTCTAAGAATAAGCGGTCATACACCGCGCATACCCGCCAGACCCCAATAAAAGAATCAATGGTCGGGTTTATGCAATAAACTGACCCGACCATCGATTCCTAAGTTCCAGGAACAACCCCCCAAGCAGACAAGCGCTTTACAAAATCACAAAAAAAATACAATAAAACATTCCGACACATGACACACCTTTTTATTTTACCATAGAATTTAGGGTTGGGACAGATGTGCCATCAAAGACATTTAATAGCCAAAGGTATGTGTTGGTACAAAGTTCGAACATCGTCAAACAGTGCAACAACCAATTGTGTAGGAAAAACCCTCGCATGTTCGTCTCGAGCTGGGAGAAGGAAAGTCGTGCAAATCGTGAACTTTAACCGTCGATAAAGCTACAACCGCTGTAAGCCCATGGGATACCTTGGTAGGCCATGTTAGAATACCTGTTGTCGGAAAATTCCATGTCACAGGAGTTTGTATATATAGTTTGTTTGGTGTGAGGAATCGGGCACACTTGGTAACCACGAAACCTTTTATATTTTTTTTTGTCGGACACGTCACACTTGGTGAACATAGCCCTTTTTGTGTTTGGCGAGACACGTCACCTTGGTGAACGTAGCCTCTATTTATAAGGTGGTTCGAAACACGCCACTCTTAGTGGACGTCGTCTCTATTTTATGACGGTTCAGAACAACAAAGTATGTCAATTTACACGACTTCCTTCTCTCTGATTAAGAGTTTTTCAATTAAGAGTTTCGCCTAAATTTAGACAACTGCAAATCTGCTATCTTTTTAAACACATCTGTTACCAAGGAAAAACCTTGAGATGCTCAAACAGTGTTAGTGGTTCAAAATCAAACCAAAACGGATACCTTCAACTGAAAGAATAGATACCGCCAAATTGATTTAATACGGTAGCTACACGTTCACCTAAATTAATCATAGGTGCGTAAACCGTAGGGAGATCCTTCTAAATCCCTGCTGGTAGTTTTACTCCCTCAGGCCGATTTAGTCAACATCTACGTTTACGTAATTTTGTGGTAAATATACTAAAGTTAGAATGAACCCATTCTAAAACAGCTGATCAAAACTTCTCAGGCTATACTGATTTAATAAACCAAATTAAAGTGCTTGTCATACACCTCCTTAGTACCAGCAAGCAGTACATGAATCAGTGAAGAATTGTACATGGTCCAAAAAGGACTCGAATTAGACAATTGAATCTTAAAATTAATGACACCAGATAATCGCAAATCAAACAGGATAATATACATTAGAACCTGAACGATAAAAGAAAACAATGGTGCAATGCAATTCAAAAATAAAAGTAGCAATAAATAAAATCATAAATCTGGGAAAGATAAATGACCTCAAAATACGAATAAAATATCGGTCAGTAAGTTACCCACCTTTGTATTGTATGTCATCGGCATCGACAGCATCAGGCTCGGTGTTGACGGACGAACGACCGCTAATGGGGTAGTTTATGGTACCGGACAGATCGGTCAGGCGGTGGCGACGAACGGTACGACTCTCGGACAATGGTTGATAAGCCGGCAACAGTGGCGGGGTTGTATACAACTCAGATTAGAGGTGGTGGCGGTCAAGTACCAAATTACGAACACGGAACCAAACACGAACAATTCGAATCAAAATATGCACTTTGATAAATACCTATTGGACTTCACCTCCGATTGGTTTAGAACACTACTCAACTGACCACATAGCACAATAACTCTCTAAAACTTCTCTGAATTTCTAACTTTAACTCTGCGACTATAACTCAACTGTAACTGTTTAACCCTCGGTATCTATTTTACTGTAACCTAGCTGTAGCTAACTGACTGTAACGGTTTGACTCTACTGCTTGATTCTCACCCTCTAACTTCAACTGTCTGACTTCAACTCTCTAAATTCAACTGTCTATCCTATTGAAACTTGCGGTGATTTATCCCAAAATTTTACCCTCACCAACACACGATTCTGCATCTCGCGAGCTTCCCCTCGCTTCCCGACATCCCTAAGATACCTATCGTTCGAAACTAAAGACACAGATATTTCTACTTCAAACCCACCAATAGTTGACTCTAACGTGTTCATATTCCACAGACTTGGCAGTGGTCGAAAACCATCCCTTTTCCTCCCTACACCCTCGCCTAGCTTCTAACCGAAAGATCAGATTCGCAGACTTTCCCTTTCGCTTCTCTAAGGCCCTCTCGCTCATTCCTATTACCAACCCGACTTACCCCCTATATACCAGCAACTACCTACAGACGAACGACCAGACCATCTGATTTTCTCTCTCGCTTATTTACCAGAAGCTCCTGTATTACTTTCTCTCTCCTTCAATAACCACATGGTGGTGACCCAAAAACTCCTAGGCACGCTGTTTACGCAAAATGTAAGTTTCCAGGGTGAAATTTGTCCTTTTCTTACTCATTAAGTCCGAAAAATATTTTAAAAGAATTTATTCAATCTTATTCTCATTCCAAATAAAATCAGAAAAATAATCGAAATTAGACATACGAAATAAAAACAAATATTAAGATGAAGAGACGAAAATACCTGCGATCCAATTAAATAGAATTATTATCGGATAAGAACCACCTACTAAATAAATAAATATAAGAGAATTATTTACTATATTGTAACACCCGGGTGCGGGTGGTTACAACCTCATACATTTAAAATGACATCAATGAAGACGAGTCTACTGAAGATGCAATTAAGTATACCTATATATTACAATCAAACTCCGACTTTGATTCGTGTTGCGGCCTTTATAAAAAAGGCAATGGTGCTTTGGAAAGTACAGATAGCTGCCATGGGCTCAATGAGCATTTTTATTTTTTGGGACAACATTCGTTTTCATTTGTATTGTTAAAAATTTAGGCAACCTTTGACACACGTGTGCAATGTTGTAGACAGTCTGTGTCGAAACCTCTAACACCGGCCTAGGTTATTAGAGAAACTTCTAGTGGTTACTAGGCGACATCGAATAACCATAAAAGGAGGGCCGAACGGAGGAGGAACGAAACCTTCCAACAATTTAAAGCAGATGTTGAGCGATTGTTGAGGCTGGTTTATTCTAGTGCACCCCAAGACTTTGCAGACCAACTAACTATCCACCCAAATGTTATTGACGGAGTACGAGACAGCGAAATACAGCAAGCCCGTCGACTTAGTCGTCATAAAACTGCAAGCGACGCTTTGTCACACGGCCTGGAATACGAGGCAGCGAAACTGGCATCAGGAGGTCATGTTCTAATACGGCAGACTGGATGGAACGTTGAGGACGACGGTGAAGCAATTCGTCAAGAGATGGTAAAATTTTCTAAACAAGTTATGTTTTATTCAAACAAGAATGAAGAATGACGAGAGCACCTGCGCTGCTTAAATTGTGATAAGGTTGACCATCTTTCACGAGATTGTAACAGCAGAAGACGAAACCCTACGTGTTGGAATTGTGGAAAAACTGGGCATATAAGCAGTGTCTGTTCAGAAAAAGGAAGACAGGTATCCGCCTCTGAAAGAAACAACCAGGGAAACTTAAGAACAGCCAGTTTCGTGGGGGAAAAGCTGGCTATTCACACGGTTATTAAACTAATACGGTAGCCTCACTTGCCGCCAACCAATCAGAGCGCACTAGCGTATGACATATCTCAGAATGTACAGGGTAGAGGAAAGATATGCGAAGTAAATGCAACATGAAATATAATGTTTCACGTAATTGAAATTTACAGTTTTTTTTATTAATTCTATCGTATTAAAATATACTTAAATAAGTGCTTTTATGTATTTTAAGAGAATATTCATGTTATTAATAATATGTAATTACGTTAATTGACAATTCGCTTGAATTTCTTTAGTCATCGAACATGTCCCTGTTATTCTTCGTTTCAGAGATTTTTCCTGAAGTAAATTTAAATACTTAATTCTTATAAATATTCTTTGGCGGCTTATGTTATGGATGATACTTGAATCAGCTGTATCGCATTTTTTTAAAAGAAAACGTGCTGTTCTTTTTACAATATTCTTTCCACCCCTAATTCTCTTGTTTCAGGGAAATTAATTAAATAGTTTTTCTAATCGTTTAACTAAATTTAAAAAAGATTCGAAAGGTTCAATAAGTCCCCCAATGGAAAGATATTGTAACTACGGAGGAATTTGTTGATGATTAATATCTTTGGTACGACTTCCGATATCAGGCCTCTCTTTTAAAAATTTCCTTGCTATATTCTTTCAAAATCTGAAGGTAAAAATTGCAGGCTACATATCTGGGCGTTTATTACATTAATTTTATCGACTCGAGGACATCGATTTATCCATTCTTATTTTAATTGATCATCTTTTGGGAATGAAAAAAAGACAAGTCCTTATTTTTTCCCTGTTGGCTCTTACAAGAACCGACACCTACCATTTTATAAATGATCTACAAGCTGAAGATAACCTTCAGAATTGAGTAATATATGCCTTATTTTTTATTAGCTTCATTCATAAGTGCATTATTTTACAGAAAGAAAATATGTTGTCCAGATAATTTTAGGTAGCTTAATTTTTACATAAATAGTTGCCAATTAAAATAGAATCAGTTATAACTTTATTTGCATGTAGGTAGTAGAATCATTTTTATAAAATTATTACAATTTGGGAGTTCGAAAAGTGACCATAACTCATTACTTATTTTGAATTACTTATATTATTATTGGCGTCAATATTAATCGCAATTATATAATATTGAAAATAGGTAAGTAGGTACATACAAGCTTATGTACCTATAATGACAATGCCTATGGAAATGTAAAATATTTTTGGTTCGTTTTTATGAATTATTTATATACGGCATGTATACAATCCCTTAAATTAACCCACCCTTAAGCACTAGTTCAGTTTATCAAACACTGTTAGTATGGTATTTTAAAAGTAGTATATTATTAAAAAAAACTACAAGAGAGTAGCAGACACAAAAATCTCAACATTCAACAGCTTAGTTTTTCAGTAAAGAATTGTATTGAATTCATCAATATAGTCAAAAAAGAACTTCGTGCTATTAAATGTATTGCCAAAGAGAATGGTTATATAGTAGCATCGTTGATTAAATAATCAATAAGGTAAAATTTAAGAATCTTATTTCAAGATGCTCGACTTTTCAAATTAATACAGATAAAACCAAGTTTATAACTATGCCATTCGAACCAAGGTTTGGAAGTGATGTTTCGTAAACTAGGTTTCCAAATTACCTATAGTTCAAACAATAACTCTCTTCAAACTCTTCTTGGTAATCCGAAGAACAAAATTCCTTTTCTGAAAAACATACATGTAATAGATTTCAAGGATTTCAATAAGAAGTACCTACGTCGGTACGGACGACGAACGGTACGACTCTCTTTCTTCTCTGTAACTTTCTACCTTGCTAACGGTAACTTTCTGACCGTAACTGTCTGACTGTAGCCGTCTATCCTATTAAAACTCGCGGTCTTTTATCCCACAATTCTACCCTCACCAACACACGATTCTGCTACTCGCAAGCTTCCCCTCGTTCTCCTACATCCCTAAAAGGCAATCGTTCGAATCTTAAGGCAGAGATATTTCTACTTCAACCCTCCGATAGTTGACTCTCACATGTTCATATTCAAACTAATTCTAAAGTCTTCGAAAACTACCCCCTTTTCCTCTCAACCAATCAATCAACTTATTATTATATACTATAAAGGGAGAAAGGTAGTACAGTAGGTTGGGTAATGGACAGGTATCATAATATGAGAACAGGTTGTAAAGTTTGAAATAAAATGGAAAGCGAATTGAATGTCCCTCAGAGTAGCACATTAGGACCGCTACTATTTATTTATATCAATGAAATGGAAGTCGCCCGGGCTGTTTGGTGTCTTTTGAAGATTTCCTCCCGTCTCACCCAAAAACAAAACAAAAGAAGTCGCTGTCGAGACCATGATGACTATTGGGATCTGACATATGGGCGGGGCTAAAGAAACATGGCTGATATAAAGTGACAAATTTTAAAAATAAGATAGCAATACATACCCTTTGTGCAATTTTTCAAGAAGAGAATGATCAATGTTAATGAAATTTGTTGTTGGGGACAAACAAAACCGAGTAATCGTAATTTTGCTGAAGGTGAAAGACTTGTGAAAGCAGGTCATGTGATTAAATGTGGAAAAAATCAAGTCGAAAGTGAAGAGGATGTGCTCAGTTTAACGTCATACTGTTTACAAACAATTTATTTAAAAGAAAAGCCTCACCAAATCGATAGGATAATTTCAAAAAACTTGCAAAAAGTAATCAACTCCAAACTTTTCAATGCTGAACACTAAAAACTGTAATGTTAAAATAGTTTCTACTTTGACCACCAGGTGTCATGCCTCCTTTTGTCAGATCCCAATAGAAAGGAGTCCGATCTCCATTTATAAAAAACGTCCGCATTATTTGAAAAGAATAGTCTACCGTTGCATCTATTTAATTATTTTTTTTTTAATCACGAAGATACGCTATCGCTGCAAAAAAAACGCCTTCTACACAGTTCAGCTATTTAGAATTAAAATGTTCAGCAAAAAACTTATTTGAAAAGACCATGGTATGCTATTTCAATCGAGACCAAAAGTATTCAAATCGATTGAAATGTTCAAATTTCAAAATTTGAATATTGGGAGATACATCGGCCTCTTCGTCCCTTACAACGACAGAAACTAAAAAATTCCAAAAAGAGAATAGATACTACCTAAATTCTCAACTGATGTTTTAAAATCATCGTCCAACTTGATTTTTTTATTAATTTCTCGTTTGCGGTTGCTCCCTCTGACAGTGCCAATTCGAACTTGAAAAAAAATTTCAGCAATTTCTTTTGCCAACTTTACTTCTAAAGATTTTTTCCCGAACTTGTCGGCCTTATCGCTGTAGAGATACAGGCGCTCCAGACGCTTAATGGGACACCCTGTATAAAATGAACTACTCCAATCAACTTCCTCAACTACATTGAATAGAGCGTCCTGCTGTAAAAGTTACTTTAAAAAGTATTAATTTTAAATTCTTTGTTCATTTTTAGTTAATAGCTGAAAACTTAGTGTTTAAATTGATATCCAAATCATTAATTTTGAAGGAAATTATTATTAAACAATAAACAAAGAGATAGAATAAATAATTTAATTAACAACTTTATAATTAACGACTGACGACATAACTACACTAATTAGTAACAAATATTCCCTTTTAAGGGTAATGTAGCACAATTAACTTACAAATTGGTATGCAAAAGGAAAATTGACGAACTTTTAATAAAAAGTGTGTAATGAACCTTTCTGACATTGTTTGAGTTTAAATTCACCCAATTAACAACAATAATAAAACAATGACTTAAGAGAGTTATAGGAACAACAGCAAAAAAAAAAAACAAAAAAAAATTAATAGAACATAAAAAGGTGATTCTGATTATGTAAAAGAAATTTGTTAAACTTATTCAGATTTTCTTGAAACCCATTTGCCCATCATGTCATTATACTTATAAATGTGCAGTAAAGTAAAAAATACAAAACGGAATCCAAAACAAAAAACTGCCCAATTTAAATCGTCACAAAACATAAGGAGCATTGAACGCAGCTTTAGTACATAAAATTTAAAAAATGTGAACATTTTGCAATTGAAAAGATATTCTTTTTTTAGAAGAAGAAAACGAAGAAAATACAAACTTTTCATTTTAGATTATCAACTAGAATGAAGACTTGTTATTTTAATTGTAAGAAATACCATACAATTTGTATTTTGAGCAACTACTTCCATACTTTAATAAACAGAGAATTATAGTGAAAAAAAGATAATATGATTTTAATTTTGTTGGTATGAATAAAATATTTTAAGATCAATAAAAGCTAATCTTGCCAATAATCAAGCTTTTATTGATCTACTATTACAATTTCTTATTATTACGTTATTTATATTTATATTATATCATTGTTTTCACTTAACAAATTAACAAAGTCGAATTATCACAGACTACATAGCATCAAAATGAAACCGGTGGGACTCTTGTAATCTTTCTTTTTTATCTTCCTGTCGCTCTTTCCAATGTAAGATTCCAATAATTATTGTTATTAATCCGCAAATTCCTGTCAAAGCCGCAACAGACGTCAATATGACTTTACTAGGCGTCACAAATAACTGGGCCTTCCATTTCGACGGTTCATTTGCGGGCCAAGGTATAACAACCATTTGTGAATTTGGAATAATTTGATTGAATTCTTTGGAGTAGTTCGATAAGCCTACAGTCAATGTGTCCACAAAATTGGGAGTTCGTCCTAATCCAAAAATAGTATAAGGCAAGTTGAGACTGAAATGGGCAGATTGGGGTAGCTGAGCTGAAATACCATGGCGTGGATAGCCTTCTTGAGTAGTAGTTCTGTATGATATACTTGGTCCAGGAAGATTAGTACCTGTAAAAAGCAAAAAAATTGTATAAATAGATATATTAAAATCAACTGATGGTTTGACTTTACCGTAAGTTCTTCTCTTCTTTCCGACTCGTCCATCAATCATGGCATTATTATCGTTAGTTAAGCCAGTAAGAACCATTACCTTTATGAAATTGGCATCATAATCGAGAGTATTTTTGAAAGCAGCAATTTTGTATTTGTGATCCGTATTTCTAACGAGAATTACGTCCAAAGTGCCATCTTGGTAGAAATCAAAAAACACTGCAACTGCAGTACTGTTTGTGAATGGATATAAAGCATTCCATTGGATTTGATAGTTTCTTGTAAAACGATCGCAACCATTTGTGCAAGGAACATTTTCAAGCAAGAATGACCTTGTTTCTGAAGTCATTTTTGATTTCAACGTGGCCAAGATATCTGGATAACCATCCATGTTAAAATCTCCGCTGTGTAAAGTAATTACATTGGTATATTTTTCCTCCATTATTCGTGCAAAACACCATTCATTCCCGTTTGCATCTTCGAAATTGACCCCAAGGCTTTGCCATGTATCATTAAAATTCACTAATAATGCACAATCTGTGCATTCTTTGTTATAACAAACTGGCGTTACTAAATTCATCTGACCTTTTAATTCTACATCAATAAACAAAGATTGTCCAATTAATTTTGCATTTTTTGGGTGGGGTATAGTTTGATTAAAGACAAATTTTCTCTTGCCCTCTCCATACCAAATTTCAAATTCTGTTTTACTTGTTATAAATAGATCTGGACGAAAATCATAATTTAAATCTAAAATGATTTGTTTTTAATTAACTGATACTAGTTACTCTGGTTTAGGTGACCCATTACTTCCAATTTCCTTGATATTTTAATATTGCAACAAATTTTCTAGCATTAATTAGTTTATTTATTTACAGTTAAACGATGAATGAATATTGTATACATTATATCTAAGCGTTACTATTGAAAATTCAAGGCCCAAAAGCTTACGTAACTATTTTAGTCTAGTAGCCAAGGGACTTTATTGTGCAAACATATTTGTAGAGATCAATACGAAGAACATTTGTACAAATTTTTAACACCAGCAAATAATTGTCACTATTATTTTCGACACTTGTGTCGTATCAAGCATCTACCCACAAAGTTTTGCAAAACGGATTTTCTGACCTATCGACGCTTACGTAGCGAAAAGAAAAAATCGTAGCGCTCCATATCCAGCTCAGAGCTACATTACACGTTTAAGCGCGTCTTTGAAGCGCTGTATTTCTTTAACTGATACAGATAAGGAGTAGAAAATTCAATTCTCTACCAAAATTGTGTATATATATTTTTTTATCTCTCGCGGTTTTCGCTACGTAAACGTAGAAAGGTCAAAAAAGCATCTTTTACTACAAATTAAGGCCTATGACACACATAGACATTGTATCTGGGATACACGTATTTCAGATACTTCTTGTCCCTACATGTATTTAAATGGAACTTGTCGCACTTGTTCCACAACTTCTGATAGACCAAGAGCCAAGGACGTACTTTCAGGTGTTATTACGAAAGTCATGACAGGTTACTCAATGAATCTTGAATACCTGCTTAACAATAAATAATAATAATAAATAATATTTAAGAGACTAGGAAAAAAGATACTTTGACTAAATTGATTTTTTTTTCTAACTTCTTTAAAATTTTAGGGTAGTAACCCCCAAGCAATTGGGTGCTGCCTTTTATTGTTAAAAGAGTATTCGAGATTCACTGAATAACTTTTCATGACTTTTAAAACGACAACTGAAAATACGTCACTGGCTTTCCGTCTACGAGCTGCTGTTCACGCAAACGAATTTGGATGCGAATATCAGATACAGCAATCGCTATTCGCTATGTGCAGCTGCTTGGAAGGGAGACGCTGAACGACCGTGCGCGCTTAGCGGCGAAAGCTGGCATTTTTACGGCACATGTACTGATATAAAATCAAAGGTAAAAAATGACACTTCGTAAATGCTGCATTATTAATTGTAATAATACATCAAAAAATAGTGATGTTAGCTTTTATTGTTTCCCAAAAAAAAAAACGTAACGTAGGTAACGTATATGGTTAATTTAGATAATATAAGTTTTATTAAAGATTCACATGGTAAGAAAGCAGTCATCTTATCGATAGAAACCTATACCAAGGTAAAAGGTGAGTTACAAGAGAATTTTCCTCTCGTAATTGTAGAAAAATTAATTTTAAGAGAAGATTCGCAAATAAAAATACTAAGAGAATATCGTGGATATAATTTAACACAGCTTGCTAGAAAGTTAAATATAAGTGAAGCATACTTATCGCAAATAGAGAATAAAAAGCGTAAAGGTAGTATAGATTTATATAAAAAAATATCTAAAGAATTAGATATAGATGTTGATTTGCTTCTTTAAGTATAATCTTACTAATAACTATAACTTAGCATAATGCTTGTTAAAAAAAGTTAAAGCAGGGCACAAATATCATATAAACCGGCTACAAATAAAAGTTCTATAATCTATATTATGGAAGATAAACGTGCTGTATAGCTAAATTAATAATTTAATAATACCGCATTATCTTACCATAATCAACCGGATATCTAAATCTAGTTTCTGCTAGATTTTATCACAAGTAAGGATTGGATAATTTTTAAGCATAGTAAGTGCAACACAAGCTCTATCTCCAAGTGATAAACCATAAATTCTAGTTTTATTAATTATACTTGCACTAATCAGTGCTTGCTCAGGGCAAAAATCTACAATTTTGACGTCTGATAATTTAATAAGGGTTTTTGCCTCATCTTCTGTTAAATCCTGCACTTCGATACAACATTTATAAACTTCAACAACATTCACGCTTGAGATATTTCCGTCTTTCATATATTTTTTAATCAATTGATTGAAACGTTCTACACAACACAGGGTCAAGCCTCGGTATGACACCATACTTGTAATAACCATAATACGGTAAATTATGAGACACACAACAACGCCGGCATGACACCCGAATGCTTTGCAAAAATTCTATCGACACTGATTTTAGAAAAATTGAAGTAAAAAATTAAAGACTATAAGATGAATCTTCACCTATTACCGGCAATTCCTCATATATTATATTAAGAAAATTATCTATTTCTTTTTCACCTAATAGTTTTAGAACTTTATTATTATCATTTTTTATATTTTCATCTACTAATTTCATTGCTAAATTTTTAAAATATACGCACTTTATATTTTTGTTATTGTTGGTAATTTTAAGTGGTTGTACCTCTGTTAATGATTCTTCTACTGATCCTCAAATAACGAAACCTGCAGCACAAAGAAATATAGATAATTTTGAACGGCTTTACAAAAAATATTTCCAGAATCTTTTAACCGGTGATAATTTATATCGTTTCCCAGGAGATAAATATAAAAAACCAAACTAATAATAGAGATTAAAAAAAACGTTTTTAATATGGCATCCATACTTATTACTTTTATGATTAATTTTTATTTTAATTCAATTTTAATTCACTTTTTACTAGTTGCCCTATTTGACATAATGTACAAAACTGGCAGTCGGTTTGCCGGTTAATGACGCTAGATATCGCGTCTTTGATGTTGCTGCGGCCGTCCGTGAAGATTCGCCCACTGGCCGCATGGCGACTCCACTGATAAATTCCAAACAGCCATCTTGCGGTGAGGCAAAAAAGTTACTAGTGGTCCATCAGCTGATTCGGCCGCCAGTAGCATAGCGTGGCGTTTGTGTGTAGACTTTTACCGCGTTTGTTCTGTTCAACTAATTAAACCTGTTTTATTCTGTTTCAAGCTAATAAATAATAAATTATATGTGGTTAGCTTCCTTTCAAGCCTTCGGCATCTCCACATACTTGGTGACCCCGACGTGATGGTAGTAGGAAACTCACCCAAGAAAACCCGAGAGCAACAAAATCAGAACGTGCAATCAGGCAACGCAAATTCTTCGGTTTTACCCGGTCAAGAAGCAAACATGGCAAACGAATCGGGAACATTGTTTTTAATCAAGAGCAAGCTCTCGAAATTTTTCAAGGTCGAACACCTAAAATTGCGCCATTTTGGAAAACGAACCCAAAGCTTTGGTTTGGTCAAGTTGAAGCTGCATTTGGTCTTGCCCGCGTTACTTCCTACATGACTAAATATCAATACGTCATTAGAAATCTCGACCCGGAAACACTACCATTCATATCTGACATTATGGAGAGACTTCCAGACGAAGACAAGTATGACGCCATAAAAGAACGTCTTATCAGTCAATTTGACGAGACTAATGAATCTAAATTTCGTCGTATTTTGCGAGGAGCTGAGTGTGTCGATGACAAACCGTCTAACATGTTGCAACGGATGAGAAATCTCGCAGGAACTGAAGTTGGCGATAATATCCTTCGAACGCTCTTCCTGGAACAGCTTCCAGAGCATGTGCGAGGCATTTTATCCATCAGCGAGGTCGTTGACCTATCGAAACTCGCTCTCCAGGCTGATAAAATCATGGAAGTTTTTCGACCTAGTATCTTGGCTGTAGACAAACAACGGGAATGCATGTGCATCAACAGCTCCAAAGTCAAAAATTTCTCCAACGAGTAATGAAGATCTCACAACACAAATTTCTGTTTTAACCAAAAATTTTAAAGAATTGAATCGCTACGTAAGACGTGACCGAGCTAGATCCCGAAGTAGATCACAAAATTCACAAAAAAATAATAACAACGACGATGGCTTTTGTTTTTATCACAGTAGATTTGGAGATAAGGCACGCAAATGCCGTCAACCCTGCAACTTCAAGAGCAATCTTCAGCCTTTAATCTAGCTGAGCCTTCGGGGATTGCAGCGGGTATCTCTGAAGGTCGCCCAACATCCCGTCTACAAGTTCAAGAAAAACAAACTGCTCTTAAATTCTTAGTTGATACAGGTTCTGACGTTTCGGTCATTCCAAAGAGTAAAGTAATTATTAAAAGTACTATTTTTGCACCAGTACCAAAAATTAAACTCTTCGCAGCTAATGGTTCTATTATAAACACGTTTGGCACAAAAACAATGACACTCGATCTAGGGCTACGACGACCATACCTATGGCCATTTACAATAGCCGATATTACTCATCCTATACTAGGTGCTGATTTTTTAAAACATCACGGCTTGCTGGTCGATCTTAAAAATCAGCGATTAATTGATGTCCAGACTAAACTATTTCTACCTGCGAAAATTAGTAATTCAACACAACCAACAATTTGTTCGATTACGAATGAGCTTCCGTTCTATGAGGTTTTAAAAGACTATCCTGACGTCACAAAACCAGCTGGGTGTAAACCATCACTGCATGGAGTTCAACATTACATTACGACCCGTGGTCCTCCAGTCGCAGAACGTGCTCGTCGTCTAGCTGGCGAAAAACTTAAAGCAGCTAAAGCTGAGTATGAATATATGATACAGCAGGGCTGGTGTTATCCAGCAAACGGTGATTGGTCAAGTCCATTACATCTTGTTGAAAAGACTGGTTCTTGGCGCGCCTGCGGTGATTATCGACGATTAAATCAAATCACTATCCCAGATCGCTATCCAATACCTCATCTACATGATTTTACACATCAACTTCAAGATTGTGAAATTTTTACTACACTGGATTTGGACAGAGCATATTATCAAATACCTGTCGCGCCAGAAGATCGACCTAAAACCGCTGTCATTACACCGTTTGGTCTATTTTAGTTCAGAGTGATGACATTTGGGTTACGTAACGCTGCTCAAACCTTCCAGCGATTTATGGATGCTGTTCTGCGTGGATTAGATTTCTGTCATGTTTATATTGATGACATTCTCATCGCGTCAAAGCCACGAGAAGAACATATTAAACATATTCGAATAATTCTCGACAAATTACAGCAACATGGTTTATCGATTAACCTCCATAAGTGCGTTTTTGCTCAGTCTGAAGTCATTTATCTCGGTTACGCTATTTCAAAACACGGAATAAAACCTCCGGCTAATCGAATCGAAGCAATTACGGAGTATCCTAAACCTGAAACCATCGCTAGTCTCCGAAGATTTTTTGGATCCTGGAATTTTTATCGTCTGAACATGCCTAGAGCATCGGAAGTCCAGGCAGCTTTGGTTGACCTTACGGTTGGGGCAAAGAAAAATGATAAACGACCCGTCTCATGGACTACTGAGGCAGAAAGTGCTTTGGAGGAATGTAAAAAACTATTAGCAAATGCGGTGCAATTAGCTTATCCAGCTGCTGATGCAAGTTTAACACTTCGTTGTGATGCTTCCGATAAAGCAGTCGGCGCAGCTCTAGATCAAATTATCGATGGAGTTAGACAACCTTTGGGTTTCTATACAAGCAAACTTACGAAGATTGAACGCAACTACAGCACATACGACCGTGAGCTTCTTGCAATTTTTAAAGGCATCAAATTCTTTAAACTTCTTATCGAAGGACATGACTTTACGGTGGTTACAGACACATAAACCACTAACGTTTGCCTTCAATCAAGATTCTGACAAAGCTTCGCCTAGACAACAGCGACATTTACAATATATTAGTCAATTTACAACAAAAATTGTTCACGTTCCTGGTAAAGATAACGTAGTCGCCGATGCGTTATCGAGAATTAATTCTATTACCATGCCTACAATAGTTTCTACAGAAGATATTGCATCTGAGCAGGAAAGAGACGACGAACTCAAGCATTTATTGGACTCAAATACGACCTCTCTCAAGTTACGACAACTCCAAGTTGACAAGACTGGAAAAGTGACATATCGGGTGATAAAATACGACCATTTATACCACCTGTTCTACGAAGACAAATTTTCAACAATACACACAACCTATCTCATCCAAGCGGAAAGACGACAAAAAAACTAATCAGTCAGAATTTTGTATGGCCTCGCATGAATCGAGATATCATCTAATGGGCTCGTACCTGCTTAGCGTGTCAACTAAACAAGATTCAATCGTCATGTTAAAAACATTCCAGCATATTGAAGTTCCTAGTGAGCGTTTTAGACACCTCACGTCGATATAGTCACTATGCCGTTGTGTCAAGGTTATGGATACTGCCTCACGTTGATTGATAGATTTACACGTTGGCCAGAGGCTATCCCTCTGAAGGATACCACTGCATATACGGTTGTAAATGCTTTCTTTTCTGGTTGGGTTAGCCGTTTTGGCGCACCAGCAACTATAACGAGTGATAGAGGTGCTCAATTTGAATCAAGACTTTTCGACGCTCTCACAAAATTAATTGGATGTAATCGCACTCGAACGACAGCATATCACTCTTCATCAAACGGTATAATTGAACGATGGCATCGATCTTTAAAATCTGCTCTTATGTGTCACGCTACTAATGATTGGATTAGCACATTTCCAGTCGTTCTCTTAGGACTACGTACCAGTGTAAAAGAAGATATTAAAGCTAGTGCAGCTGAGATGTTGTATGGAACAACACTACGACTTCCTGGAGAATATTTCATCGACGAAGAGGTAGGACCAGAACCTCAAATTTTTGTAGAGAAAATCAGGGAAGTTATGAGAAATGTGCGCTCAGTGCCCACAGCACACCACATCAAGCCTCGAGTTTTTACACATAAAACACTCTTTACGTGCACCCATGTTTTTGTAAAAGTGGATAAAGTCAAGCGACCGCTCGAACCTCCATACGATGGACCTTACGAAGTACTGAATAGAATCTCAGACTATGTTTTTGAAGTAAATATCAACGGGATTTCTACAACAATCTCGACAGAAAGATTGAAGCCTGCATTTATCTTCAGCATCTGTTCCAGTTCCATCGACACCTTCATCAGTGGTCCAACATCCAGCACCCTTACGATCCTACCCTGCTAAAAAAGAGTTCAATTCGTGACTGTTGAAAAGGCCAACTGCCACTCAAGGGGGGCTACTGCGACCGTCCGTGAAGATTCGCCCACTGGCCGCATGGCGACTCCACTGATAAATTCCAAACAGCCATTTTGCGGTGAAGCAAAAAAGTTACTAGTGGTCCATCAGCTGATTCGACCGCCAGTAGCATAGCGTGGCCTTTGTGTGTAGACTTTTACCGCGTTTGTTCTGTTCAACTAATTAAACCTGTTTTATTCTGTTTCAAGCTAATAAATAATAAATTATATGTGGTTAGCTTCCTTTCATGCCTTTGGCATCTCCACATTGCACATAGCGAATTTTCGCTACTAAATTCGTTCGCAGCTCAATATATATATATATTGTTATAGGAATTGTATGAGAACACGGGCTTATCGACTTCCCATGCGAATGTTTATCAACAGTCTGTGGCCTCAGAACAAAGGGGAACCTGTACGCTCGATTGTGTTTGGATTATTTCATTTCTGCATCAAGATTGGTGAGTACTTTAAACGTTTGTCAGTAGTGGTTTTAAGCTGCTTATCTGCTCTTCGTGTGTGTTACGACTTTTCTGCATTTTTATTTCGCTACTCACGTATGGTCATAATTTCCTTACGTTTTATTTATGAACACTAATACCACGCCTACGATGGATAGAAGAAGTAGAGGTCGCTTTCGCAAGCAAGATAGTAAACGCCGACGTCAACGCAATAAATCTCGTTCGACATCGCATAATGCAAGACGAATCGATAATACCGAAGTTTTACAGAACCGATTAGATGCATTAGAAGCTTTAATTCGATCTTCTTATTCTAATTCCGGGAATGATCACCCTGTACCTGCTGAAACACCAGTAATTAATTCACCGGGAACTTCTCGCTCACGCAGTCCTCGCGGCGAAAGATATACGCAACGTTACGTTGGCCGAACTGAATTAATTCCGGAATTCGACGGTTCTTCAAAATCATTAACAATAAATCAGTGGTTATCCAAAATCGATGCCATAGGAGAACTTTACGATTGGGACGACAGGGCCAAAATATTTGCAATGATAGGAAAATTATCGGGAAACGCGAAAAATTGGTATGATTGTCAGACAAGCATTAATTTTGCCAATTGGGCTGTATGTAAAGAACAATTAATTCGAGCATTCCCTACTGCCAAAGGTATCGCTACAAATCTGAAAGAATTCATAAACATCGAACGAAGACGTAATGAGGACATTATCAGCTTTTACTATACTAAACTGAAACAAGGATTACATTGTGACCTTCCAGATCTTGTTATAGCAGAAGTAATAATTTCAACTCTGAACGATAATTTATTAAAAGCGAGCGCGAATGCAGCAGGTTGCAAAACAACGGAACAATTACTTAAGTTTTTAACGCAATCAAACCATTTATCGATGAGTGAGGTCGATTCTAATGAAAACAAACAACAACGGGCTCAAAATAATCGAGTGTGTGTTCCAAAATGCTTTTTATGCGGACAACCGAATCACAAACCTGCTAGCTGTCCAAATAAATCTAACAGAAACGTAAACGAAAGAAATAAAATAACATGTACATATTGCAAAAGAATTGGTCATAGTCGCCAGACTTGTTATCAGCTGAAATCCTCAACGAACGCCAACACAAAAATTAATACGTTATGTGTTGACGACGAAAAGTATCAAGTTACGGCGAGCATTAATGACATCAAAGTACCTGCTTATGTTGATTTTGGTAGTGCTCGTAACATAATAAAACACAGCATTGCTGATAAACTAAAACTAAAAATCGACACGTCCAAACGAACATTACGAGTATATGGCGGTGCTTTGGTGGCTACTTTAGGGGAAACAGAGGCTAAAATAACAATTGATGAAGTCGAAAGAGAGGTACCCATACTAATTGTGAAGGATGCAATTCAAGATGTTGATTTATTGATTGGCAGACCTTTCACTGAATCACCTAATTTAGTGATCATTAAAACTTCCGAACAACTGCGATTTCAAAATGATACTTTATAACAATTACCACAAATAAATGACGAACACCAAACCAAGTACACAGTTTTTTCAAAAGACAGAACAGAATTATTCCCCGGCATAAACAAAATTGAAATATACACGGACATATGTAAACTTGTCTTTTATTTTACCTAATCACTGGAAATATTTGAAAATCCTCCGTGGGTCAGGTCAGAGCAGTTTACCTCCGGCAGTGTTAGATTTAATGCAATCAGTCAGACGAACATTAATTACATGTAATAAAGAACAAAAATTACTGTTCTGTAAATAATACAATTTACGTAAAGTACTCACCGGGGGTCCTCTGCCCCCTCACAATACTCATATGTCAGGATCGTGATATCCAGTTATCATATCGACATTAACTAGGTTTTAAAGTTAATGATTACGTATTTTACATATTATCGTGGTTATCTTCAATCTTCAACTACTAGCTAGAGTCACCTGAAAAAGTAGAGGCTTCCCCGGACGCCTGTACACGGCATCCCAATGCATCGTAACCCGAGGATTACGAATACATGTCATCGAGGATCTCATAACGCCCTTATTATAAGTTTCGGATCTCTCGAGGAACCATGGCACTTTTGCCAGGCACATGAGCACCAGAGGGCTAATTGAGCTCATTCAATAACTTCACAAACATATACAATTACATCTACCTATATGATCATTGAATACTTAATAGCTTATTACTTTTACTGATCATTTAAATCTCTATACACATTAATAACCTGCATATAACACACTGGCTCATACCACTAATTAAAGCGCCGAGATAACCCTCCCTCCCAGCTCCTCCAGGACCTCGTCCTGGAGAAGAAGACCTGAGAAGTCGGACCCGACGATTAACCAGTGTAGTTGCACAACCTACTTCTTTGAGTCACAAGTCACCACTGTATACTTAAATCTCGTGTGTTTTTAGGGCTCTCTCACACCCCGCAATAGCGTGAACATTCTTTCGTAAACAAAACAAGAACAACTCTGTGACTCAATAATATACAAACGCAGCTGTAAACATCAATTCTATCGAAAAGGCTTTTATATTTAGTATAATAAATCAGACAACATTACAGTAACATACTTTAGGTAAAAGATAAAATATTCTTTAAAAACAAACGTTACACATAACGAACGCAACGTTAGTACTAAACTATTCAGAGCAAAACTGGAATGACAGTACCATCATAATACCGGCAGTCCCGGTACAAATCAATAATGGTATAGGATTTCTTACGATTTATAACTTAAGCAGAATAACGAGAGTGTGCAACAAGGACAATCCTATCGCCAGAGGGATCTGGACTTGTGAGTCAACCCCCACTGTAGCCACTATTTCCAACACGCTCCCTGCCATCATACAAAAACAACTGGACGACCTGTTACGAAAATATGAATACTGTTTTGCCAATAATAACTCTGAGCTCAGAAATACAAATGTTGAATTGGAAATCCATCTAACCGACAGGAAGCCCATTTGTTACCGACCCTATAGATTGTCGTTTCACGAACGAGAAGTCGTTCGCGGAATAGTTAACGACCTGATAAAAAGCAACATAATTGAGCATACAACCTCTCCCTACGCCAGCCCAATTCTACTCGTAAAAAAGAAATCAGGTGAAGTAAGAATGTGCGTAGACTATCGCAAATTAAATGCTGTTACCATCAAAGATTCATACCCATTGCCGCGTATTGAAGACCAATTGGAACGCCTCTCAGGAAACGACTGTTTTACAACCTTGGACCTCAAATCTGGCTATCATCAACTAAAGGTTGCGAAAGCAAGTAGACCCTATACAGCCTTCGTCACACCGGACGGCCATTACCAGTACAAAAGAGTGCCGTTCGGGCTAACCAATGCCCCTGCGGTATTCCAAAAGGCGATTAACGAGATTTTGGGAACTATCAGATTCTCTTATGCTCTAGTCTATTTAGACGATATCTTGATTATATCAAAAGGGTATGAGAAAGGACTGGAAAGACTAGAACAAGTCCTGAGAACATTTGCTAAAGCTGGACTAACCCTAAACCGAGATAAATGCATTTTTCTGCAACCCGAGGTCGAATACCTAGGATCTGTTATACTAAATGGGGAATTAAGACCTTCAAAGCACAAAGTCGACGCCGTACTCAATTTTACACCTTTAAGAAATGTCCACGATGTTAGGAGATTTTTAGGATTAGCGTCATACTTCAGAAAGTTCATCAAGAACTTCGCACAGAAGGCAAAATCCCTAACGATATTGTTAGGGATTGATACCTCGTGGTACTGGAATTCAGAACAACAATCTGCCTTCGAATTACTCAAAAAAGAACTCAGTCGTGAGCCCGTACTTGCATTATATGATCCTCAGCTGGATACTCAGGTACATACAGACGCTAGTGGACTTGGTTTAGCTGGAGTACTATTGCAAAAGCAGCCTGGTGGTGATTGGAAGCCGGTTTCTTACATGAGCCAACAAACTTCTGACTGTGAGAGCAGGTATCACAGTTATGAACTCGAAACACTTGCTGTAGTCAGAGCATTCGAAAGTTCCGAAACTACCTTTATGGAAAAAAGTTCACAGTCGTAACTGACTGTAATGCGCTACGACTAACTTGGACTAAGAGAGACTTATCACCCCGCATTGGCCGTTGGTGGCTGGAGTTACAAGAATATGAATTCGACGTCACTTATCGACCAGGTACTCAGATGAAGCACGTGGATGCGATGAGCCGTCAACCATTACCAACAGTTAACATGATTAGTGATTCGGACTGGGTCGAATGCGTACAGTCACAAGACGATGATTGCATGTTGATAAAGAAACAAATCGAGGAATGAACTGCAGAAGGCTGTTATAAAATTATAAACAAGAAGATATGTCGTATGGTTAAAAATGAGCCGAATATTTTAATAACCAAAGCTGTACGATGGAGAATTGTGAAAATGCAATACGACGACAGCGGACACCCAGGAGTAAAAAGAACATTGGACTCTATTATGCAGAAACATTGGTTTACCAATATGAAAGAGTTCGTTACTAAATACGTGAAAGACTATATACCATGTCTATGTGTGAAGCGACCAACTTGAAAGAGGAAAGGATATCTTCACCCCATACCAAAAACCAGTGAACCATTTAACACTCTGCATCTAGACCACGTAGGCCCTTTTGCCGTACCACCAACGGAAATGTGTACATGCTTGTAGTGGTAGACGCCTTCACGAAATATACTTGGATTGAAGCAGTACCAGATACATAAACAAAGCACGTCATGCAGTGCTTGACTTTGTTAATAAAAAAATTCGGTATTCCAGTAAGAATAATAACCGACAGAGGGAAATGTTTTAAAAGTCGTGACATGAAGAGTTTTTGTAACTCTTATGGAATCAAACACATACTAAACGCCATTGCGAGCACCCGAAGTAATGGACAAGTGGAGAGATACAATTCCACTATTTTACAATCCATGATGGCTGCAATTGGTGACGAACATGACGCATGGGAATCCAAGATTGTAGAAGTGCAACATGGTATTAATTCCACGATTAGCGCAAATACCGGTAAAGCCCCAAGTGAACTTTTATTCGGTTGTACACTAAGAAAGAAATACGACGCGAGTATCGATGTAAACGAGCAGGTAGATAGACAGCAGAAGTTAAGTGAAAAGCGCGAAAAAGTCGCTAAGAACATTCAGACGTGCACGACGCGAATGAAGAGACGTTATGATAAAAATCGCATTCCGGCTTCTTCTTTCAAAGTCAACGATATGGTACTGGTTCAGAGAACACCTTCCGTCAAAGGCCTGTCCAGTGGAAAGCTAGTTCGCAAATATGTAGGACCAGTCCGGGTTACCCAAGTGCTGCCCAATGACCGATATAGAGTGCAGTCGCTCTCTAAAGATCGAAGACGACTAAGTGGAGTAGTAGCGAGTGACCGACTGAAGCTCTTCAGAGCCCAAGAACTGGATGATTAAGTAAGTTTTATTTTGGTTAATTACATATTGTCTGCAGCTCAATACTTTGCATTTTTGCTATCTGTTATGAATAACATTCTTGAGTAAAGATATTGTTTGATCATGGTGATGATCTGCGTTATTGTTTTTTACAAAATATTAATTAGAAAATACCTACAATCGCAGAGCGATGGTTACATTAACAAGTTGAGAGCTGAGCACGATGTCAAATAGCCTTTTGAGTCCCAGTGTGCGCACTCAAGGATAGCCTTTTGAGTTTCAATTGAGAGTACTCGAGGATGACGTTTTGAGTCCCAGTGTGTACACTCAAGGACAACCTCTTGAGTCCCCACGTGTGTGCTCTTGAGTTGATGTAAAAAAAAAAATAATAATAAATAAGTAAACGACTATTTACACATTTTAATCATGCTGAGACCTTGGGATCATGGGATATTTGTGTACGCCGAGTCCTTTTGTGAGCACTTCAAATTGTTACGTGTTGTGTCCCCTGCGCGAACTCCATGGGAATACTCGTTGAGTCCGGTTGATCAGGTCCTTAGGTTACATCAAGAACTAACCAAATCATTGTGGTAATATAACTAAAGATGTATTCGAATTAGCAAACAATACTGCGAGCGTTTCTTGTTGGTTCCAGATGATCTTAACAACCGTAACAGAGGAATTCGGGACGGATTCGGGTCAGGATGACCGAATGTTATGGGAATTGCATGAGAACACGGGCTTATCGACTTCCCATGCGAATGTTTATCAACAGTCTGTGGCCTCAGAACAAAGGGGAACCTGTACGCTCGAAAGATCGAAAGAAGGAAAGACAGACCATCTCGAGACGCGACAGTGAAAGCAGTTAATATATTGTAGTTATTCTAAAAGAGAAAATATAAGTCTTTAATATATATATACATATATGATGGAATTCATTGACAATTTAGGTTATTGGCGTGGACACGTCTTACGCTTTGCTTGGGGAGTCGCCAAGTTTAGTACTCTCCACGGTTATTAAACTAATACGGTTGTCACAGTTCAATCAGCTGGTAGGCTCGGGGGAAGAGGGGTCTGGTTAGGTTGTGACAGTTCAGAATGTACAAGCTACGGGCGACTTAGCCAACGCCAATAGTGTGTCTGCGACTCGCTTCTACTTTTCTTTAATAATAGACTACTTTTAAAATACCATACAAAAAGTGTTTGATAAACTGAACTAGTGCTTAAGGGTAGGTTAGATTAAGGAATTGTATACATGCCATATATAGATAATTCATTCACAAAGTGTCTAAAAATGGTAGCTGTCTATCTTTTTCTTTTTCCACAGTAAATTTAACAGAAGGAAAACATAATTAATTTCATGTCTTTGACTTTATTGATGAATTCAATACAATTCTTTACTGAAAAACTAAGCTGTTGAATGTTGAGATTTTTGTGTCTGCTACTCGCTTGTAGTTTTTTTTTAATAATATACTACTTTTAAAATACCATACTAACAGTGTTTGATAAACTGAACTAGTGCTTAAGGGTGGGTTAATTTAAGGGATTGTATACATGCCGTATATAAATAATTCATAAAAACGAACCAAAAATATTTTACATTTCCATAGCCATTGTCATTGTTGATACATAAGCTTGTATGTACCTACTTACCTATTAGATATCAATATTATATACAGTGGCGGAAAAAAGTCTTGGTGGTTTGTTAAATAATAAAAAAATACGATTTTTTCGTTATCAGGCACTTTTTAATTTAGAATAGAATGGCCTCGAAAACAATTTAAAGAAATCATGCACTTTCAAATTATAGCAAAAGAGGCTTTTTTTTTAAATACTTAACATGCGGGCTCTCTTTTGTTATGTAAGCACAGAGTAACAAAAAAAAATCTTTTTATAGTTTTCGTTCTGCTTTTTTGTGTTTGTCTCTATCAGATGTCTGTCATCTATATCCTTTTGTCATTTCAAAAGTATTAAATATTAATTTGAAATTTTGTAATTAAACCGTTTGTACATGTTTATATTATTCTTTTAGGATGTGTAACCGATTCTCGATACTTTTGAATTTGCAAATACTGAAATATAGTTAAATGTCAATATCTTGAATGTCAAATTCAGAAAAGTAAATTAAAAGAAAAACAACTTTCACTTTCTTTTCTGTATAGATTGTATTCTTTTTCTATTTTAATTCTGAATCGGCTAGTGTCCAAAAATATATACGTCCTATTTAAGAAAATGAAGTTATTGATGTTTGAAAGTTTAAAAATAGAAACTGTTCTGTATTACTGTAACAAAGGCGAATTGAATTAAATTTGGATATGAGACGATAGGATATCTGTTTCTTTCTCTACGCAATGGTGAAAGCCGGATATTTCTATCTTGTTTAGTATCGTAGATACGATTTTTTTTCTGAGACACTGCAAATGTTCATTTTTTCTAAAAATGCTAAATAGTGCCGACATGGTGCAACTTACGCCCAATATTTGGTTATCGAAGTGACCATTATTCTTAACCGGAAATTCATAAATGTAATAAAATGTAGGGCGTTCTATTTAATAAAATGAAGTTAGGTAGCGCTCAGGCGAAATGATACACCATGTATATTCGAAAATAATTTTAGAGTGTGGAGAAGTTTATTTCGTAAAGCTTTTATTTGAATCATTTTTTCGTAAAACCAATATTAACGACATAATCTTCCGTGCACCCACTATTGGCCCACCCTGTATTATCTATCTCGATATTGTTTTCACCAATGATTCCAGTGTTTGTAAACATTTGATAGTTCTTTAACGGTCTTAAGCGTAGAAACCTGCTGAATTCTTAATTTAAACTGATTGGTTTTTTTATTTGAATAATTTTGAATGAAAACTCATTTATTGGATAGTGATGTCGGCGAATATGAAATTTAAAGAATAGCCCGTCAGGTCTGATTTGTAAATAGTAAAGCAAAATGAAAAGCAACAAAAAGTAAACTTTCGCTGTTAAATACTAAGGGGCTGTTCATAAAATACTTTCGCAAATAGGGGGAGGGATGGGTATTGCTTAGCGTGACTGGCTGTGACAAGGGGAGTCTCAGTTAATGTGACGTTCGCAATTCATAAATGTTATTTATCTCTTAATTTGGTAGTTCCTTAAACTTTTTTAATTATTTATCTGTATGCTATTTTTAATAACAAGGGCTGAAGGGGTCTAAAAAGGTGAAATTCTACATTTAACCCATAGCTAGCAAACGTTTTGAATTCAAACATGGATTTACAATTCATTTTAGATTAATACAGTTGCGCGACTTACGTGACAGAATATGTAAGTAAATCGAACCGTGATATTAGTAATCTTCATCGCCATTTGCTACAAATAGATGATGAGGCATTCTGCAGTGATTACGGTAGCTTACTCAAACGCTTAGGTCTTAAATTGCTGAATATGGTTGAAATGTCGTCACAACAAGCAGCCTGGTACTTACTCCGTCAACCAATAAGTCGCTCTAGCCGCGAAGTTATCTTCATTCCGACTGTGTGGCCTCACGAACGCCAGAAAACTCGCAAACAGAAAACAGCAATGGATAGAGAAAATATTGCGCCAAACAGCACTGACCAGGAACCAACAGGACCAAGAACATTATCCAGCATTATGAAGAAAGACCATCTGAGCTTGAACACCTTCATCTTACTGATTTTGCTGCTAAATATATCCGACACAGATTCCTCACTGATGATACTAACACTAATGATTACGATGACGAAGATCGTCCTAAACCGAAGAAACGTCGAGTAGAGTTACAGCGTTTCTGAAGATGATAATAATGACAGGAAGGAAGATAATTCTGATACAGATGACTATCAGAGGACAGAACGTCATTACGATATCGAACATATTCAAGATTATAAGCGACAAATGGTCTAATTGTAAGTAAGAGTTGTATTTGCAAGCAAATGAACCTCGAAATCAAACGAACGCCAACGCTCGTGAACAGTTTATAGTCAGCATATTTGGCAATGAAGAATTAAAAAACTTAGAGTATATGAAAAAGGAGTTTAATTTGGATTTTTGTTACATTAGACCAACTACATTAGGCAAAATGTCAGCTGTTGACTTTATACAGTGAATAAACTGCGTATAATAGTGAAAAATAGTTCAAAGACATTATTTAAGAAATACAATATTATAACTTTTTAGACTCGAAACATACTGTCAAAAAATAACAACGTGTGACTAACTACACTTTTATATATTTGCGTTGCATGGTTTTGGTAATATTCGATATTCCACAACACTCCCCCTCAACGCTAATACGCCCGATACGCCCGTTAGTTCTCTTTGCCCTCGGATACAATAATACCGCACAAACTAAGAAGAAACCTTAATTTTACCCGATTTAACGGCTTCGTTAACAAATCTGCAATCATTTCCTCAGTTGGACAGTACTGATATTCTATCTTCTTGCTTTCTTTTAAATCTCTGACAAAATGATATTTGATATCAACATGCTTTGTGCGATGACTAAACCGTTTGTTATTATGTCCTTATTTTCTGGTCTCTTCGTGAGTTCCCATGTATTGTTTTTCAGTAATGAATTGATTTCGTCTTTCATGGCTTGTTGCCATTTATCTTTGTCTGGTCTGGATAGTGCTTCTATATTTTTTGGTTCTTCGATTATTTCATCAACTTTAAGTAATGTTCCGGTATATCTTTCAGGAGGTACTCCCCTGTTGATTCTTTGTGAACGTCTCAATTCCACGATATTAATTCCAATATTTTCACTTTCTGTATCTGAAGGTTCGTAGACAGATCCCTCCTCAGTAAGCGTGTCACTATCAGAATCATTTTCATTGTTTTCATTATCATTTTCCTGTTTGCTATTAACAAAATCTCTTTGGGAAGAAACAATTTCTACCTCATTTAAATCTAATTTTTCTGTTTTATTGCTTTTATCTAGAAAACAAACATCCCTACTAATTATGATCTTATTTGTTTTCGTGTCTAATAGTCTAAAAGCTTTCGATTCCCCTGAGTAACCTACAAACACGAGTTTTTGAGCTTTTTCTTGAAATTTACTTTCGCGTTTTTCTTTAGGTACATGATAATAGACTTCAGTGCCAAATACTCGTAAATTCGAGACGTCCGGAATTTTTGAATACCATAACTCATATGGCGTTTTTGATTTGCTAGATGTCAGCAACATACAACGCGCCATTTCTACCAATGATCTGTTTTTGCGTTCTGCAACGCCATTCTGTTCAGGTGAATACCCGGCAGTGTACTGAGTTTGTATTCCTTCAGATCTCAAAAAATCTTTTAGGCTGTTATTCACATATTCACCCCCACGATCTGATCTAATAATTTTTGGTTTCTTACCATACTGAATCTTCATCAATTCGACAAATTCTTTAATAAATTTTGTAGTTTCCGACTTATGTTCTAATAAATACACTTTACAGTACCTTGAATAATCATCAATGAGAGTTAAAATGTATCTCTTTTTGCCTGGTGTTGGTGTTTGCATTGGCCTGCAAATGTCCGAGTGTATCAGATCCAGTGGTGCCTGCGTCGTGGTTGTTGATTTCTTTGGAAAACTTCTCCTGCTCATTTTTCCCACGATACAGCACTCGCACTTGGTTCTTAATCCGCAATCTACCATCTTTATGCCCGTTACCAGATTTTGAATCACTAACTCCCTTATTGCCGTCGGATCCCGGTGACCGAAACGACGATGCCACGCGTGTTGACAATTTTTACCGTGTTCACCGTTTTCCGTCGCAACACATGCCTTTTCTACTGTATTTAACGCGTACAATTCCGGCGAAAGTTCTCCGATCGCGCACACTTTCCCGCTTTTTACCATTTCGCACTGATCACCTTTGAAATTTAAAACATATCCATCTTTCGCGAGCCGTTTTACCGATAACAGATTCGCACCAAGACTCGGCACATACAAGACATCGGATACTTTTAACACTGACTGCTCCATGCCGATCCCGCAATTGATGATTCCTAAACCAATTCCCTTGATCTCCGAAAATTTGTCCTGGTCCGCCAGATGTACTCGACCCTTTGCTAGATGGAACGAATGGAAGAAATCCCTGGAGTTCGTCATATGGCTGGTGGCTCCCGAATCAACACACCATTTGTGCTTCCCTTTTGAAATTTGTTGTATGCCAAAACATATTTCTTTAGTTTCTATGTCCGTAGTTCCAACAAAACAAAAATCGGTTCATGATTCTTTCTTTTCTGTAACGACATTTGCTTTTTCCTTTTGCTGCTGCTTTTCTTTCCATATTTTGTACTTTCTGCAGTCTTTCTTTATGTGATTTTTCTTTTTACAAAAGAAACAGGTTCTTTGTAATGCTTCATTCTTAACTGCAGCATTCATTACTGCTTCACTTGATTCAGAATTTCCTTCAAACTCCTTGCGCCGTCTGTATTCATCGATAAGTTTGCTTTTTACAACTTCTAGTGTAAGCTGATCCTCATTTCGACTTTCTAGGCTGGTAATCAAGACACTATATGAATCTGGTAAACTGCTCAATAACATTGCTGCCACTAAGTTGTCATCCAGTTCCTCTCCTAGAGCTGTTAACTTATCGACAAGTTCCAACATTTCATTTATATGGCTTTCCATATTACCACCCTCGCACAATGTTAATCTGCATATCCGCTTGAGAAGGAAAATCTTACCTGATAATGTGATTTTTGGTGATAACTTTTGAGAGCATCCCAAGCTTCACGTGCAGATTTTGCCTTCTTGATATGAACGAGTTGGGTATCTTCAACTAATAAGCCAATTGTTGCAAACGCTTTATCATCCCTCTTAGACCATGCTGCTGCTTGTACTGTTTCCGTTGGTCTGGTTTCAGTTATAACATCCCACAGTTCGTCTTTAATTAGCAGTAACCTCATTTTGTAGCTCCATACTTCGTAATTTTCACTGTTTAACTTTGCTATGCTAAGTCTGGTGCCGTCGGCCATTTTTTCTTGAAAAAATCTCTTTATTTGCGCCCCGAAATTCTTATTTTTACCTTTGGGTTTATCTATTTCTCACTATCAGCTGGGCTAAACACTTTTATATATTTGCATTGCATAGTTTCGGTAATATTCGATATTCCACAACACAAAACATGTTTACATGTAACGTTTACGCGTCACATCACTATTGAAGCAATGGTCCATTTAACTTGAGACAGGCTTGTATATCAACAACAGTACTTTTTATAAAGAAAAAGTTATATGAAAGTTGTTTAGTATTAAGGGGGGAAAGAAGATGGTGACATTGATTTTTCAGTGTGACACCCCTTTGATGGTTATTTCAAGATCACATCCCTTTTTCCAATGGAAACGTAATTTTTTTTATTGCGTAGTAAAATTCTACGAAAAAGAGTAATTAACTTTTATTAAAAAAACTAATC
The DNA here is from genome assembly GCA_947389935.1 of Agrilus cyanescens. Lineage (NCBI taxonomy): Eukaryota > Metazoa > Arthropoda > Insecta > Coleoptera > Buprestidae > Agrilus > Agrilus cyanescens. Next base: position 18,790,954 of record OX376707.1, read on the forward strand.
CGATTGTAACTTATAAGGTAGAACATGAAACATTGTTCGTTAATAATTTTGATGAATAGTGTGCAATAAGGCAATTATTCATTAATCCAATTTTCTTAATAAACGGTATTTCATAGTTTTCATATCATCGGCCTGTAATTAATAAAATTAAATTAAGAAATTAGATATTATTTTGTAATTTATTTTGTAAAAGACGTGTCCACGTCAAAAATTAACGACTGTATCCTAACGGCTGTATCAAGGATACAGCCAACCGCCGTGAAAGATGGTACAATTTTGACTTTTCAATAAATTCCACTTGGTATACAATCAGTGACAGATTTGAATTTTCAAGGTGGAAAAACTATGGGAAGACATATTTTCCTCGTCCATTTAAATTCTAGTTTATGTTTTAAAATTATTTAAGCCCTAATGCCAATTACTATTTGTTTCAAGGATTCTCATTAGTCTCATTCAATTACACATTCTAATAATCGTTAAATTCTTACACAGAGAGTGATCTGAATCTTCAAAAATCTTGTTTGATACACATATTAGTTTTTTTTTTTTTTGTAAAATTTGTTCATGATTCCAAAGTCAAGATTTGCCATTTTCACTATTATAACCACCTACTCTGACAGAATATTTATGGCTTTAGGGACAATAGTGTTAAAAAGATGTTCTAGCATGCCATCTTTAGGTTTATAACTTCGGCCAGGTTAGTATGTGATAATACGTATTTTATTTATATATAACATATAAGCTTCATCAAGATGATAAATACTACATACAGCATACTAAAATTTAAAGGAAAGCAGAAGTAGTGGTTCACTCAAACTAGACAGTCACCATGATATCAAATTTCTTAATAAAAATTAAAAAGTTCTCTATTAAAAACGTACCTAAAAATGCATGTGCATGTGGCCTACTAAGGTCAGAGAGATTAAAATGACCCTCCATTGTCATTTCTTCCCTAACTGGTACTCCTCTAACTGAATCAAAGATCCAAAAGGCTCTTTTTCCATCTTTGTCAACTCCAAACAAATCGATTATCATATCTTCATTATAATCTAATGCCAGAGGTTGCCCTATTAATCTTAGCACAGGTTCAGCTTCTCTACTACAATTTATATATGTAGCACCACCCCAACAAATATGGACTGATGTTAGCGATGGACCGTTACTAATCTTATTATCTTCTGAACCAACTGTGGTCACAAGGACATCCATAAGGGCATCACCGTCGAAATCTCCTGGGACTACACTCGTAATGTGATCCTCAAATCTACATGTAAGCTTATTTTCTTTCAAACGACGTAACAACGGTTCTTCTTCAGCAGCTAATAAAATCTCGACAGTTTTCCCGTCATTTCCTAACACAAAGACATCTGTTAACTCATCTGAATTGAAATCACCAAAAGCTGCTGGAAGTACATCAGAAATTCCGCCAAACACTAAATTTGTTATATCAGTTGCAAATGTAAAGTTAAAAAAATAAAATAGAAATAATGGAGTTAATAAATCCGCCATTACTTTCTATAAAAATGACATTATATTTTTAATGGTGTTGATAGAAATGTCTGCCTTCAGTTTGTTAAACTTTATATGTACTCTATTTTTGATTTTATCATAAAATTAACAGGAATTAACCAAATAACGCCACAAAAAACTGAGACCGTGTTCCGATATACACTGTGAGCACTGTGACACGTTACGTCACACAGTATACTGTAAACACCGTTCCGGTTTAGATTTTTGCACTGAATCTACTACTGGCTGTTATATATAGGAACGCAGTTCAGTACTGTTTCAGTACTTTTGTCAAAAATAATTAAGACACTATCCGGTAGAGGCGCTAGATGTATTGATGCACGATATTAACATTTAATATGACATAAATATTGCAATTTTTGGCAAATAAATCTTTTAAACTACTTGAGAATAAAAAAATGTTTATCACGGTATAGCTACCTAATAAAATTTCATGATCTTAACTAATGAAAATTACTAACAAGAAAACGTTCCTAGTGACCAATATGTTGTGCTTAGAAGAAAATAAAATAAACAAACCACTTTTAAATGTTTCAAAAAGGAGTTTTTATTTAACTCTACAATTTCACAAGAGTAACAGGATTTTACTAAATTTAATGCGGTGCTTATCATCTATTTATACCTTATCGTCTATTTATACCTAAATCCTGTTACTCTTGAGAAAGGTATTATAATACCGAAATAATTGTAGAGTTAAATAAATACTCGTTTTGAAACATTTAAAAGTGGTTTATTTATTTTATTTTCTTCTGTTTAAAAAATGTTTCATAAAGAACCGACCAAAACTACTGTTAATAGTATATGTTGTGCTTAGGTATATGCATGCTAATTAATGTTAAAAAGTTAAAATAAAAATATGCATATTTTTTGCAGAGAAACCTTAAGACTAAATATCACTTCAAAATTTCTATTTCAGTTTTTCACAATTTTCTAATTCATCCAGACCTAGTGGATTGAACACAATGTAAAAGAATGATGAAAAGTTCCTTCTCTTACATGATTCAACAGGTCTGCTTTAAGAATAATTTTAAAGTAAAAACGGTGTTTAGTGGTTTAAGTAACAAACAAATTACAAAAACCGTAAAACAGAGCAATAAGAATGTTTCAATTTCTTTCATTTTAAACCTTTTAATGAATTGTAGCTTTTTATAAGTTTGAAGAAAAATATTGGTCCATGTTGTGGTGTGGTCTGTGTTCTTGCTATGTCTGCCATTTTTATCTACTGGAAACTACTGGAAGCGCCTTACCTCCCAGAGGTAAGGCGCTCCCAGTACAAAGATGGTGGCAAATATGACGTCATTAGTTTCTTTCTGTCACTGTCACAGTGCACTGGAAGCCTATATCGGAACGCATTTCTGTATACTGGCATTACTGTCCAGTGCTCACAGTCTATATCGGAACATGCAATGAAACTGACACGTCACTGACATTTGACAGTAGGGACCTAAGAAAGTAGGGACAGGACCACATAGATATGACGACCGTGTTCCGATATACACTGTGAGCACTGTGACACCGTGTGACACGTTACGTCACCTCCAGGACGCTAGCACCCCATCCAACGAATTTCGAAGAAAAAATGTGTGGATCTAATAGGTCACTAATTGGTCAGTATTGGTCAGGTGGTCCCGTTAATTGGTCAGCGATAGGAAAATAGTAAAAACAACTCGATTTTTTTGTATGAATATTCGATACTGCTGGCACCTCATCTAAAGTAAAATTAAAAAATTTTGATAGCAATCGATTTAGTTTTAGATGCTTTTAGTTGGTCAGTTATAATTATTATTTGGTCAGGCCTAGATAATTAGAAAAAAACAAGAAAATATATCTGTTTCTACAATACGCATGCGCAAACATTCTATGTTGCTTCTATGATCTATCAGCTGATAGGATGGTCGATAAAAATTAAATTTTTGATTTTCGTAAAACAAATATGTGAATCTAAAAGCTCAGTAATAGACAAAGAATATGTAATAGGCCACAATTAATCAGGTTATCGGTAAGCTCTTCCCATTAGATAGGCGACCTTGATTTTTAGTGAGATGAACTAAAGAATTACGACGCCGGAAGGGCGCTAGCAGCGGAACGGCAAATTCTGATTGGCTTAGGACAATTTCAAATTGCTGAAATCAGCTGTTGTAGTAAACAACGGAAAACCACAAAACGAAGTTGTGCTAAAGTTGGTACTGATTGTAAGAAAAACGGTAAGTTAAAGTGAATTGTTACATACGTATATTATTAAGAAATTAAGAAGAAAGTAGCTGTGAACAGCGCATATGCCAGTATAAGCTGGAGTTGTAGATATGTGTTATGGTTGTTTGCCTTCACAGTAGTGTTGTGGTATTTACTCCGCTTTTGATGTAAGAATTTCAGAAGTAAAAGCAAACGATTGAAGGGTCATAATTAAACTAAAATCAGCTTGTATTAAAATTTCATAAATGCTTTGCAAAATGGACAGGTGCTATGCGGTTGAGTTACGAGCAGGTTAGGATCAGTTATGAATAATCCTCCGTAGTCCATATAATTGAACATTATATAACATCATATAACAGAACTTACTACATGGCACAGGAGAAGAAACAAATTATTGAGTGGTTACTAATAAGGAAAATTAATCTTTGAAGAAGTAATATGTAAGACAACATAGCTAACCTAAAGCATGGAAGAAAAAGCTAGTTAATGAGTGGTTAAAATTAAACAAAAATCATCTTCAAAGTACTTATTATGCTTGTCTCTTCTGTTAATTGTGTTACGTATATTTTGACCTGTCTTTTACTACTATTAAGATTTCGTAATTAATAGTACTTAAAGGAACACTATCTTATTATTCAGTTTTGACTTAATTAAGATTGTATGATTTGACTGCTAATTTAAAATTTTTTTAATATATCGCTTTTTTGCAACTTTATATTGTTTTATTTGCACTTCTGCTGCTGTTATTGTAAACACAAACATTAGTTTTACATAAAGTGGCACTATGAAGAGAATTCAATCATTATTTTGAAGAAAATAAAACTAAGAAGCCCTAAATTCCACACAACATTTAGAGACTTAAAACGCGTTTCGACACCCAAGGTGTCATCCCCAGTTGGAGACTATTTTGAAGTTTCTTACACCTATTTCACAAAACTTGCTTTTTCTTAACACAAATCTACAACTCCAGCTTATACTGGCATATGCGCTATTCACAGCTACTTTCTTCTTAATTTCTTAATAATATACGTATGTAACAATTCACTTTAACTTACCGTTTTTCTTACAATCAGTACCAACTTTAGCACAACTTCGTTTTGTGGTTTTCCGTTGTTTACTACAACAGCTGATTTCAGCAATTTGAAATTGTCCTAAGCCAATCAGAAATTGCCGTTCCGCTGCTAGCGCCTCTTTCGGCGTCGTAATTCTTTAGTTCATCTCACTAAAAATCAAGGTCGCCTATCTAATGGGAAGAGCTTACCGATAACCTGATTAATTGTGGCCTATTACATATTCTTTGTCTATTTCTGAGCTTTTAGATTCACATATTTGTTCTACGAAAATCAAAAATTTAATTTTTATCGACCATCCTATCAGCTGATAGATCATAGAAGCAACATAGAATGTTTGCGCATGCGTATTGTAGAAACAGATATATTTTCTTGTTTTTTTCTAATTATCTAGGCCTGACCAAATAATAATTATAACTGACCAACTAAAAGCATCTAAAACTAAATCGATTGCTATCGAAATTTTTTAATTTTACTTTAGATGAGGTGCCAGCAGTATCGAATATTCATACAAAAAAATCGAGTTGTTTTTACTATTTTCCTATCGCTGACCAATTAACGGGACCACCTGACCAATACTGACCAATTAGTGACCTATTAGATCCACACATTTTTTTTTCGAAATTCGTTGGATGGGGTGCTAGCGTCCTGGAGGTACTACGAAGTAGTATTTAATTCAGTGTGTAAAGCACTGTTCATAGACAGAACCATAATAAAAGCATAACTAAATAAATAAAAACATAAAAATAAACACAACTGTAGTAAGAAATTGACGGTCGAAGTTGGGTCGAAGCGTTGCTTAATAATTCATTAAAAGTCGTTGGTTATTGGCAATATTAGCTTTTTTAAACTTACTTATTTTGTTTATTTATTGAATAATTCAATTGAAAACTGCCAATTTGTGAAAAAGCGGGACATTTAAGCTCCAGGACGCTAGCACCCTATCCAACGAATTTCGAAAAAAGATATACCTATGGATCTAATAGCTCACAATTGGTCAGGTGGTCCCGTTAATTGGTCAACGATAGGAAGTTAGTAAAAACAATTCGATTTTTTTAAGAATATTCGAAACTGCACACCATACGATACGATTATAGTCATTTGATAATTAAAACACATTCTTGTAAAATAAAAACAGCTTTTACAACAATGTGTTTTAATTATCAAATGAGTAAAATCTCATCGTAAATTAATTTTATGAATAATAATTTTCAAATTGCTTTTACAAATTTTCTATCGGATGAGGGGTATGTAAATGTAAAGACACCCAACCTGAACCGTAACCTATTGCAATACACACGGGTGTATTACGACAGTTTTTTTTATATTTTATGACATCATACCATCATACTGGTTTTGAGCTTCAAAAAATACAAAAAATTGTCATAATATAATATTTAGGTATAATAACTTAAACATTACCTTTTTCAATTAATGAATTTAATCTTGTTGGTATGATTAAAATATTGTAAGATCAATAAAAGATTAGATTTTATTTATCTTAAAACATTACCATTTAATTTGTTTATTTTTCTTAAGGTTATGCTGGGTTATGCAGTTATGCATGAGTTATGCACATCAAAAGTTTTAGACGGTTTTAGAATTTGCCCTAGGAATTTGCGAATGCGAATGTGACTTGATAAAGAACTAGTTTAGCTGTTTAGCTCAGTTTAGCTTTGCTTCAAACCAAACTTTGTTTATTTTTTGACATTACAGTTTGAACTTTGAATTAAAATTTTTAAGAGGCGTGATCGGCGTGATCATAATTTTACGCAAGCGCGTGGCTCCTTTTGCTGCTCATCCCCCAAATTTTTATTGTTTTTCGTCGCCATATCTGCGACGCAGTGTATTACGTTTATCTCGATAACTATCGTCGTTTTCGACGAAAAGGGGGCTTAACCACCCCAGTGGGTTGTGAATTTGTGAAAATCTAGATTATCTTTTGAAGTGATTATACCTGAAATATACCAAGCGTGTATTATTTTCTTTTTTAATAATTATAAACATGGCTTTCTAAGATGACGGGTTTGAAGTTGATTGTTTCCACCTTTAGTGGGGAAGAGATTCTCTCTCAACACCTTCGAACAGTGAATGCAAGAAGAATTTCTAATGGAGAAGTCAAAAAATCGTCCTTTGCAGCCCTATTCAAAGGGCGCAAGTAACGATAAGAAAAATCAAGGTACCTATGAACAATTATTTCCCTGCAGGTTGAAGGTCGTTACAATGGCGTTTCAAAATTTATGTTACTTATATGAAGCCTAATCATGAAATTCCGATACTATGCTGCATGTATCTAATTTGTGCGGTCAAAATTATTATTTAAATTAAAATTACCACCATAAATTTCACAACATAATAAATTCTATTTTAATATCTATATCAATTTCATAACATTTTTAAATGTAACATGATATAGGTATATATATATATAAATATGTGCACTTGCAAAAAGATAAATAAAAGTTGAGAGCCTTCTCACTTCTGAGACTTTGTGCTATGATAGTTTTGTCTGATTAGGCACATGACACTGATAACTAGTTTTTTCTTCTACTTTTGAAGGGTGCGTCGACTATATGTTTAGTCACGGGCTACTTTACCATTCGGTGTTTTATTTAAGTTGGCTAGCTAAACTGGGTTCGAGTATTTTTGACCCATTGTTTTGCTTTGTTTTTAATAAAATTGTTTTACACATTAAGAATTCAGTATATTTTGTTACACTATCAGGAATGAAAAATTTAAATCATTCTTTGTTTGAAAAGCGGGGGCCATTTCTAAAATACATTTATTAAGTTACATGAGCAAAAACTATTAGTTTTTGCATTTGTTGGAAAAGTACACCCCTTTCAACTTGCAGGCTATTTAAGATCCAAGAATAACCAAAACTTCACAATTTTAAACCCTAAAGCCAAGTTAGAATTTTTCCAAATGTATAATTTTATAGGTAATTCTTGTTGTTGGTTTCATCTTTATTATTAAATAATCAATATACATTTCGTATTCAAATTTTTTTACTTATAAATATAAAAAAGTTGGTGGGACAAATTCTTAAAAAATGTCGTAAAACAAAATGCTTGCTATCTGAACAAAAATGTTGTTTATGTTTTCCATTCCCAATAACATAACAAATCAATTCCATATAGTTTTAATTTGGCAACTTTATTCATATTTTATATGATCTCTTATTGTGAAGTTGTTAAACATGCCTAATACATAAAGCCGTGTTTTTTTAATTTAGATACTGTATTGAAAATTATATTTTCAGTATTATTTTCTGTCATAAACAGATGCACCAAATCCCAAGTTATACTCTCGCGGAGGTCGCCGCAGAGAGCCCTCAGGAGGCTCATTTTCATCGAAAAATGACATTTCTCGCAAACCTTTACCCCAACGTAATAACAAAATGGTTGATAAGCGTCCACAACCCCGGGGTCATTGTTATTCAGGGGCGTTGGACGGAAACACGATCTCCAGGATAGTAGATCAGGAGATTGAGTGCGGCTCAATTTTGGTAACAGGCAGTAAAAAGCAAAACCTTAATCATCTTCTTAATTTTCATTTTGAGCCCCGAGATACGCATTGGCGTTCAGGGCCGGGGGCGTTGCCTTATAAAGTCGGAGGTCGATTGGTTTCCACTTATAAGCATAAGTATAATAAGGAGCAGTTTTTGCAAGCAAAGTATACTCTCATTTACTGTGTTCATCGATTTTGTATTACTATATACTTTATTTTAGTTGTCAATTTATTGTTAAAGCTGGGGTTGATTACAAATTTCATTTGAACAATCCTGATTCTCTTGTTAATTGGGATCTAATTGAACAAGTTGTAAGTAACATCTTTTGAAGTAGCTTGATTGTCGTCATCACAAAATATATATTCCAGAATATAAATGTAATTGAGTATCCGTCTTGCCCGATATGTCTCTATCCACCAACAGCAGCGAAAATGACACGATGTGGCCATATTTACTGTTGGCCTTGTCTTTTACATTATTTGGCATTGTCTGATAAGACCTGGAGAAAATGTCCTATTTGCTTTGAAACTGTTCACAAAAAGGACCTCAAAAGGTAATGTTTCACTTCATTTCTTATTTTTTTTTTTTTTAAACATGAATGTTGCAGTGTTGTGCCAGTGCCCCACTTGAACTTTAATACTTCAGATAAAATTACTTTTAATCTTATGAAAAAATTACGTGGTTCATTAAAAGTATGTCCCATAGATGAGATTTGTACTGAAGACATTTTACCAAAAGTGTCTGACTTTGGGTCAGCAAGACTTTACTCAAAATTTTTGATAGCTAATAAGGCTGATGTGATTAATATTATAATGCGAGAAAGAAGTGAACTTGAACTTCAACTACATGAGGATGACAACTGTCCAGAAAAATGTTTTATCGTACAAGCTCTGCAATTGCTTGAGGAGCGTGAAAATCTAGTTTTTAAAGAGTTTGATTTGGAAATAACAAATGTAAAAATATCAGAAAATGTGGCAAATAGTGAATGTGAAAATAATCTAAAATATTCAGTAGCTGCTTCTGAGAATAGTGTTGCCAAAAAGGAAACAAGTATTACACTTATTCAAGATCAAGAAAATATAGCAGTTGAGGACTTAGAAATTTCTTATTACAATGCCCAAAAGACATCAAAATACTTCTATTTCTATCAAGGTAACGAATTCGTCAAAAAGGTAGTATGCAGCCTAACACACTGCTTACACCAAATAAAGCGGATTCGTGTCAATAAATTACTTTAAGATCTCGTCGCTAATGAGTCCACATTTGATATAAGCACTGCATTAGGGTCAATATTTCCCTTTACAAAAAAAAAATTATTTTATTGAGATACAGTCGAACTTCTATAACTCGAATTTTTGATAAGTCGAACCAAATTGGTTGGCAATAGCGTCAAAAGTAGGAAATGCGTGTAAATTTGTCTTGATTACTCGAATATCTTGATAACTCGAACGAAATATTTTGCGTCAACTTCGATAAGTCGAATTTTCTGGGGGAATCCCGTAATTACGGTCGATTTTAACCTATCTTTTTTAACGTATGGAGGAAGAATTGGAAGATGATTTTCAGCAACCACCTTCAAATGAATTGGTTGAAAATTCGTTGAGTGTCTTGCGTTCCTATTTAAAAGCCAGTGAATATACAACCGATGCCCTGTATAATAGTTTAAATGAAATTGAAGCTTTTTTCGAAAACCAAAATAAGAAATCCATTCGTCAGTCACAAATAACTGACTTTTTTACAGTAAAATAGTAAATACATACGTACATACTTACTATGTATGTAAAAATATGTTGATGGTACTGTTTCATAATTTTTGTTATTCCTTTGAAAAGCATAGATATGTATTAAGGCACTTATGTAACATTTAACCAATTTTTACTGAAATAAATACATACATAAATGTTCATTCACAAACAAATACTAATTAAAGAAGTATTATTTGATAACTCGAAGTTTCTAAATGTCACATCGCAGTTCGAGTTATGGAAGTTCGACTGTATATCCAAAGTATTGAGTACATGTTGCAGTTTAAATGTTTCATGAAATTAAAACTTTGGAAAATTAAAAGATTTAGTTCTCTGTAATGCTTCTTGTTATTGGTACAAATGCTTATATAACTGAATCAACAATGATAAGATTATATGATTTCAATATGTTTCCTATTTTGGAAAGTTAGCCTACTTTAATTCCTAATTGGTTTCTATTTGCAGCATCTGATGGACAACATATTTATATGCATTCTTTAAACATTAAAATGCTCGAACATACTTATGGGTCTCTTAAAAATTGTCCTAAAACTATAACTGGAAAAATTGTAGAAAAGGAAGGCGGATCAATGACAGAAGACTTGCGAAAGCGATTGAGATATTTACAACACCTTCCAATTAGTTGTCCATTTGAAGTGGCTGAAATTGAGTTAATGCCACCTGTTGTGGCCTTGAATAGTGTTATTCATTTTCATGGTAATTATAATTTTTTCTAATGCGGTCTTCTATTTTGAATTTTTTTTTCTAAATTTTTGAAAGTAATTCAACTTTGAAATAACGTAGATGCATGTTACAATTTAAAAAGCACAAAAACAATTTTCGAAATATTACTACCTTTTAATATTTCCTCTGTTTTGTGCAGAAATTATTGTGGCCAGGTTAATTAACTCCAAAGTATACTTTTGTGTTTGGAGGTCAGTCCCCTGTGCTACAAATGTTTTTAACCTTTTTTTTTTTGTATAAGTTATTATCAGCAAACTTAATTATTCAGTGGTTATTTTATTTCTCTTAGAGCAAATCGATTTACGACGTAAACGTCGTACTCGTCGAGAGAAGGAAGAAAAACGTCGTGAAAGACGCATTGAAGAACAAGAAAAAATGAAAATGGGCAAATTTCGCTCAGCTAATATTCGTATAGAATCCCACCATCAATTCCCAGATTTTGGTCCCGAACAAGGAGAAAATTTTTTTAAAACGAACGGACAAATTTCACCATACAGCGAGAGGAGTCTTTCTCCTATTTCATTACCAAATAGTTCCACATATACTCCTTTATCTGGAAGTTTAAGTAAAGATAGGGAAACTTACGGACTTTCATTTGCAAAGGTAATTTTCCTTAGACATGTAATGTCTTTCTTTAATTAAGCAGGTTAGGTTTCAATGAAACTTTATAATTAACAGTTTGGTTTATAAAGTTCCAAAAAAATAATAAGTGCCGATTGTATATGAATTAGAATGAACTCATGTAAAATACTAGATTTTGTCACATTCGAACCTCTATTATTTGCAAATCTTCCGATGTTAAAACTGTGCCATGTGCACATCGGTTACTATCGTCAGACAATGCCTGCATCTGCTATGATAGTAGGCTCATGTACAGCATAGGTGGTTACGTAATCAGCGCGCAGTCCTTGTCTGACGATGGTGACGACACATCTCGGATAACTTGAAATAAATGGATTCTCGACTGTTGATCAATTAGATTAATTAATGGTTTCGGGTTCGAACGGTTAAAAAACTTTGGAATTTTGATATTTGTCAATAAAAATCTTTTTAATAAACATATGGAAAAAACATTATTTATGCTGAAAAGGAATGCATATAACGGAGTCACTTTGACTGAAACTAATCGTGTTTGAGAATTTGATTGATGCCAACTTTATTTTAAATTGAATAGCATATTTTTTACGGTGAATTATAATAAAACGTAAAATTTTGTAGCACAGCCTGGTAATTGAAGGTAGAGTAATCAAGTTTAATATAAAGCGTCAATCAAACGTTCAATGTAAAATTTGTATTTCATATAAATAGAAGCAAAAGATAAAGCAGCTTTTAATAGAACTTGCAAAATTGCAAGAACTTATTTCACTAACTGCTAGTAATGGAATAAGTAGTGTCAAAGAAAAAATAAATAATTGAAAACGGTTAAAGTGAAACGTTTTCTATATCAAATACTAAAAGAAAAATAATTACTCCCCAAACTGGCTTGGATACTATGGATAATTATAATTTTAAGTGCCACTCAGTTGAATGACTATATATACAGGGTGGTCCATTTAACTTAAAACAGGCTTGTATCTCAATAACGGTAATAACGGTACCTTCTATAAAGAAAAAGTTTATATGAAAGTTGTTTAGTATTAAGGGGGAAAGAAGATGGTAATATTGATTTTCAGTGTGGCACCCCTTTGATGGCTATTTCAAGGTAACTTCCTTTTTTTAATGGAAACGTATATTTTTTATTGCGTAATAGAATTCCGCGAGAAAGAATAATTAACTTTTATATAAAAAAAATTAATCCGATTTTAAATTTAGAAGATAGAACATAAAACATTATTCATTAATAATGTTGATGAATAGTAGACAATAAGGCAATTAATCATTAATCCTTTTTTCTTAATAAACGGTGATCAACGATCAAGAGTATAGTTATTAATTTTCAATCCATTAATCATTTAGATCTCAATTGTTCATACTTTAATTACCCGAACTGAAAAAAAGAGAACGACTCACCTGAAATTATACTGTCAGATTTAATGAAATTAAATTAATTTGACTGTTGTTCGTTTAAGTTTATTTATTTATCAGTTTTTACATTTTCCGCTAAATATGGCATATCTTTTTGTAGAAAAAAAGACTGAGATGACAATACGACTCTTGAATAAAAATTGATAACTCCATTCTTGATCGTTGATAACTGTTTATTGAGAAAATTGAATTAATGAACAATTGCCTTCTTTTGCTCTTAATATTAAACAACTTTCATATTAACTTTTTCTTTATAAAAGGTCCCGTTGTTGAGATAGAAGTCTGTCTCAAGTTAAATGGATCACCGGTATATGGTGTTCGTCACATGAACCGACAAAATTTTTTCGGGGATAAATGTGATATTATACTTCTTACTAATTACAAATTAATTTGAGTAACAAAAAACCAACTGGGTAGTTTCACTAAAATTTATTGATAAAACTCAACAATTGTTTCGACCGTCTCCGGTCATTATCAAGAGCAAAAATCTGTTACTAAAGTTCTAAAATATATGTACAGGTATTTATAGATGAATTTAAAAACTAAACCTACGAATAATAATATGCAAGACAACGTACAACTGTGAAGTACAAATAAGATTAAATGTTGGGGAATGCCACTAATAATAAGGGTGAATCGACCGTTGTCAATTCTATCTGGTTGTTTACAATATTACTTTTATTTTTGATGGCCTTCTTAATTTCTAATGCTTCTAATAAATTTAATTTAAAACTTTTAGGGACATTATGCAATAATTTGGCTGAATTTAAATCTACATTATGTCTAAGGTCTAAACAATGTTGGGCTAGACCTGTCGTATCTTTTTTGTTTTTGTGGCCTGTAAATGTTCTTTTAATCTAACCCTGATGGATCTGCCTGACTGACCCAAATAAAATGTACTAAATAGCTCAAACCCCAACGCCAAAACTTGGATCAAAAATGTCCGAAGCACTTTTCGATAATAAAGTTATCTTCTTCAGGGACTTCAGTCCTGTACGTTCTACAACACCGCCAAAGGTTCACCAGTTTCTGATTTGACCCAAATAAAATGCTGAGCAATTACTGCAAGTTACTTTGTATATTCTACTTTTGTCTAACATACCTATTTTTGCATTATTATTTACTAAAAGAGTTTTTAAATTGATTTTATTGACTAATATGGGGACGATGTCAAGCTTATGAAGGTAGTTTTTTAAATTTATAACTAATGTTCTTAATAAAATTAATGTAGAAAAAATTCGTTATACTAGAGTCTAGATTGGGCTGAGTCGTACCTTTGTAAACGTTTTTTAAGATTGCTTTACGTTTTTTGTTTCTTAATATTCTATCTAAATTTGCAGGGTTATAACCGTTATTTTGAGCTATCTGTTTTATTATTGCTAGTTCTTTATTGACAGCGTCAGTTCAAGAAAATCTATTTTGTTATTGGTCTCAATTTCCACCGTAAATTGAATATTTACGTCAATAGAATTTAAAAAAAATAAAAAATTAGTTAATTGTCTAAGACTCCCTTTCCAAATACACAGGACGTCATCTACGTAACGTCTCCATAAACCTATGTTTTTCACAAGATTGTGTTTACTATCGAATAGAATGTTTTCTCCTTTATCACCTTTGTTAGCAGAAGTTTTTATGAACTCATTTGAAAACATTCTATTCGATAGTAAACACAATCTTGTGAAAAACATAGTTTTATGAAGACGTTACGTAGATGACGTCCCGTGTATTTGGAAAGGGAGTCTTAGACAATTAGTCAATAAAATCAATTTTAAAACTCTTATAGTAAATAATAAGACAAAAATAGATATGTTAGACAAAAGTGGAGTATATAAAAGTAACGCAGTAATTGCTCAGCATTTTATTTGGGTCAGTCAGGCAGATCCATCAGGGTTAGATTAAAAGAACATTTACAGGCCACAAAAACAAAAAAGATACGACAGGTCTAGCCCAACATTGTTTAGACCTTAGACATAATGTAGATTTAAATTCAGCCAAATTATTGCATAATGTCCCTAAAAGTTTTAAATTAAATTTATTAGAAGCATTAGAAATTAAGAAGGCCATCAAAAATAAAAGTAATATTGTAAACAACCAGATAGAATTGACAACGGTCGATTCACCCTTATTATTAGTGGCATTCCCCAACATTTAATCTTATTTGTACTTCACAGTTGTACGTTGTCTTGCATATTATTATTCGTAGGTTTAGTTTTTAAATTCATCTATAAATACCTGTACATATATTTTAGAACTTTAGTAACAGATTTTTGCTCTTGATAATGACCGGAGACGGTCGAAACAATTGTTGAGTTTTATCAATAAATTTTAGTGAAACTACCCAGTTGGTTTTTTGTTACTCAAATTAATTTGTAATTAGTAAGAAGTATAATATGATCACATTTATCCCCGAAAAAATTTTGTCGGTTCATGTGACGAACACCATATACCGGTGATCCATTTAACTTGAGACAGGCTTCTATCTCAACAACGGGACCTTTTATAAAGAAAAAGTTAATATGAAAGTTGTTTAATATTAAGGGCAAAAGAAGATTAATCATGTTTCACAAAGAATGCGATACGCAATCAGTTAATTTAATACTTCTTACTCCTAGGTTGGATATCCTAAGTACCGCGGCTCTTGAGATATAGTTTTTTCTTTTTTGAAATTTATCCGAAATCTCACATTGAAAGCGCTCTAACTTGTTTGTTCACGGTTATAATAGCAAGAAATCAATTGTGTTGTATTCTACAATGTATGTTTATTACAAATAAATCATTATTTGCTACAAAGGGTTTCAGGAAAATAACTTATTTTATAACATACATTGCATAATACAACACAACTGATTTCGTGCAATTAAAACCGTGAATAAACAAGTCAGAGCATTTTTAATGTGAGATTTCGGGTAAATTTCAAAAAATAAAAAAACTGTATCTATATCTAGGGATAAGAATTATAAAATGATCACATCTATCTCCCAAAACTTTTCGTCGGTTCATGTGCAGAACACCCTGTATAACTTTTATGTAGCATTAATTTGCCTATATAAGCTACAGCTTTGGAGTAGATTTAAAAAATTACAGACAGGAGAAGGAAGAAAGCTTCTGTGTAGATTAATTGCTGTCTCGAGGTGAATGAGGCGTCACTTGGCACTAATGATTAGTCATTCTTGATAATACTTTTTTTTTTATTACAAGATGCTGTCTTCAACCAAACCGCGCACGAATGAATCTGAACCTGTGAAAACTCCGGTAAGCATTTCTGGCTCTAGTACTATGAAAATGATCAACGTGTCAGGGTCTCTAGCGCGATCGTCATTTATTAAAAAATTACATCGTAATAACAGCGACAGCGAACCTGAACCTGAGGAATATGTACCTGTACCAACGTTTAACAAAAGCTTCGGGGACGCTATCGCATCGGCGTTAGAAAAAGCAGTTCTCAGTAATGACAACGACAATAATGCTGAGAAATTAATAAGTATTAAATAAATTAAATGCCCTCGTTCCTTGCTTTAATGTTATTTTTTGTGTTTAAGGCGGATCCCAACAGAGGGGCAAAAAGAAGAAGAAGGGGAAGCAAAAGGTTTTATTTGCAACATCTATGACATTCTCTGGAAACTAAACTTTATTTGCTTTGAGTATTTAAAATTATTGAAAAAAATAATAAAACCCTAAAAAAGAAATGTAAAGAAAATAACGCTTTATTTTGTTCGTAGAAATGAAATTTTAATTTTTTTGTCTAGTAGTTTGTCTGGGCTAATGTCTATTATATAAAATGATTGTACTATAAGAATTCGTTATTCATTGATTGCAAAAACCAAATAAAACTCGTTATCAGTGCACATTTGTGTTTTATTTAGGCAGAATTAAAACATACACGAATTTCGTTACATATAGGTGTAGAATTTTGTGCTGCAATAAATTAGTTATACTTATAATTAAACTCTTTTGAAATATCGCTTTGCTTCCGTCCCTGTTGGTTCGTGTTTTAAAGTCTACAAAATCATGTAATCGTTATTTTAAAATATTCGTAAAAACAAATATTTTTTGTGTTATTCTTACAAGAACAATTCCGGCCTCTGAAAATTCGTATGTTCTTATGACTCTTTTCCCGTCGGGACCAATCGAAATCGTAATTAGTTTATTATCCTCTTTTGTAGTAACATTCTGAAATTCAATGAAAGTCAAACTTTAATACCACGGAATAAAAAATAATTTATAGATATCCACATATGGATCACCCTCTTGTCAGACTTTTAACAGCAAAACGGAAAAGTTTTTTTCTAAATAAATAGCAGTAATCATTTTTTTATTGTCGAAAAAAGAAAGTCCTTTGAGTTACACCTCACGAACGGCAAATAAATTACAATTTTATTTCGTCAAAAAAGGATTGTTCTCCCCGTCGATTGAAATATATAAATAATTTTCAAATGTAGTTGAATTAATTGATACCTTTATTCGAACGCCACCAGGCATTATCTCTTCATATTCTTCTCCTAATTTACATTTTACTATGTGAGTCCGTATGAGGGTTACATTTGTAATCGTCAACTCTCCTTCTTCATTCGCTGTGATTTGCATAGATGGGTGGGACGCCAACATCATCTTTCGGGGAATATACGGAACGCCTATTTTAAAAAAATCATTTTTTTTATTGTTTATACTTATTACTGAATAATATTGTTAGATTTTCGCCAAATACGTAACGTCACATCAATCTTGTTTCAGTCTATATTTTGTGTCTCTCCCTAGTTACGGTTTAAGTTGTTTTGTACACGCATTGTATATTCATGTCACGATTATCACTGATCTGTAATACAATCTCTTATTTCTGATAAATGTGTGCAATAATTAATTCACTGCCTCCTGCTGAAAATATCTTAACAAATAATTATAAGATACGTATTTTACTTAATATTATCCATTTAAGGTACTTAACTTTGCATCACTCGCTCTATGAGAGCTCTCACGCTTTCCAGGAATAGTTTTTTTTTTCAAAAAAAAAAGCAAATGAACGAAGAAACGATGCTTGTGTACGTAAAACCCAAAAATTATTGTAACAGTACGTCTTCTTTTTAGGTATGATATTAAAAAAATAGCTCAAAAATATCAGAGGGTATTTCATTTTTACCTTCATGGAAATAAATGTGACTTCTGATGTTAAAAATATGTACCGACAGTTTTATTTTTTAGTAGCATAATAAATTAATTACTTTACTACTATTATTATATCAATAAAAAATAAAATAAAAATAATTGCGTCCTACAAAATACCGGAGAAACTCACCCGCGAGTGCCCGCGTAATTCTTTAAAGCGCAAGCGTAATGCAGAGTTAAAAATGATTTAATTACAATAATTAAAAAAATATATATCATTACCAGATGCTCTGTAGAATTCTTCCAAATTTTCATTTGTTTCATGTTCGTAATTCCCTACGATAAGACTCATGGTTTATAAGGTTTGTTTCCTGTATGAAACACCGAGAAAATACTGATTGTAGAACGTTATTGGCTAAAATATTCCAGTTATCTTTATACGTGTTTTCAGATAAGAAAATACGATAATGCCTATTTGCTGTGATTCGGTAATTATTTACTTTAGTGTTTTGTTCTTTTTTACTTCAAGTATTAGGCTATGTGCACACTGCATTTTTTCACAAAACGGCACAAGTGTTTTTAATTGCATTGCGTGCGCGGTCCAAGTGCATATTTTTGACAAAGCAATCAGTATTTTTAGGGTTTTTTAAGTTGCGATTTGTTTAGAGCTGTAGTGCCAATCTAATCAGTCTATATTCTAAATATGAGCATATTTAAATAGCGAGTTTTTTTAGTCAGTTAGTTAGTAGTAATAAGTTAGCTCAGTAAGAAACGTTAAGTACGACCTACTAGCAGATAATATTAAATATAGTTCAAATGATATTAAAGTGTTTTTTTTTATTAACAAATCCTCGAGCATTTCTCCAAATGTATTAATATAAGGGTTAAGACATTACAAAAATTACCCCAGCGAATGTGTAACATTAAGACCGTGCGTACCTATAGGTGAAAAGTAATACTCATATGAACAAAATAATTATTTGGAAGTAAATAAATAACACTTAAGTTATTTTGCTCCTCATCATTCAGTTAAATTCATGAGTCACTAAATACTTGAGTAATATATTATCTACTAAAAAAAATGAGATAGAGGAATTGTAGCCTATAATCTCTACTTTGCGCAATTAAAATTAAATTATATCTATATTGATACTACGACACGTAACTTAATTTTGCAAAATTACTAAACCAAGAGATTTCTTTCGAGGATCATTTAAAAATGCGCTTATCATTAGCTAAAATTACCCGAAAAATATTTCCTTTATACATTAAAGAAAATTAAGATATTCAACCAACTACAAATTACCTCAAATTAATGAGGAAAAATCTATTGCTGTTATCTTTCCTTAATATTGTAAATTACCTGAGTTTTTAAAAAAAAAAGTCCTTCAATGTTAGCTAAAGTGTAAAACGTAACAAATGAAGGGAACAAAAGTGTGAAAATGAACCTTTAAGAATTTTTTTGAAGAAGAAGGAGACGAGATCGTGTAATAACATGTTGTTAAAATATGCTCCCCAAAGGGTACTACCTGAATCTGAAAAAAAATTTAAAAAAAAAAAATACAAAAAGTTGACACCTTCAAGCTTAGAAAAAAATTAGAAGGAATGAAAATAAAAAAAAGTGTTCCTCTTGCAAAATATTTCTGTAATAGCGAGGTTTACGATACAACTTAAAAATTAGAAGAAGTATTTTTTTTTATGTGTTTAACCCCCATACTTTAAACCCCAAAAAGTGTATGAAGAAGAGGTGCTATCAGAAGAAGTTGTGCTACCAACCAAAGTGAAACGTGAACAATATTAAGGAAATTAGTTTCTACCCTTAATTTTAACAATTATTTTGAGATAGAAGGAGTGCTTTTAAAAAAGAAGACCTCTCTCACTTTAGATGTGAAAGACTTACTGTATGACTTAGCATTTGCGGAATATGCAAATTCAGACAACTACCCCTTTCGGACTTAATGCCTCCCGACCTCCCCCCTAGCAGCCCACCTCGGCGCTCTGCCCCCCTGTTTGTGTACACCTTCTGTGAGCTGCGTCTCCCTCTCCGAAAGCCGTTCTATTTCTTCTTCTCGTCGAGTCGACGAGCGGCTTCTTCTCGAAGACGACTAGCAGCCGTAGTCAACGTCATCGTGGAAGTCGTTGTCGAAGTCGTCGTCATCGTCGTGTCTGTACTTGTCCACGTCCTGCACGTCTCCTTTCTCCTCTTGCTCAACCCCACAGTTAATGTAGGCTTGTTCCTTCTTCTACTTTCTTTATACCTTCCACCACCAGTTTGCTGCTGCTTTCACGACTTTTCTTCTGGTTCTCCAACTCCTTCTCTTTCCGATGTATCTGCTCCAACAGTAGAGCGTCCTTCGTGTGGTGCTCCTTTATTTCTCCTTCACGTTTACGTTTTTCGCGTTGAGTCTTCACTGCTGCCCTAACTTGGTCTACAAGCTTTGAATAGTCCAACGGACCGCTCGAAACTCTTCTGTTGTACGTCCGTTTCTTTGGTTTCATAGCTATGGATTTAACGCTCCCTGCCATCGTTCGCGATGTACTAGCGACAGGCTTTTCCGTGACCACATCTCCTACACCCGTCTCTCCTCCACCGGACGATGACGTTATACTAATCAAGTCATCATTGGGGAAGAATTTCTTCAACATCGCCGACAGCTCTGACTCGTCTAGTGTAATGACGGGCACTTCGGCAACACCACACTCTACCTTTTCAGTCATTTTACCTAACCTCATCTTCTACATTTCTCTCATAAATATCTTCTATCCCCTCTCTTAAGATCCTCACCATTCTTCATATTCCCCTTCTCGCTCCCATTTTCTTACACTATTAAATTTACCTCTTCCAACAGTTGTCCTCAGTCTTTGTTGAGAAACGTCTCTTGCAACTTGTCGATATGATTCGTTGTCCGGACTGTCATACCTCCTTTACGCGATCTGACAATTTAAAAAGACATTAAAACGCTTCATGTCGTAAACGAGTGCAACACGAAGCTACATCGTCTATACCGAGCAAAAAGCATAACTGTGCTGCACCTGGAATGTCCACCGGCCGGTGTTGTGACACCTGTAAAGTTTATGTTCCGCAAAAATTATACAACGGTTATGTGCGCACCTTACAACATAAACAAACTTGCTGCTCACCTCTGGAGGAAGGAATCTGTTTCCTCTCTTCTGCTTTCGCTAACAGGATAGCTTCGTTTCGTATTACGACAGCGAAGTACTTCCCGTCTTATACTAACTTTTTTAGTGATGTTCTCGACAAATGTTTGCGTGTTCTACGTAATCTGATCCATCTCCACGATGCGGTTAAAATGAATCTTGAAGTTTTTGGACGTTATGTGCATGAAACTAAGCAAATGTTGGAAATTAAATCGTTCAACACAAATAACAAAGTTGTGACTCAGTCGACCGATGTTTCCAATAATTTCCAAAACTTTTTTGAGATACTCGACACCAAAGCTTCCGAGTTTCAAGAACGAGAGTCAGGTGATTATTCTTTTTTATATCTATTACCTTTCTATTAATAACACGGTTACAAACGATCAACCTAATTTTTCTCTTTTCTATAGGATGGATTTTAGAAAGGGTTCTTTTCCTCGAAATCAACTTCAACAAGTACAATCCGTTGAAAGCCTCATCGTATATACCTTTACCTAAACAAATTCTACTGAAGAAGGCTGTTGTAAATGTGCAAAACGATGATCAAGCCTGCTTTGCGTGGGCAATAACGTCAGCTTATACCCCGCGCAAGCAAACTCACACAGAACAACTTCCTACACACATTACTCTCGCACTTTGGACTACTACCTTAGACTAGGAAAGAGAGGGGACACGTAACTCCTATGCCGACTGTACGTCGAAAATTGACGCAATATTTTGGTACCGGCTCCATTTACTGATCCCAAACACTGCGTTGACAGCGTTGTGTAAAAGTGTCAATATAATTAAATAGTGTAGTTAGGTTTTAGTGGATTTTTGTTTAAAACAATGCTGATTTGTTCTTCTTCCGGCTGTAAAAGCCGCAGTGAAAGAAATGAACCAGAAATCACATTTCACAAGTAAAAAGAATTTTTCGTAGTAAGGTTAAGCAAAGAAAATCGCGTTTAACTTGTTTATTGTTTACATACTACTTAAAATATGTTATGATTTACGTACAATAATCATTAATGCATCATATTTTTTTTGTTGGAATGGTTTACTGATAGTGAGAGGAACAATAAATACTTTCAAAGTTGTAAGATGCATGCGTTTACCACAGTATTACCATAGGCGGCGTCACTTTTAGTTATAAAAATCTAAAAAAGTAAAATTAATTAATTAATAAAATTCGTCTTAATGTTTATTAGTTCCGCCACATCATGTTAATTAACGTTAATAAAATAATTCTTTGCATTTAATTTCATTAAACATGTATTCTCTTTGACATAAAATAAATAATATTTTCTTAGTAACGTAAGACGCAAAAAAACAGTTCTTAATAATTGTTTACTTTATCAAATAAACAATTGATACTCTGTATGGAATGATAATTGTACGAATAATGGTAACAAAACAAACTCCCTCTTAACATTTTATGTTGCGATACTGAGCGCTGTCTCGCGATCCCAATCGTCCTCAATTTGCAGTCGATTATTACCTGTCCCCTCTCTTTCCTAGTCTAAGACTACGACGGTATCGAATTTCCTTTGAAATTAAAAGATATTCCCACATTTGAATCCAAGAACCACTGTTCCGTGAATGTCTACGGCACTGAATCCGTTTTGAAAGACGGAAGGTGGATCTGGGAGATAGTTGGTCCCCTATACTACACACCCATCAAACGGAGGTTGCATTTCAATCTACTGCTACTCGATGATGATCAAGGCAAAACTCATTACTGTTGGATCAAGAACATGTCTCGTTTACTTTCTCAACAGCTTTCCAAGACAGGACATCGCAAATTCTTATGTGACGGTTGCTTACAATACTTCTCCACTTTAGTTCAGCTACATCGTCATCAACAGTATGACTGCAACCATGTCTACACTCGATCAAGACGTTTATGATATTTATCACCGATATTTGAAGATCATAACGCCCATGCTACCCCTTACAGATGAAGAAATGCATCTCTACTCGGAGGCCACTTCTTGCAATATCTGCGAAGAACCTTTTCTAGACGACGATGTGCGGGCCCGCGATCATTGTCATTTGACCGGTAAAGTTCGCATAGGTGCCGCTCACTCCAGATGTAATTTAAATTATAAACTACCCAACTTTGTACCTGTCTTTTTCCATAACCTCTCCGGATACGATTGTCACCTATTTATAAAGGAAATGGCTGTGAACGATTTTAATTGTAATCGCTCAAAATAAAGAAAAAAAAAAACATTTCTTCTTCTAAATTATTACGAGTTGATACTGTACAAACCGATACAGACAACTCAGCTCAAAATGTGTTTGTTAAGATTAGATTTCTCGATTCTTTTCGTTTCATGGCTTCTTCCCTCGACAAGCTATCGGAAGAACTAAATTCTTCTCAATGTTTGCAGCTGAAAAATTACTTTCCAAATCCTCAACAATTTGAGCTTGTGCGACGGAAGGGTGTTTTTCCTTATTCGTACGTTTATGATATTTCTAAGCTTGATGAGACAATGCTTCCGCAGAAGATTTCTTCGATAAATTAGCTTCCCTTCCCGTTTCCAATGAGGATTATGAACGAGCAAAAACGGTTTGAAATACGTTCTCATGTTCAACTCTTGAGGAATATTCAGACCTATTGTAACTGGAGCCGGAGGGGGTCGTCAAAAACCGAGAAAAGTAAACAAACAAAATTTAATCTTCTCAAAAATCTTTATTTATTATTTAAATCGAAGAATTTGGCTGTGAATGTGAATCGTCTAGTGTTAGGACCTTTTAATTACGTTGTGTTAATAGAATGTACTAACTTCGATTCTTTCATGAGTTCCGTACAAGTTATATGTGCTAACAAAGAAAACACAAGAAATTTGTACCACATGATTTATTTACATTATATATATATATATATATATATATATTGACAATTGCCCTTGGTATCGGTTCGGGAAGACAAGCACCTTTTTATTTTACCATAAAATTTAGGGTTTTTTAATTACCAAAGTTATGTGTTGGTACAAAGTTCGAACATCGTCAAACAGTGCAACAACGAATTGTGTAGGAAAATCCCTCGCATGTTCGTCTTGAACTGGGAGAAGAAAAGTCGTGCAGATCGTGAACTTTAACCGTCGCTAAAGCCACAACCGCTGTAAGCCCATGAGCTACCTTGATAGGCCATCTTAAAATACCTGTTGTCTGAAGATGCCATGTCACGGGAGTTTGTATATAGTTTGTTTGGAGTGAGGAATCGGGCACACATGGTGACCACGAAACCTTTATTATTTTGTCGGACACGTCACACTTGTTGAACATAGCCCTTTATTTGTTTGGCGAGACACGTCACCTTTGTTTAAGGTGGTTTGAGACACGCCACTCTCAGTGGACGTCGCCTCTATTTTATGACAGTTCAGAACAACAGAGTGTATCAACTTACTCGACTTCCCTCTCTCTGATTAAGAGTTCTTCAATTAAGAGTTTCGCCTTAATTTAGAGATTTAGACAAATTGCCAATATGCTATCTTTTTAAACACATCTGTTACCAAGGAAAAACCTTGAGATGCTCAAACAGAGTTAGTGGTTCAAAGATCAAACCAAATTGGATACCTTCAACTGAAAGAATAGATACCGCCAAATTGATCTAATACGGTAGCTACACGTTCACCTGAATTAATCATAAGAGCGTAACCCGTGGGGAGATTCTTCTAAACCCCTGCCGCTTCCCGCTTCAGGCCGGTTTAGTCAACATCTACGTTTACGTAATTTTGTAGGTAAATAAAACAAAGTGAAAATGAACCCATTCTAAAACAGCTTATCAAAACTTCTCAGGTTATATTGATTTAATAAACCAAATTAAAGTGCTTGTCATACACCTACCTAGTACCAGGAAGCAGTACATGAATCAGTGAAGAGTTGTATATGGTCCAAAAAGAACTCGAATTAGGCAATTGAATCTTAAAATTAATGACAGAAGATAATTGCAATCAAACAGGATAATATACCTTAAAACCTGAAGGGTAAAATAAAACAATGGTAGCAATGCAATTCAAAATTAAAAGTGACAATAAATAAAGTCATAAACCTGGCAAAGTGAAACGACCTCAGAATACGAATAAAATATCGGTCAGTAAGTTACCCACCTTTGTATTGTATGTCAACGGCAGCGGCAGCATATAACTCGGGGTTGATGGACGAGCTATCGCTTATGGGGTAGTTTATGGTACCGGAGAGATCGATCAGGTGGTGGCGTCGAATGTTACGACTCTTCGGACAATGATTGAAAAAGCAGGCGACAGTGGCGTGGTTGTATACGACTCAGATTAGGGGTGGTGGCGATCAAGTACCAAATTACGAACACGGAACCAAACACGAACAATTCGAATCAAGATATGGGCTTTGAACTATTGAACTTCACTTCCAATCGGTTTAGAACACTACTCAACTGACCGCATGAGGCAATAACTCTCTGAAACTTCTCTAACTTTCTAACTTTAACTTGGTAACTCTGCGACGGTAACTCAACTGTAACTCTGTTTAAACCTCAGTATCTATTTTACTGTAACCTAACTGTAGCTGTCTGACTGTAACTGCTTGACTGTACTATCTGACGGTAATTGTTTGACTGTCACTCTCTAACTTCAACTATCGATACTATTGAAACTTGCGGTGTTTTATCCCAAAATTTTACCCTCACCAACACACGATTCTGCATCTCGCGAACTTCCCCTCGCTTCTCTACATCCTTAAGATACCTATCGTTCGAAACTAAATACAGATATTTCTACTTCAACCCACCGATAGTTGACTCTCACATCTTCATATTCCACTGACTTGGCAGTGGTCGAAACCATCCCTTTTCCTCCTTTACGCCCCTACACAACCTCTGGCTAAACAAATGGACTCAGATGGCATTCCGTTGTACAAAAGTTGTCAAAAAACGCCCGTTTTAAAGACGTATTCCGTCCTTTTCCTACTCATTCAGTACGAAAAATATTTTAAAAGAATTTATTCAATCCTATTCTCATTTAAAATAATCAGAAAAATAATGGAAATTAGAAATACGAAACAAAAAGAAATATTAAGAAGAAGAGACGAAAAGAATACCTGCTATAAATTGGTTATCAGATAAAAAACCACCTGCTAAATAAATAAATATAAGAGAATTATTTAAAATATTGTAACACCCGTATGCGGGTGGTTACACTATATTTAAAAACAGATGTTATTTTATTAGCTGATGTATTCGAGAATTTCCGAGAAATATGTGCTGCTACATACGATTTAGACCCGGCTCAATATTATACAGCTTCTGGGCTTGGGATAGCATGTTACAGTTCACTCGCATTAATTTACAACTTCTTATCGATATGTTAATTTTTTTTCAAAAAGGGGTACGTGGAGGAATAAGTCAATGCGTTCAAAGAATGCACTTCGCTAACAACCCTCACCTCCGCGATTACAACACCTCCGTTCCCACCTCTTATTTAATGTATTTAGATGCTACTAATTTGTATGGGCATAGTCTGAGTCAACCGCTTCCTCTTTCACACATTCGTTGGCTAACCGAAACCGAAATTGATGAATTAAATGTTCTCTCGTTAGATGCTTCTTCAGAATATGGTTATGTCTTAGAAGTCGATGTTCAATATCCCCAACACCTCCATGACTTGCATGCTAATCTCACCTTTTTAGTTGACAATATTATTTCTCCTGTTAATGTTAATGGTAGAGTTAGAAAGCTCATGAATAAGACAAAATATATTGTTCATTACCTACCGTTGCAACAAGCCCTACATAATGGATTAAAATTAATTAAAGTTCATAGAGTTATTCAGCTTAAACAGTCTGACTGGCTTAAACCTTTCATTGATTTAAATTGCCCGAAAATAAATTTGGGAAATCGTTCTTCAAATAATGAATAACAGCGCCTTCGGAAAGACGATGGAGAACGTTGATAAACGAGTTGATGTGAAACTGGTTACTCATTGGAAAAATTCAGGACGCTTCCTGGGAGCTGAGAATTTAACAACTAAACCCAATTTCAAAAATTCTAAAATATTCACAACAAATTTCGTTGCTATTCAGATGAATAAATTACGTATTGTTTACGATAAACCTCTTTATGTAGGTTTTACTATTTTAGATTAGTTTAAAGTTGTTATGTATGACTTCTACTACAGGTTTCTAAAACAAAAATATCAACAAAACGTTTCTTTGATGTATATGGATACTGATTCCTTCATTGTTAAAGTAGTCACAGAAAACGTTTATCGGGATATTATTGAAAATATGGAACACTTTGATACTTCAAATTATCCGCGCGATAATAGTTTCTATATTCCCATTACCTCACCTGTGGTTATTAAATTTAAAGATGAGTTCCCAAATAATCCCATTAAAGCATTTTATGGAACCGGAGTTAAAGCTTACTGTGTCGAATCGGTTCATCAAGTCGTTAAGAAAGCTAAAGGTGTTAAGAAAAACGTTATAAAGTTACATCTAGGTATTGACGATTATCTTAGCGTTATTAGTGACGATTCCAACATTCTAAAAAGTATGAATATTTTCGTCTCCGACCTCCACACTATGTTCACACAAATGGAAACTAAAGTGGCTCTTTGCCCTAATGATGATAAACGTTGCTTAATTCCGAAAACAACTAATACGCTTCCTTGGGGGCATTATAATATAAAAAAGTCGGAAAATTCGATTTCAAAGCAGGATAGTAAAATCGATCGATTAGTCCAAAATTTTTATCAACCGTATACCGACCTTAACCGTTGGAGAATATTTTATCCAAAAACTGTTTCAAGCTTCCTCACTTCCCGACGAATCTATTGATACTATTTATGAACATCTTATAAAATATTAATCAGTTGGTGTATTACATGTGTATATGTAAATATTGTATCGATGTTATATTTTACAAGTTTATACCCAATAGTAATTACACCCACATGTCTGTTTAAAAAATAATTTAAAAACTTTATATCGCAGTTTTGTCATTATCTAATTTTTTAGAAACTTTTTTGTTTCCTGAATATGGAAAGAAAACACTGAATGTTTTAGCTGTTATAATTTATTGAGTCAATAACATTAACAATCAATAAGTTTTCTTATAGTCTTCAATATTGATGGCCATTTACCTGAGTCAGGACCGCTTTGCCAACCAGGAGCCTTTTCCGTTCCTTCTCGTAAAATATTTTCTTCTATCCGATGAAGACCGTTGATGTTTGGACTTAAAGAATATGCAAGCCGGAACAAGTTGATGAGCTTGATACACTTTTCCAAATATTTCGGTTGTGCATAGTACGCTATATCCATTATTAAATAATCTACAGACTTTAACAATGTTGTATACGTTTTCCTTATGTTAACGATGGAGAATCTTTTGCTCCTAGCTAGAACTGATCCGTTTGTTAGCATTTCCCTTAGAAAATATACATCATTCCGCGTGTAATTATAACTCGTTTTGTTTAAAATCCCTTGAACTTCATCGCCGGTCATTTTCACTTTTTCACCGCTTAATACAACTCATATGATAAGGAATCCATTTTTTAGAAAAATTCGATTTCTAAGTCGTCTGGGTCGCTATCCTCGTTTACTAAATAGCCTGATATTACAAGTTTATCGTATGCACCTTTCAACTCAAATTCTTGCACTACGTTTTCTAACTCTGAAGCTACCAAAAGTTTTCTCAGATAAGAAACCCTCTGAAAAATTTCACATTTTTCATTTTAGTGTTCGATTTACCCGTTCCACAACCGACGCTTTCTTGCTGCTATACGTTGAGTAATGGTTAATTTTATATTTTTGCATAACTTGTTTCAATTGTTCGTTGTAAAATTCTTTTCCCAAGTCAGTTTGCATATTCTTAGGAATACGTTTACTTCTTTTGAAAATTAACTGTAAAGTCCTTCCAACATATTCACCTGTTTTGCGTTTTACTGCTTGAGCCCACACAAATTTTGAAAAAACGTCTATTACAACCAAAATGTATCTGACACCTTTATTTTCTCTCGCATACGGAATCATTTCCACTAAATCGGCTTGATGAAGATCATCTAATCCTTTGACTATCACTTTACGACGTGTAAAATTAATTTTCGCAGGTTTATGCAGTTCCTTCACTAGTTCTTCTTTCACGTTTAACATTTTCCTACTACATGGACGGAGCTGTTGTTGTTTTAGAACTGCTCGATTTTGAACTACCTGTTCTCCTCTTTGTTGTTGTAGAGTATCTCGCATTATTTCATACTCTTTGCTTTCTTTTTTAGTGATTCCACCTTTTCCACTAATTCCTTTTTCAGATCATCTTTCTTTTTATTGGTTCCTTGAATTTCTTTCTCGGCGAATTCCTTAATTTTTTTACACTCATCCTGAATCGCGATTTTAATTAAATCAAAACTCGCGTCTATATCATTTTTCATATCTTGCACAATCTCCGTCTTCAATTTCTTCGATACTTCTTCATCCCCTTTCCTAACAAACGCTTCTACACCTTTACGCTCTAGTTTTACTTTTGTTGAAAAGACGTCCATGATTCTGACAGCATTCTTTTCTATTATATCGTTCACTTTGTTTGTTATTTCTTTATCCCTGTCAGTATTATATTTTTCAAGTTCTATTTCCAAATTTTTAATCGCTAACTCTATATTATCACTAAAAGTTTTCATCATCATTTCACCACTTTTGGAGACAGCTGTTTTCAATTCTTCTCGTAATTACTTCATCCTTCTGACACCTTCACTGACAGTACGATCTTACCTTTTCACACTCGATTCTGATATGCTGTTTTGTTAACCTATCTTTCTCATCTACTTACATTTTAGTAGCTGCATGAAACCCAGCGGTAGTCTCGTTCAAATGAGTAATACGTTTATTAGCCACATCAACGAAAACACTTTATCGAATGCTTTTCTAATGTCGGTTACATCATCTTGCGATAACAGACGTTGCACCTTCTTCTCCAAAAATCGTACATTCGCAGCATCATTCTCCTGCTGTGGATCACCGATTCTTGTTAAGCGGTTATGATTGAAATCATGAACATTGCTGAATGCTTGCGAAAACAATCGTTTTTTTTCTAACCCACGTCCGAACTTATCAACCGTCATTGTCTAACTAATAAGCTTAACAATTTGTTTATACGATTATATTGCACTCAAGCAACTCTTCTAAAATTGATTGAATTTCGTTTTCATGATTTGTGTTGCCTGCCTGTTGAGAAGCAACCAATAACTTTGAACGATCACACAACTCATTAATGTCATCAAAATATTTGTATTCTATTGGGTTTTTGTTGTATGTCAACAACGACAATCCTCCGCCATTAGAAAACTACCGATGTTTTTTGTCTTAACTTGTAAACTTCTCCCGTACGTTTTAATATATCCACGTAGTCTTTCCTTTTTTTAATCGACGTCGGATATTCAGTACGTAATTTGAAGAGTAGCTCATATAATCCCACAGTACCTATGTATTTAAATTTTCCATCGATTACAACGTTTGGTCCATCAAAAGCCAGTTCAGAATCACCAATAAAAAATTTATTTGTGTCCCATTCGTATCAGAACGTCAGTGTTAAATGTACCACCTTCATGGTCTTTAATAATTCCTTCTATGTAGTCTCGAGGTAGAGGATTGAATTCTTCCAAATATTCGGCAAATCGAGAGCTATTAATATAGTCTATGTACGTTTTTTTAATTGTTCAAACTCATCATTATCCTGGTCTATGTTTTCATGACCCGTTGTTGGGTCACTTTCATAAACACTTTCTTCCGTTAAGAATGAGGAGCACCTGGTAGTAAGGTACCTGGAGCATTCGAAGGATCAAGCTTTCTAATTTTTATTGGTGTTGACGAAGCTGGAACGTCACCTTTCGACCAATTACTCACTTCTGGCTTTAATTCTTTTTTGATCTCTTCACCCAGCTCAGATTTCAAGTTAAGAAGCGATTTTGTAAGTGGTTGATATGCTTGCTGCAACAGGAGATTCTATCCTGCTTTCGATTCCTTTAACATTTGCAATTTCCTCATTACAGCTTTCCTAACTTTGATTAGTTCTTTCTTTGCTTTTACATTCATGCTCTTGTCATGGTTGTCTTTTAACAACTGATTTCATTTATTTCACTTACATTAATATATATATACCAAATCCTATGTGATATCTACCCTCATTTATACCACAATCCTTGTTTATCACTAAAAATCCGAACTTCTCTTTCCAACATTCTCCACACATACTTTTAAATTGATCGAAAGTCATGTCTGCAGCAACATGGTCAGAAAAAACGTGTTTGAGATTTAATTCGTCTTGTTTAAACAGTACAATTAAATTAGCATTATCTCCAATTAAATGTTTAGGGATCTGAGCATATGTTTGATTCAAATAAAAAGTGTCGATTGAGTTATGTCTTCCAACTTGAAGAAGCTAAGCGTCATAACGCTTCCATGGAAGCCATTGCTCTAGGAAAAAATATTTCAGTGCAACGTAATCGTAACGGCTCCGGTTTATACCTCAGACCGTTTTAACAAAAGAAAACACAAAATTTTTCATGAAGCTACCTAATCATCCTCTAACAGATTTAGATTTGTATAATTATATTCATCATTTACAAATTCCACATTTCCGTGGAATTTTCATGCGTAATGAATTACCAAAAAAAGTTAAAAGGTGTGAATGTGGAATCGTTAATTTAGACACGGGTAGTGGCACACATTGGAAAGCGTATGTTAAACGAAACAGCAAAGCTATTTACTTTGATAGTTTTGGTGATCTCCGTCCACCGAAAGAACTAGTTCAATATTTACAATCTACTGGACCTTGTGCTATCACTTATAACTATAATCGTGTTCAGAATCCCACCAATTTTAACTGTGGTCATTTAGTTCTACAATTCCTACGAAGGATTACGAAAACCCCTTTTTAAAAGGAAACATCAATCTTATTTCTCTGTATTAAACAGAACTTTAAAACGAAAACATGTTTTATACATTCGCCTTGACTAGTACAAAGTCCGAGCTACAAATAATAATAAGTCCACCGATTGTGTTAAGCGATGATGAAGAATTTCAAATAGCGTTATTGAATTTTGAGGCGTATAACAGTATTCCTAATATCGATGAAAACAACAAGTTCTATTTTGAAGGGTTCACGAAACTAGTCGTAGTACTTCCAGAAGGTTCCTATGAATTCAACGATATTAATTATTTTCTTCAAGAGAAATTGGGGGGTACTACTGATAGTATTCTCTTGTCTGGAGATAACACTACATTAAAGAGTCGTATAAAGAGCACTAAAAAAGTTGACTTTACTCCTACAGATTCTCCCGCAAAGGTATTGGGTTTTGAAAATAAGCTTCTTCCAACGTTTCAAGAGGTGTCCGATCATGTAGCTGACATTTTCAAGGTAAACGCAATATCAGTATTGTGTAACCTTGTACCAAACTCCTATATACATACTAATGATGGTGCTAAAGGACAAGATGGACATATACTACATTAATTCTTTCCCACTACCGGATTTAAAATTGTTGAGAATCCTACAAGTCTTATATATTTATCTATCAACACTCGTGTCATCGATTACATTTCCATTAAAATAGTTGATAAAGACGGTAATCTTGTTAATTTCCGTGGATAGCGTGTTACAGTAAGGCTTCACTTACGAAAAGTATAACATGGTTGTGCGATATAACTGTACCCAAAGATATTCAAACAAGACAACCACTATAAAAGGAATACCGCGCTCGCAGACGTTTATTTAGCGTACACCATTTACGCGAATAACACCCTCCAATAAACAGTTCCTTAAATCTATGGGATTGCCATTGAAAAAGACGAAAAGTTAAAATGGTTGCAGAAATGCTCATATGTCACCGAGAAAGCGGTATTCGACAACGCTGTTGTTAACGCTGATAAACATACTCATTAGCCTTATGCGAATTCAACTTTCAAAAACAACGACACCATACGCATTCCCATAGAAAATGAAGACGTTTACACCTTACCTTGCAACAGTTTCGTATGCATAGAAGGGCGTTTGTTGAAAAAATATGGAACTGTACCTACCTACCAGTGTTAATTTTATAAATAATGGAGTTTTATACCTTTTTGATGAAATTCGATAAGAATTGGGTGGAAAAGTTATAAGTTAAAGTCCGTAATCCCGGCATGACTACAACAATGAAAGGTCACACGTCTTACAATGAAAATGAAAGTAAACGTCTCATTAATAGTGGATGGTTGCCTTCTACTTTAGGCGCTGTGCAAGGAGTCGCCCTTCATAGCAGAAAACTAATTGATGTAAACGGTTACTTCAACGATTTGGAGAAGACTTACGAAAAATAATACTTAACATACGACAAGAACCTAGATGAGTTTATAGATGCGACTTTGAGCTTGAACGTCCAGCGCCACCTTCTCGGACGGCACCGGAATTAAAAGGAACTTGGAAAATATAGAACATAGAAAGCTACCTTACCGGCTATGGCGCGAAGTTTAAAATGGCAGGTTGGGAGGGGTTTTTATTTTTGGTTATTTCAATTTTAATTCGTTATCAAAATAAACACAATACATCGTGATAAAAATATATTAAAAAAAAAAAATAATTACAACAATAAGCAATGTTTATATAACAACAGCAATAATTGTATGGAAAAAAGTATTGCATGATTCTATTGTTGAAATTAGACGACAATTAGCATACCTAAATACAATTTGGAAGTGGAGCTTTCATTGCATGAGCAAATGCAGCCTCCAAATCGGGTTTTCCCTCAGGGACGCGATAATCTATAAAAGTAAAAATCAATTTCCGCATACTCGTCGACTTTGAAATACTTACAAGGTAAATGGACACTTGGAACTGCACTCCGTTTGAGTCTACCATTAGCCCACTTACATGCAGGGTGAAAATGTTTCTTACAAACACGGTAATTTCGAAGACTTTTGGGAAGTCTTTCCCAAACTGTAGGGGAAAAAACCCTTTCCACCCATACATGTTGCACTTCTTCATTCTTCAGAAAGGAATGCCTACAAAAATAATAATTAAGACATATTTACAATTGCTTAATGAAAATTAATTTGTTTTTACATTGTGGTAGCTTCTGGTATACACCCCTCAACGGAGCATCTTCCTTTCTTTAGTGCTTCCATTGTCTATAATTAACAATATATATTTTACTAACAATAATGAAGCCATAAACAGAAACATACCAGTAACAGTAAAGTTATATTGTCCTTTTGGGGTCTTAATGATCGTAAGTTACCACAACTATTAAGCAACTTTACTTATTTATTAATAAATAACTGTGCATTAATGCAAAAAAACGCGACAAATAGGACTACAAAAAGTAAATATTTCTTTGCAATACAGGCACAATATGTAAAATATTATTTAAAAGACATAGGAAAATATATCTGCAAGGACAATTCATTCAATTATTTTTGTATCTAACAATTATATTTTCTCAAAGCAAGGATGAAATTATTCTTTAGTAACTTACCTTGAAAAAGTAAAACAAACACTAAAAAGTTTTGAAAACACTGTAACACAACTTAAAAAACAAACAACACACAATTTCAATGAATAAATATTAAAAAATCACAAAAACACGAATGAGTGGCTTCACCTGGCTTCACCTCTATCATTGGGGATTTTCATTTCAAAATAGTCAATTTCACAACCGAAAAACAATCTCACTGTAATATTCACCGACTGTAATTTGTATTCTGTAATGGTAGGTAATTTAGAAGAAGAATAGAAGTGTAGTTTAGTTTTTGGTGCCGTCCGAGAAGGTGGCGCTCTGTTCGCAGTTTCAGTACCCTGGACAAGAATTGGTTCTAGTTCGCAGCATGCTATGCGCACTCCCTTTACAAATTCGGAACCAAGTTGTAAGTCTGTGATTCGACTATAGATGGGTCTGATGTCAACGACAAGGAATAGTCTATCTTTGTTTAACGTTAATGTACTTGAACAATTTGAATTTAAACATACATCATGATCTAGAAATCCCCAAAGTTTCAGAGCGTCCTTTTTATGTGTAGTTTTTCTTTGTTCATGTCGTCTTGTTTTTTTTTGTAGTTAATATTGATATTGTTCGGTCTTTAGTATAGTTAATTTAGAATTAAGCATGTATATACATATTTAGTGATTAAAAACTAAAAATTGTGTTTGTGAACGTTTATTTGGCGAAGATGAGGATGAGACCTTGTTGTGTACCTGAGTGCAAAAATAAAACAGCAAGAAGGTAATAAATAACAAAATTCGAAATTGTTCATGGTAATAAAACCTTTTTATCGTAGGTTTTGTGTTCCAAAAGATTCAAGGGTTCAAAACATTTGGATTCAACGAATTGGAAATGATAAACTCAAAGGTGAAAGTTCGTCAAAACTGAACAATTATAGAGTGTGTGAAACACATTTTTCACAAATCTGTTTCTATTCACCAGGAAAACTGAAACGATATGCTCTTCCAACTTTAAATTTACCAGGCATGTATTTACTTGAAAGACTAATTTTTATAGATATAGGTTGGCACATAACTATTTGTCACGAAAACTAATATTCATGTTAAAAAATGGCAAAAGTGAGTAAATCCTAAGTTTAATTAATTATTAGTTTGTTTACATACATTTATATATCTATATATATGTTAATTGTTTGTCTTTTTTATATGTTAAATTTTTTGTCAATAAAATTTGTAATACAAATTCATAATTTTTTTGTTATCTTTTATTACTATTTTAATTCATTTCATGTCATGAGAAAAAGTGGTGTCTTTGTGTAAACGAAGACATCATTTTTTTCTCATTGACATGAAATCGATTTAAAATTTCAAATTAAATTTAAATACAAGTAAGAATACAGCCATACATTTACACGTGTAAAGTTATGTTTGTGTTGGTTATTTTGCGTTATGTATAATATGCATGTGTGTTTCAATGCTGCAGAAATCCGTAAAAAACATCTTAACTTATGTGATTTAACTACAGATGTCGGTAAAAACATTGTACCCAATATTTCTTAGAGAGTGGCCTATCTATTTCTATCACTCATTTATGGTTCGCAGCAGCACTGACAATAATGCTCTCTATTGCTCAGCAACACCGGTTGAAGAGGTAATTGAACATTTGGATCAGATATGTTGGAAAATTCCTCATGTATCTGTTGCTGATGCCGAACGTTTGAAATTATTACGTTACGTTGATCGCAATATAAATATGGAGCTTTCGTTTCGTAGTTGGGAAACACATGAATATCCCTTACTTAATAAATCGCATTCTCACAACCACATCGCAATTAGAAAAATCTCGCTTCATTATTTTCGGTTTTTAAACCGACAAAAGTAATGATATTACAAAAAATATGAGCGTTTTCGATCACTGCAACTTAACCAATTTTAAAGTTCATTTAGGATCAACTATGTACCCATATGAAAATTTGAATTTAGATTTCGGTCTTTCCAGATTTGCTGTTTTAAATGAAATGTATGTTAACTACCAACAATCGTACTACGGTAATGTAAATGAACCCTTATTTGATCCTAAGGAATTTCTACCGATTTATTCTCTTGTAATAGTAGACTGTTCTTATCAGAATGAAATTGTGAAATCTGGTAGTATCGATATTCGTTTAGAATTTCAAACTAAGCAGAATGTACCAGATAAAACAGCAGCTTACTGTTTAATTATTCATGACCTAATGATACGTTACAATCCCTCTACAAATTTGGTTCAAGAAGTATAAGACCCAATTACCACTTCCCCACTTTACTTTGTTTATCGATGGTGAACGGTGAGCACTATGACATTCACGCTAGACGTTCAAGGTTTTCAGTGTAGTGAGAATCGATTTGTTTTCAAAGAGGTAGCTGTTGTTGCGCTCAAGGAAGAACCACTTCATCATTTCACATTTGAACCACCATTTCCGTGGGACGCTCTCCCTGTTCGTTATAGGAGTCAAAATCGTTGTTTAACCAGAAATTTACATGGGTTATATTGGGATAACGCTGATTTTCCGTACTCTGCGATTTATGATACTGTTTATACCATACTAATGGAGTCAACGGTTGTGTATGTTAATGGATTACAAAAGAAAGTGTGGTTGATGGAATACTTTCCTAATATCAACTTTGTAAACATCGAAGACATCGGTTGTCCATCTCTCTCAAATTTAGCAACTGTTTTTAAGAACAAAATATGTTCTCGGTCAGTATTCTGTCGAAACCACCAGACACGGATCGCGATTTCGAGCTGGTTGGCTCTCATCAGCGTGCCGCAGATGGTTTCGATAGAATACCGACCGACCAAAGTCTCCTCTTGCTAGAAGTGGATTTAATAAGGACCAAAGATGTCACTAGAGCGCCATCTATGGTAAATACTATAATATAAATACTGACCGCGAACATATTTTTTTCTATTTAAGTATGTGTGCGTTTCACACAGTCGTAGCTATGCGTGAGGACTGGTTTAACAAGAATTGCCTTAATGAAAAAGGCATCTTGTTGAACACTACAGTACCTCTTATTAAATAGCATTTACCATAGATGGCGCTCTAATGACATCTTTGGTCCTTATTAAACTGATTTTATTTATAGACCTGTAGTGACATATGGCTGCGAAACTTGGGTATTAACAAATAAAATGAAAAGAAGACTAGAAGCAATGGAAATGAAATACCTAAGAAGAGTAAAAGGTATTACGCTGAAAGACCGAATCCGTAGTAGCCAAATAAGAGAAGAACTGGAAATAAACCGACTGACTGACTTCATAGAAAAGAGACAACTCAGCTGGTGGGGACATCTACATAGGATGAAGAATGACAGAACAGTTAAAAGAATATGGCAAGCAAAAGTGTTAGGAACAAGAAGAAGGGGTCGACCGCATGAAACATGGGATAAGACGTATATAATACATAAAACTCTAAAATGAAAATCCCTACACCATACGGTAGATGGGAAGTTGATTATATATATATATATATATATATATAGTCGGTGATGATTCCGGGCTGGTAGGCCGTGGTCCTGGCGATGTCTTCTTCGCTGACGTTTCGCTCACAACTGTGGTGAGCATCTTCGGAGCTTGGTTTGTAATCTAGGTCGTAGCTGTCTCGATTCAAACTGATCTTTCGGTGGCTTTCGCTGACTATTTATATCGTTGTTGTCGATACGGATGACTGGGTCTGATTCGTCCTTGTTGTTACGACTGACTGGAGCTGAATCACTGGGGCGTGCCGTGTGCGATGAATGTTGAAGTCCATCTCGTACAGTGTGCCATAGTGCAGGGATCCAAGTTCTATTGATTTTCAGTGTTTCTTCTTTTCGGTTGAAGTTTTCCTTGTGTTTGTATATTTCGATGGCCTCTCGTTGCAAGCGTGTGTGATAATGTAGAGTTGTGTCGAGGATTTTTGTTTGGGCGAAGTTTATCTGATGTCCTGGTTGGAGAGCATGTTCTGCTACAGCCGACTTCTCGGTTTGTCCCAAGCGACAGCATCTGTCGTGTTCTTTTATTCTTGTAGTGGTACTTCGTTTGGTTGTTCCGATATACACCTTTCCGCAGCTACATGGTATGCTGTATACTCCTCCTGATGCCAAGGGAGGTCGTCTGTCTTTGGTGGAAGTGAACACGTGTTGAAGCTTCTTCGTAGGTCGGTATATAGGTGTGATATCCATCTTTCGCAAAATCTTCCCAATGCGATCAGTAACGCCATTGATGTACGGTAAAAATACTTTTCCCACAGGTGTTAATTGAGTAGCTGCTCTCTTTGAATGGGGCCGCGGTTGGATGGCCCGTTTAATCTCCTTGTTTGAGTATCCATTGGCTTGCAGAACTTTGGATAGATGGTCTAGTTCTTTTCGCAGGAGTTGTGGCTCACAGATTCGTTGTGCCCTTTCTACTAAAGTTTTGATGATCCCTCCTTTTTGCCTGGGATGGTGGTTAGAATTTTTATTCAGATAGCGATCCGTGTGGGTTGCTTTGCGGTAAACCTGATGTCCCAATTGTTGGTTTGTCCTACGTGTCACCAATACGTCGAGGAAAGCCAGCTGGCCATCTTTTTCTGTTTCCATGGTAAACTTGATGCTAGGGTGTCTGCTGTTCAGGTGTTGTAGAAATTCTTGCAAAGCAACTTCGCCATGGCTCCATACGACGAAGTGTTTTTTCTTTTTATCATTATTAAAATATTGGCTATCTTTACACTCATAAATGCATTGTATTTTTTATTCAAATAAATAACACATTTAAAATAAAAATTGTTTTTTATTCTTTTAAAACAACATTATAGATTTTACATTTGAATTTCAATATCAGCTGATTTTCCCACAAATCCTTTGAGATGAATCGATGGTTGACCCACTTGTTTATCAATTTTATCATTTATATCCTCGATCTCTTTATCTGTGAAGGCTTCTGCATGTCTGCATGGAAGAAATACAACGAAGCTGTACAATTCGGTTAACAGGCGTGGTCCCCATTTTGTATGCACCTTTTTGAAGCTTTGCACGGGATGTGTTTGATTCAGTTCTAATGATTTTAGAGAACGTATTTCCTTTTCTTCATAACCCACCCGTACACTATTAAACTTTTCAATAAAGCTTTACATGTTCTACTGACTAAAACGCACCCAACTCTGCTAAACAAACATCTACCGCTCCTTCGCTGATTCGCATAACTCATGCAGAATCCCCTTCCACTAAAACAAGTAACTGTGGAGAGGGGGTTGTGTAATAAGAATACACTACCCGTATTGACCATCTCAGTAATTGATCTCAGTTGTAATGGAAAAGCTGATCATGATCAGTGTATCGTCGTTACTGATTTTAACATATTTCTTTAACAATACTCTCTACATTTCGCGACTGGACAATACGGTTGGTGACCAAGCCTGTGTATGTAAAAATTCTAATAAAGATGCTGATGTGTCCTGTGTATGGATGAAAAATTGGAGATCAATTATTTAAAAAAATGTTAATGGAACAAATGTCTTCACTGTTGAATACGTGCAAAACCTTTACTCTGTAAAATTTATGTTCGTCGAAAAAGATGGACAATCACGAAAATACATCGAAAGCCGATGGATTCATCTTCGTGGTGATCAAAACAGAAAAGACATTATTACAAAGGGTTACATGATAGACCCTTTCCTATTTCTACAAGTTGTTGGCACTATTAATGTAATCCTATTGTTCAATATTTTGATTGTAGCACTTACATACTTTATTTATATCAAAATAAAGAATCGTTAAATTTAACAGCGTTTCCGTTAAATTCTAACGTCTCGAGAGGTAAATGAAGATAATACAATACCCTACATACAGGGTGTTACTGATATAACTGCGGATATTTAAGGAGGTGATAGGGCAGTAGAAAATAAGAAAATTAAGCAAAACTTCGCAGGTCCTAAAGTTTACCGTTTTCGAGAAAAACGTATGTGAAAATACAGGCAAAACCGAGTACGGTCCTGTGTAAAACGTGTCCTCGATTGACCTGGTCGTGTGTAGTGGCAACGCTGTCTTCAATCAGCTGACGGTGAATGAGGTTACTCGGTTACTGTAACGTAAACAAGTGTGTTCGAAAATGGCGTTTAGTTCATCAGAATTTTGTGACAGTTGCCAAATGTGTTGCTTAAGTCAAAGCGAAAACGCACAGGACCGTATTCAAATTAATTCATGTTAAGATGTTTTTCAAAAATTTTGAAAATTTTTTTGTTTCTTCACCGCGCTGCTGTAGTGACCATTCGATTACATATTGCATCTAGTTGACACTCTCCAAAAATCCGTATTTATATCAGAACCACCCTGTATAGTAAACTGGAGCGAATGGTTGGGTGGGAGAGGAGAGGGGGGGAGTACGCTGCCAGCACTGCAAAGTATGATACTGTGAGAAGGTAGCCAGTTCTAAAACAAGGACGGGGGAAGTTGCTCCTCTTACCGTACTCATAGGCCCTAATAGCAGAATTGTTTTGCTCTTAAATTTTAATCCATAAAAAACGTATATTGATTGCTTCTATAAAGTTATAGGGAATAGTGATTCGTGTGGTACATGGTAGTCAAAACAAAAATAAGGAAATTGTCAAACTATTAATTCATACAACATAGCCACAATTATAATAATCGTAGAAGAAGACTGACTAGAAACAAAAGAAACAACTACTCCGAGGCACATGTTAGACGTAGATAAAACAATCTAAAAAGGCAGGTAAAATTCCTGTAACGTCTAAACAATTAAGGATTACAAATCCCACATTTGGAACGCGTCCTATACAATAGGCACAACGAACCATAAGCCATATTCTACAACCGGTTTCGACCTATTGGGTATTAGCCCTCGGAGTAGTTGTTTCTTTTGTTTCTAGTCAGTCTTGTTATTCAAGTGAACCTTGCGGTTTGTGTTCGCCAGCGCCTACCTGATGAGACCCAATAGGTCGAAACCGGTTGTAGGATATGGCTTATGGTTCGTTGTGCCTATTGTATAGGACGTGTTCCAAATGTGGGATTTGTAATCCTTAATTGTTTAGACGTTACAGGAATTTTACCTGTCTTTTTAGATTGAATAATCGTAGATTTTAATGCCTCATTTTCTCTCTTAAAAGCAAAAACGGTTGAAAAATAATATGAAAATTAGGAATGGATCACATTACAAGTAAATTTTCCTTATATGGAGAAATTTTCTGACACAATTTTGTCGCCTATACCGTGCTTTCCAGATGAAATTCTAAATAAAATGAAGCCATCGAAAGGTAATAGGCAGATAGATGTATACGAGGGTGGTCTAAAAAGTTTCCGACCTCACATAGACACAAGAATTTTTATCTTAAAATGTGTTGCATACCAACGTTCATTTTTAGTCTATTGTGCATTAGCGGCATTTATGTTTGTAGTTGTAGGTATTGTCAAGTTTATAATACTTTTAACGTCATTTGCAATGGGAAATTCAGTTTGGGATTCAGGGGTTGCAGGCCGTCATTTAGGCCTTCTTAGAAGTAATGCTATTGCGCTGTAAACTTCAACTATTGTGTTGGTGTTATTGCCCTTTTTAGTTTCTTTTATGTTTGTATAGAATGCGCCCTTTACAATGTTGATTGCCACTATTTCCAATTTATTCTGTTAAGTATTTTTGCAGTCTCGCACATTCAAATTGTAATTCATTTTATTGGGTATATTTCGGCATCTTTTGAAAATTATTGACCCCCAATAGCGTTTACTGACGTTATTTCCATTTTAGGGTAGTTCTTCGAAAAGTCATTGTAAATTCACAAACACGAACTGTTCACGCATTGTTCACGTGATTCCTGGTCCAGTACCGACCAAGATCCTTTTGACACCCCCACTTGTTGTTTTGATCCCTTCCCTCAGCATCACTACCCCCTTCATTAACAAATCAAAGAATTCGATAATTTTTTCTACCAATTGACTTTCCAAAAATGATTCCAACTCCACCCTGAACTTCCCCTACTCTTTTCAAAACATTCTGGAATCTTGTTTCAATTTGGGCAGTCCAGAATTTTCAGTCTTGCAGTCAGTTTACAATTTCATTTCTTTCAAAAGAATTCAAAGTTTTCATTCAGAACAAAAGTGCGTTCGGAAAAGTAATTAACATTTCGTTTTCATTTTTGTGTAAAGTTTTTGTTAGTGTGTTTTGTTATGTGTTTGTTTGTAAATAGATAATTAATAAACAATTTAAATCGAGCCTTTGTTCGTCATTCAAAAGAAGCACTTTAAGAAACCGGTGCATTACGAGAGTTCGTCAAATCACGGCGACAACAAAATTTATTGTTCTACGTAGTCTCCTTGTGACTCTATACACTTCTCCCAGCGATGCTCCCATCTCTTTAATCCGTCCAAATTGTACTTGGCGTTCTTCTCTGCAAAATAATCGTTCACGAAGGTGATTACCTCCTCATTTGACAAAAATCTTGTCCTCCGAGCGTAGTTTTTAGTTGAGGGAACAAAAAGAAGTAGAAGTCGCTTGGGGCTAGATCTGGTGAATAAGGTGGATGGTCAAGCAGTTAAAACCGTAATTCATGGATTTTCGCCAGGGCAACTGTTGAGGTGTGAGACGGGGCGTTGTCTTGGTGAAACAGAATTTTCTTTTTCTGCAAATGTGGCCGTTTATCCGCAATTTCTGCCCTCACCTTGTCAAGTAATGATGCGTAGTACGCTCCTGTAATGGTTTTCCCTTTTTGAAGATAATCGATTAGGATAACTCCATGAGTATCCAAAAAAACAGTCGCCATCACTTTCCCAGCCGAAAAAACGGATTTTGCTTATTTTGGAAGCCGGTTCCCCCTTTTGCAGTCCACTGTTTTGACTGTATTTTTGTTTCAGGCGTATAGTGGTGTATCCAAGTTTCATCTACAGTAATTAATCGGCGCCAAAACTGCGCCAA
Source organism: Agrilus cyanescens (assembly GCA_947389935.1). Taxonomy (NCBI): domain Eukaryota; kingdom Metazoa; phylum Arthropoda; class Insecta; order Coleoptera; family Buprestidae; genus Agrilus; species Agrilus cyanescens. The sequence continues at coordinate 18,834,374 of OX376707.1, forward strand.
CAGAGCATTGGAAATGTTCATTCGAACACGTTTTTGGTCTAACGTTAGCAAACGTGGCACCCAACGCGCGGACAGCTTTCTCATGACTAGATCTTGATTTAATATGTGACAAATACGTTCTTTGGACATTTTCATTGCCTCTGCTATCTCTGTCACTTTAATTCGGCGGTCGTCTAATACCATTTGGTGAACTTTAGCGATGTTATCGTCAGTAGTTACAGTTTTGGGACGTCCCGAACGTTCATCATCTCCCAAGCTCTTACGGTCACGTTTAAATTCAGCTGACCAAAATTTCACTGTGGTAAATGACGGTGAAGAGTCCCCGTACACAGAGTCTAACTCATCTTTGATTTGTGTAGGCGTATTCCCTTTCAAAAACAAATATTTTATGACAGCTCGATACTCGATTTTTTCCATTTTCACAAAAAAACTCACATCGACTCACTCAAACGACTGTCAAATAGAAACTGGGCGTCCAAAATGGCTGAAACTTTGATGTGTTGCTTTCAACAGATGCACAACTACATTCCCTGACTTTTATTGACGAGTGCTGCCATCTTCACGTTGAGGTCGGAAACTTTTCAGACCGCCCTCGTATATAGGTCGTTTCGCTTTTCAAGTTTATTTTACAACTAAGTTTATCGACGCCGCATTAATAATGGAAGAAGCGATATTTAGTATATGTTCACCAAAAATTTCATCCTTCACCTCTTTTTCATTTACTAAATAATTCCATATAGTACTCATAGTTGCGCCTTAGCGGAGCGGACATTTTCCTTCAAAGCACTAAAGAAAAGTGAATATGTTGAAAGTGTAATTTAAAGCAAACTGAAACTCTGAAAATACACGTACAAGTTTGTCGTAAATCACCAAAAGATCTGTACAGTTTAGTTTTTTGTTCTAATATGCATTTTCAGCTTATGACCCGACCTACAGTTTCCGTATCTTCGTCAACTTCACTTTCTTCTCTATCCTCTTCTAACGCTTCTCTCTTTCTCTATCTCATCACTTTTTCACCCTTAAGTTTACTCTAGTAGTAAGCAGTAGCCAGTAGCAAAAAGTAACTATCGCGCGCCGCACCTTTCTTGTCTTCACCGTCTTATCGCACCATTTTTATTGTTTGACCTGTATATATTGTAAATATAATAGATTCGTTAGACTTTACAAGTGTACAGTGTTTTAATCACCAAAAATACCTGCAAACCTTTAATTAGGATTGAACAGGAGTCAAGTTGTTTTCGTGTGACATACATTGTCCCTTCAGTTTTGATCTTTCGGTTAGAAAAATTGAACTTCACCGTGTCGTACGAGACAATTCGACAAAGTTAGTTACGCTAAATCACAACCACACCAGTTTTTAACGAAATAACTTTACTCATTCGTGATACATGTAATGCCTAATGCCCCTTTCGGTGGCCCGTAATTCGCATATTAAACAGAATGGAAATTGGAAATCATAAACAAGTTTTAAAATCCGCACAATCAGAAGCTTATCCCCGGAGAAAAATTGCCTTTTTTGTTTGAAAACAAACGTTAAAAAATTATTATTATCTTATTTTACAGTCTTTTTCAAAACAACTATTGAACTTGGAAAATCCCTTAATATAATAAAATATCATGCTTTATTAATGAGGAAAAAGCTTTTTTTGAGGTCATTTGTAGATGGTTCTTGAATTTAATTCATATTAATGTATTTACTACTATTGGATCACTTATCACGTTATCACCAAGTAATTTTCTCCATCAACTCCTGAAAGCTACCAAATATTCTCCACTTGAGATCCACCATTTCGAGAGTCACCAAGGTTCCCTCATCAACACCAGAGATCCACCAGAGAAGAGAATCTCCGCTACACACGTAGAGCAGACAAGGTAGGCTCGTTAATTGTTAAAAAATCACCATATCCCTTTGATATCCTTTTTCTCCTACCGCCACTCAAAATGACCGAACAAGTAAAAAGTTTGCACCATAAACGAGGCCATGTTCTAAGTGCCATCACCATCCTCACCAAAACTCTAGATGATTGGGACTCTAACCCCAACAAACGAGATGCCGATTATTTACAAGCCACTCTAGAATCTACGGAAAGAGCATACAAGAAATTTGAAGGTATTCAAGACAAACTAGAAGACATCGACGAGAAGGAAGTCGTACACCGAGAACCAATAATGATTAAGTACAACACCGCAATTGGTCGAACACGGAAATGCCTTCGGAAATCAGGATTACAAACACCAGTATCAGCAAGTACAAACGATGTCCAAGGTACATCATCCCCATCGCAACGACAAACGCCCCTGTTACCCAATCTTCCTCAAATCAACTTGCCTACATTTGATGGCCATTCCGAAAACTGGAATTCATATTTTGACATATTTTCATCCTTAATTAATAAAACAAATTTAGAACCCGCCCGCAAACTTCAGTATTTACGGATGTCAGTGAAGGGAAAGGCATACACCGCGATTGAGTCATTAGAAACGACTAATGAAAATTATCGAACCGCATTAAATATCCTCAAGGATAAATATGATTGCACCCGACAGAATATGATGCGCCATTGGACCATTCTCCGCGAATATCCACGTCTACAAAGGGATACACCAGTTGCCTTAAGTAATCTAGTGGACCTAATTAATCAACACACTAGATCATTGGAGAATTTAAAGGCACCGGTATCCACGTGGGATATTCCATTGTTAGATTTGATATTGTCGAAAATTAGTCCTTCAACAGCTTGGCACTGGGAGATGACATTAGATGATAACAAAAAGGTTCCTAGCTATAAGAATATGTTAAAATTCCTTGGAAAAAGGTCCCAGTGCTCAATGTATTCGTCAACAAAGGAAATCAATGCAACGAAGAACGAAACAGAGAGATTTAGAAGGCAGCACAATCCTAATGCTCGTGCCCAAGCTTACACTACCATAAAGCAAACATGTGCTATTTGTTCAGGGACACATAGCATCTACCAGTGCGATTCATTTCGGAGTTTATCCGTAGAAGAAAGAGCAGATGCAGTAACTAAGGCAATGCTTTGTTTCAATTGTCTGTCCAAGGGACATGGGTATTCTCTTTGTAACTCAAAAAAGGGCTGTAATAAATGTCAGAGACGTCACCATACCCTCTTACACAGGCCTGTCAAAAACGATCGACCGATCAGAATTTCTGAAAATACACAAACTCCGTCTACGTCGTCAACAATGAGTGCTCAGGGAAATAAATCATCGCCTACAAGACTAGAAAACGGAGAGACAGATCATAAATCTAACCGATCTGTTGCACTTGTAGTCAATTCAACTACAAGTGATTTAATGGTTACCGCTGTTGTCCATGCCTTAAATAATAAAGGGAAACCAGTAAAGGCCCGTACACTTATTGATACATGTGCGACGTCAAATTTTATAACCGAAGAATTAGCCAGCACGTTGGGTCTTAAAAAGGAAAAATGTGAGGTCTCTATCGGTGCCCTGAACACCTTAACCACTGTTGCCAAGGGCATCGTCAAAACAATTATAAAATCGAGGGACAATAGATACGAACGGCAACTTTCCTTCTTAGTGGTACCCTCCATATCGAATTGTATACCAGACCAACCAATATACAGAGAAGGTATCAAAATTCCAAGTAACTTAAAATTAGCCGACCCCGATTTCCACAAGCCGGCAAAAATAGATCTTCTGCTAGGGGCTGGGGTCGCTTTGTCATTGTTTTGTATAGGGCAAATACGATTGCAGTCAGCTGAAGGAACAGATATCTGCTTACAAAAAACACGACTCGGATGAGTCATCGGGGGGAGCGCGCCGTCCATCAATATCTCAATGAACCGCACGTGTCACATGACAAACGAAATTTATTTCGACTTAGCTAAATTCTAGCAGATAGAAGAGGTCTCACAAGGTAAAACATTCACCGTTGTCGAACAGGCATGCATTGAACATTTTCAAAGAAACGTTAACCGTAATAAGGACGGTCGATATACAGTAGCGTTGCCATTTAACGAGAGAAAAATAGACCTAGGCGAATCATATACTATGGCATTAAAACGGTTACACAATTTAGAGAAAAAATTGAACCGAGATGTCGAATTAAAGAACCAATATCACGCCGTTATTAAAGAATATTTAACTCTAGGTCATATGTCAGAGGTTACTAACGAAAAAACAGATGGTTCAAACTATTATTCTCCCCATCACGCAGTGGTAAAAGAAAGTAGTTTAACCACTAAGCTTCGTGTTGTTTTTGATGGGTCGCTAAGTCCGCTACAGGTCTATCATTAAACGATACCTTGATGGTAGGACCTAATATACAAAGTGACCTTTTTTCTCTAATACTGCGTTTTAGAATTCATCAAATAGTTATCACAGGCGATATCGAAAAAATGTATAGGCAGTTTCTAGTTCGTCCTAAAGACAGATGCTATCAACGAATTTTGTGGCGAGATGATGACAATAAAATTCAAACTTACGAATTGAATACTGTAACCTTCGGCGTTGGACCCGCACCTTTTCTCGCGATTGCTTGTTTGCATAAATTAGCTAATGATGAATCAACTGATTTTCCTATTGCTTCCAGAATTGTAAAGGAAGATATGTATGTGGATGACGCAATAACTGGAGCAGACACTGTGGAAGAAGCGATCATTATAAGAGATCAACTTATCAATCTATTAGATCGTGGTCAATTAAAAATAAGACAGTGGGCTTCTAATGATCCACATTTACTGAAGGATCTTCCCTTAGAGAGCATTAACCCCCACCTTCAAGTTGGAGGGTCACCTACAATTAAAACTCTAGGTGTATCATGGGATTCGGCATCTGATAATATTGTTTATAAAGTTCGATTATGTAATATAGGTGACCGAGTAACAAAACGTCATATTTTGTCACAGACGGCAAGTATTTTTGACCCACTCGGCCTTTTATCACCAGTCATTATTGTGGCAAAAATTCTTATGCAAAATTTATGGGGACTTAAACTAGATTGGGATGAAACGTTACCAACGGATCTGCATTGTAAATGGACCCAATACTATAACCAACTACCTGCACTTAACAACCTTTCTTTCAAAAGGAAAACGGTCATTAGTAACGCTCGCTCAATTCAACTACATGGGTTTTGCGACGCTAATGAGGCTGCCTATGGAGCGTGTATATACTTAAGATCGATCGATTATGGCAACAATATACACACCGAATTATTGTGCGCTAAGTCAAGGGTGGCGCCACTTAAGAAACTCACCATCCCAAAACTGGAATTATGCGGGGCTGCATTGTTGGTCAAATTGTATACGACTGTAAAAAACTCTATTTCCTGTAAATTAGATGATGTATACTTTTGGACTGATTCGATGATTGTCCTACACTGGATTCGAACGCCACCGAAAAGGCTATTACCCTTTGTTTACAATAGATGCGTAAAAATTCAAGCAGATACTAATACAGCTGACTGGTACCACGTGCGGACTCATGACAACCCAGCCGATCTTGCTTCAAGGGGTTTGCTACTTGCTGCGTTCGTGCGTCCTTCTCTATGGCACCATGGTCCTGAATGGTTAAATACAAACTGTGACTGGCCCACAAATGAAATAACACCGATTGATGAACTACCTGAGTTACGCCAAGTATCGTGTTTTATAGCACCAACAAATGATCCTACAGATAATTATTTATGGTCAATTTTTACTCGTTTCTCTTCATTTAACAAATTAACAAGACAAAAGGAGTATATATTTCAATGGTTATTATTTTAAGAAGAAATTAATCGATATAAACCATTCATTTAATAATTAAAATTGTATCTAACAATGACAAAGTACAGACGTTTCGATCATTAAGATTTATGATCATTATCAATGTAAATCTAAAAAAAATATATTTTTATATATAAAATGTAAAATAATCTTAATTTTTAATTGTAAATAATGAATTAGATATAACATAATTAATAAGTTAACATACCATGGGGATGAAGAACACGTTTTCCAAATCATCATTTAAAAAACCAATCAGGATTTCGTTTAAGAAGTTTTTGTAAAATACAATAAATTTAATAACATATTACCAATAAAAATGAATGGACTAAATATAATGATGATTTAAATTATTTTTAAATACTTAAGGATATAAAAATAAATTGTAAAAGAAAAAAACATGATGATTTTAGATCATCCTTCTTTTTTTTTTGGTGTTCCTGTGTTCTGTCCAACATAAGAATTGAAACTTACTTCTTGAATATCTTGGTTTTTTTATTGACCTCTTGTATGTCAATCATTATATTTCTCAAAAAAAATGTAATTTTTCCTCATTCTTGAATGTTAACTCATCAAGTTAACATCCATTTTACTTGTTTTTTTCTTTTACAATTTATTTTTATATCCTTAAATATTTAAAAATAATTTAAATCATCATTATATTTAGTCCATTCATTTTTATTGGTAATATGTTATTAAATTTATTGTATTTTACAAAAACTTCTTAAACGAAATCCTGATTGGTTTTTTAAATGATGATTTGGAAAACGTGTTCTTCATCCCCATGGTATGTTAAATTATTAATTATGTTATATCTAATTCATTATTTACAATTAAAAATTAAGATTATTTTACATTATTTACAATTAAAAATTAAGATTATTTTACATTTTATATATAAAAATATATTTTTTTTAGATTTACATTGATAATGATCATAAATCTTAATGATCGAAACGTCTGTACTTTGTCATTGTTAGATACAATTTTAATTATTAAATGAATGGTTTATATCGATTAATTTCTTCTTAAATTAACAAGAGTTCTAGCATATTGTTTACGTTTTAAGCGACTACACCGTACAGGACCACTTACACTCGCCGAACTTAGAACATCTCATGACGTAATTATTAAAGTTACACAACAGCTATTCTTTTCAAATGAAATGTCTCAACTCAAACAAGGAAAGGAAGTTCACCGAAATAGCAAACTCAGAAGATTAAATCCAATCATTTCCGCAGACGGTATCATTCGAGTAAAGAGCAGATTATACAATTCACCTTTACCATATTCTCAACAGAATCCGATAATTTTACCCAAAAACAATCATATAACTGCTTTAATTATTGAAAGAGAGCATTTGTTACAATTACATGCAGCCATAACCGGTACATTCTATGCAGTTCGCCGACAATACTGGCCAATTGATGGCCGTAGTCAAGTTGCAAGGGTTATCCATCGATGTATTAAATGTTGTAGAGCAAACCCACCGTCAGTTGAATACATTATGGGAAATCTCCCAACTCCGCGAGTAAACGTATCACTCCCATTTACTCATGTCGGAGTAGATTATTGCGGACCATTTATGATAAAAGAAAAAAGAGACCGCAACCGAAAAATGGTTAAAGTCTACGTTGCTGTTTTCGTGTGTTTGGCTGTGAAGGCCGTACACCTAGAGGTAGTCGGAGATTTTACCACCGATTCATTCATTGCCGCCCTCCGGAGATTTTTAGCTCGAAGAGGTCATTGTGCCCACCTTTATTCGGACAATGGCACTAACTTCGTCGGAGCAAATAATCATCTACGTGAATTAATGGCATTATTAAAAACAGATGATTGTCAAAGTAAGGTCCGAGAATTTCTTTCGATAAAATTCATCAAATGACACTTTTCACCCCCAAGATCACCGCATTTCGGTGGCTTGTGGGAAGCGGCCGTTAAGGCATTTAAATATCATTTGAAACGAGTGATTGGTCACAACATCCTACTTCACCTAGAACAATTTAATACCCTAACCACCGAAATAGAAGCTATATTAAATTCACGTCCCCTCACTCCTGTTTCCTCCGATCCCCAAGATTTATTGGTATTAACACCTGGTCATTTTTTAACCGGTGATTCTTTAACGCGCCTTCGTGAGCGAGATTATTCAGAGGTTCCGTCCAACCGTCTTTCGGTTTGGCAGTTCCTCCAGATTTTTGGAGCCGCTGGAAAAATGAATATCTTAGAGAACTCGCCAATCGTTGCAAATGGACAAGCGGTCAGCATCCAATCGACGACAACAGTATTGTTCTACTACGAGAAGAAAATATGCCTCCTCTCCATTGGCCCCTAGGTAGAGTAGTGAAAGTGCACCCTGGTGCCGATGGTGTGATCCGCGTAGTGACAGTGAAAACCGCAAAGGGAACCGTGAAACGGAGTGTCAAACAAATAGCGCCATTACCAATTGATAATAATCAATGTGATTCTAATAATCAAAGTGCCATTGATAAGTAAAGTGACAGACTGCATGACAATAATAAAGATCGTGCTGAGCATTCTAATAATGACTCTCGTATACTTCGTTCTTTTTGACTGTTTCTAGTAACTAAGTCTCTATTAACTCTTTTTTTTTAATTTTAATTAGTACGTATGAGAATTAAGTATTAATTGATAATCATTCGTCAGTAGGTAATCATATAACTATATCTTTCTATTGTAAGGCTTGATTATACCGTTAATTTTTTTGAGTTATTGTTGATCAGGTTCTTCACCCAATCAACGGGGGGAGTATGTCGTAAATCACCAAAAGATCTGTACAGTTTAGTTTTTTGTTCTAATATGCATTTTCAGCTTATGACCCGACCTACAGTTTCCGTATCTTCGTCAACTTCACTTTCTTCTCTATCCTCTTCTAACGCTTCTCTCTTTCTCTATCTCATCACTTTTTCACCCTTAAGTTTACTCTAGTAGTAAGCAGTAGCCAGTAGCAAAAAGTAACTATCGCGCGCCGCACCTTTCTTGTCTTCACCGTCTTATCGCACCATTTTTATTGTTTGACCTGTATATATTGTAAATATAATAGATTCGTTAGACTTTACAAGTGTACAGTGTTTTAATCACCAAAAATACCTGCAAACCTTTAATTAGGATTGAACAGGAGTCAAGTTGTTTTCGTGTGACATACATTGTCCCTTCAGTTTTGATCTTTCGGTTAGAAAAATTGAACTTCACCGTGTCGTACGAGACAATTCGACAAAGTTAGTTACGCTAAATCACAACCACACCAGTTTTTAACGAAATAACTTTACTCATTCGTGATACATGTAATGCCTAATGCCCCTTTCGGTGGCCCGTAATTCGCATATTAAACAGAATGGAAATTGGAAATCATAAACAAGTTTTAAAATCCGCACAATCAGAAGCTTATCCCCGGAGAAAAATTGCCTTTTTTGTTTGAAAACAAACGTTAAAAAATTATTATTATCTTATTTTACAGTCTTTTTCAAAACAACTATTGAACTTGGAAAATCCCTTAATATAATAAAATATCATGCTTTATTAATGAGGAAAAAGCTTTTTTTGAGGTCATTTGTAGATGGTTCTTGAATTTAATTCATATTAATGTATTTAAAATCACCACTACTAAATGTTTCTCAATATTTCATTATTAATAGATATTACTAATAATATACATTAATTCGACGATTCAGTGACTTAGTAAGTACGTTTCGTCGATGTTGCTGTCATCATGTCGCCGTAGCTTAGTGGTTAGAGCAATGGCGATTAACGCCAGAGACCCTGGTTCGAATCCCGGCGGGGACATGATTACATCAATAGCTTTTTCCTTATTAATTTGAGGTAATTTCCAAAAAGACTGCGGCGGGACCGAAATAATCTTTCCCTGTGAGTGTCTTTGAACGGGTATTAAAAAATGAGGAAATTTCAAAAAGGGACTGGCTTGCGTGGAGTAAAAAAAATCAAACTTTGTATTGTTTTGCTTGTTGATTATTTTCGCGACGCTCAGATTATTCTTTGGCTCAGATGTTTCCAAGTCTGACTTACGATTAACAAGAGGCTGGAAGAAATTAAAACAAAAAGTTGACGATCACGAAAGCTGCATTGATCATAATAAAGCAGCGTAAATTAAAAAATTGATAAAAACGAATTCTAAATTTAGTCCAAAGTATTGTAAGAGAAGAACAGTATTGGACGGATGTATTGCATCGTGTAATCGAAGCCATTATTTTGCTCGCTGAAAGTGGCTTAGCCATACGAGATATCCCAAACGGAGCAAAATGTTTACGAAAACCAATACAAAATAATAAAGCGTTTTCTCAACTTTATTGACTGTGATCAGAAGACTGGTCAGTCAATCACTAAGATGATTCAGGATCAGCTAAAGCGTTATAGCTTACATATTTCAGACTGTCGTGGGCAAGGCTATGATAACGGGAGAAATATGATTAGCATCTACCTACCAGGGAGCTCAAGCACATAATATACCACAAGAGAACCCCTTGGAAATTTTTTCACCTTGCGGTGCTCATTTCTTAAATCTTTGTAGTGATAATGCTACGGAGAGTTGCGCGAATGCAATCACTTTTTTTGGTATTATTTCTAAGACATACAATTTTTTCATTCAAACCCAAGGTGGAAAGTTGTAAAAGAAAATATAACATCGTCTCTTCACATACTTTCAGATACAAGATGGTCCGCGCGAATAGATGCCGTACGTCCATTTGTCAAGCATTTATCGGAGCAACAAAGGGCGGTTGAACTGGCTATCAACTTTAATGTGACTGCAGTGGCACGTACTGAATTGAGGGGTATTCAGAAATATTTAAAATCTTTCCAATGTGTCTTAATAAATAAGTAGTCTTTAGAAATATTAATTTAATCTGATTCCTGTAGAAGTCAGACAGGCGTTCTAACAAATATACCAGCTCATATCACATAAATGCTGCAGTTGAATGGATTGGAACAACATGAATTAAAAAAATTGAAAGCAAAACTTGTTGATTGTTATTGCTCAAGTTATTTTTCTTTCAGAGATTGCTATTTATTTTAATAATTTTATCAAATCAGGTTAAATTTTTTTAAGTTTTATACTGTATAGGTACACCAACATTAGGTAACCTAACTGAAAAATTTAATTTAAATAGCCCGACAGTAATAGATATTTTAATGATGAACATATTTTGTTTTTTGGAAAATAAATACAAATACAAAAATGAATCGGTGTTTGGTTTTAAAATATCCAAGTTTTTAGGATCCCACTTATTAATAGCATTTGCGAACTGACTTTTTTTGATTTCCGAATTCCTTGGAAACCGAAAAAAGAATAGTTCGCCTCTTTTGAATTATTTTTACAAACACCTGCGACACTACGATGTAAATTATTTCTTCTGAAATTTAAAAACAAATTTAATTCGAACTTATTCTGCAAGTCCAAACAAACAATATGACAGTTGATAGATAAGTACTATACACGTTAGCGCATGCGCAGTATAAGGAGATGAGAGCACTTTATTTAAAAATATCGAATAATTAATAAATAAACGTTATTTATGAACGAAAAATCGCCAATAATGATCGAACAATCAATAATAAATAAAAACACATGTGTTTAAGAGATAAAAAAGTAAAATATCGATGACGGGGGGCTAACATAAGAATGAAAATTTGTTTAATTAATTATCAATAAACAGAAGACGAACAAACAATTTTAATGAACGAACAATAAAGAACAAACGACGAACATTCCACTAAAAAGAAAATAAAATCAAAATTCAACACAAGTGGGTCTAACTTAATCGAGCCGAAATGTAGTTTCAATGCAAAATATTGATGCTATTTAATGTTTGATGAACATAAAGTTATTAATATGTGAAAATAATTAATTAGAGACACCCCTTATACCACAAAAACTAACACTTAGCGGACACGTGTTTCGCCCACTTTTAATGTGGGCATTATCAACGCAAGTCTCGCTGTTTTTCTGGTGTTTACTGTTTAGTTATTCTAATCTTTATTGAAGTTGTTATATGTTATTGGCAAGATTAGCTTTGATTGTTCTTACAACATTTAAGTGAAGATTGATAATGAAGCAAAAGAATTGTTTTATTAGTCTTTGAGGTCTGGCTTGGTCAAAGTAAGTTTTTAGACATCACTAAATACCTGTTTACTACTGTATCATTAAACTTCATTCTAGGTTTTGACATCTTGTCAATAATAGGTTGCAAAACATGTTGGCAAATGGCGAACCCCCCTTAGCTGTATATATTATCTGTAAAAGGCATCTTCATTCAAGTCAGGTAACACAAGGACAAGAGAATTGATAATTGAAGAATTAGTATAACTAAGGTGTATTTACAACTTCAGCTATGTATAACGTGCTGTATGCGTCAATACAATAAATATCGATGCTCTACTGACAATTAGATGGCGCTAAGAGAAATAAAAATTCCTTCAAATGTGTAGCTCTTAGTAGATACATGTCGCAGGACCTTTTGGAGGCAATGCTCAGGTGGCAGCACATTTTTACAAAATTTAGAGTGGCCCATCTATAGTATTCATTATCTAGGACTATAATTTCATTGATGGTATACACAAAGTCACGTGAACGTCGCCATCTTTTCATATTTAGAAAAGGACAAAGGGTTCGCAGTCTTACTTAAATAAGTAAATGCAACCGTCAAGACTTCGATTATCTAGGGACTTTAGTGTCAATCACCGCGCCAAGCGGTTGCGTGATTTAGTCCTACTTTTAAATTGTCGCTGCGCGCGCTTCCTAGAAGTGCAGGTTTCAACTTGTTCGCATAAATTACACAGTTGTCAGGAATTTCATTAGATTCATTACTAATCATTACATTACGTTCTAGTAGATAAGGGTGCCTATAGTAAACAACAATTCTACGAAACGAAATGAAGATACGAGACAGATGTGTGCCAAAAACAGTGTTTTTACTTTTTTGTTTATATAATCTGTTAGCGCTAAGTTTATGTAAAAATAATTTAAAAAAATATAAAAGAAGAGTAATTTTTACGGTACAACTAAATTCTACAGTTGTTAGAAACTGCTCTATAAATAATACAGAAGAATTAAAAAAAGTAGTTGCAAATTTTGAGAAACAATTATTAGTATTTGAAATAGAAAACACAACACAGTACAACATAGAAAGTAAACTCCCAAATTGCGAAAAACTGATGTTCAGTTATAAAGATGATCTCACAACGGAAAAAATGACCTGGAAACATTTTATACACAACCGCACTTTTTACGAACAAGTATTTATAGTTATAATTATAGTTGCATTCGTATTATTAATAGTTAAATTTAAGGATAATGATTTAACTATTGATGCAAAATATTAATTCAATTATTTAATGCATTATTAAGTATGTATTATTAATTAGGCTAAAGGCTACTGTTCCTATTGTTGTGTGTGTATTTATTTTTTTACAAATAAAACTGCCTACTTATACAAATGAGTTTTAAGTTCGTTTGCTCACGATTTTTTACTAATAACACAAAGAATAACTACCATTTTGAGAAAAAAAAATAGTTCCATTAATTAAAATGTTCTTACAAACTTTCATTTTTTGCGTGTTGATAGGTATACCTAATGTGACCAGACGTCCCGTTTTGAACGGGACTGTCCCTTTTTAAAATTACGAGTCCCGGTGTCCGGTGTTGAGGTGAATATAAGAAAAACGTACCAAGAGTTTCATTCTTACTTGAAATCGTCACCAGCTATATTAAAACAAATTTGTTCTTCTTCTGATAAATATAAATATAACTAAACATTTTGGGTACCTATATTTTGTGATTCGTAACTTTTAAGCCAACTAACTTTTTCTGAATAAATAACTTTAAAAAAGTGTTTTTTTTTTATTGACTACCTATTATTTGACCTAAGTAAATAAACTAATGTCCCGTTTTGAGTCAAAGAATAAATGGTCACATTAGGTATACCTAGGTATTTTCCCACGATAGGGATCTTAAGAGACTTCAGTTCTATAGACCACAGCCCATTATCCTGGAAACTAGATATTTCACCTTTGATCCCATTATACAATAGGTACCTACATAGTTTATATTAAATATTAAAAATATAATATTCAATACCTAATGTTTAAGCTGCAAATAATTTAGCAAAACATATGATCATAGTTTTTTTATGATTACAATTAGTTCATTAGTTCTAAAGTATCCAGTCATGTGAACAGATATTTTTATCTCTGCAACTGATACTTATTGTAGCTCTTAACCTCATTTCACAAAAGTTCACTGACCATTTTTGGTGAAAACATGATCTTTAGTGAACTTTTTGAAATGAGGGTAAGAGACTTCTAACTTTTCAAGTCAATATAAATTTATATTTTATATGAATGGTACAAAAATAAAAGAAAATTGTAATGCAAAGAATATATATTAAAATATGGAAAAGATACATATATATGACATATAATTAGTATACATGCAATGCAAATGCCATACAATTGACGACTGTACCGAATACAATAATAAAAAAAGATACAAGTACTTTAACTTCATGTTAAACATAGAATTTCTCAAAAAACAATGATAAAAATATGTTCATCTACAGCAAAAACAAAACATAACTCAAAAAGGTTGTGCAATAGAGTCAAAATATATATAATGTATATATGTAAAGAATACTATGTATCTATCATTGTTCTATCAATCTCTATGGAAGGTTCAGAAATAAAGTATATAAAAAAGTATATTTATATATATATATTGTCATGATGTAGGGATGGTCACAATACAATTTTAAAAATATTAACAAATTTAGAAATTGAAACAAAAGTTCCAAAATATTTAAAAAAAAATATTTTAAAAAAAAATGTATTATTATTATTAGTTATGTATTATAATTGTTTATTTATAGTTTAAAATTGTAACAAAGAAAATTTAATTTGAAAATGGTTTGAAATGTCTGATGCATTTCAAAATTATTATATCAATCTTGATTGTTTAAAAAAGAAAATTAAATTTTATTTGAAAGATCAAGAGACTAGAGAATTTGTTATTGTTACTAAGGGTTGAGACTTAAAATGATTATTGAGAACAGAAATTTAGAAATTTAAAAAAAAATAAAAACCAAAAGTACATTATTAATTTCAATTGAAAATATTTAAAGTGATGAAGTGATAAGTAATATTATGAAGACAACCACAGTTTAGAGAAAGTTCGAGATTATTTAAATTGATAGAACTAGACCTGAAGAAGAATAAGTATTAAAAGAAGATTAAGAGCCACTACAAAAGTGAAAATAGAAAAACTTATCTGGATGTGGAGTTGGAGTTTTCTCAACTTTATTGACTGTGATCAGAAGACTGGTCAGTCAATCACTAAGATGATTCAGGATCAGCTAAAGCGTTATAGCTTACATATTTCAGACTGTCGTGGGCAAGGCTATGATAACGGGAGAAATATGATTAGCATCTACCTACCAGGGAGCTCAAGCACATAATATACCACAAGAGAACCCCTTGGAAATTTTTTCACCTTGCGGTGCTCATTCCTTAAATCTTTGTAGTGATAATGCTACGGAGAGTTGCGCGAATGCAATCACTTTTTTTGGTATTATTTCTAAGACATACAATTTTTTCATTCAAACCCAAGGTGGAAAGTTGTAAAAGAAAATATAACATCGTCTCTTCACATACTTTCAGATACAAGATGGTCCGCGCGAATAGATGCCGTACGTCCATTTGTCAAGCATTTATCGGAGCAACAAAGGGCGGTTGAACTGGCTATCAACTTTAATGTGACTGCAGTGGCACGTACTGAATTGAGGGGTATTCAGAAATATTTAAAATCTTTCCAATGTGTCTTAATAAATAAGTAGTCTTTAGAAATATTAATTTAATCTGATTCCTGTAGAAGTCAGACAGGCGTTCTAACAAATATACCAGCTCATATCACATAAATGCTGCAGTTGAATGGATTGGAACAACATGAATTAAAAAAATTGAAAGCAAAACTTGTTGATTGTTATTGCTCAAGTTATTTTTCTTTCAGAGATTGCTATTTATTTTAATAATTTTATCAAATCAGGTTAAATTTTTTTAAGTTTTATACTGTATAGGTACACCAACATTAGGTAACCTAACTGAAAAATTTAATTTAAATAGCCCGACAGTAATAGATATTTTAATGATGAACATATTTTGTTTTTTGGAAAATAAATACAAATACAAAAATGAATCGGTGTTTGGTTTTAAAATATCCAAGTTTTTAGGATCCCACTTATTAATAGCATTTGCGAACTGACTTTTTTTGATTTCCGAATTCCTTGGAAACCGAAAAAAGAATAGTTCGCCTCTTTTGAATTATTTTTACAAACACCTGCGACACTACGATGTAAATTATTTCTTCTGAAATTTAAAAACAAATTTAATTCGAACTTATTCTGCAAGTCCAAACAAACAATATGACAGTTGATAGATAAGTACTATACACGTTAGCGCATGCGCAGTATAAGGAGATGAGAGCACTTTATTTAAAAATATCGAATAATTAATAAATAAACGTTATTTATGAACGAAAAATCGCCAATAATGATCGAACAATCAATAATAAATAAAAACACATGTGTTTAAGAGATAAAAAAGTAAAATATCGATGACGGGGGGCTAACATAAGAATGAAAATTTGTTTAATTAATTATCAATAAACAGAAGACGAACAAACAATTTTAATGAACGAACAATAAAGAACAAACGACGAACATTCCACTAAAAAGAAAATAAAATCAAAATTCAACACAAGTGGGTCTAACTTAATCGAGCCGAAATGTAGTTTCAATGCAAAATATTGATGCTATTTAATGTTTGATGAACATAAAGTTATTAATATGTGAAAATAATTAATTAGAGACACCCCTTATACCACAAAAACTAACACTTAGCGGACACGTGTTTCGCCCACTTTTAATGTGGGCATTATCAACGCAAGTCTCGCTGTTTTTCTGGTGTTTACTGTTTAGTTATTCTAATCTTTATTGAAGTTGTTATATGTTATTGGCAAGATTAGCTTTGATTGTTCTTACAACATTTAAGTGAAGATTGATAATGAAGCAAAAGAATTGTTTTATTAGTCTTTGAGGTCTGGCTTGGTCAAAGTAAGTTTTTAGACATCACTAAATACCTGTTTACTACTGTATCATTAAACTTCATTCTAGGTTTTGACATCTTGTCAATAATAGGTTGCAAAACATGTTGGCAAATGGCGAACCCCCCTTAGCTGTATATATTATCTGTAAAAGGCATCTTCATTCAAGTCAGGTAACACAAGGACAAGAGAATTGATAATTGAAGAATTAGTATAACTAAGGTGTATTTACAACTTCAGCTATGTATAACGTGCTGTATGCGTCAATACAATAAATATCGATGCTCTACTGACAATTAGATGGCGCTAAGAGAAATAAAAATTCCTTCAAATGTGTAGCTCTTAGTAGATACATGTCGCAGGACCTTTTGGAGGCAATGCTCAGGTGGCAGCACATTTTTACAAAATTTAGAGTGGCCCATCTATAGTATTCATTATCTAGGACTATAATTTCATTGATGGTATACACAAAGTCACGTGAACGTCGCCATCTTTTCATATTTAGAAAAGGACAAAGGGTTCGCAGTCTTACTTAAATAAGTAAATGCAACCGTCAAGACTTCGATTATCTAGGGACTTTAGTGTCAATCACCGCGCCAAGCGGTTGCGTGATTTAGTCCTACTTTTAAATTGTCGCTGCGCGCGCTTCCTAGAAGTGCAGGTTTCAACTTGTTCGCATAAATTACACAGTTGTCAGGAATTTCATTAGATTCATTACTAATCATTACATTACGTTCTAGTAGATAAGGGTGCCTATAGTAAACAACAATTCTACGAAACGAAATGAAGATACGAGACAGATGTGTGCCAAAAACAGTGTTTTTACTTTTTTGTTTATATAATCTGTTAGCGCTAAGTTTATGTAAAAATAATTTAAAAAAATATAAAAGAAGAGTAATTTTTACGGTACAACTAAATTCTACAGTTGTTAGAAACTGCTCTATAAATAATACAGAAGAATTAAAAAAAGTAGTTGCAAATTTTGAGAAACAATTATTAGTATTTGAAATAGAAAACACAACACAGTACAACATAGAAAGTAAACTCCCAAATTGCGAAAAACTGATGTTCAGTTATAAAGATGATCTCACAACGGAAAAAATGACCTGGAAACATTTTATACACAACCGCACTTTTTACGAACAAGTATTTATAGTTATAATTATAGTTGCATTCGTATTATTAATAGTTAAATTTAAGGATAATGATTTAACTATTGATGCAAAATATTAATTCAATTATTTAATGCATTATTAAGTATGTATTATTAATTAGGCTAAAGGCTACTGTTCCTATTGTTGTGTGTGTATTTATTTTTTTACAAATAAAACTGCCTACTTATACAAATGAGTTTTAAGTTCGTTTGCTCACGATTTTTTACTAATAACACAAAGAATAACTACCATTTTGAGAAAAAAAAATAGTTCCATTAATTAAAATGTTCTTACAAACTTTCATTTTTTGCGTGTTGATAGGTATACCTAATGTGACCAGACGTCCCGTTTTGAACGGGACTGTCCCTTTTTAAAATTACGAGTCCCGGTGTCCGGTGTTGAGGTGAATATAAGAAAAACGTACCAAGAGTTTCATTCTTACTTGAAATCGTCACCAGCTATATTAAAACAAATTTGTTCTTCTTCTGATAAATATAAATATAACTAAACATTTTGGGTACCTATATTTTGTGATTCGTAACTTTTAAGCCAACTAACTTTTTCTGAATAAATAACTTTAAAAAAGTGTTTTTTTTTTATTGACTACCTATTATTTGACCTAAGTAAATAAACTAATGTCCCGTTTTGAGTCAAAGAATAAATGGTCACATTAGGTATACCTAGGTATTTTCCCACGATAGGGATCTTAAGAGACTTCAGTTCTATAGACCACAGCCCATTATCCTGGAAACTAGATATTTCACCTTTGATCCCATTATACAATAGGTACCTACATAGTTTATATTAAATATTAAAAATATAATATTCAATACCTAATGTTTAAGCTGCAAATAATTTAGCAAAACATATGATCATAGTTTTTTTATGATTACAATTAGTTCATTAGTTCTAAAGTATCCAGTCATGTGAACAGATATTTTTATCTCTGCAACTGATACTTATTGTAGCTCTTAACCTCATTTCACAAAAGTTCACTGACCATTTTTGGTGAAAACATGATCTTTAGTGAACTTTTTGAAATGAGGGTAAGAGACTTCTAACTTTTCAAGTCAATATAAATTTATATTTTATATGAATGGTACAAAAATAAAAGAAAATTGTAATGCAAAGAATATATATTAAAATATGGAAAAGATACATATATATGACATATAATTAGTATACATGCAATGCAAATGCCATACAATTGACGACTGTACCGAATACAATAATAAAAAAAGATACAAGTACTTTAACTTCATGTTAAACATAGAATTTCTCAAAAAACAATGATAAAAATATGTTCATCTACAGCAAAAACAAAACATAACTCAAAAAGGTTGTGCAATAGAGTCAAAATATATATAATGTATATATGTAAAGAATACTATGTATCTATCATTGTTCTATCAATCTCTATGGAAGGTTCAGAAATAAAGTATATAAAAAAGTATATTTATATATATATATTGTCATGATGTAGGGATGGTCACAATACAATTTTAAAAATATTAACAAATTTAGAAATTGAAACAAAAGTTCCAAAATATTTAAAAAAAAATATTTTAAAAAAAAATGTATTATTATTATTAGTTATGTATTATAATTGTTTATTTATAGTTTAAAATTGTAACAAAGAAAATTTAATTTGAAAATGGTTTGAAATGTCTGATGCATTTCAAAATTATTATATCAATCTTGATTGTTTAAAAAAGAAAATTAAATTTTATTTGAAAGATCAAGAGACTAGAGAATTTGTTATTGTTACTAAGGGTTGAGACTTAAAATGATTATTGAGAACAGAAATTTAGAAATTTAAAAAAAAATAAAAACCAAAAGTACATTATTAATTTCAATTGAAAATATTTAAAGTGATGAAGTGATAAGTAATATTATGAAGACAACCACAGTTTAGAGAAAGTTCGAGATTATTTAAATTGATAGAACTAGACCTGAAGAAGAATAAGTATTAAAAGAAGATTAAGAGCCACTACAAAAGTGAAAATAGAAAAACTTATCTGGATGTGGAGTTGGAGTTTTGATGAAAGCTGATTTTTCAATTGACATCGTGACAGAGTGTGTCTAAATAATTTAATAGAAAAACTTTTGACTTTATTAATTTAAAATTTTCATATTTTAAAAAAATTGTTTATAGTTCTAATTAGATTTAGTTGTATAGTAGAATTTTTGAATTTAATTTAGTTTTAAAGGTATTTGTAATTTTTATATATTTTTGGAACTTACTCCGAGTTGAGAATTTTCATGCTCATGAATTCAGTAAATTAAATTAAAATTTTATTTAAAAAATTGTTTTGTTATCATCAGATCATTACTTATTTTATTAGCCCCCACATCTCATATCATAACATTTTGGCGCCCAACGTGGGGCTCTTAAAAATTAGACGCTCTTATAAAAATTAGACTGATAAAATTTAGGCTTTATGATTTCTATCGTTTAAAAAAAAAATTAGCTGAATTCAATAGTTCTAAAGGGTAGAAGTTTATTAGATTTATGTACTTGCGTTCTGGAAAACTTATAAAAATGGATTCTGGAAATAATGATGCTATGACTTTGTTATTACAAAAGTTGGAAGAATTAAAAGAAGACAATAAGAAATTAAGTCAAGACTTGAATGAAAGAATGGAAAACTATAATAAAGAATTAAAAGAAGATAACAAAAATCTTAAACAAGAATTAAAAGAAGAACTTGGTAAAAAAATTGATAATAGCTACAGAGAACTTAAAGAAGACAATAGAATTTTAAATGAAAAAATAGATGGAAATATAATTATGACAAATGAAGATATAAAAGAAAATATTAATAATGAAAATATAGTGATGAAAAATGAAGATATTAAAAAGAATAATAATATTAATAATGCAGAGATGATGAAAATAGGTGAAGATATAGAAGAAAATGACATTAATAATGGAGAAATAATCAAATTAGATGAAAATATAGAAGAAAATAAACATTATAATGAAGATATAATAAGTAAAATAATAAAATGGCAAGATTATGATAGAAATGGAGTTAAAAAAGAAAATGTACACGAAGTCAGTTTAATAGTAGATTCTGACCTGAAATATAATGAAATTGTTTGTAAATTAATAGAGGAAGATAGCAGAAAATATTATAATTTTAATTTCAATGTTAAAGTCACAGAAATTTTTAATAAGGAAAAGAGTAAAATTTAAATTAAAAAGTTTAGGAAAAATAACAATACAGAAATTTTTAATAAGAAAAAGAGTTAGATTTAAAAATACAAGATTTAGGAAATGTATAGGAAGTTAGAGAAATATTTTATTTATACAGATATTATATTATACAGGTTATTTATTTACAATACAAATGAAAGAAAATTTAAAAATTTTATTCAAAATTTGCCTAAAATTTTAAAATTTTGGGGGAATTATGTCATGATGAACCATACCAGAAGAAGAATAAGTACAAGAAGAAGATTAAGATGAAGAGCCACCAAAAGGGAAAATAGAAAAACTAATCTGGATGTGGAGTTGGAGTTTTGATGAAAGCTGATGTTTCAATTGACATCGTGACAGTGTGAGAACAATATGTCTAAATAATTTAATAGAAAAACTTTTGACTTTATTAATTTAAAATTTTCATATTTTAAAAAAATTGTTTATAGTTCTAATTAGATTTAGTTATACATATAGTAGAATTTTTGAATTAATTTAGTTTTAAAGGTATTTGTAATTTTTATATATTTTTGGAACTTACTCCGAGTTGAGAATTTTCATGCTCATGAATTCAGTAAATTAAATTAAAATTTTATTTAAAAAATTGTTTTGTTATCATCAGATCATTACTTATTTTATTAGCCCCCACATCTCATATCATAACAATATATATATATATATATATATATATATATATATATATATATAAATAAAGTCCAGTTGTTGCTCATCAGTCGCATCAGGTGGTTGCGTTTGACTTTTAACGTTAATCTTAATACTTCCACGTTTGGTATAACAAAAAAGGTATAAAGAAAGATATTACCTGATAAGTATTAAAAAAAAATACGTTCTGTATCGGCGTTCGTAATATACTTAACATTAATAATTAAAATTACAAATCTTTATATTTTTATATAACGACGTCAATATAAACAATCCATCCCTATTTCTAAAAATTATTTTATAAAAAAGGCAACCAAAAGCAATGTAAATATCGAATCGTACATAATAGTAACAGATGTGTGTATAAAAAAAAGACAAAAACAAATAGGTACACAGAGAGTGATCGAAACAGTAAAAAATACTTTCAAAGAAATGAAAGGAATATGTACTGATAAATAAAACTTATGAATAGTTAATTTAATAGTAATGGCTGAATTAAACTTTCGTACAACTAAAATTTTTGCAATATGCGTTTCGTTGTATAAAAATATCCTGCAAATTATCCGAAGTTCTTTTGTTAATATACAAGTAAAATAAAAATATACATGTATGCCTAAACAAAAAAGACATTTAGGTCTTTTTTGTCCATGCACCATAACGTCGCAGGTAATCATCCACAAATTTGTTACACTGCTGATGCTTGTAGGAAAGCTTCCTGTTAATCAGTGTGCAACAATATTTGAACATGATTACCATCAGTGAACGAGCCACGACGTCGGTATGGTGCAAATCATGTAAAGGACATACAATGAATAATGTGAGGAGCTGTGATAAGAACGGAAGCATGCAAATCAGGTGAATTGATATTAGAAAAAACGTCTTCAAAATAAGTAATTTCACTTTATCTACTGCTGCAACAAACTGATGAGATGGATACATTAAACTTTCAAATTGCTTAAGTTGTATGAGGCTATGGTTGTCGGTACATGTATCAGTTATGAAAAACTGATTACATGTAGCGCAATCATGTCTCATAAACTTCCTAAAAATAAAGCCAATAAAACATACGAACTTGTATGTAGGCGCATCGTTGCGTTGATAATGCCCACGCTTGAAGTGGGCGAAACACGTGTCCACTAGTGATAAAAATTTAGTAGTGGTAACTTGGGGTAAGACATTTTCTCATTTAAAAAATACGTCGTTTATTCCTGCCTTTAAGGCAATGTGCTGAGTACACCGACCCAAGGTTCTGGGTGATGGTAAACAGAACAATTGCCTTAGAAAGCAGTAACATCTGGGAAATGTTTTGTAAATCGATAAACAAACGGCTTTTTCGGAATCCGCCCACCGTGGTGTGTGACCGGGGCGACTGCCATGAATTAACTGTGAAGTTACGAACGTCACTGCAGCAGTAGACAAATCTCCCGTTGATAATGACTATCGCTACTGAGCCTTTTAAACACCTCCTGCAAAACACGACCCGTGTATTCAGGTTTTCCACGCAACCCTTGACGAATATGCTGTAAAGTGCCAGCACACGTTGTCGTCTACGAAGCGCACGCTTCGATGGCCTTATAATAGCCGTGCGGTGGCGTCGGTAACCTACAAGAAACAAGTCACATTTACTTTATGAAAATCGAAAATAGTAAACCAATAATAAAAGTACAACATCAAACAACTTTCATGACGAAAAACAAAACTTGCCTACTGATGCATATTCCTCACGACTCCTAGGTGGAGCTGAAGGGATAGCGGGGTGCGCGATAGAACCTAATCAAAAATAACATATTAGAGTTCTAGACAATCAGAAAAAAGAAAAAATTCTTTATATACTTAACATCATACGGAACAAAAATAGGTTTTTACACGTATGAGCTAAAACTTACCTATGCTTACCTTATGCTTTTACACTATGAAAACTTCAAAAATTAGTGCAATTTTGTATAGAAAATTTTCCTCCTAAGTGTTCATGAAGCTACATAGCATCCCTAAGGTGTGATGCTATTGTAGGTGATGCTGCTGAATCGAACAGTGCAATCAATATGGCGCTCTCTATAAATATATTTCAAATCAGTGCAATTTTGTGTAAAAAATCGACGCTTATGAATTCTCATGGGGAAATGGCACTATTTCCCAATCCTGAAGTATGCTGTAATGCAGCTAATGCTGCTGAATCGAGCAGTTCAATCGGTATGACGCTAACTCTTTAGATAAACCTTTACACTATAAAAATTTCAAAAATTGGTGCAATTTTGTGTAGAAAATTTTCCTCCTAAGTTTTCATGAGTAATTGGAGCTACTTCGCATCCCTAAGGTGTGATGCTATTGTAGGTGATGCATGAATCGAACAGTGCAATCTATATGTCGCTAGCTCTATAATTTAACTTTTTCTCTATTAATATATTTCAAATGAGTGCAATTTTGTGCAATAAATCGACGCTGATGAATTTTTGTGAGGAAATGGCACTTTTTCGCAATCCTGAAGTATGATGTAGTGTAGATCATGCTGATGAATCGAGCAGTTCAATCGGTATGACGCTAACTCTTTAGATAAACCTTTACTCTATAAAAACTTCAAAAATTAGTGCAATTTTGTGTTGAAAATTTTCCTCCTAAGTTTTCATGAGTAATTGGAGCTATATCGCATCGCTAAGGTGTGATGCAATTATAGGTGATGCTGCTGCGTCGAACTGTGCAATCAATTTGGCGTTAACTTTATATTTTAACTTTTCTCTATTAATATTTTTCATATTGTAACTGTAGCTGCGGTGCGAGTAAGACGTGTTTCTCTTAGCTCCGCTTAGTTTAAAAGTTTTGATAATTGTGATTTTTCTTAATCAGTAATACAGTGTGGTAAATTAGTAGTTCTGATTGTTTTTAACTATTATTGGTTTTTTATTATCCTACCAGATAATTAGAGTGTTAAAAATATTCAATCTTTTAATTTAAAATTTAACCTACAAGTTTTAACGTGTACAGTGTAACGGCCTTTTGAGAAAATGCCTTTCAAGTGTTTTTTATGTCCGAGAAAAGCAGCTTCTTTGGCAGATGATGCTACCAAATGTTCTGGATGCAACTCCTATTATCATCCCTCTTGTGCAAAGAAGGCTAAACCCAGGGACGACGGTATATTTAATGCTTGCTGTGGTAATGGAAATGCAGTCTCTAAACATTCTGTTGATATATCCAGTGATTCACTCGATTTAGATGAACTTGATAATAATTCTAAAATACTTTTTAAGCTTCTTTCTAAAAAAATTGATGATAATTTTAATAACCTTGCTGCATCAGTTAATAAACTAAAAACAAAGATAATTGATGTAGAGCAAAGACTAGATATTTTAGAGGAGAATGCATTGCATAAATCAGAAGATATCATCGCCGAAATCCAGGATAGACTTTCACGTGCAAAGAATATCATGATTTATAAATTACGTGATACAGCCAATGCTGAAATTTCGGATAAACAGAAGGTTATCGAAGTCGTCTTAAGCCAAGGTGATAGTCAGCCATCATTCAATATCAACAATATAGTCGTCTCTCGTATGGGTAATAAGTTTATCAACAAAGTTACTCGGCCTGTTAAGGTCACATTACCATCTATCGAAGACGTTCATTGGGTTTTTCATAACAAGAAAATATTATGTAACAAGTCAGATATTGCTATATCAGCCGATCTTACTCGTCAACAGCTAGAATATCGCTCCAGTATTGTTAATGAACTTAAGTCTCGTTTAGCGAATGGCGAAGAAGGGATCTTCATTAAATATGTACGAGGTGTGCCCACCATTTGTGTTGATAGATCAGTCAAGAAGAAAAATACACCTGCTAACTCTCAAGAATAGGATTACGGTAGCCCCATACAATTCAAGTTATATTATCAAAATGCACACAGCATTCGTGGTAGACTTAATCTAGTTCGTTCTGGTATTGGATTTCTCCAGGATTTTGATGTAGTCATCCTTTCGGAAACTTGGCTCAATGAGGATATCAGCGACTCTGAACTGGGTTTATGCAATTATAATTTATATCGATGTGATCGCTCTGCATTAACAAGTTCTAAAAAGGATGGAGGAGGTATACTAATAGCGGTTAAAGATAAATTTAAAACTCAAAAGTTATTGATTAGTAATCCTTGCTTCGAATTACTTCTTGTTAAGGCATTTTGTAATGAATCTTCTGTGGTTTTAGAGGCTTGCTACATCCCTCCTAATTCAAAATCTGAGTATTATGAAGAATTCATAGAATGTTTACAGACATCTCTTGGTGATATTTTATTTGATAAGGATAATGTTAATACCAAGTTTATTTTAGTAGGTGATTTTAATGTTCCTGGTTTCGATTGGTCAACTGAATTTAATTACTCTACTGCTAATGGTTATTATCCTAATGTAAACTTTAGAGAAGCTGCATTCCTTCTATCTAAATGGTGTCAATCTTATAAATTAATACAACAGAATAGTATTAAGAATAATCTTGGAAATTTGTTAGATTTAATATTTACAAATTGTTATGATGCTTTGTCTGAAATTAGTGAAGAATTTCTATTAAAATGTGACGAGGCTCATTCCCCCCTTTCAATCACTTTCATTATTGATAAAATTACTTTCAATCCACAAAATTTAGTTGTTTATAATCATAAAAAAACAAACTTTTCTGAAATTTCCTGTCAGCTAAATAGCATTTTTATTCCTAATTCAGTTAATGACGCAATCTCACTTAATAACTTCGTCTCAGATCTGGAAAATAAATTTTCTGAACTCATTAATGATTTTGTACCTACTTTCAATATTAAAACTAGATCATTTCCCCATTGGTATTCTAATGACTTAATAGCAGCAATCATTACTAAAAAAAGATCTCATAAACTATATAAACAATATAACTCAAACTACTATTTTAATTGCTTTAAAAAAGATAGAGCTTATGCTAAACTGTTAGTTACTAGGGATGAAAAAGCTTACCTGAAATTCACGGAGGATTCAATAAAAAACAATTCCAAAAATTTCTTTAAGTATGTGAATAATCTAAACTCTTCCAGTACTATAGCGTCAATGCTTCACTTTGATGGTCAAATGGCTGAGAACCTTCAAGACAGTGCTAATCTATTTGCCAATAAATTTAGTAGTGTTTATCGCAATTTAGACCTCAATAACACGATAATTCCATTTGAAATAAACGATTCATTTAGTATTATTTCTTTAAATATGGCGGACATTGACGAATGTATAGATAATTTAAGTTCCAGTGGCAGTCCTGGCCCGGATAAAATTCACCCACTTCTAATCATTAAATGCAGTAATGAAATTAAACATTGGCTTTTATATTTATTTAATTTATCACTTCAGTTAGGGATTTTTCCACTTTGTTGGAAAATTTCTTATATTTCGCCATTCTTCAAAGGAGGTGATCCTACTGATATCAATAATTATAGGCCAATTAACAAGTATAAGGTCTTTGCAAAGATGTTCGATTATCTTGTTTACATAAAGTCTTACCCATATTTCCGAAAATTTATTACGCCCCATCAACATGGTTTTCTCGACGGACGTTCAACAGTTACAAACTTGACAACGTATTCGGAATTTATTTATGAAAATCTGAATTTAAATAAAGTAGTTGACTCAATTTACATTGACTTTTCTAGAGCCTTTGATTTAGTCAATCTTAACTTATTAATTAGAAAATTGCATGCGTATGGAACTACTGGTACCATGTTACAATGGTTCAACTCCTACTTAAACGGTAGACAACAAATCGTTAAGTTGCAAAATTTTATATCTTATACTTTTGAGGTATTTTCGGGGGTGGGTCAAGGCACTCATTTGGGTCCCTTAATGTTTTTGCTTTTCATTAATGATATTGTTAATAATATATCACATTGCAATATATCTCTCTTTGCTGATGACACTAAATTATACAAAGCCATCGAAACCCCAGATGATATGTTGTTGTTACGTCTTGATATTTCCTCCTTTGAAGAATGGTGTGGCTTAAATGGTATGGAATGTAATGCGAAAAAATGCTTCACGATTAGATTCGGAAGAAGTCACTTGATTCCATCAGTGGATTATTATATTAATAATAGCTATCTTGAAAAGGTAGAATATATCAAAGATTTAGGAGTGATATTTGATGCCAAAATGTCATTTAATAGATCATCTTGATATTAAAATACGCAAAAAATTTTACTTTATAAAAAGATTTTCATTTAAATTTAAATCTAAGCTTACATTTCGTACATTATATTACTCATTTATCTTTTCAAAACTTATGTACGCTTCAACTGTTTGGAGACCTCATGAGAAAGGCCTAATTAAAAAGATTGAATCATTAAATACTTTGTACCTTAGATATGCTGCGTTTAAAACGGGTAATGCTATGCACTATACCGACCATGACTTTTCTTTAATTTATAAATTGTTTAATATTAGTACACTGGAATCAGCCAGAGATAGAGCAGACGTATTATTTGCTTTTAAGATATTTTCTGGTTTGATTGATTGTTCAGAATTATTGTACAGATTTAATTTTTATATTTCTCCTAGAAGACTCAGGTCAAATAATTATTATTTTCTGAATCCAACATTGCGTGATGGTCAAAAAAGGAGTGTAGTGCATAGATTATCTGAACTGTGCAATGCTAATGCTACCTGGTTGGATTTATATTGTTCATCCATTTTTCAAGTTAAAAGCAAATCAAAGAATTTACTAAAATATGAATAAACTGTTATATAATTTTTTTAAGTATTTTTATAATACTTTTCGTTTAATTACTTATATTTTAATCTTTTTAGTACATTTTTTAAGCTACACAATTATTCCAAATTTATATTTCTGTATGGGGCTTGCCCTGTTGAAACAATAAATAAATAAAATAAATAAATAAATAAATCAGTGCAATTTTGTGTAAAAAATCGTCGCTTATGAATTTTCATGAGGAAGTAGCATGACTTCGCGTTCCTGAGGTATGGTGTTAATGTAAATGATGCTGCTGAATCGAACTGCGCCATTTATATGGCGCTAACTCTATATTTTAACTTTTTCTCTATTAGTATATTTCAAATCAGTGCAATTTTGTGTAAAAGATCGACACTTTTATATTTTCATGGGGAAATAGCACTATTTCGCGGTCCTTAAATTTGATGTAATGTAGCTCATGCTGCTGAATCGAGCAGTTCAATCGGTATGACGAGAACTCTTTAGATAAACCTTTACTATATGAAAACTTCAAAAATTAGTGCAATTTTGTGGAGAAGATATTCCCCCTAAGTTTTCATTCGTAATTGGAGCTACATCGCATCGCTAAGGTGTGATGCTATTGTAGGTGATGCTGCTGCGTCGAACTGTGCAATCAATTTGGCGTTAATTTTATATTTTAACTTTTCTCTATTAATATATTTCAAATCAGTGCAATTTTGTGTAAAAAATCGTCGCTTATGAATTTTCATGAGGAAGTGGCATGACTTCGCGTTCCTGAGGTATGGTGTTAATGTAAATGAGGCTGCTGAATCGAACTGCGCCATCTATATGGCGCTAACTCTACGTTTTAACTTTTTCTCTATTAGTATATTTCAAATGAGTGCAATTTTGTGTAAAAAATCGACGCTTATGAATTTTTGTGGGGAGATGTCACTGTTTCGCAATCCTGAAGTATGATGTAATGTAGATCATGCTGATAAATCGAGCAGTTAAATCGGAATAACGCTAGCTCTTCAGATAAACCTTTACTCTATGAAAACTTTAAAAATTAGTGCAATTTTGAGTAGAAATTTTCCACCTAAGTTTTCATGAGTAAATGGAGTTACTTCGCATCCCTAAGGTGTGATGCTATTGTAGGTGATGCTGCTGAATCGAACAGTTTAGTCAATATGGCGCTAACTCTTTATTTTAACTTTCTCTCTATTAACATTTCTCAAATCAGTGCAATTTTGTGTAAAAAATCGACGCTTATGAATTTTCGTGGGGAAATGGCACTGTTTCGCAATCCTGAAGTATGATCTAATGAAGATCATGCTGATGAATCGAGCAGTTCAATCGGTATGACGCTAGCTCTTCAGATAAACCTTTACTCTATGAAAACTTCAAAAATTAGTGCAATTTTGAGTAGAAATTTTCCACCTAAGTTTTCATGAGTAAATGGAGCTACGTCGCATCCCTAAGGCGTGATGCTATTGTAGGTGATGCTTGAATCGAGCAGTGCAATCAATTTGGCGCTAGCTCTGTATCTTAACTTTTTCTCTATTAATCTTTATCAAATCAGTGCAATTTTGTGTAAAAAATCGATGCTTATGAATTTTTGTGGGGAGATGGCACTGTTTCGCAATCCTGAAGTATGATGTAATGTAGATCATGCTGATGAATCGTGCAGTTCAATCGGAATGACGCTAGCTCTTTAGATAAACCTTTACTCTATAAAAACTTCAAAAATTAGTGCAATTTTGAGTAGAAATTTTCCACCTAAGTTTTCATGAGTAAATGGAGCCACTTCGCATTCCTAAGGTGTGATGCTATTGTAGGTAATGCTGCTGAATCGAACAGTTCAGTCAATATGGCGCTAACTCATTATTTTAACTTTCTCTCTATTAATTTTTATCAAATCAGTGCAATTTTGTGTAAAAGATCGACGCTTATGAATTCTCATGGGGAGATAGCACTATTTCGCGGTCCTGGATAATGATGTAATGTAGCTCATGCTGATGAATCGAGCAGTTCAATCGGTATGACGCTAGCTTTTCAGATAAACCTTTACTCTATGAAAACTTCAAAAATTAGTGTAATTTTGTGGAGAAGATATTCCCCCTAAGTTTTCATTCGTGATTGGGGCTACATCGCATCGTTAAGGTGTGACGCTATTGTAGGTGATGCTGCTGAGTCGAACTGTGCAATCAATATGGCGTTAACTCTATATTTTAAATTTTCTCTATTAACATATTTCAAATCAGTGCAATTTTGTTTAAAAAATCGTCGCTTATGAATTTTCATGAGGAAGTAGCATGACTTCGCGTTCCTGAGGTTTAGTGCTAATTTAAATGATGCTGCTGAATCGAACTGCGCCATCTATATGTCGCTAACTCTATATTTTAACTTTTTCTCTATTAATATATTTCAAATCAGTGCAATTTTGTGTAAAAAATTGACGCTTATGTATTTTTGTGGGGAGATGTCACTGTTTCGCGGTCCTGAAGTATGATGTAATTTAGCTCATGCTGCTGAATCGAGCAGTTCAATCGGTAGGACGCTAACTCTTTAGATAAACCTTTTCTCTAGAAAAACTTCAAAAATTAGTGCAATTTTGTGTAGAAATTTTCCTCCTAAGTTTTCGTGAGTAAATGGAGCTACTTCGCATCCCTAAGGTGTGATGGTATGGTAGGTGTTGCTGCTGAATCGAACAGTGCAGTAAATGTGGCGCTAACTCTATATTTCAAAGTTTCCTTTATTAATATATTTCAAATCAGTGCAAAAAAAAAATGCTTAAAAATCCTGTTCTCATTTATATCGCTCCATTACCCATATTAATATATATATATAATATAATCGTAATTACACTAGAGAATAGAGACTTATATAGAAGAACAATTCTTATGGGAACAGTTGGCCGCAAAAGTTTTAGTTAGAATAGTTCCCTATAGATAACATGTCGATCAAGAATAGCTCCAAATCCCTTCCTATTCAATATTGAAGGCGGAGTCAAATAAGCGATTCTTTCTTATCGTTAGTAATTACGATTATGAATTGTATATGAAATATGAGTAATGCAGCGATAAAAATGAGAACAGGATTTTTAATTCGTTCAGTAGGTACATGCCAAGAATAAAAAAAATATTGGGTGTAAAGTACATATAGGTAATTGGTATATCGCAACCTTAAACAATTTTCAGAATTGAAATTTTATCAAATTTGTAATAGGTAAAAGTATTATTAGATAACATCTGTATTTTCTGAATGTTGTACCCGAATTTTTTATCTGGACCGCTTCGTAGTGGTTGTGGTTATTTCGCTCATTGAGTTCTTCAGATTAGTTATAATGCGAAAATTGCCTACGATACACTTGATGGACAATATTTTGGTCATTTATATGTTCCATCTGATAGATTTTATTGTATAATGAAGGAAGCCTATAATGTATTTAATAACTTATTCCCCGCCGTTATGATCCATGCAAATGTAAAACAAATTATCGAGCAAGAAATTACGCGGAAAATAGAACAGAACCACAAACAGTTTTGGATGAAAGAATGTCAGTTACATCGCGATTTCATAATAGCATTGTTTACAAGAACATTTATTTTTCAAAATTTAAAATGGATTAATCGTGACCAGGCATGTGTCGATACTAGAGGGCAGAAACAGTTATATGATGTTAAAAATAATTCGGCGTATTTGAAATTAAAAAAAGTTAGGAGTAGGTAACGCATCCTCTTGAAGGAGCATTATCACGAAAAATAGATAGATAGAGATCTCGCGGTTCGCGATCGGTTTTTTAGGGAACAGCGAAGTTATCTTGTAGCCTAACGACGTAGAAGACTGAAGCCTGCGCTGTCCAAATTAATGTCTTTCCAACCACTTGACCATACCGAGAGGGCGTTCGGACAGCGGATATGGAACTGCACTTCGTCGGTTGTGGAGAAGAGTCTGATAGACTGAAGCCTGCGTCTCTCATCCCACGAAAAACCTTTGGCCATACCTAGAAGGCGAACTTTTTGGCAGACGGATACGGAACTGCACCAGGCTCCGAAGCTCTACAATTTGGCTGTGAGGCGAAGTAGCACGAAACGTTCGTATTCGTATAATTGCTCCTATTTCCTCCCTGGGAATTTGAGGAATACCTCGAATACTCAAACCAAATTTACCTACACACATACACACACACCTCAACCTAAGTATCAAATAACGTGTCATTAACAAAATCTCTATACAACGATTGAAGAAGAACGCATACAGCCTGAGGGGGAGAGGTTTTAGTCGGTAGATCCGAGGACCCCTTCCTCGGAAACTATTCAAAGTATATCATCTGAAAAGAAGAAAGTTGAAGAAAGGGAGCAGGCTTCGTTCAACAAACCAAGACAATTCCAGAAATCCTGTCCAAAATAAAGTTTGGATGAATTCGATCAAGACCTTCTGCGTAGAATCATTCACAACTTCTACATAACCGATAAAATGGTTCCAACCCTGAAAAGGATACACCATAAATACAAAGAAGCAACGGGATATGAATGCTCAACTTCAACAATATGGAAGGTTCTGCATAAAATAGGATTTAAATGGACCAAAAGCAAAACCAACCGAAAAATACTGGTGGAAAGGCACGAGATTCGGCACTTAAGAATAGTTTTCTTAAGAAAAATGAAAACTTTCCGCGAAGAAGGTCGTCCTATTGTTTACATGGATGAAACGTACATTCACTCCAATCATGTCCACAAAAGCTCCTGGAACGATGGCGACAAAACGGGACTACTGCAGCCCATTGGAAAGGGAAGAAGACTAATTATAGTTCATGCGGGTGGATCCATTGCCTTCATTAAAAATGCCGATTTAATATTTAAATCTGGCATGAAATCGGGAGACTACCATGACGACATGAACTATAAAAACTATAAAAAATGGCTTCAAGAGAAGCTTATTCCCAATTTACCGCCCCATTCGGTGTTGGTAATTGACAATGCACCGTACCACAACGTGCAAAAGGAAAAGGTACCTTCTTCGAACGCCTTAAAAGCGGAAATGAAGAATTGGCTGCAAGCTCGAAACATTCCGTTTAATGAAAGAGCCTTAAAGCCGGATCTTTATTATTTGATAAAGATGCACAGGCCAAGGTACAAAACGTACGAAGTCGATGACATTGTTAGGTCTGCGGGACATGATATCTGTAGGCTGCCACCTTACCACCCGGATTTGAATCCTATTGAAAACGTTTGGTCCAATTTGAAGCGATTTGTTGCCGATCGAAACGTTAGTTTTAAATTAGACGACGTTGAGACATATTGTAAACAGTTTTTTACGTCATTTACCGAACAATCATGGAAAAGATTGTGTGACCATGTCGTAAAAACTGAAAATCAGTATGCCGCTGAAGACCCGGCAATTGATTTAGTAATTCATGAC
The DNA here is from genome assembly GCA_947389935.1 of Agrilus cyanescens. Taxonomy (NCBI): domain Eukaryota; kingdom Metazoa; phylum Arthropoda; class Insecta; order Coleoptera; family Buprestidae; genus Agrilus; species Agrilus cyanescens. The sequence continues at coordinate 18,868,376 of OX376707.1, forward strand.
CTGATCATAAATTTGAGGGATGACGATGACGAATCATCTGATTTTTCAGACACCGACAGCTCTGATTTAACAGATGAGTAGGGTAAGATAGCCGATTCTAGAACAAGGACGGGGGAGGAAGGTCGTTACCCTAACCTAACCTGTCGGGTAACGACCTTCCTCCCCCGTCCTTGTTCTAAAATCGGCTACCTACTATAGGTAGATGTGTATACATGATATTTAGAAAATACAACAGCATACCCCCCCCCCTTTCCCACCCAACCATTCACTCCAGTTTAGTAATTATTGGTTACATTATTTTTATCAGGAGGTTTTAGAAACGGTTTACTGTATGTAGGATATTGTATTATCTGTATTTACCTGTCGAGACGTTAGAATTTAATGGAAACGTTAAATTTAACGATTCTTTATTTTGATATAAATAAAAGGTTGGTAACCTCACGACGTCTTTGCTCAGGACAAGTGAAACATTAGAAAGGTTCATGTTGAACGAGTGAACCGTACTCATGCAGTGATGTATGCTACACAGTTGCAACAGCTTAGATAGGAAGAAGGAAGAGAGGGGATGAGTGGGGATGATCTAAGAGTGGTGTAGGATTGGAAAAAGTAGAGTATACAAACCGATGTTTCGAATGTATTTACAGTCGAAAAACAGGTCGGAAAGGATCAGAAAGAAATAAGACAACTACGAGAGTGTGAACTCTTCGGTAGAATAACTTTCTAGGTCGTTGCGGACTTGTTCCCTATCATACCATGAAGCGCAAATGTAGCACTGCAAGGTATGATACTGTGAGGACTCATAAAACAAACCGGTCTTATCGCAGAGGTATCCTGATCTGCAATTAGGACAAATTCGGTTTACAACATTCTCCGAGTAAGTTTTGCAGCTAGTACAAAACTCAGAGGGTTCCATAAACCGACATGAAAGGCGAACGAAGCCTTTCGTGCTAGGACATAACTGAAGACATTGCTGACACTGCAACTTACTGGTAACCTTGAAGGTGATAGAGGATTTAACCACCTGTCGGAACGGTTGTACAGCAATGATAGCATGTCCAGGTAATGAGTAATTGTTTGGGAGGAGAGTACCTTGTACTTGGTTCATAGACATGATGTTGCTATGAGGAAGGTTGGAGAAGGAATAGTGTTGCGAACAGAGAGTGAATGAGTTAAATAGGGAGAAAGAGGGTTGGGAAAATGGTGGGGATTCAGGTGGGGGTATGTAGTGTATATGAAAGAGGAACATAATGTTGGTTCGATGTAAAAAGTGTAAGAGAAAAAAATTATTTATATATTTACCCCAGTTTTCAACCCCGCCTTACCTAAACACAACCTGTCCCAGGAAAGATAAATTCACCAAAAGTAAAATGCGATCATTATGATTTATTTAGAACAATGTTCTCTTACAGTTTTCTGAAGCGTTGCAACTTATACTACCCATGTTCAACAATCCGATTAATTTATCAAGTATAAAATTTATCCTTTTTGCAGTTAAACATCTATTCTAATTATCGATAACTGCTAAATTTCAATGCTCATAAGTAGTGTAAGATGACCGGTTCTAATTCAGAGGAGGAGAGGTTACATAAGGTCAAATTATGGAAGGTCATTGACTTTAAACTTGAGTGTATGTAGTGGTCGAATGCTTCACAATGAATTGAAACATATGTATATGTATCGGTAATGTAAAATTAAATACGTCTGCAGTCGTCTGAAGTTTACGAATCTTAAATACGTTTACATGATAATGTAGAGGAAGTGGAGAAAAGTGTAGGGTATAGACATATGAAATAAAAGTGAAGTCGTTATAGTTAACGATTCTTTATTTTGATATAAATGAAGTATGTAAGTGATACAATCAAAATATTGAACAATAAGATTACATTAATAGTACTAACAACTTGTAGAAATGCGAAAGAGTCGGTGATATAGCCCTTAGTTATAACGTCTCTGTTTTCATCATCCTTAAGCTGAATCCATCGGCTTTCAATATATCTTCGAAACTGTCCATGTTTATCAATAAATGCTAGTTTTACAGAGTGAAGGTTCTGCACGTTCTCAACTGTAAAAACATTTGTTCCATTAACATTTCTTAAAATAATAGTATCCCAATTTTTCTTCCATGTACAAGACATATCAATATTCTTATTAAAATTTTTACAAACATAGGCTTCATCTCCAATAGTATTATCAGGTCGGGAAATGTAGAGGGTATTGTTATACAAATATGTTAAAATCTGATCATGATTGCTTTTTTCCATAACAACTGAGACATTTAAAACGAGCAACGTGGTTTGTATAATAAGTTCCCCTCCACTGAAGCTTATGTAGTGGAAGGGGATTTTACATAAGTTACGCGAACGAGTGAAGGAGCGGTAGATGCATAACAGAGTTGAGTGTATTTAAGTCAGTATAACATGGAAACCTTTATCGAAAAGTTTAATAATGTGCGGGTGGGTTATGAAGAGAAAGAAATACGTGCTCTGAAATCACTGGAAGTGAATCAAACGTATCCCGTGCAACGCTTCAAAAAGGTGAATACAAAATGGGGACCTCGTCTATTAGCTGATTTATACAGCTTTATCATATTTCTTCCGTGCAGACACGCAGAAGCTTTTACGGATGCAGAAATCGAGGACATAAACGAAAAAATTGTTAATAAAGTGGGTCATCCATCAATTCACCTTAAAGGATTTGTTGGAAATGTATAACATTGTATAAGAATATAAAAAATAAAAATCTAATTTATATCATGAACGTGTTTTATTTGTTTAAAGGAAAAAAATACAGTCAATTTATGAGTGTAAAGACAACCAATTTTTTAATAAAAGAACATTTTTATAAGCACAATTCTGTTCAACAGCGGTTGTAAATAAATGATAAGAACACACTTTAACTTTAAAATGAGTTGGGAGTTTGGAGAGAGCTGGACATCCGATATCTTCAATGTTAACAAAGTTAACAGTAGGAAAGGATTTCTGCAACCAAATCATCTTTTGTAATCCTTTAACATATACAATTGTTGACTCCATCAATATGGAGTAAATTCTATCATAAAGTGTAGAGTACGGAAGATCGCCGTTATCCCAATATAACCCATGAAAATTTCTTGTTAACCAACGATTTTGACTTCTGTAACGAACGGGGAGAGCGTCCCATGGAAATGGTGGTTCAAATGTGAAATGATAAACTGGTTCTTCTTTTAGAGCAACAACAGCTACTTCTTTAAAAACAAATCGATTCTCACTACACTGAAAACCTTGTACGTCCAATAAGAAAGTCATCGTGCTCACTGTTCAGTACCGGTAAGAAAACTAAATTGTGGAAGTAATCGTTGTGTTTTATACTTCTTGAACTAGGTTTGTGGACGGATTGTAACGTATCACACGATCATGTATTATTAAACAGAAAGCTGCCGTTTTGTCTGGTATATTTTCTTTAGTTTGAAACTCTAGACGGATATCTATACTACCAGATTTAACAGTTTCATTCTGATAAGAACAGTCTACTATTACAAGAGGAGCAATGACTAGAAATTGTTTAGGATCGAATAAGGGTTCACTTACATTACCATAATACGATTGTTGAAAGTTGGCATACATTTCATATAAAACGGCAAATCTAGAAGTATCAAAATCTAAATTCAAATTATCATACGGGTACATAGTAGATCCTAAGTGAACTTTAAAATTGGTTAGTTTGCAGTGATCGAAGGCACTCATATTTTTTGCAAGATTATTACTTTTATCTGTTTGAAATCCGAAAATAATGAAGCGAGGCTTTTCCAATTGTGACGTTGTTTTCACATTCCAGTTGTGAGAATAAGATTTGGGAAGTAGCGGATATTCATGTAGTTCCCAACTCCGAAATGAAAGTTCCATATTTAAATTTCGATCAACATAACGCAACAATTTCAAACGTTCAGCATCTGCTACAGATACATGAGGAATTTTCCAAGAAATCTGATCCAAATGTACAAGTACATCTTCAAGTGGCGTTGCTGAGCAATATAAAGCATTATTGTCAGTGCTGCTGCGAACTAGAACTAATTCTTGTCGAACGTTTAATATTATTTTTCGGAAGTCTTCTGCAAATCCAAAAATCATACGTAGTGGAATACAAACGTTGAAGTAACCGTTGGAATCTACTAGTTTTACAGAATTAAGCTTAATTCCTTGTAGATCGCTTAAAGCAGGAGGCAACCATCCACTGTTGCTGAGACGTTTACTTTCATTCTCGTTGTAAGATGCGTAACCTTTCATTGTTGTAACCATGCCAGGATTACGGACTCGATCAATAACTTTTCCGCCTAATTCATAACGAATTTCATCAAACAGGTGTAAAATTCCATTGTGGATAAAAGAAGTGTTCGCAGTTGCCTTTCCATCCTTTTTAAGAAGCAAACGACCTTCTATGTATAGGAAACTACTAGAAGGCAAAGTGTAAAAATCTTCATTTTCTATTGGAATACGTATCGTATCATTATTTTTGAAAGTTGAATTCGCATAAGGTTGATGAGTATGTTTATCAGCGTTAACTATAGCGTTATCGGTAACATTCAGTATTTCTGCTACCATTTTACCGTTTCCTCTTTTTCAATCGCAACCCCAAAGATTTAAGGAACTGTTTATTGAGCGGTGTTAATCGCTTAATGGTTGTAGGCGAAATAAGCATCCGGGATTGTGGTAGTTGTTTTATAGTACTATTCTTCTTTGAATATCGTTGGGGACAGCTATATTGCACTACCATGTTATGCTTTTCGTAAGTGCAGTCTTATTGTGACACGCTCTCCACGGAAATTAACTAGATTACCGTCTTGATCAACTATTTTAAGGGAAATGTAGTCGATGACACGAGTGTTGATTAATAAATAAATAAGATTCGTAGGATTCTCAACAATTTTAAATCCGGGGGGTACATTGGGAAAGAATTGATGTAGTATATGTCCATCTAGTCCTTTAACACCATCACTGGTATGTATGTAGGAGTTAGTTACGAGGTTACACATCACTGAAATCGTGTTTACTTTGAAAATGTCAGCTACATGATCAGACACCTCTTTAAGTGATGGAAGAAGCTTATTTTCAAAACCCAATATCTTTGCGGGAGAATCTGTAGGAGCGAAGTTGACTTTTTTGGTGCTTTTTATATGGCTTTTTAAGGTAGTATTGTCTCCAAACAATTCAATAGCATCATCAGTATGTCGCAATTTCTCGCGAAGATAATGATTAATATCATCGATTTCATAGGATCCTTCCGGAAGAACAACGACTGGTGGTGTAGAACCTTCAAAATAGAATTTATTGTTAGTTTCATCGATATTCGGAATACTGTTATATGCTTCAAAATTTAATAAAGCAATTTGATATTCATCATCATCGCTTAAAAAAATTGGTGGACTTATTATCATTTGCAGCTCCGACTTTGTATTAGTCAAGGTAAATGTGTAAGACATGTTTTCGGTTTGACGTTCTGTCTACTACAACGAAGTTAGTTTGAGGGTTTGTTTTTAAGAAAAGGTTTGCGTAGTCTCATTAAGGAATTGGACAACTAAATGGCCGCAGTTAAAATCTGAGGGGTTCTGAACACGATTGTAGTTATAAGTGATAGCACAAGGTCCGGAAGATTGTAAATATTGAACCAATTCTTTAGGTGGACGGAGATCTCCAAAACTGTCAAAATACATAGCTTTGTTATTTCGTTTTACATACGCTGTCCAATGTGTACCAGTTCCTGTGTCTAAATCTAAATTAACAATTCCAATTTCACACCTTTTAACTTTTCTGGGTAATTCGTTACGCATAAAGATTCCCCGAAAATGTGGAATTTGTAAATAGTTAATGTAATTGACTAAATCCAAATCTGTCAAAGGACGGTTAGGTAACTTTACGAAAAATTTTACGTTTTTTTTTTGCTGATAAGGTCTAAGGTATAAACCGAAACCTTTACGAAAAGGTTGTACTGAAATATTTTTTCCTAGAGCAATAGCTTCCATTGAAGCGTTATGACGTTTATCTTCTTCTAGCTGCTGTTGTGCTGTTTTCGCATCGCGTACAGCTTTAGCTATCCCAGCAGCACCGCCAGAGAGAGCTCCAAGTGCTGATAGTCCAGCGAAAATCGGAATTAACGGTAGAAAACCACCTGTCTTTGGAATAGGAATGATTCTGGGAGATTTAGATCGCTTTCCAAATTTACGAATTGTATTTAGTGCTATTTTAGCAGAATGTATCAGCTGGAGAGGTTTCGTTTTCTTAAGAGCAATTTTCGCAGATGTCACTAGCTTACGAAACGGTAGAGCTCCTCCTTTTCTTGTTCGTCTTCTCTTCTTTATTTTCCGCAACAGAATTGAACCACCAACTTTACGACGTCGCTTTTTGTGTCCCATTCCAAGTTTCTCGTTACCCTTCATAGCTGAAGCAATTGTGAGAGCTGCCAAGCGTTCACCAAAAGACGCGTCCGGCGACTTTAGTCTTTGTAATGATTGTTGCGCCAAAACCTTATCAGCAATTCGACGATGGGAAATGTCTGGAAAAGTTTCGTAAGCAATATCGTGTAATTTACAAGATTCGTCAAGGGGATTTATACCAATATCACCTCGAGCTAATCGTTTGTTTAGTCGAGTCCCTGGACCGCAAAAGTTATACCCTGGGAGGTGTAATTCAATAGGTAATTTATCTATAAACCTATTCAGAAAACCTCGTGTCATGGGACATGTGTAGTGTTAGCTCTCTCACTATACTGAACGAACTGACTACATAAACACTGTTAACTCTAAATTTATAAATCCGAGAGCACATGCGCAAACCGTTTAATCATCAATAAACATGCGGATAGTACAACATCCATCTGTTCTACCCATAACCAATCGTGACTTCGATATTGCCAGGAAAATAAATCGACAGGGTCCATTACTACCATCCACAATAAGAGCCATTATCGCCGGACCTTCAAATTGTGGAAAAACAAATGTGATTATAGGACTTTTAGAGCAACCGAACGGTTTACAGTTCGCAAACGTATACGTTTATTCCAAGTCATTGTATCAACCAAAATATAAGTATTTAGCCGAATTATTGAAACCAATTGCTGGAATTGGTTATTTTCCCTATAGAGACTCTGACGATGTAATTGCCCCATCACAGGCAAGACCTAATTCTGTATTCATCTTTGACGATGTTGCGAATGAAAATCAAAATAAGATAAGGGAATACTTTAGTATGGGAAGACATAACTCAATCGACACTTTTTACTTAAATCAAACATATGCACAGATTCCCAAACATTTAATTAGAGATAATGCAAATTTAATAATACTGTTTAAACAGGATGAATTAAATCTCAAACACGTCTTCGCAGACCATGTCACTACAGACATGACTTTTGACCAATTTAAAAATATTTGTGCAGAGTCTTGGAAAGAGAAGTTTGGATTTCTAGTGATAAACAAGGATTGTGGTATAAATGAGGGAAGATATCGCTTAGGATTCGATAAATATATATTAATGTAAGTGATATAAAGTCAATCAGTTGTTAAAAGGCAACCTTGACAAGAGCATGGATGTAAAAGCAAAGAAAGAACTAATCAAAGATAGGAAAGCGGTAAAGAGGAAATTACAAATGTTAAAGGAATCGACAGCAGGACAGAATCTCCTGTTGCAGCAAGCATATCAACCACTTACAAAATCGCTTCTTAACTTGAAATCTGAGCTGGGTGAAGAGATTAAAAAAGAATTAAAGCCAGAAGTGAGTAATTGGTCGAAAGGTGACATTCCAGCTTCGTCAACACCAATAAAAATTAGAAAGCTTGACCCTTCGAATGCTCCAGGTACCTTACTACCAGGTGCTCCTTCATTCTTAAGGGAAGAAAGTGTTTACGAAAGAGACCCAACAACGGGTCATGAAAACACAGACCAGGATAATGATGACTTTGAACAATTGAAGAAAGCGTGCATAGACTATATTAATAGCTCTTGATTTGCTCAATATTTGGAAGAATTCGATCCTCTACCTCGAGACTATATAGAAGGAATTATTAAAGACTATGATGGTGACACATTTAACGCTGACGTTCTGAATCCTCGTCTTGATAAAGTTCGATACGAATGGAACACAAATAAATTTTTTATTGGTGATTCTGAACTGGATTTTGACGGACCAAACCTTGTAATCGATGGAAAATTTAAATACATAGGTACTGTGGGATTATACGAGCTACTCTTCAAATTACGTTCTGAATATCCAACATCGATGAAAGAAAGGAAAGACTACGCTGATATATTAAAACGTACGGGAGCAGTTTACAAGTTAAGACAGCAAACATCGAAATTTTCTAAAGGTGGAGGATTGTCGTTGTTGATATACAACGAAAAACCGATCGAATACAAATATTTTGATGACGTTAATGAGTTGTGTGATCGTTTAAGGTTATTAGTTGCTTCTCAACAAGCAGGCAACACAAATCATGAAAACGAAATTCTATCAATTTTAGAAGAGTTGCGTGAGTGCAATATAATCGTATAAACAAATTATTAAGCTTATTAGTTAGACAATGACGGTTGATAAGACATAAAAGGAGGATTTTATGGTATGGAACTACAGAAAGCGAAATATCCAGATGTTTATTTGGTGGAACGTGTACTAAGACGAAAAGGTGACATGGTTTACGTCAAATGGTTGGGGCTTAACCAATCTCATAACAGCTGGATTCATAAAGCTTTTTTTTTCTGATAATAAAATCATCGATTTGAAGATGTAATTTAATGACATTTTTCTTAACACCTTTTGCTTTTTTAACAATTTGATCAACGGCTTCAACGCAGTAATCTTTTGCTCCGGTTCCATAGAATGCTTTAATGGGATTATTAGGGAATTCGTCTTTAAATTTACCAATAACAGAAGAGGTAATAGGGATATTGAAACTATTATCATGGGGATAATTGGAAGTGTCGAAGTGATGAATATTTTCAATCATATCTCTGTAGAAATGAAGGAATCAGTATCCATATACATCAAAGAAATATTTTCTTGATATTTTTGCTTAAGAAAGCCGTAGTAGAAGTCATACATAACAACTTTTGATAAATCCAAAATAGCGAAACCTACATAGAGCGGTTTATCGTAAACAATGTGTAATTTATTCATCTGAATAGCTACGAAATGGGGCGTGAAAATTTTTGAATTTCTGAAATTGGGTTTAGCTATTAAACTTTCAGCACCAAGGTACCGTCCAACGTTTTGCCAATGGGTAACTAACTTGACGTCAACTCGTTTATCAACGTTCTCCATCGTTTTTCCGAAAGTACTGTTGTTCATCAATTTAAAGAAAGATTTCCCAAACTTATTATTACACATATTACGTTTTCTAGTATTCAAATCTATGAAAGGTTTCAACCATTGTGACTGTTTAAACTGAATAGCTCTATGCACTTTAAGTAATTTTAATCCGCTCTGGAGAGCTTGTTTAAGCGGTAGGTAATGAACAATATACTTTGTCTTAGTCATAAGGTTCGGAATCAATTTTTTGACTCTACCATTAACATTACCAGGAGAAATAATATTTTCAACTAAAAAGGGAAGATCAGCATGTAAATCGTGTAGGTTTTGGGGATATTGAACGTCAACTTCAAGTACATAACCATATTCAGAAGAAGCATGTAAATCGAGAACATTTAATTCATCAATTTCAGCATCGGTGAGCCAACGAAAATGGGATATGGGAAGGTATTGACTCATGCTGTGTCCATACAAATTGGTAGCATCCAAATACATAATGTAGGAAGTGGGAGCAGATGCGTCATAATCAGGAAGGTGTTAGTTATTGGCGAAATGCATTCTTTGAACACACTGACTTATTCCTCCGCGTACCCCTTTTTGGAAAAACTTTAACATATCGATGTCAGTTAGAAGTTCTAAATTAACGCGAGTGAATTTTAACATGCTATCCCACGCTAGCCCGGGAGCGGTGTAATACTGAGCGGGGTCCAAGGCGTAAGTGGAAATACATATTTCACGGAAATTCTCGAACACGTCAGCTAACAGTAGGACATCGGTTTTCAAGTAGAGGTCAGAATATTCTCCGAGAGTGGAGCAGTTAAAGGTTTTCCAAACGGTGGCAGCTCTTTCATAATCTTCATCAGAAATGGGTAGAGATGTTAATTTATCGAAAAAATCGTCTTTGAGAGGGAACGTTGATTGGTCAAGTTTAGTAATATCGTCGACGTAGGAGTAAGGGAAAACCCCTTTCCGTCGCACAAGTTGAAATTGTGTAGGATCAGAAAAATACTTCTTCACTTGGAAGCATTGAGAAGGGTGGAGTTCTTCAGACAGTTTATCGAGGGAGGAAGCCATAAAACGAAAGGAATCGAGAAATCGAATCTTAACAAATACGTTTTGAGTAGAGTTATCTGAAACACCGGGAACAGTATCAACTCGCAATAATTTGGTAAAGGAAACGTATTTTTCTTTATTTTGAGCAATTACGCTAAATTTAACATCGTTGACAGCCATTTCTTTTAAAAATAAATGACAATCGTAACCGGAGAGGTTGTGGAAGAATACAGGCACAAAGTTGGGTAGTTTGTAGTTTAAGTTACATCTGGAATGAACGGCCCCTAATCGAACTTTACCAGTCAAATGACAATGATCGCGAACCTTTACATCATCGATTAGGAAGGGCTCTTCGCAAATATTACAGGACGTCGTTTCAGAGAAAAGTCGTATTTCTTCATCAGTCAAGGGTATCATAGGAACCGGGGTCTTTAAAAATCGGTGATAAATATCAGAAACGTCTTGATCGAGAGTTTTAACAAATTGATTAGCACAATCAGGTCCTCTATAAGTTCTGAATATTGAAAGGGAATCGTCAAAAGAGCACTTAATCAAGTAAGCAAACGAGTGCGGTTGATGTTCGTGGGTAGGTGTGGTGGAGGTCTTGTTAGGATCGGAAAAGCATGTATGAATGGGTCGCAATATGGTTTCGAAATCTGCATAAACAACAAAAGGTACTTTGATACGTTTGTGGTAGTTTTGAAATTTTAAAACGTTATTAGGGATGAGCCTACCCATCTTATCCAATTTGAGATCAGCAGTTGGCAGCGTCGTGTAAACGTGGTTGCAATAATTCCGCTGATGACGGTGCAGGTGAGCCACAGAGCTGAAGTACTGCAAGCAGCCGTCACATAGGAATTTGCGATGTTCTGTTTTGGAGAGTTGTTGAGAGAGCAAACGAGACATGTCCTTAATCCAACAGTAATGATTATTTCCTCGATCATCGTGTAGCAAGAGTAAATTGATGTGCAGCCTTCGTTTGACGGACGAGTAGTAGAGGGGACCAACAATTTCCCAGATCCATTTTCCATCCTTCAAAACGTATTCAGTCCCGTAAACATTCATAGAGCAATGGTTCTTCGTTTCAAACTTGGGAATGTCGTTTAATTTAATAGGAAAATCGATACCGTCATAGTCCATCGTGCGGGAGTAATGCGGATAGGAAGTCGTTCTGTGCGGGTTGGCTTGGGCGGGATACAAAGCTGAGGTTATAGCCCACGCAAAGCAGGCTTGGTCATCGTTTCGTACGTTCACAACAGCTCTCTTAAGTACAATTTGTTTAGGTAGAGGAATGTAAGATGAAGCTCTAAGAGGATTGTACTTGTTGCAATTGAGTTCTAGGAAAAGAACTCTTTCCAAAGCCCATCCTGTAAGAATGAAATAATATTAAACACAAGTGAAATATATATAAAGAGAGAATGATAAATTACCTGACTCTCGTTCTTGAAACTCAGAAGCTTTACCCTCAAGAACGTCGAAGAAGCTTTGGAGAATATTGGAAAGATCCGTCGACTGAGTGACAACTTTGTTATTGGTGTTGAAGGATTTCACGTCAACCAATTGTTTAGCATCGTGCACATATCGTCCGAAAAGTTCAAGATTTAGTTTAAGCGTGTAATGCAGTTGTATCTGATTACGAATAACACGCAAGCATTTGTCGAAAACTTCGGTGAAAAAGTCGGTATACGACAGGAAGAACTTGGCGGATGAAATACGAAAGGACACAATTCTGTTAGCGAACGCGGACGAAAGGAAAGTAATTCCTTCCTCAAGAGGAGAGCAGCAAGTTTGTTTATGCTTGAGGCTGCGAAGGTGACCGTTGTAGGAATGTTGTGGAACGTAAATGTTACAAGTATCACACCAGCGGTCAGAAGGCCGCTTCATTGACTGAGTACATGAAGCGGAAAGAGAAGGAGCTGGAGGAGTTGAACAGATCGGTAGTTGAAACGAGAAAGGAGGTACAAGAAATCGAACATAAGCTAGCTAATCTTAAGTCTGCTTTACTGAGTAAATTTAATGACTAAAATTCAATGATGTTTTATATTATATTGTATTATATTCAATAAAATTCTTTTATATTGTATCGTTTTATATTTTGTAATTAAAGAAATAAAAGAGAATATAAATTATAAATAAAAACATTTTATTTAGTTTAATATATAAAAACAATACAGCTAGGTATATATAATAAAAAACAAATTCAATAAAAAATTTTAATATAGACCGCCGCCCCGTGGTCCATGGCACAGACGACCAGTGCCCCCTGAAAAGAGGTCCATGACAGCTGGGCTTCCACGTGTTCGCAGAAGGCTCCGACCGGTCTTCTGTCGGACACCTTCCATAACGTCGACCCTCCAGGAGTGGTACTTTCGAAAACTATGGTGTCCACCCTTATATTGATACCAGTTGGCACGGAACCAAGAAACAATACTGTATAGTAAACCATTTTTTTTGTTGTTGTATTTGTTGTATTATTGTTAAGACAGTGTTAGCAGTCTGTGCTGAACGTTGTGAAAACTTGAGTATTTATACAATTTCGAGGAGGAGGATATGAGTGGGGTAAAGTTAAGATCAGCACAAGTGTTTGTGCGAAGAAGGAAAAACTAGAAAGAGAAGTTGTTTGAGCTATAAATGACAATGTAAGTTAGAGTGAGGTGTGGATACTTTCTGATTAACACCTGTATATCAGCAGCACATACATAAAAGTTCTGACACATGGCTCATGTAGGGTGTGAACCATTGCTTATTCAGCAAATAGAAATAGGTTACATGTTTAGTAATGTCATGAACCTACGGATAGACATGGTGCTTGGTATCATCTCATACATACATAAAAGTTCTGATACATGGCTCATGTAGGGTGTGAACCATTACTTATTCAAACATATGTCTTATGGTAGAATGCGCCTTCAGACATTTACGCTAGTGTGTGTATTTGCTATTTATACAAAGTTTATTTACATATGTCTTATGGTAGAATGCATCATCAGCCATTTACGCTAGTATGCGTATTTGTGTTCTGACTTAGTTTAGCGGCTAGAACTGTTACAATTCTCTGTCAGCAGAATTCAGATTCTGCTGTACAGAGTGTGATACTTTCCGAATTGTACATAATACAGGGTGTTCCCACAACTTCTCCCATTATAGACGTCCTCTAAGTTTCGTTGGAAGCAAATTGTTCTTCATGGAAGACTAAAAATTTTTTATTCAGACATTTTCTCCCTATCATCTACCCTTTATACACTTTTCGAGGGTTAAAGTGTGAGGGTGAAACACGTTAAAAAAATATTTCTCGACTTTTCAGGGTAGGATCATTTAGCCCACTGTTCAAATTAAATTTTCCAATAGGAACACTTTTTTTTAACTGCTTCTATTTTTTTTATGCGTAATGGAGACAACTTTTTGTCAACTCTATTATTTCAAAAAATTTTTCAGATTCGGGTACTTTCACTCGGGGACCTTCTTCCCACACCAGATCGGTAGTTGAAACGAGAAAGGAGGTACAAGAAATCGAAAATAAGCTAGCTAACCTTAAGTCTGCTTTACTGAGTAAATTTAATGATTAAAATTCAATGATGTTTTATATTATATTATATTATATTAAATAAAATTCTGTTATATTGTATCGTTTTATATTTTGTAAGTCAAGTATGGCTGACGACGCATTCTACCACAAGACATATGTAAATAAACTTTTTATAAAAAGCAAATATGCACACTTGCGTAAATGGCTGTAGAGTGAGGTGTGGATACTTTCTGATTAACACCTGTATACCAGCAGCACTTTGCTAACCAAACTGTGCATATTTCAATAACAATTATAATAGGTAATAAACTTTGTATAAAAAGCAAATACGCACACTAGCGTAAATGGCTGACGACGCATTCTACCATAAGACATATGCAAATAAACTTTGTATAAAAAGCAAATACGCACACTAGCGTAAATGGCTGACGACGCATTCTACCACAAGACATATTTAAAAAAACTTTTTATAAATAGCTGTAATTTATTGTAATAAAGTCAGTCAGGATTAGACCTGACTCGCTTATAATTGGATCCTGAAACACGCTTCCAATTCATCGGTCCTTATCAGGACCACCCTGGCTCTACGCGCACCTTTTTGGTAGCAATCACGTCATGTATGTTACAATGTAGCGGACCTCTGCTTTTCTGTCACAGCTGCAGATTTTATCATTGCGATGTCGTAAACCAGTGCTGCCGACCTTGTCGTCAGGGGACTCAATCGTTAAGTCCGAGAGGGGTAGTTGTCCGAATTTGATACTTCTGCCATTGCCAAGTGGTACCTTTAGCATTCAACATCAATAGTGAGAGAGGCACCTTTTTTTTAGCACCGCTCCTTATACCTTTAATTAATTCTTGAAATTTAGGGTAGAAATTACTTCCCTCATTACAGACGTCCTTCAAGTTTCGTTGGAAGCAAATTGTTCTTCATGGAACACTAAACATTTTTTACTCAGACATTTTCTCCCTATCATCTACCCTTTATACACTTTTCGAGGGTTAAAGTGTGAGGGTGAAACACGTTAAAAAAATATTTCTCGACTTTTCAGGGTAGGATCATTTAGCCCACTGTTCAAATTAAATTTTCCAATAGGAACACTTTTTTTTAACTGCTTCTATTTTTTTTATGCGTAATGGAGACAACTTTTTGTCAACTCTATTATTTCAAAAAATTTTTCAGATTCGGGTACTTTCACTCGGGGACCTTCTTCCCACACCAGATCGGTAGTTGAAACGAGAAAGGAGGTACAAGAAATCGAAAATAAGCTAGCTAACCTTAAGTCTGCTTTACTGAGTAAATTTAATGATTAAAATTCAATGATGTTTTATATTATATTATATTATATTAAATAAAATTCTGTTATATTGTATCGTTTTATATTTTGTAAGTCAAGTATGGCTGACGACGCATTCTACCACAAGACATATGTAAATAAACTTTTTATAAAAAGCAAATATGCACACTTGCGTAAATGGCTGTAGAGTGAGGTGTGGATACTTTCTGATTAACACCTGTATACCAGCAGCACTTTGCTAACCAAACTGTGCATATTTCAATAACAATTATAATAGGTAATAAACTTTGTATAAAAAGCAAATACGCACACTAGCGTAAATGGCTGACGACGCATTCTACCATAAGACATATGCAAATAAACTTTGTATAAAAAGCAAATACGCACACTAGCGTAAATGGCTGACGACGCATTCTGCCACAAGACATATTTAAAAAAACTTTTTATAAATAGCTGTAATTTATTGTAATAAAGTCAGTCAGGATTAGACCTGACTCGCTTATAATTGGATCCTGAAACACGCTTCCAATTCATCGGTCCTTATCAGGACCACCCTGGCTCTACGCGCACCTTTTTGGTAGCAATCACGTCATGTATGTTACAATGTAGCGGACCTCTGCTTTTCTGTCACAGCTGCAGATTTTATCATTGCGATGTCGTAAACCAGTGCTGCCGACCTTGTCGTCAGGGGACTCAATCGTTAAGTCCGAGAGGGGTAGTTGTCCGAATTTGATACTTCTGCCATTGCCAAGTGGTACCTTTAGCATTCAACATCAATAGTGAGAGAGGCACCTTTTTTTTAGCACCGCTCCTTATACCTTTAATTAATTCTTGAAATTTAGGGTAGAAATTACTTCCCTCATTACAGACGTCCTTCAAGTTTCGTTGGAAGCAAATT
Source organism: Agrilus cyanescens (assembly GCA_947389935.1). NCBI lineage: Eukaryota > Metazoa > Arthropoda > Insecta > Coleoptera > Buprestidae > Agrilus > Agrilus cyanescens. The sequence goes on from OX376707.1 coordinate 18,884,421, forward strand.
GTTCTTCATGGAACACTAAACATTTTTTACTCAGACATTTTCTCCCTATCATCTACCCTTCATACACTTTTCGGGGGTCAAAGTATGAGGGTGAAACACGTTAAAAAAATATTTCTTGACTTTTCAGGGTGGGATCATTTAGCCCACTGTTCAACTTACATTTTCCAAGAGGAACACTTTTTTTTTTTAACTGCTTCTATTTTTTTTTTAAGCTTAAAGGTGTCAACTTTTTGTCAACTTTATTTTTTTTCAAAAATTTTTTCAGATTCAGGTACTTCGACTTAGGGACCTTCTTCCCACACCATAAGTTATTACCCAATTTCAACTCCTTCTGCTTCAAAAAAATTTCTAAAGCTTCATTTTTACACTTTTACCTCCATCATTTTTTACGCTGAAGTATTTCATTAAATACTTTAATATTTTTACCATTATTCTCACCAAAAAATTTTATCTCCGACAACTGTCTATTAAAATTCATAAACGAATACAACAGGTTCAATAACATATATTACGCCTTATGTACTCTTTCAATTATCCCACTCCTTCATCAATTAAAAAATTACTACTACCTTGCGATGCCACCTCATTATAAAAAATATTGCTACACCATCACCTTCGCTACCACACTACTCTATACCTCTTTCTTTACATCCCCACTATTCCCGACTACTCTCCCCACTCTTTCCCCACCACATACCTTCCTATTTAAACCCTTATCAACCTGAGAGAGCATCACTTCACCAGAAGGGTCTTATGAATTAACATGGACCTTTCTCGTGTATCTATTGTCCTTTCACCATTCAGGCAAACTGTTAATGAAACCACCTCCCTCCAATGCAGATATTGTCGGCGTCTGCGTGAAAGCTGTTCGGCTGAAACAGGATTCTGCTGTCAAGAATGTTTTGACAACAGACCTCTGCTTTTCTGCCACAGCTGCAGATTTTATCATTGCGATGTCGTAAACTTGTGCTGCCGACCTTGTCGTCAGGGGCCTCAATCGTACCTCTGCGAAAAGTCGGGCTTTGTTTACGAGATCTATGATACGCACACGCTGTACTGTATTCTTTGCAATACTTACGAGCAAAGGCGTCAACTCTTCCGATCCATTATGTTTTCATAAACCTACCTTTCAATTACTATGTCATTACCTGTCCCCTCTCCTACACCTTCCTTTTCCTTTTTAAAGACTTGTGACCTTGACACACTTTCCATATAACTTCTTATTATCCCCAAACTGTACCTTAATCTTATATCTCAAACGTCTACTACCTTTTGCCTCTTTATTTATTTCTTAACACAAATATATACATGTACACGTTCTACGCTCCTTCTACATAACCAAGATTATTACTTATTTCTATTACATATCCTTCTTCAAATACGGTCTTATTTGTGATACGGTGGTTCTCACTGCAAACGAACTCGTACCTACACATCTCACCACACCATCCGCAATGAATGTGAACTTCGTCATGGATATACACTTCCAACATCCATAAATTCGGAACTCGTGTATATAATGACACAATTCCTCCATTACTTCCCGCATATCGACAGCTCCAACACATTGGTAGGTAGCGAAGATTATTCCTATCACAGTACAGCACGTACGCAGAACATGCTGAGAAGTTCGTTTCACATTTGAAGAGTTTTCGAGCTACGTTCCACCCTTTCATTGAGCTCACATCACTTACATACTTATTTGCTTTATTTACAGTATACTCCTCTGTGTCTACGTAATCTCCTCTATGTAACACAGTGTTACGCTGCGCATCATTCAATCCTTCCATGTGGTCCGCATTATTCCAATACTCTACTTCTTTTGTACCACCACAAACTTCATCGATACTACTACCTTTATTACTGCTTCTTACATCCATTCTCAAACCAATCTTCTCAACTACTTCTGCCTTCTCTTCCTTTTCACTACTTTAACGATTGTCTACCTGCTTACAACTGCACTTCTTTCCCATCCTTCCACATCACAATATCTACATGAATCACGTACAATTGCAATTGCATTAATCAGTGTAAGTGTAACTAAATACCTAACATCATTCCTCTAATAACATTGCAATGGCACTTCATCGGCTGTAGACGTATTTAAAACTTTCCGTCATAAAAATCGTAAACTTCAGACGACTGCAGACGTATTTAGTTTCACATTACCGATACATGTACATATGTTTCAATTCATTGTGAAGCATTTGACCACTACATACACACAAGTTTAAAGTCAATGACCTTCCGTCAATTTGACCTTAAGTAACCTCTCCTCCTCTGAATTAGAACCGGTCATCTTACACTACTCTCATAGTGTTAGTTTTATATTTTTACCAGGCTTAAATGTCTTATTTAGAAATAATACTGTAAATAGATTCAGTATAAATGAACGTACCCAAACATATGAATGGTAGTTATAACATATTCTATGGTTTATATATGTTAGGAAATTAAATTTGTCGTTTATTGTATTTAGAAGAAAAAAATAAGTAAATTGTGCTATAAAATTTAATTATTCGAAACGATTAGGTTGTTTATTTAATTTATTAATAGTAGGTGTAAGTATTTCATGAATAATGTGCATTTCTATCGTATATTCTATTAGTTTGAGTTACCTAACCTAACTAGTGTATGTTTACCTGTAACTGTTTAATAAATAAAATATTCAGCAACATTAACATAATCCGGCTTTTAGTTTTATATGTTAAATATGCATAAACAGTTGATAATCATCTAAATATTTGTACCTATATTAATGAATTCATACTATATATATAATATAAATGAAATGAACAAAAACTAAGAAACGATTAAGAAATTCTACATAAACAGGTACAAACAGAAGAATAATAATATTCAATTTTTTCTAACAATCGAACTTTAAATATCTACGAATTAAACGAGCACGTTGATGGAAATAATTCTATAATAATTTTTATACTTTACTTTACTCAAATAATTTTTCCTAGTATGGACCATTAACCTCACAGCTTCGGTACAAATACCTTCCAAATTACTTTTTTGCTTTAAACATCAGGAGGTATACAAAGCCATAATCGCACTATAAGTATGGTTGTTCTATACCACAGACACTTTCTCGATTCAAACTTGCACTATTATTATTCGAATGTCGCGCTTTACGGGGTTGCCTTAACCGAATTCTTTTACATTCATTGCGATCTTCACGTTCCTGGACAATATATTCGTATTTTTTATTAGCAATATTTTATCTCTGTTTTCGCATGTCTCGCCGTCAACTGATAAAATAATGCTATCAATAATTACACCTGATCGTCAAGATTGCAACTGACCAGTCCTCTGCACACACGTCTGTTCCGATACTACCCACTCCTCTAAACCACGATATCAACAGCTCGATTCAAACTTGCATCGTCATTATTCGAACGTCGCGCTTTAGGGGTCCGTCTTAACCGAATTCTTTTATCTTTCATTGCGATCTTCACGTTCCTGGATACTACGATTAAATTGATAATTAATTTGATTCGTTGCATTTCGAGTTGTTGTCTGCTTACATACTGATGGAATCGCACATTTTCGTATTTTTTATTAGCAATATTTTTCTCTGTTTTCGCATGTCTCACCGTCAACTGATAAAAATAATGCTATCAATAATTACACCTGATCGTTAAGATTGTAACTGACCGAATTCTTTTGTCTTTCATTGCGATCTTCACGTTCCTGGGCAGTAAGATTAGAGTGATAATTAATTTGATTCGTTGCATTTCGGGTTGTTGTCTGCTTACATACTGATGCAATCACACATTTGTTCGTATTTTTTATTAGCAATATTTTATCTCTGTTTTCGCATGTCTCGCCGTTAACTGATAAAAATAATGTCACAAATAATTAATTACACCTGATCGTTAAGATTATGACCGACCAGTCCTTTGCATACACGTCTGCTCTGATACAATGCAGATAACCTACCCACTCCTCCTCTATCACTAAACAATCTCGTTAATGAACGGTTATCAATCCATGATAGTCTACAAACGAACCCCATTTTATGGTCAATATATTCTTGCTCCTTTCACATGTCTCATCGTTAACTGATAAAAATCTACCTCGAAGTCTGTAATACAAAACAAAATAACCTACCCACTCCTCTATCACTAAACAATCTTGATAAGCAACTGTTATCGAACCATGATATTCTACAAACGAATCCAATGTTGTCTGTTTATGTCCTCCTCCGAATTATATAAATACCTTCAGATTTCGTTCGTTCAGCAGAAGATTTCCTCTCGTTGACGAAATAAGTGTAACTTTGTAAGGTGTCATAGTTAATTAGTGACCGATTCGCCTTATTGTAGTGAACAAAACGTGAAACACGGAACTGTTGAAATTAGGTGAGTTATTCACTAAACACCTTGTATGTTTGCATGTTTTAGTATATTATCGTCTTTTTGATGATATTGAGTTAGTTAGTAATAATTTAATTATGACAATGGTATTAAATCGAGCTCTGAGCCAGTGTTGGCAGACGCATGATAATTATAGTACACATCACATAATTTGATGGATTGTACTATATCACATAATGCCTGTACGATAATTGGAAAAAGTACTACAATTTTCGATTTTTACAATTCCAAATTTTTTTCAACAATAATAAAATATTTTTATTTACCCACTGAAATTCAAATAATGTTCAACGATTCTCATATGTACTAGGTTGCGCATCTATTGTAGCATATATACGTATATTGTGTGTACATGTTGAGTTTTATCTTAACGTATAATAAGCGTATTAAATTTATTTGAATGAAAAAAATCGATTTTTTTCTAGTATACTATAATTTCGTAGAATATACTATAATTTTACGGCCATGAGAACATAATTCCATCTCTCCAATCTGCCAACACTGCGTCTGAGCAAATTATGATAGGGACCTAGACTGTTAAGCTTCGGTGATAAAGTCAATATTGGGGTCTAAGGTTTTTTAAAGCACTGCGGTGCAATGGGGACTGTGGGCTGCAGTCGTATAGTTATCTAACCCATTGATAGCCTCAGTCTGCCTTGCAGAGGTAGTCGTCATTTGTATGATAAAATTACGATAGATAATGATGCCAAATGAATACAGGGTGTTAGGTCTATAAGTACAAAAAAAAGAATCATGGATTCCTTGCACAATAAATAACAAAAGTCTAAAAGCATTTTTCAATCGAGTGACAATTAAGTACGCAATTCGTGTTCGAAAATTTGACCCTGAAATTCGGTTTAATACGGGCCTGGCGAAATACGAATTCTCGTAACTGATAGTTTGCAACGAGCAGCGCCACTTACGAAACAGCGTTATCTATCACCGGCGACTATTCTCTAGGGAATAAGCCAATTGCACGTCTATTTTCCATCACTTTCTCGGGTAATTACACAATTTCACAAATAAGTAATTATCTAAAACTAATGTGTGCTTTGTGTTGTGATGATGAACATGTTTAAAAATCGTAAAAAATAAAATAGTAAAATGTTCCAGCGAAATAATTTAATAAATTACTCGACAATTGTTTCATTCAAATAGTTAGTTTCAAGAGTACAGACAACAGTAATACATTTTATTATTTCATTTTTTACGATTTATAAATCATCACACCAGCCCAACTCTTAAGTTGATCAAAATTCAAAACAATTGTTATCGTAGCCGCCAGAACTGAAACATTAAGATTACTTAAATAAATTTAACGGGAAAAAATCAAAGCACATCACTAGTACTGCAATTCACACCTACTCTTTAAAAAAATACTTTCCACTGTCAACAAAACTTCAATAACGTCAATAACAATAATTAAAACAATATGAAAACTACACACAATTACACCGCATCAATTGCCAGAAGCACACGAATCTACCGATACTGACACACTGACCCTGAATTATGAACTTCTCGTTCAATCGATACACCTAACAGTAGCATTTGTAACCTGAAATAATAATTAAGGCGCGCTAAACCAGGGCCGGCCTCAGAAATCAAAATAATTTTTAAATTTTTTTTTTTATTTCAAAAGTCAAAAAGTGTATAAATTCATGTTTGAAATGCAACAGGGAACATGTGGTTCTTTTTTCTGTACTTATAGACCAAACACCCTGTATATTGTTATGATATGATATGTGGGGCAAATAAAATAAGTTATGATATTTTTGATGATTACAAAACAATTTTTTTTATATAAAATTTTAATTTAATTTACTGAATTCATGAGCATGAAAATTCTCAACTCGGAGTAAGTTCCAAAAAAAAAATATAAAAATTACAAATACCTTAAAACTAAATTAAATTCAAAAAATTCTACTATATAACTAAATCTAATTAGAACTATAAACAATTGTTTTAAAAATATGAAAAGTTTAAATTAGTAAAGTCAAAAGTTTTTCTATTAAATTATTTAAGACATATTCTCACACTGTCACGATGTCAATTGAAAATCAGCCTTCACCAAAACTCCAACTCCACATCCACATTAGTTTTCTATTTTTCCCTTTTTTAGTGGCTCTTCATCTTTATCTTCTTTTAATACTTATTCTTCTTCAGGTATAGTTCTATCAATTTAAATAATCTCGAACTTTCTCTAAACTGTGGTTGTCTTCATAATATTACTTATCACTTCATCACTTTAAATATTTTCAATTGAAATTAATAATGTACTTTTGGTTTAATTTATTTTTTTTTAAATTTCTAAATTTCTGTTCTCAATAATCATTTTAAGTCTCAACCCTTAGTAACAATAACAAATTCTCTAGTGTCTTGATCTTTCAAATAAAATTTTTTTTTTTTTTTTAACAATCAAGAATGATATAATAATTTTGAAATGCATCAGTCAATTCAAAACATTTTAAAATTAAATTTTCTTTGTTACAATTTTAAACTATAAATAAACAATTATAATACATAACTAATAATAATAATACATTTCTTTTTTTAAAATATTTTTTTTAAATATTTTGGAACTTTTGTTTCAATTTCTAAATTTGTTAATATTTTTAAAATTGTATTGTGACCATCCCCATATCATGACATAATCCCCCCAAAACTTTAAAAAATTTAATAACTTGTTATAAAATGTTTTCAAATTTTTAAAACCCTTAGTTCAAATCTGAATTCATATAAGTAAAGAGTAGATTTATATGAAAATTTCCCCTAATCTTTTTAGTACTTGGATCTATCAGTTCGTAAACATTTTCTGAGATAATTTTATTAACTCTATACGGTCCCTCAAAAGGCAATTGCAATTTTGAACAAAGTCTCCTTCTGTTATCTGCTACTCTTAACTTTCTGATGACCACCAAATCTCCTATTTTGTAAATAACTTTTTTCTTGATCTTTTTGTTTTCTTTTGTCAGATATTTTTCAGCTGCTCTTCTGATTCTTAAAGTTACTATCTTCATTAACTCGTCATATTCTACTTTATTATGTATTTTCCAAGGTCTATTTGGTTGTTTCAGTTTAATTAAATTGCACGGTGAAACCTTTGTTACTGTATTCGGCACTTCATTTAGGTACTTTTCTACTTCTGTTAATTTTGTATCCCATTCTTGATGATTGTTATAAGTTAATAATCTTAAAAAATTTATTATTTCCTGATTATACCTTTCCACTGGATTTCCTTGTGGATTTCTTATGCTCGTAAAATGTATTTTCATATTATTTATTAGACAAAAGCTTTTCATTCTGTTATTGTTAAAGTACGTCGCATTATCACATAAAATACTATTAGGTTTACCTATTTCTTCAAAATACAAATTCAGTTTGCTCATAATTGTTTTTAAATTACATTTCTTACATGAAAATAACTTCGTATATTTGGTAAATAAGTCTGTTATTACCAATATATGCTTAAATCCTTGTAAAGAAATAATTAAGTTGCTTACAAAATCTATAGATACTATTTGTAGAGGTTTTGTTGTAACAATACTTTGCACTATATTTTTATTCGTGAAATTTTTATATTTACCTAATATACAAGTGTGACAATTTAAAACTACCTTTTTACATAATTGTAAATCTTTTATTGCATAGTACCTTTCTCTAAATATTAAATGTAATTTTCTCACTCCTATATGTCCAAATTTATTATGTAAGTCTAAAATAATTTTTAAAGCTAATTCCTGATGTATCACATAAATTTTTATATTTTGCCATTTTTTAATTAACAAATCATTTTTAATTTCCAAATCTTTATAAGTTTTATTCGAATCCAATCTTTCTTTTAAATTTGAAAGTTTCTGTTGTGAAAATGAAATTGATTCTACACTGTAAAGTTCATTATTTTTTTCTACTAAATTTGACGCAACAATTAAGTTCCTATTTTCAGAATCCTGAAATTTACACCTTGTCAACGCATCTGCAGTTACATTAGATTTTCCTGAACGATGTATGATTTTGTAAGAGAAATCATTCAAAAGTAAAGACCATCTGTAGATCCTATTATTAGCAAATCGGTTACTAATTAAAAAAGTTAAGGCTGCATGATCTGTTTCTATTGTAAACGTGTTAAATAATACTTAAATTTGGTTACTGAAAACTAACATTTCCTTCTCTGGAATACTATATCTAAGTTCACTACCTTTCAAAGTCCTGGATATAAAACATACCGGTATTTCTATATTGTTTTGATATTGTACTAATTCTGCTGCAATTACTAAATTTGAAGCATCTGTACGCAGAATAAACGGTAAATTATAGTTCGGATGGTATAATTTAAGATTGCCATGAAAACTATTTTTAATATCTATAAAATATTTTTCTATTTCATCCGTCCATTTCCATTTTATTCCTTTTTTTAACAAATGTAATAACGCTACAGTTTTATTTGCAAAATCTGGAATGAATCGTTTGTAATAATTAATAACTCCTAAAAATCCCCTAAGCGTCCTTAAATATTTAGGTCTTGGAAATTTTTTAATCACATTAAGTCTTTCATTATCAACTATAATACCATTTTTATTAATTAGAAATCCTAAGTATTTAACCTGTTTTTTAAAAAATTCACACTTTTGTGAATTTAATTTTAAACCAGCTTTATCAAGCTGTTCCAATATGTAGTAATTTTTCGTTGATAAAATTCAAGAAAATATTAAATTTGCCACGTATATTGAATAACAGCAGAGTATTCGTATAAGAAAAACACTATTTTACAGGTCAAGTATATGTTGCACATTTATCAACACTATATTGTCTCTCTCCACTCATAACTGAATGAATGACCGTTGTAGCCTTTCCATTCTATCCATTGCATATTATTATAATCCCGTAATCTGCAAACCATGCCGCGGACAATGGGGCTTTGTCTCCTTATCCACTTATGTCGGCGCGTTGCTTACAGATTCGGCCACGCTACGTTGCAGATTGTCCTCAATCTGCCCTGTAAATATAGAAGTCACCTAATTAGTAACAGAATCACATTAATTTTTTTTTTTTATATATATATATATTTTTTGCTTCAAGTGTGCAACACATTACGACCGTCTTGTCGTTATGTGCGTCTGACACTGTACACATTGTCCTTTTTGTGCTTCGAGTGTGTAGCATACTATGACCCTTTTGTCATTGCATACGTTCGACACTGTACACATTGCCCTTTTTGTGCTTCGAGTGTGTAGCATACTGTGACCCTTTTGTCATTGCATGCGTTCGACACTGTACACATTGTCCTTTTTGTGCTTCGAGTGTGTAGCATACTATGACCCTTTTGTCATTGCATGCGTTCGACACTGTACACATTGTCCTTTTTGTGCTTCGAGTGTGTAGCATACTGTGACCCTTTTGTCATTGCATGCGTTCGACACTGTACACATTGTCCTTTTTGTGTAACATGTTTCGGGTGCGTAGTATGAGAATACTTTGCTGAATCTATACTGTTCTCACCGTACATATTACAGTTACTTACATATTCTCTTTTAAAGTTATCCAATGCTTTATATGATCAACGGCTACTACTGTTCGTCGTCTTATCTTGCCTCTTAGGTCTTCCACTTCGTACCGATCATTCGGAAATACAGCTACGATTCTAAAGGGTCCCTTATATTTTGGTACCAACTTCTTACTATCTCCGGTCGACGGTATACTAGAGACTTGTACTAACACTAACGCTCCAACTTCATGTCTGGGAGCTTTAACCCTTCTCATGTCAAATTTTTCCTTTTGTTTATGTTGCCCCTCATCTATTTTTGCTTGCACCTCCTGTCTAATTACAGAGAGGTCCAATCGGTTCACATCTTCTTGTATACTACTGAGGAGTGCACCTTCAGGCAAGGATCGATGCTTGGTTCCAAACAATAATTCCGATGGAGTCATTCCAATACTCCTGTTCATTGTGCTATTTAAACCTCTCTGTACCGTTTTAACTTGATCATCCCAGGAGTCGTCTTCCATACCTCCATTGAGAGTTGCCAACGAGCCCAATATGGTCCGATTATAGCGTTCACACTGGCCGTTAGCGCGTGGGGTGGCGACAGCATTTAAGACGTGCTTAATTCCAGGAGTGCGACAATAATCCTTAAATGTCTTAGACGTGAAAGCGGTGCCTCGGTCCGTTATGATGCGCACTGGTAATCCAAAGATGTCAATTACATTATTCAAAGTCTTAACGACATATTTAGTTTTCGTATTCCTTACTGCTTCTATCAGACAAAATTTTGAAAAGCCGTCCACAATGATTAGTAATTGCGTATTTCCCTTTTTGCTTTTCACGAACGGTCCCACGTGATCTAAGTGTAGAGTATGGAATGGCACGGGTATCTTATCAATGGGATGAAGCTCCCCTGGCTTTTTGCCAACTGATGGTTTATAATACAAACAACTCAAACACGCTTGGATATAACGTTTTACATGGCGCCTCATTCCAGAAAAGTAATAATTTTCCCTAATCTTCGACAAAGTTTTGTCCACTCCGAAATGACCTATGTCGTCATGACAGAGTTTACAAATCTGCCATCGATTTAACCGGGGAACTAACCATTTTTTTGAGCCGTTTTGTAATTTCCGATATACTTTTCCGTCTTTTAATTCGTACAATTTGAAATAGTGCTTGTTGGCCGGGCAATTGTCTTTGCTTAACAAAATATTTCGTATTTCGCAAATTCGTTCGTCTTGTAATTGTGCTGACAATAACCATTCTTCCTCTGTTATATTGATAACACTTAGCGATACCTTCGGTGGATTGCGACTAAGGCAGTCGACGTGGTTCATTTTAAGTCCGGGACGGTATTTGACTTCAAAATTATAATCCTGAAGTTCAAACCACCATCGCGCAACTCGTGGAAGTATATCCTTCTTTTCGACTGTGCTTCTGATTGCATTACAATCAGTTACGAGAGTAAATTGTATTCCGATTAGATATACACGGAATTGCCGGAAAGCATCCCGAACAGCTAGAGTTTCCAGTTGATAAGAATGATAATTTCTTTCCACGGGGGTAGTCTGACGACTAAAGTATGCTACTGCATATCGTTTTCCCGTTTCATTGTCGAATTGAAACAAAATACCGGCTATGCCTACTTTACTTGCATCCGTATGCACTTCAGTTTTCCATTCCGGATTAAATATTTTTAGAATTGGTCTATTTACTAACAATTCCTTTAATTTATTCACGACTTCGATCTGGTCTCTTTCAAATTTCCATGGCACCTCTTTTTTGAGAAGACGTGTCAACGGTTCGGCGATTGAAGCGAAGTTTCGGATAAAACGGCGGAAATATCCGGCTAAACCCAGAAACTGACGCAATTGTTTAATGTTTCATGGAATCGGCATATTCTTTACTGCAATTATCTTTTGTACCCCCGGTCTAACACCATTTTCCGAAATTTCCCTTCCTAAATATTCAACCTTTGTTACAAAAAACGAACACTTTGACAGTTTTAGAGTTAGATTGTGTTCCCTTAATCTTTGCAACACCAACTGTAGCCTACTTATGCCTTCATCGACGTTTTTGGCAGGTATAATTATATCGTCAATATAAACCTGGGCAATTGTGTTTATATAACCATCTAACACGATGGTCATAAGGCGCTGAAAATTGCTAGGCGCGTTTGCCAGACCAAATGGTAATCTTACAAATTCAAAATGACCATCCGGAGTTATGAAGGCCGTTTTCGCAATGGAAGATTCCTCCATGGGAATTTGATAAAACCCCTGAGATAAATCGAGAGTTACAAAGTATTTATGTCCGCCTAACCTATCTATCTGATCTTGAATTAATGGGAGAGGAAATTTATCCTTTTTAGTTATTTTATTTAAACCCCTGTAATCAATACACATACGTTTTCCACCATCCTTTTTTGATACTAGTACAATAGGGCTCGCATAAGGAGAATTTGAAGGTCTAATTATTTCATTTTGCAACAAATCGGAAATAAAGTTTTTTACTTCTTGTCTTTCCGTTAATGACAAGCGATAAGGGCGATAAACAATAGGCTTGTCAGTAATACATTCTATTTTCGCCTTAATGGTGTCGGTTTTCCCTAATTCGCTGGTTTTGAAACTAAATCTATCTTTATATTTCTGTAATAGTTGTTTTAACTTGTCTTTTTCGGATTTAGAAATATTCCCGCATTTAAAATCCCATTTAGGTAAGCTACTACTCGATCCCGCTGTTTCTATTGCATTGATTAAATATTTCTTTTCGTTACTTAAGGGCATTTCATTATTATCGGGTAGTTTGGTAATTACAAAATACCTAGAACTATTGATCACTAATATTGATGGATGGTCGATAAAATTTTGTCCGATTAATAAATCACACACCAATTCTGTATCATTTAATATTATAATTTCTGTTTGGATACTAACACCTTCAATTTGAATTATTTCTAAGCAATTTTGATTGGCAATAACTTGTGAGCCATTAAATCCGCGCAGCTTTATTGCACTACTTAAAGTGTTCACTCTTAAATCTAATTTCTTAGCAATGGAA